>CM070109.1:19783513-20401013 GCA_036178185.1 Liparis tanakae | reverse complement strand
AATGGGGCAGAATCCCCAAAATGTGGTTTGCTCATGTCGTGATGTCCAAACCCCCCCTTTGCCCGTCGCTCTACATAAAGACGGGGGCCTTCTGTAAGACACGCCTCCATCGGAAACACTCAATCTGGACTCGCTCGCCGCTCCGTCGGCTTTTTCCACGCGGAGCGAACGGCGAGGAGGACTTTGTGCCGAGAGACTTCCCAGTCAGACCAAACACGCCTGTAATCGAGTCAGCCACTTCAACCAAGGCACAGATAAGCGGAGCATATCTCCAGACTTCTGTGACACTATGGTACACACACACACACACACACCTACACACACACACACACACACTCCCGGCAGCTGACGCCTCCATCGTTAAACCCCCGCATCCTCGCGAGATCGCTTTACAGAGTTTCTTCCCAGACGCTGTGAGCGGACCGGCCCGTTTGTTTGATGAGCCGCCGGCTGCCATGGCGACGGTAAACAGAGGGCGGGGGCGGCGGGCCGGGCTTTGTGTTTACGAACAAACAAAAGCTCTTCGCAGGAGCCGCTTTAATATTAACCAGGTGGAATGATCGGACGACTTTTTTTCTTCCCGAGGTGAAGGGGGAGAGGGGCTTGAGGGAATCAAGGTCGATGCAGATGCAGCTCGGGGGGGTGTGTGTGTGTGTGGGGGGGGGGGGCCTAGAATAAACAGCGAGGCCCGAGTCGAGATAAACAAAAAGTCATTCTTCTGCCGCGTTGCAGCTGCCGCGCGGATACAGAGCGTCCGGGCCGCGGAGGCCCCGCCCCCTTCTGACCCGCGGCAACGCGCGGTCGTCGAGGCGAGACGCGCGTTCCCGGACGCAGCGAGGAACCTGTGAGAAAACGTGTTGAACATTTACCTCGCTCAATTATTCAGCGGCCGGCGGCTTCGCGTGGAAACAACAACAAAAGGATGTCTCCGAGAGGCGGGCGGGGGGGGGGGGGGACACACACACACACACACACACACGACAACAAACAAAACAAGAAAGGAGAAGAGAGGCGACGGGAGGAACTGAACAGTCGTACGTTGTATCCGTCATAAATCAAAGTGCGTGGCTCTTGATTTATGTGCGACTTCAAGCGAACACGAGTTGCCCCAGCTGCCGCGTCAAACACTCCAAACACGCCGTCCAACAAACAAGTAGTGAGGGGGGGGGGGGGGGGTCTGCACGTCACCTTGACCATGAATTTTTCATGAATACAACAACTTGCCATCTGCTGATTTGCATCCGGCGAGGCTCCCCCTACCCCAAGTTTTGTCTCCCCCTCAGATTCCATTTAGTCCCCCCCAAAAAAAACATGAAATAAGAGTGAGGGGCACCAAACACATATTTATGACTCGTCCGGGGCGTCTGATGGGGATCCTCAAAGCATGAAATCTAGAAAGCCAAAACCCAAAACGTAATTCTGAGGAAGAAAAGAGAAGGTGAGCGTGATGATTGATGAATATCTACCTGTTATCACGCCACCGGCTCAGAGAAATTAGACAATAAAAGGGGGGGGGGGGGGCACTAAACTGATTGGAGTACTATTATATGTCCTTAAATTCTGGGTTTCTAAAGATCCTTCTACGGATGATTGATAAAAGAGGGTTTTGGAAGTTGAGCCACGCCCTCCATGACACGGGATTCGTCAAAACATGGAAACCGGTCTTAGACGTGGTGGACCCCTCCGGGCTGGACTTGGCTATGCCGGATTAAAAACACTGGTACTGATGCTGCGTTGTTTGATGATGTCACCCTAGAGATGTCCTGATGTCAGACTGGTGATGTGCGAATGCGTTATTTGCTGTAATTATAATAGTTATCTATTTTTTGCTCTGTTTTTTGTTGTTCTTTAACCTTTCATTTCTCCTTTCCCTTTGCTTTGCATCCTTAAAGTCCTGTCTTGTTCATTTGTAAAATTGAAATAAATATATTACAAATTTAAAAAAAGAAGGGTGGGGACCAGGAGGCAGACTCCAGCGGTGAAGCTGAGTCCATAACTTCGGAAAAGAAATATACAAACCGGTTCGTCTCCCTTTCTTTTCAAGTGGAGAAAGAACCTTAAAGAAGCCTCCGTGCTCCGACAGCGTGCCAAAGTAAGGCAGGCCACGGTATTTTTAGTGCAACTCGGGGGCCGATAGAGACTAAGTAAATAGAGAAGTCTAATGAGTTTAAATCCGGTTGCACATGGACGGAATAGTAATTCCGGGATGTGGAGCCTCTTTTTCGCCACACTTTCTTATTTTTTCTCTCTCTCTCTCCTTCATTTGACTTTGACAGATCTCGCTCACATGCGGCTCTCATGCCCATTAACTCCGCAGCGAGAGGACAGACGCCAGGAGACGAGTGGCCTTCTTCTTCTTCTTCTTCTTCTTCTTCTTCTTCTTCTTCTTCTTCTTCTTCTTCTTCTGACCACTCAATGCACAGGGAAGGAGAACGAAGAAAAAAAGAAAGAAAGAAAAAAGAAACGACAGGCGTCGCATCCCTCAAGCTCGTCTCACCAATTAGACCTGTCACACCCGAAGAGGAGGAGAAGAGGAGAAGAAAAAGAAAGAAAAAAAACACCAATCTATGGGCATCCTATGGGGATCTGCAAAAAGCACTTATTGTTTTAACATTACTTAAAGTGTGTCATATATTTTTAATCATCTTCTACTAGAATTCATGTAGCCCCCCCCCCCTCCCCCCTCGGGGGATGCGAACTCGCAGAGAGGAAATGTGTCAGAGGCGTTTCTCCCCGGTTGGCCTTAACACACTCGTCTAATTAATACTGCGCACCTCCGCAAAGGGGAAGACAATATTATTAGAGGTCCAGTCAACTCACCGGCGTGCACACTTCCTCCTGACGTGAGGTACTATTTGGTTTATTCTTCTTTTTGTGTGTGTGTGTGTGTGGGGGGGGGGGCTTTTTTCGCTTTTCTTTTCTTTTCTTTTTAACATTTTGTGGCTCGACGCACAAAGTAAGCGGCTAATTGCTGTGGAGTTAAATCATCAAGTGTTCATTACGAGGGGGGGGGGGGGGGGGCAGTCTATCTAAGCGACTCTCGGTGCACTCCGACGAGCGTCTACGGACACACGCTTACGGTTTATTTCGTGCCATTAATTCACATTTCAACCCCCCCAAAAAAATAATTCAAAAGCTGTTTTTCTTTTCTTCACTCGTACAACTTCGCCGAGCGCTTTTTTTCCCCCCTCGAAAAAAAGCGAGACGCCCACCGTTAACGCCCACGCCGCGGCGGAGAGACTCTTGGAAGTGGGACAGCGATCCCATTTCAATAGTATCTCACCCACATCTGTCAGTGCTCAGTGTCAGCTTCACACATCTGTAACGCAGCAGCCATCGCTCCTCTGATTCACCGCCATTGGTTATGGGAGCGGTCTTACCCATTGACCCACACACACACACACACACACACACACACACACACACACACACACACCGGCTTCTGAAGGAGACGTTCCTCCTCGCCGTGGCGTCGCGGGTCGCCTCGGCGTGTTATTATTGTTATTATTTTATTCCCACGGAGAGCCCGGAGAGGGTTAAAAAGGAAGTGCCTTCCATTAGGCAGTTAAAGTGAAGATAAAGGGCCTCCTTCTCCTTCTTCTACTTCTTTTGGGTTAAATACAGCCCGTGTCAGGAGGATGCGTCCCACTCGTAAAGCAAGCACAACGACAACGTACAGTGGCACTAACACAAGGACATAGTTCATCGTGACATTTTCTGCAATTCCCAACTGATTAGGGTCATTATGCCGGGAGGCCTGATTTATGTTGTCATTTCCTCTCACCGATCCTGCATCAATGAATCTTAATGAATTGGTAAATAAGGGTGAAGATTACACTGTGTGACACCGCAACATTTCTCACCCTCAACGGCCCGGAGATTTATGTAGCCAATTAGAAGCTAACAGAGAAAATCGGGCCAGGCAGGAAAAAAAAAAGAAAGAAAAATGCGATGCTTTATGGGGAGGAAATGGAGGCGCGTTGTCGGTGAAGGGCAATTGTGTTGTCAGTGTCGCGAGTCCATAAAAATCAACCCCCCCCCCCTCTTTAGCCCCGCCTTCAGGGCGCCGATGCGAGGGCAGGCTCGGACCGTTAAGGGCCCCGTTTGTCCTCGGTCCTTAGCATTCGCGGCGGGGAGAGGCGGCGCCGCGAATGCGAATCGGACCAATCGGACGCGGCGAGCTGCTCTGCTTCTCTAATGAAGACGCGGGAGCCTTTTTCTTCTCGCCCTGTCACAAAATGCGGGCGAGAGAAGAAAAAAAGGAGCATTTGCACAAAAAAAAAGAGAGCAAAAGTTATCCGCGCTAAACATTCGACACGGTGATATTTCTCAATTAGTTTAGTCCAGCCTTCATGTTTTTCCCACTCAAAGGATGAACATGGAAACTCTTTGAAGATACCTCTGATCAACACACGGGGGAAAGGACACATGCAATGTGATTAGGCGCTCTTTAAGCGGTCCTGGGCACATCGTTATCACGGCCGCGAAGCTTTGTGGTTGTCGGGCGAAGATTTGGGGCCGATGATTACGGCGAGGGCCAAAAACAGTTTCTTTGTGTGTCGATATTACAAGTAGGCATAAGCCCGGCTTTTAAAAAGAGCACTTATACGAGTTATAATGAGAGCCTTTATGTATTACATATTGTGACTAGATCCGGAAGGAAGCGGGCTCCTCCACATCAAACGAGCCGGCCCGCTATTAGGCGGCCGCGGCGGCGGGACTGAGGGACGGCGGCGTGCAAAAAAACAAAAAGGGGAGCGTGAAAGAAAATTAAAGCCGAAGCGACGGCGCAGGAAGAGGGGCTTAATTTACTGGCGTGTACGGTATGCAAATGAGATTACTCTCAGCTTAACTGCATCATTTATGTCCATAATAACGGCATCATCATTACGGGGCTCAAATTAAATTACACTGTAATTAGCATATCAAAGTGATTGGTTAAAGTTGAAAACAAATACGCAATTCTGTTAATGAACATCTGTAGATCTCCTGCGCGGGCCTCTCGCTTGAAAAACATCCAAAACAAATATGTGTGTTTTTTTTTTCCCGGAGAAGGGGAGGAACATCCCGCCCAGGCGGCACACGTCTATCCGCCTGTCGCCGTGTGTGTGTGTGTGTGTGTGTGTGTGTGTGTGTGTGTGTGTGTGTGTGTGTGTGTGTGGGAGGAGGAGGGGGGTGGGGTTTTGAGGGTTGGATGGGGTGGGTGTGCTACCTGGAGTGCTCCACACTCTCAGGATGTATTTCCCAAACTGCAGGAGATCAAAGATCCAATTTCCCACACTTGCCACTTTCGGGAGCTCATCAATAAAATACTAATCACTTCACGCCTGATTCGGAGAGCGGCGCCCGCAGCCCGGAGGCTTAAGGGGGAGGCTTCCACATCACAGGAAACACCTCCGCGCCGACTGTCTTGACTGTTGTCGGGAGGAAGAGGGGAAAAAAAAAAAGACGTGCGCGGGGCACACACACACACACACACACACACACACACACACACACACACACAGGGTGCGTTCTAAGCGCTGCACAGCTCAGAGAGCGCTTTCTCAAGACCTCTGACAGAAATCACGTCTCGTTTTCAGGAGCGCGCGAGTCGAGAGTCGACCCCCCCCGCCCCCCCCCCCCCCTCCCTCCTTTAACACCTTTATCGTCCCCACATCGCCGTGTGAAATTCTGAATTCATGTCACAGTTACAAAAAAAAAAATACAAATAATAAACACTACCAACAAGCGCACCCTTGTGTCTCCTGCTTTTCACCATCACCACGACCTGTATCTTACACACACACACACACACACACACACACACACACACACACACACACACGAGGCACTCGTCAACTGTTGTGCCGTGTTATTTTATTCATTAAGAAAATCCATTAAAAGAGCCTTCTTTTCCTCGCAAGTATGCAAGAGACGTGCCTTTCAAGGTAGAGCCGGGGCGAATCCACTCCATCAGCTAATGATGGCGCTCATTACGCGGAGAGGAGCGCCGGCTAATGAAGGCGCGGTGGCCGGGCCGATCCCCCTCGCCACGCCGTAAAGCCCGGTGAAATGCTAATATCTCACTTCTAATTAAAGCATACTAAGTCCGAACGCACCTTTACGGCGAGTAGCCGGCAACATAAATGTGATATATTTTTTTCCCCAACAGTACGCTCCGACCCAGAGATGCGCCTGAGCAACATTCCATTAATTCATGTTTAATACGCCGGCTGCCTCGCGATGTGCCTCTCCCTCTCCCCTCCCTCTCTCGGCAGTGGGCACATCATTAAGCTTTTTTCCAACTGTCCATTTTTTCTATTTATTTATGACATTTTTGGGTTGCTTTTTTGTTGATGTTACACTTAAAAAAGGCTTTGAGAAATAAACACGAGCGCAGACAAGCGGGCTTTCTGCATGTGTCCCGGGGGGGGGGGGGGGGGAAGGTCGAGGGAGGAAAACAAACGAAGAGAAAACAGGAAATGATGCCGCTCCCCACCTGTATACATTTACAGTGTTGACACATCTTCGCCTGCAAGTTTGTTTACGAGGAAAACCTGCTGCCCTCCTCAGAAGGTGACCTTGAAGCCGGTAAACAAGCAAAGTTCATTAACGTCTAACAGGGTTTACTCTTTTTTTTCTTCCTAGGATGATAAAAAAAAAAATTTAAAAGGCCAGCGCCATTAGCTTATCAAAAAAAAGAGTGGGAATTACGGTTTGGTGTTAGCAAATACAGCAGAAAATAAATAAATGGTCGGTATGTTTGTTTGAACTGCACTCAAAACTAAATCTGTCATTGTACATTAACTTATAATCCTATTTCACCACTTATTTACAACTCCTTCTGTGACCCAGAATGTGTATTTAGTTACTGGTGTAACATATTAAATAAAAGCCTATTGGAAGCAAAATGCGCAGAAATAGTTGTTTTATGTTTTGTTTGTGTTTATTATCGTTTGAGTCTTATTATTTTTATTTAGTTTATTTTAGATTATTTATTTAATTTATTTTTATTTCGTTTTTTCAGTCCAGTCATTGGTTTAAATTTGGGAGCAATTTGGTTAAGTGAGTCCCAAACAAATCCGGAAAAGAGTCGATTGCATTTCCATTCATGGATGTTTTTCCCATCCGTCCAAAGATGCCCCTCATGGTTCCCTCTCTAGACCAGCCGTGCCTAAATACCTTGTAAACAAGCTCAGTAATAGTGTTTGACATTTCAAACTAAGAATGCCTTTTTATTCTTCCAATAAATTCTAAAAAGAAGTGATATTATCATACGACTACAGTTTGTTAATGAGTGCCTGACACCAAATTACCCCCAAAAATGATGCTTTCTTTACCCAATTCCTTTTTACGATATCCAAATAGTTTTATGTTTAGTGCATCGTTTGCCAACCGGGTAGCGGCGAAACAAATTTAAAGGTCAGTGTTAAGAACACATCGCATGAAGTCTTGTTTGATCCCGGCCCAAGTATTTTCCCAAGGATTCTCAGTGTCTGCGCTGTGTAAATCACGGAGTCTGACCTTCTACATTCCTCATGCTCCGTCCTCCCCTTCATCCGCAGCCACAGATAATGCTGGGCAAATATCATAAACGTGAGGATTTTAGGATTGAGGTGAGGCTGCCGTCATCCTCCGCCAACTGGGGAAAAGAAAGCCCGTGCATCTGAAAGAACCCCGCCTGGCGGACGGAGGCTGGCTGACCCTGAAGCCTTACCGGCCTTAATGCCCACGGTCCACGGAGGATCCTCCCGGGGGGGAGGGGCAAGTTGAGTAACGCCCACTTTTTTACGAATTTGATGAGGGTTTTTTTATTCGGATTTCATCCAGATTTCTGAACTCAAACTTCCTGCCCGCCATTGCTCTATAACTCAGGGTTCGTACACATGTTGAGCAGTGGAATTCCATGACTTTTCCATGACTTTTCCAGGACTTTAAACCAAATTTCCATGACCAAACTGAAATCTCGGTGTGTACACATGAAAACCTTTTGAAAATGCAGTATTCAAACAATGATAATTACAAAACATACAATATACCTTAAATGAAACATGAGAGACAATAGTTTGATCAAAAGAATAAACATTACTATATATATATATATATATATATATATATATATATATATATATATATATATATATACACACTTATATAAATGTTTATTCTTTTAATCAAACTATTTTCCTTCATGTGCAAATCCATCTGTTTGGATTTGACGTATGCCGGATTATAATTTGAGAATCCTTCTTTCAAAAACATATGAATTATTTTAAACTCAATGTAAATGAACATGTGAATATAACAAATTTCCATGACTTTTCCAAAACTTTTGTGATTTAAGTTTTTTCCATGACTTTTCCAGGCCTGGAAATGACCGTACGAACCCTGATAACTTTTCCTTGACCTCTCCGGGTTAATTGACCCCTTCATTCGACCTGCGATGAACGAGCAACGTGCACACGTACAGCGACACGCGTCGCCTCCGTAACTTTCGGGAACGAGGCGGGTAATCATAGAGGAACTCCGAAGCCGGCCTCGGGTGCCATGGGGCGTGACCTGCAGCTGAACTGGCCAGGAGGAGGAGGAGGAGGAGGAGGAGGAGGAGGAGGAGGAGGAGGGTGGCGGTGTGCGGCCACTCCACACACATGGCCCCGCCCCCTGATAAATAACTTTTAACACAGCAAACAGAGGCCCATCCGTCAACCTGCAGATAGCCAACACCGGGAAGATCGATGGAGACGGACAAAGAAAGACAAAAAGAAAGGGGGAGGGGAAGAGAGAGAGAGAGAGAGAGGAGGGCATCTAACATTGCCGGGTAGATAAATATCACACGGGAGTCCGCGCCAAGCAGCGTGGACGGCCAAGTACTGTAAGGCTGTGAAAAGCCAGGCTTTCTTTCTTTCTTCCTTCCTTTCTTTCTTCTTCTCCTTTTTTTTTTTTTTGCCGAGCCGTGACATTTGTTTCTTATTGTCTAAGTGGCAGCTGGAAGCGTCTCCCCGCGAGAGGGCCCCTCGGCTCGGCCCCGGCCAGCTTTTGACAGGGAGGCAACCATATTAGGACGCGTATGGTAAAGTAAACAATAACATAGTTGCAATGAGATGGAAATTTCTCCGCTAATGGTGTTTGTCATTCCTGTTTTCAGCGCGCTGAGCCGCCCGGTGTTTCTTCTGGCCGGCCGGGGAGACTTTGTTTATGAAAACACTCGCCGACGCCGGGGCAAGAAAACAGAGCAGAGGAGGAAAACACTGGAAATAAATATGAGTTTAAAATACATTTTTGGGGGGAGAACTTAACCTCTCGCTTTCCGTGTGAGGCGGCTGAAAAAATGGCATATGCCCCCCCCCCACACACACACACACACACACACACCAATTCAACCTCTCTCACAGATGCTTGAAAAGCACTCAATGGTGGTTGAATTAACTTTCAGAAAAAAATAAGCTGGCGACGTTATGTTTCTTAGACGTAAACAAATGATAACTAGAAGGGGCATACCTTTGCATATCAAAAGATTGAGCATTGAATTATGAATATTTTGGCATTAGTTGCATGCCAATTGGATATAAATTGACCGCGCGCTATGGTAAAAATAAGATTTTGACCTTTTCATGACCTTGACCTTGACCTTTGACCCGATCGATCCAAAAATCTAATCAAATGGTCCCCGGATAATAACCAAACATCCCACCAAATTTCATGCGATTCGGTTTAATACCTTTTGACTTATGCGAATAACACGCACGCATGCAAATACAAAACATTAAACAGTAAAGTTCCGTTACGTCGTATTCGTCAGACTTTTGACTTTTGAATCAATTTTTTAGACAAATTCATTCAAAGCCTTCTCAGACATTTACCCCGAGAACCCTGAACGGAAACATTGAGCATTTCCAGCTCACTCGCCTCATACTGCTGATTCACCAGTGGAAGAAGAAGAAGAAGAAGAAGAAGAAGAAGAAGAAGAAGAAGAAGAAGAAGAAGAAGAAGAAGAAGAAGAAGAAAGACAAAAAAATAAGAAAAAGATCAAGAAGAAGAATGAGGAGAAGAAGAAGAAGAAAAAGAAAAAGACCAAGAAGAAGAAGGAGGAGAAGAAGAAGAAGAAGAAGAAGAAGAAGAAGAAGAAGACCAAGAAGAAGAAGGAGGAGAAGAAGAAGGAGGAGAAGAAGAAAGAAGAAGAAGAAAAAGAAGAAGAGGAAGACAAAAAAGAAGAAGAAAAAGACCAAAAAGAAGAAGAAGAAGAAGAAAGAAGAACAAGAAGAACAAGAACAAGAAGGAGGAGGAGGAGAAAGACAAAGAATAAGAAGAAAAAGAAGAAGAGGAAGAGGAATAAAAAAAAGAAAGAAGAAGAAGAAGAAGAAGAAGAAGAAGAAGAAGAAGAAGAAGAAGAAGAAGAAGAAGAAGAAGAAGAAGAAGAAGAAGAAGAAGCAGCAGCAGCAGCTTTACCTCAACATGCCCCCCCCCCCCCCCCTCAGGTTCAATGCTTCACATTCATTTCTTCAGACGTTCGATTCACACAGTCGACTCCAGTTGGAAGCCGACGTGTCACTTCTCCCCTTCCTGTCCGCTCCACATGTGTGGAGTGTCTTTGTTTGGCTCCCTCTCTCTCCCTCTCTCTCTCTGTCTCTCTCTCTCTCCCTCTCTCTCCCTCTCTCTCGGCCTCATTCCCTAATCTCACGCCGAAGGAGGAGAAAAAAAAAAAAAAGCGCGAGCTGTTTATTTGCGAAGGGCTGAAGCCGCTCCTTTAAGTAGCCCCACCAGGTGCTTTATCCCTAAAAGGGATTTGTTTTCTAAAATAAACGGGGAGGAAAAGCAACGCGACTGCCAAAGTGATATTTACCATGACGTGACGTGATTGCAACAAAGTCAAAACTATCCAAACAAGAACGACTTGCGCCTTGTGGGAAACTTTTTCTTTTCTTATTTATTATTATTCCCTTACATAGTGAGAGAGCCTCTCTCTGGGCCTGGCTGGAAACCATAAACAAGTGTGTCATAATATATAAATGTCTAATATTGTTCTAGCGGGGGGGAGGGGGGCCGTATATATTTGACATCCCGCCGGTTATAGTACGGTATATATTGCTTTGCGATGAAGGCGGCGGGACAGATGGCGGGCCGAGGTTATACCGCGAGGAGAAATACGAAAAGAAAAGTCCTTTTTGAGCTCAGGACAACAAATCAATCCGCGTTATTAGTTCCATTTCATCTTTCTCCGAGGCGGGAGGCAAAAGCGAAGAAGAAAAAAAAACACACTTTTCCCGCTCGCTTTTGTCCCCGTGATTGTCTTTTCATCTCGCCGTGAGACGACTCGTCTGCGGATGGAATTTGCTTACTTCCCCCGTCGCCCTCGGTCAATCTCACGCAGGTGTCCCGTTAGCGGCCTGCACCTGGAGGACGTTATCGAAAGCGCCTTCGCTCTCCTGGCGGGAAACACGGGGTTCGCGCGTCGGGCCCGATGCGACTCGGTCAGAAAAAAAGAAAAAAAGAAGAAGAGGCGCAGCGTGTTTGACCGCTGATAGAAAAATAGATTGAAACTCGGCAAACGGTCGTTGTTGTTTTTTTTTCTTCCCTCAGAACCACATCTGAAGTCTCTTCCGGGTAGAGCACATCTGCGATAGCGGTATCGGCAAGAATTCGTTTTTTTTTTTTTTGGCAATTCACGTGAAAGTTGTTGTGGAGGCAAAAGGAGGAGAAGAAAGAACAAAAACACAAGAATGTCGCTCCGCCGCGTGACATACCGCACTCGGACACGAGGCTCGCGCGTAACCTGTCGAGCGGGACGATACCGATGTGCCGCTGCGTGCTTCTTCTTTTTGCTCTTTTTTAATCTTTTACTGTTTTTTTTTAACTCTTTTTGGCTATACGAGCCCATCGCACAGACTGGTTTATTTATAGCATTTTGCACTATCCTCGTGGATATCGACACTCAATCAATGCACACTAATATCTGTAATATCTGTATATTCTGTATACACCCCACTCCCTGTGTACATGTTCCCCCTATGTGTATTGTTGTTATGATTCTACTGTAAGTTGTGTAAGTATGTTTGTGAGTTAAGTTAAGCTACTGGTTGACCTAAATTTCCCTCGGGATTAATAAAGTATCCATCTATCTATCTATCTGATCTCAATCGATGGGGGGGGGGGGGGGGGAGGAGAGAGCCCTGCCGCCGCTTTACGTCTCTCTGCCTTTTGTGGGGCGGCGTGGAGCTCCGAGAGTACGTAACGTTACGGTACATCGGGGTGCACGCAAAAAAAATAAAAATAATAATAAAAACACGGCAACTAAAAGAGCGGCGGCGGCGGCGGCGTTTAACTTTTCCTGCAGGAAATGTCCCCCGTGTGGCAAATGTTCCGCGGCGGCGCGTTGTTTATTATGCGCCGAGCTCGGCGTAAGCGATTAAAAAGGGGGCTCTTAAGAATCAAAGTGTTATAAATGCATGGAAACACAGCCAGCTGTAAATGCCACAGAATTAGAAGCTTACCGAGTCTCATAATAATACACGGCAGTGTTCAGCGTGATGCTGATATAAAGAAATTACTTTTTTTTCTTCCCCCCCCCCCCCCCCCCCCTTTCTTTCTTTTAGAAAGTAAGCAATAAATGCAGCCGAGGGAACGGTTACGTCCCGGCATAAATCTGCGAGCGACCTTTCTGCGGGTCCGACTCGTGAATCCGCTTGTTTATTCTCAACACTTCCATTAAAAAAAAGGAGAAGAAGGGGGGGAAAAGTGGATTAAATAAAGCAACTAAGCTAGAAACTGAGGCAATTTAAAAAGCGAGGCGTTTAACAGGAGTGATTGTGTTGATGCGTTTCTTCTCTCCCTTAAAATTCAAATGAAGTCCGGCAGGAGACCAGAAACACGTTGAGGAGGAGGAGGAGGAGGAGGAGGAGAAGGAGGAGGAGAAGAAGAAGAAGAAGAAGAAGAAGATGAAGAAGAAGAAGAAGAAGAAGATGAAGAAGAAAGAAAAATAAGGAAGAAGAACAAAAAGAAGGAAGAAGAACAAAAAGAAGGAAGAAAAAGAAGAAGAAAGAAGGAGGAAGAAGAAAAAGAAGAAGAATAAGGAAGAAGAACAACAAGAAGAAGAAGAAGAAGGAAAAAGGAAGAAGAAGAAGAAAAATAAGAAGAAGAAGAAGAAAAATAAGAAGAAGAAGAAAAAAGAAGAAGAAGAAGAAGAAGAAGAAGAAGAAGAAGAAGAAGAAGAAGAAGAAGAAGAAGAAGAAGAAGAAGAAGACTATCGATACAGATGAGTCTTTATGATGAGATATGAGATCAATCAAAAAGGCTTTTCTTGCATTTCAATTAACGATAAATATCATAAATATATAGCTGTAAGTATCGCCGGTTGAACTGAACACAAACATGAGCAGCATGCTTTCCCACACACACACACACACACACACACATTAAGACACGTAATCCCATAAACTGCTCCGAGGATTTCTGCCTTAGCGATGTGATCAACATCCCATCGGACACTCGTCCATCACCGAGGCGACGCCGCCGCACTACCGCCCGCCGCCATGAGGGGGTAATTTTCTGAATCAAATAAAAAAAGAGTGTCGGCCACGAGGGAAACTAATACGGCTGAAGTCCTGCGGCCATCGCCGACCGTATCGCCGACGGTTACCGCCGCTTTCGCTTTTCTCCCAAACTCTGGGAAGTGCCATCGAGCCTCCGTCCCGGATACATTTTTGATTTATGACCCTAGTTTTTTTTTTATTGCTCTGTTGCTCAACGCTGAGCTGTTTGTCTCTGGGTTCAAAAGGAGAGTTATTTGTTGTTGTTTTTTTCAATGCTGTTTGAAGACGACACTTGTCGAAGAGTTTTAAATTTTAGTCTGAAGTCGTCATCAAATCTAAATATCAGCCGTTTCTGTGAGTTCATGGAAATAAGAACACGGAAATTACTGGAAAAAAATATTTCCACGAGAAAAAAACAACGAGAACACGCCGTGTAATCCATCTGAATGTTCCCCTCCCGGATAATAATCATATAATTAACTCGACCGCTGCAGTCGAACCCGGACGGAGCCACGTCACACGCCGCCTCCTTGTTCCGCGACGGCCTCGAACTAAACAAGGCGAGCGGCCGCCGTCCGCCGCGCTGCGCACGCCGGAGCCCGTCGCAACGTGTCGACGGGAGGGAGCGAGAGAGAGAGAGAGAGAGAGAGAGAGAGAGAGAGAGAGAGAGAGAGAGAGAGAGAGAGAGAGAGAGAGAGACGGGAAGAAGTACGCTCTCCTCTGAAACCCTGAAGTCCTGGAGTGTGATCAACACAAACACACACACACACACCCCCCCACACACACACACACACACACACACACACACACACACACACAGTCCTACTCTGCCTCACCAGCCAACGGGTCACATCCTGCAGGCCTCAGGAACACCAGAGATCCACGTGAGCGCCGACTAGCCCCCCCCCCCCCCCCTCCTCTTGTTTGGTAAACACGGCGTCACCGTGGTGCGGCTTCACGGGCAAACGTGCACATGGAGGAACGCCACGGCGAGCCACTAACTCCACTGGGGCCTTTAGGGGGGGGGGGGGCTTTTTAATCGCTCGCCATGCTTGTTTCCAATCAGCAGCTGTCAGTGCACCTGTCCGAACCCCCCGCCCTCTTAGCCCGCACATACACACTGTAAAACTACAGTACACAAACAAGAGTTAATTATTAAGCAAATATAACACAGGGCTCAGTCATGTGTGTGTGTGTGTGTGTGTGTGTGTGTGTGTGTTTACCTTCTTGCTTTTATTTAAAGGCAACCTTCAGTTCCAGCGGCGGTGCAGCAGCCTCCTCGCCCTGCGGACACAAGACCGGGCGATTACTCACAACCGTGAAAACGGGCACCGTGAACAGGAGCCGACGCGGTGTGTGTGTGTGTGTGTGTGTGTGTGTGTGTGTGTGTGGGGGGGGGGGCAAGTCGCCCACCAAGTTTGCAAGCGGCAATTTGGATCGGTCTGGTGACTGAGCGTTTCTGGTAAAAAAAAAAAAAAGAAGGAGGTAAATCAATCCCCGTGCATTCCTGTGCCGGTTTGCGTCCCTCGGCCTTTTCGGGGGGCCGGAGGCGCCCGGCGGTCCCGAGTCCTCGCGGTTTGCGTCCGCCTGTTAGCTACGAACCGCTCTCCGCCGGCGATAAGGCGAGTGAGCGAGCGCTCTCTATTTGCAAGACAAAAAACTTCTCGGCGGGCGTCGAGCTCAGAGTACCTGTAGCGGCTCTGCCCGCCCACCCCCCCCCCCCCCACCCCCTGCCCCTCCCACCCTGATCTGCATGCCGAACCGAGTACTCAACCCAGGCGAGGAAATATGGAGAGAGAGAGAGAGAGAGAGAGAGAGAGAAGAAGAAGGAAAAAAAAAAAAAGAGGGAGAAGGAAACAAAATCTTATTTTTATGGTAAACTGAGAAGAGACTTTGAGCCAATATCTCAGGTGCATTTGAATAAAAGCATTAAAGCATATCCAAATATATAAAGGAGAAAGAAAAGAGAGGCTCCCAGCTCCCACTGTTCTTTCTTTGCCGTTTACATTTGGCAGTCAAAACTGTGGCCAGGCATGTTTATCTAAAGCAGACGGAGAGAAGATAAAAAACACCCACACACACACACACACACACACACACAACTTGCCCAGTTCCAGCATTAATTGTGTGTTAAATGCCCTTGTTGAAAACGCGAGTCAACACGCAGCTCGCCCTGAACTCTACCGAGGGTTGAACGATCATCCAAAATGGACCTTTCCCACACAACTGCCCTATTATTGTGATTCATTACACTTCAATTAACATATCGTCAATGGCGCCGTAAATCAATGGCGAGTGGTGACAAATGACAGATATTTTTTTTCGGTTTCAAAACTACTAAACATCATTAATTCCCATCACCTGAAAGAGCCCCGGGAGCTAAATGAGTTTACCCAACGCATAACATCCATTTAGAAAAATGTTCCATCATTTCAACGACGGGGAAATTTGTATCGGAGGAGAAGAAGAAGAATGCAACGGCGGGATCCCGATAGCAGCCGTACGCCTCTTCCCCCCTTCCTCGTAACCTAATGCCCGTCTCCTGATGCCTAAACACATAATTGTCTCCGTTTTAAACGGCACCGAGCTGTAATGTTTTGCCATTCGGAGCAGTGGGGGGTGCTGGGGAACGCAGGGCGAGGATAAACAAGCGAGTGCCTCGTCGCTCCGGGTCGGGGGGGGGGGGGGGGGGGGGACCGAGCCCATCGCACGCTCCCTCATCGAGATTTTTAGGGAATGGAGCGACGCTCCCGGTGGAGATAATTACCCGCCCAGGTGGGTTATGAGCACGCTCAGGTTCAGAGAGGGATCCAAATGCAACAATTTAAAAGGAGACAAACGGGAGATGCGGAGCGTTTCGCCAGGGTTTTCCGTTTGTAACGTCTTCAAAGGGTTTGTGTGTGTGTGTGTGTGTGTGTGTGTGTGTGTGTGTGTGTGTGTGTGTGTGTGTGGGGGGGGGGGGGGTGACGACGACTCTTGTGTTGGGCCCCGATCCTTTCGGAGGGGTTCAAATAATAGTCTCCGATCTCCTCGTAAATACCAAATGCTAACCCTAACCCGAAGAAAATAACAAATAAATAAAAGCAAACACTGTATTTTCAGGTGAAATGGACAATCAGAATATTTTTTTTTTTTTGCGCAATGGTAATGAACTGCGCTGGTCACACCTGAGCTCCAACAGAGACTTGTTTTATCCTGCCCACAAACCTGTGAAGTGGACTTCACTTACCTATTAGCGAGGGTGGTGTAGAGAGAGAGAGAGAGGGGGGGGGGGGGGGGGGGTGTCAAGGCTTCACAAAATGCTCTTTAGTCCGATGTATGTTATCGGTGCCTTTAGCTTTGTTGTAAGATAGCGTGTTAAAAAAAAATATGAATTAACACACCACCCCTCCAGTGAAACGCCGCGCGGTCCGAGGCCCTTCAGCCCCTCTAATGGACGGGCGCCGCCTCCACCTCCCCCCCTCCCCCCAAAAAAAAGAAGAGCGATGAGGTTGAGGGCCCATGAATATTTACCACAAAATAAAGTTATTCCATTAATTACTCCCGCGCGCGCTTAGCGCCGCATCCGCGGCTACTTCTGCGGCGGCTCGTTAATGAACCTTCACACGTCATTACCATATTAATTAATGCCCAACTCGATGGCTGTCAATAGGAGGTCGGACCGAGTCGTCTCTCGCTTTTCTTTTTTTACGATCACTCGGTATCGAGCACCTGGGAAACGTCGACGCGAGTCCATTTGTCATGTTTGACTCAAACACAACAGAACACAAAAAGGGGTGGTGAATCCGAATTAAGGTTATTGTGTGACTAAGAAGAGGGCGTAGGAGAAGCTGGAGCTGTGTACAGTGATATGCACTGTGTGTGTGTGTGTGTGTGTGTGTGTGTGTGTGTGTGTGTGTGTACAGGGTCACTGCTGTTGGTTTTAAGGGTGTGTGTGCGCGGGAGCTTTTCCAAGTCGCTGTCTGCGCTCCGAAACGCAGGAGAAATCTAAAGCGTGAGTCACTTCTCAGAAAGCGCAGCTGCTCACTGATCATTTGAAAAAAAAAGAAACAACAACAAAAAAAGGCTGACTGCGCATTATTCCCGCCCTCTTGTTCTTCTTCTTCTTCTGGGCTTTTTATTAAGAAGGACTGATTAAATGAAAAAAACATGTCTGGGTAAACAGAAAACTGAAAAAAAAAAACATCTGCATTCTGATAAAAGCAGAAGAAGAAAAAAGAATTGACCGTTTGATGTGATTGGCGGGATCCCGGCGTTGTCGCGTAACACCCACACTGACAGTAAACAACGCAAACGGCCTCAAAAAAAACACCAATTAAACCCAACTTCAAGCCAGACGGCCCTTAGTCTCACATTGTTGTTTTTTCCTCTTCTTTTTTTCGGAGCTTAAAAAGCAACAGTGCAGTCTGGTGAATGTCAGGCCTGTCTGATCCCCCCCCCCCCTTGATTCTGGACCTGCCCTCACGTTTTTTTTTTTGCTGAGCTAAGAACAAAGTAGCAGCGTGCAGACGGGGAGCTTTTGCTGCCTTAACGCCAAGGAAGTGGAATTTCGCTCTGAACCCAAAACAAACAGGGCCGCACGTTTCTTTAGTTTACGCTATTCAAATGAGCTCGTCGGATGCGAGAGAGAAGCATCCCGTCATGTGGATGTGCGGCGCACGCTGTACTCCGGCGGGCCTTCGGGGAATTCTGATCTATCGATCCGCTGGAAGACAACTGATGGGAAGTCACAGCTGGATCCTCACACGAGAAGAAGAGGAGGAGAGGGGGAAAAAAGGTCTCACTTTGCACGTGAAATTAGATTTGTCGTGTCCACAGCGCACAAAAGAGCTAAAAAACGCGGTGAGCATTATGCAATCCGATTTTTACAAACCCACCCCGGCCTGTCAAGTAGGAGGACCGTCAACCCCCCCCCCCCCAGCCGTATCGGGTTTCCACTCTCGTCCCGGGTCCCGGCTCCCTCTCAGACCGAGCGCGGATCCTGAGCGCTATTAATATCAATAAGCCGCAGATTCCATTTCCCCAGACAAAGACAAAAGGGAGAACACGAGGCGATGAGCGGAGGAGGGAGGATCCAATACCCTCGCGCACCACCGTGGGGTTACCACTTACTATCACCTACAACCCTGCTGCACTGGGACACACACACACACACACACACACACACACACACATTTGTTGTGTGTGTTTTCTTTTTACTTACAACATTCTTCCATAAATCCAGTTGGGAAACTGATTATTTAGTTCTTCTCTTTTCAATTAAAATCTAGCAAAATACATGGCCCCTGAACCCCGAGCATATATATGGGCTCTTTCCAAAGAGGAGTCAAATATATATATATATATATATATATATATATATATATATATATATATATATATATATATATAATATATATATACATATTAAATATATACATATATATATATATATATAAATATAAACATATATATATATATATATTATATATACATATATATGTATATATTATTTATATATACATATATATATACACATATATATATATATATATGTATATATATATTATTTATATATATATATGTCTGACAACTCTTTGGAAAGAGCTTATTCAAAGCAAGGGATATAGGGCGAACTCAAACACCTTTAGTGCGGTATAATACAGCTATCAATACTTTTTCTTTTAAATAACTAAATGAATTTCCTCGATGATTTATTTGACAAAATCTGAAAACGAAAAATGGAAAACGATACATCCAAGTGCCCACAAGTGTCACCGATATGCTTCCATATTCCCATAACATATTTACGACCTCTCCCGTCTGCACTCTGCTCCTGGTGAGCAGCCAGAATGAGTGTTTGTCACGTTGTTTCCCAGACGTCAATGTTTTTTTTTCTTTTTTTCACATGTAGAAGTGATTTCAATGAAATAGCACTATTTCAGCTTTAGATTTGGTTATTTTTCATGAGCATTCACGTTTTTTTGGAGGAAAGTGTGAATGTAATATGGCATAAAAGAGCTATTGTCTATGTAAAGATATGGAGGTGTCATCTGAGCTGCTGGTTGCTCTGTTGCCATAGCGGGACGGCAAGCATGTGACCGGGGAGCTAACGGCGAGCTTACAGCGAGCTAACAGTGAACTAACAGTGAGCTAACGGTGAGCTAACAGCAAGCTAACAACGAGCTAGAAGGGAGCTAACAGCGAGCTAATAGCGAGCTAACGGTCGCTAACCCGCACAGTACTCATACACCGCCCCTCCTACTTCCCCTCAGTTTAACAACATCAGCGCCGTTAGCCGCTGTTGGCGCTGTCACTAGATATGCTCTGAATTTTGAATTTCCACGTTCTCCGTTACCGGCTTCATTGCGGCTCGAATGGAAGTGTACTCCATCGTTCAGGAACTTTTACTGAACAAGCGCTCGATGTGAAGACATCTAGAGGCTCGACTAAAGGCTGCAACTATCAAGCATAGGTACACAATGTTATTTTCTCGGTGAATGAATTGATTGTTTTGTTCACGAAAAAACAAAACTATGAAAGTAATAAAAAATAAAAATGGCAATCACAATTTCCAAGAAAAAACTAGATTTTTTTTAAAGTTTACTGTTCTAAAAAGAAGAAGAAGCGTCAAGTCATAGATTTTAAACAAATAAAACATTGCATAAATGATAAAAGATTGACCACTTCAGCTCTGTGCACATTTTGCCTGATACTTCACTAAATCGCGATACTACACCACATTGCATGGCGTTGACATCCTCGCAGTAGTACCTCCACCTGAGCACAAACCCCATCGCCAGCTGTCAGTCACCGGCAGAACACGCCTCCTAACACACTGGACATGCACACGCATGCACACGCTGGCGTCCCGTGACAGGCGAGAAAAGAGGAGGAAAAGAATAGAAAAAGAGAAATCGGGGGGGGGGGGGGGGAGCAAAGTAAATCTCCCCAGACTTACCCGTGGTCAGTCAAACTGGCGTTCATCGTGGTCATAAAACGCTATATTGATGCAAATTCCCTCCGAGCGCGGAGTGTTTTAAAAAAATCCACTTCTGAAGAGGAGAGGAAAAGCTGCCAGTGGAAGTAGCAGCTATGGAGTAGTTGAAGTAGCGCGCGGTAGTTGAGTGTGTTTGTGTGTGTGTGTGTGAGAGAGCGAGAGTGAGAGCGAGAGAGAGAGAGAGAGAGAGAGAGAGAGAGAGAGAGAGAGAGAGAGAGAGAGAGAGAGAGAGAGAGAGCCCAGGCTGCAGTTGTCGAGAGGGACTGGAGGTATGTGGTCTAAACACAACAAAAGCTGGTTGCCTTGCTCTGGATTAAATATGCAGGAGGAGGCCCCCTTCACATAAACACAAACACTCAGCAAATGAAGAACCGGCGGCGGGCGGACGCCTGCTGAGAGCCCTACCTGTCCCGGCCTCTTTTAATTAGACGAGAGGCGGCAGGACAAATGAACATCGACGCGGTCGCACGAGGCAGAACGAAAACACACAAGAAAAAAGGGGAAGGGAGAAGAAAAGAGAAGAAAGCAAAACACTTCCTCAATCCTCAAAAATGTCCTTTAATGAGAACAACAGAAGTTTATGGAGAAGCCGGAGAAGGGCGAGCACATTTCGCCAGTCACAAAGAAGCTATTAAGATTTTATTTTGATATATTTTGTATTATGGTATGAGTGTTCTACAGTCAAACAAACTTTGCAAAACTACTTTGCTTATAATTTATGGATAAAACTCAGTGAAATCCAAACTGTCTGACACAGGAACGTGACCAGAGCATGAAGACCTCAACATGAAACTGTTTAATTACAACAACTAAAAAACTAATTAAGTTTTTTAAATATCACTTTTAATTAATTGAAGTAGGCCATTTTCTTTTTTTTTGGGTGGAGGGGGGGGAAAAAGGTTTTTTAAATGATTATTAAACTACGTCCTGGATTAAAAAGAATGCACCTTGTGATCTTTTAATTCATCTTTTCATGTGTGCTTCTCCTCTACTCGCCTCCTGGTGGAAATTGGGAAGAAGAAAAGAAAATAAAGCTAATCAGCGGAAGAAGAAAAAAGAAAGAGAAAAAGATTTATACCAAGGTCCATTCAATGTCTTCCTTTCTAAAGTGTCTCAATTACATCCCCTCTTTCCTCCCTCCCTCTTGTTCTCTTCATCTATCCGTCTCACCCTCTGTTTTTCCCCTTCTTTTTTTTTGCTCATTTAGGAAAGGATTTGCAAAAGTGTGTGTTGTTGGGGGAGGTGGAGGGGGGGGGGGGAAACTCCTGAGAGAAAACTGCCAGACCAGTAAAGAGTACAACAAAATAAAATAATAATAAGAAAAAAAACACGAGACTGAGAGCTCAGCACCTCCACGAAATCTGGCGTCAGACGCTGAGTGACACGTACTGACGCGGCCAGTCAAAAAAGTCACTTTTGTGTGAAACCCTCTCTAATGGATCAGGGGGGGCTGGGGTGATGGAGGGAGGGGGGGGGGATATCGAGGGGTGAAAAGGAGTCAGAGAGAGAGAGAGGGAGCAGAAAAACGAGACCTCCGGAAAATAAACAGGGTGTCGCGTTTCAAAGGCGAGGAGGGGGACACAGGCATTCCATTGTCCACGCCAATTATCAGTGGAAAATAATAACAACAGATGGATCCAGAGCGGCCAACTTGGGCCGGAGCGCCCCGACGCTGGAGATGATGAAATGTGAGAGTGCTGTGTGTGTGTGTGTGTGTGTGTGTGTGTGTGTGTGTGTGTGTGTGTGTGCAAGGGGCAGACACGCACACACACACACACACCAGATGTGAACTTCCACAAGAGCGGATTAAATATGTGCTCTGGGCCCACACCTGCACCAGGTGGGCGTCTCCAGTGGGACGGCGGCGCGGCGCTCGTGGGGCGAAACTCCAGAAATCCGGGGGCCGAGCGCTCGCTCCGTCGACGCCGTGCAATAAGAACGAAGGGGGCCGGCCCCCAAGATGATGATGATGATGATGATTCTTCTTCTTCTTCTTCTTCTTCTTCTTCTTCTTCTTCTTCTTCTTCTTCTTCTTCTTCTTCTTCTTCTTCTTCTTCTTCTTCTTCTTCTATTCCAATAAGCGCAGATCCCAGATGACCTGGTGTGATGTTTTCATTTGATGTTTTTTTTTCCTTCTTCCAGCGCGCATATCGCAGACCTCATTGACTCCATTGGCTTCATTCACGGATCCCTCACATCAGCCGCAGACTGACAGGCAGCGGAGGAAGGGAGGGAGGGAGGGAGGGGGCGGGGGGCGGAGGTTGGGGGGGGGGGGGGGCTGCAACCTTAAAACAAAACCAATTCTCTCTGTGACTTGTCAAGGGTGGGAGATGTCGGCAGATAGCGGCACAAAAGATCCGCCCTGCCCTCTTTTCGCCAGAAAAAGGAGAAGTTTTCGTTTCATTAACTCCAGACTAAAGCGTAATTATCTCCCCATAGACCTTAATCACCAACAGAAGGATAATAGAACAAAAAAAAAAGCGGTTTCTTCTTCATCATTAAAGGTTTTTATATATATATATATATATATATATATATATATATATATATATATATATATATATTGTTGTTTCTTGTCCCCCCCCTCCTCTGCACTTCAGACAAGTCCGTCAAATGATGCAAAGGAATCACGAGGGCACAAGTAAAACCTCTCTCTAAAGAAATATATATATATATATATATATATATATATATATATATATATATATATATATATATATATATATCGTCAGTTAAACACAGATCTCGGCCATGAAGAAAAAAAGAAAAAAGAAGAGTCCTTTTTCTCCGTCTGCCTGTTTAACCTGAGAGGCCACTGAGAGGAGAGGGCAACCCGCCCGGCACACACACACACACACACACACACACACACACACACACACACACACACACACGACTGAAGTGGCAAATGACTATGATTGAAAAAGCTTGAAATAAAGTCGGTTTGAATGTCCAGAACGCCCCTCTGGAATATAATCTGAACCACTAACATGCTTTAAGGTGCTTGAGATACTTAAATGATAACCCCCCCGACCCCCCCCCCCCTCCCTCCACCCAACCCTTTGGAGAATCTCACATAAGGATTTCTATGGGTGTCAAAAAATATTCAGAAAAAAAAGATAAATAATGGAAAACTTTGTCCTAGATTTAATTAGCTTGTGAGAAATGATTGCTATTAGCGCATCTCGTCAAGCTGGGGTTGAGGCGTCTCGCTTGGGGGTGAAATAAAGAGTCATATTTTTGGTGGATGGGGAGACAAAGGGCTTTCAAAGAGGACCCGGCGAGCCATCAGCCGTTTTAGTGCACGGAGACCGAGGTCGAGTTAATTAGACTATTGTCATTTTAATCAGGACAGCTCGGCGGCCATCACTTCCTGAAAGAGCCAGTGGACTTTAAACGGCTGAGGGGTGTGTGTGTGTGCGTGTATGTGTGTGTGTGTGTGTGTGTGTGTGTGTTGGGCCCGAGGTGTCACCCAGCGATGGGTTCTGGAGTACGGTCTGGCTCCGCTCACATGCTCAGAACATTAATGAGCTGGAGACGCACCAAGGAAACAAAGACGCCCGGAGGATCACCAGGGGAAACGACTCGGCTCGACTCATGTCTCTGTTCATTTGAAAAAATAATTTAAATATCAAATATTTGAAATAATTTGCTTCTCCCTGGCTATCAGATGCTGAATGGAGGGGAGTCTTTCATGTCGTGGTTATTATGCTCTTCACTGGCATTAGCATTTAAGACGTAATCAACGTGGCCGTATTTTTCCGAGGCGCTCGCCATTATGTTACAATAATGGGTTTATTTCTTCCGCATTTCCATATTTTATGAATACAATCGGACGTTCGTAAACGACAAACCAAAGAATGGCGAATTATACAGCAAATCTTTGGTGAATGTCGTTAATCTAAAAAAGGGCAGTTTTAATCAAATTTAAAAAAAAGTCCGGTCTCGCCTCGATTCGCTTTGTTCCACCCATCGTGGGAAAGAAATACAATTAAATAAAGGTAACGCGACACCGGTGGCGTTCGAGTTGGGCCACCAGCTCGCGGAGCGGGTGGGGGGGGGGAGGAGCTCAGCCAACCAGCGGGTGAACGCCAAAAGGCCTTTCGTGGGTGGGTGGGTCTAGATTGCCTCTGTGGACAAGGTGACATCGGTAACTTACAGGTCAACGCTGGTGACCTCGCCCGCTGTGACACCACCACCAGCCCCCCCACTGGCCGATGACATCATCAGCCCCACCCGGCGTCCGAGTGCAAAGTCGACTCCGGCGCCATATTTTGTATTCGCCGACCTCGAGGGAAGCTGCGTTAAAAAAAAATTATAAAAATGTTTTCGAGGGCCGCTGTTTGACTGCATGCCACTTTCTGTTTGCGATTTTATTAATAGTTCCGTCAGTTCATCATTTTTTTTCTTTTACATTAATCATTAATATTTCACGGGGGAGTTAATATTAAATCTGATCAGAAATTATCTTCCCTCAATAATTTAATATACCGATTAATAATTCAATAAAAAGAGAATGTTCAGCACATCTGAGGTGGGGGGGTGTGGGGGGAGAGAGAGAGAAAAAAGAGAAACGGGAGACGGCGCATTACGGTTTCGTTGGCTAAATACGCCGACGCCTACGTGCGAAACGCGGAGCGCTCGGCGAGCGTCCGGGGCGCGGCGAGCTCCGCCTCAACCCGCTCTGTAATCCGGACTTCACACATTCAGACGTGAGGCCGACACGCGCCGACCGCGAAGCCTCCGCGCCGGTGTATTAAAAAGAAGCTCCGCGGGAGATTTACAGGGATTAGATGGTGAAATAAAAGGCCTCGGGCTTTCTCTCCCTCCCTTATTCTTTTATTTTTTTTAAGTGTGATGATGCCCAGTGCTGTAAGGACTTATTATTGATATATATATATATATATATATATATATATATATATATATATATATATATATATATATATATATATATATACACACATATACACATATATATATACATATACATACATATATATAATATATATATATATATGTATATATATATATATTATATGTATATATAATATATATATGTATATATATTATATACCTACATGCAAGTACATCCTGATGGCTATTCCCTTTTGTAATTTCCATTTTTTTCTTCTTTGGAAAAAAATTATTAAATAATGCCTGATTGAAAAAATTTCGCCGGTTTACATCTGCAGTTTAATGACAGATGGGAGGAGATATTTCATGGAGATGTATAATCGAGACTGATAAACTATTAACCACGCCGCTGGACAATGACACCGGCTAAATTTAAACACAAAGTGATAAGGCGTCAAGTAACGGCCTCACTCGCTAAATTATTCATCGCCGGCGGCTGTTTTTGCTCGGCATATAGAATTAAACATTTTGCAGATTCCACTCTGATTAGAGTTTGACGGAGGCTACAGACGTCTCGTGTCTTAAAATAAGAACCGGCGATCTCGTCTTTCTACAGCGATAGAACCAAATATCGAAGAAAATAAGACCACGATTGCAGACATTTTTCTTTACTTTTGGCTCCATTGTTTTGTTTCTCCAAAAAGCCGATGGATTCAAATTTGAAACATGTTGCATAAATGTTGCTGACTCAGGTATTGTTCCTGTTTCCGGAAGCAATGGAACAAGTGTTGCTATGTTTTTTTAACCACGAGTGACTTTTTAGCTGCAATGATTGGACCTGTGTCCTCGTATTGTATTTTCTATATTTTGTTGTTGTATTTGTTTTTTTATGGACTCACGAGTCTGGAATAAAGAAATATATATATGCCGTTTTCACGCACTGAGCTATTTGTATGTTGGAATCTGATTTGAGCAATTCCTGGGGAGGGGATTTTCTTTCCTTCTTTTTTTAAGATGCTGTAACACCTCGTTTCTTGAGTGGAGACCCGGCGCTCTGTGAGCTCCGGATGCTGACTCGTGTCTCTACTTTCAGATGTTCCTCGTCGATTTCTCAGCACCTTGCAAACAAAATGCGCCTCTCACTTCGATCTTCCTAGGGAAACCCCCCTCCCCCAAAAGAACTAAAACACACAACACGTGAAAACACCCGTTAGCATCTGAAGCGGTGTGTGCCTCGCAACGGAAGAACGCTTTGGCTGACAAACATGTTTTCTTCTTATCGCTCCCAAATATAGAAAAAGTACGATGGTGATAAAATGTCTGTACCTCACAAAAAAGAAGCACAATAAAGTATTTCTTTTTAGTTCGTTAAATATCAAACACATGGAATAAACGCACTTTTGAGTGTAATTTGTCATGTGATTTAAACATTTCTAAAACTATAATGGACACTCGGTAGAGCGCATACCTTCACATATCACAAGATTGGGCATTGAATTATGAACATGTTGGCAATTAGTTGCATGCTAATTGGATAACAATTGACCGCGCTATAGTAAAAATAAGATTTTGACCTTTTTATGTCCTTGAACTTTGACCCGATTGATCCCAAAATCTAATCAAATGGTTCCCGGATAATAACCAATCATCCCACCAAATTTCATGCGATTCGGTTTAATACCTTTTGACTTATGCGAATAACACGCATACAAATACGCGGCGATCAGAACATTACCTTCGCATTTTCAATGCAAAGGTATTTAAGATACAGAAAATCATCAAAAGCCCTTTGGACATGTGTGTGTGTGTGTGTTGTGATGTGCAGTAAACCGAGGGTCTGTGATCACCTGGTTCACGCACTTTTTATTCATCCTGTGTTATTCAGTATTTGAAGTTGAAAGTTTTAAAGACTTTAGACCCAATCAGAAGATGTGGTTGTGGTTGTGTTTCCTCATCGCACTAAATTCAAACCTTTGGGGCACAAAGGGCTCAAGTGAAGAGAAACCTTCGGGAAAGGAAATGATTTGTCAGGAATACGGTCCGTTTGAACTTCACCGTGTGCTCCGGTGAAGACTCGTCTGTCCGCTCGCCACGAGCAGACGCTCCGTCAGGTGGCCCATCATCCCTGAAGAGGGCTAACCTCAGAGGTTTCAGACTCTCTCGCGTTACCGCAATGAAATAAAAGAAAGCAACATTTAGACGCTCCACTCCCGCTCTAACTTTGGCTTCTGAAGACTGGACGGCATGTTCCCAAAGGCTTTGTGTGTGTGTGTGTGTGTGTGTGTGTGCTCTGTATCAGAGCTTGGCGTCCCCCCCGTATCGTCCCCGGCTCCGAGCGGCGGCAAACAGAGTTGTACGTAAATGCCCAAAAGCCACAGTGCATTATATTGTCTGCCGTCGCCATTTGAATATTTAAACGGTGCGTTTGAGATTGAGATATTCCACATTTCCATACGCTGTGCATGCGGACGGTTAAGCGTTGCCCGCGGGGCCCTTCGCCGGACTCATTTGCATCCGTTTTTTTTTTTTTTCACCCGATGTTGGTGCGACGCCCCGGCCGCTTCCGCGATTACGTGCAACAATGCGCATTACCTGTGTTTAATAGGTAACCGGCGTGGAGCCGAGTCACCCACGTCCCCTGTCACTTAACCAAATGGGCGACGCTGATAAGCCGTATTTACATAGCGGCGTTGCCGGGGGCGTGATTACTATCAGAACCCCCACTACACACACACACACACACACTTAATGGAAAGTTGGGATATAACTTAGTGCGGGTCACAGCTGCCCTCGGGGAAAAATCGCTCGATTACAGCCGCGGATATAAACACTTGTGTGGCTGTCGGGGTGGTAAACAGATGTGGGGCGACAGTCTGCAGAGCGCCATCAGTCAAGCAGCTTGCTGCTGCCGCACCTTCAGTCGCTCGCTTGTTTCCGATGATGGAATGTTGGACCCCCCCCCCCCCCCCCCCCCTCGCACTTTTTACCGCCGCACACAACACAACAATCAGTCGGCGTGAAGTGCTAAATAAATTATGGACGGGCCGGGTGTGACCTGGCCTGCGCCTCTCTCTGTGCTCTCTTCACATTTTTTTTTTTAAAAAAGACGAGAAGAAGAGCGACAACGTAAAGAGCATTCGCGATGATGTCGTGCGACGTTATTTAGTCCCCGGCGCCCTGTGCGCGTCTCGCTCTTGAAAACCAAAAAAAAAGAAGGAAAAAAAAAGGGACATTTCCCCCCCAGCGGCTGTCGTCTCGTCGTCCGACCCGTCACGTCGCCGATGTGACGCTCTTTGAGCGCGGAGTGCCCGTGTGATCAGAACGCCCCGCATGACACAGTGACTCTGTGTGTGTGTGTGTGTGTGTGTGTGTGGGGGGTCACGGCGGCCTACAAACAGGCCCGTCCTCATGCGGACAGGGTGCTGGGAGCCGTCGGGAGGCGCTGGCTCGTCTCATCTGCCAGCAGCGCTCACCCGCCCCATCACCCCCCCCCACACACTACACACACACACACACACACACACACAAACCCCCCATACCCCCTCTCCTCCTCCCCCTGCGCCCGTGTCTGATGCCGCCGTCTGATTCCAGCCTGCGCGACACATCTGTCGCGTGTCACGTCGCGTCGGCCGCCGGGGGCACAACGCCCCCCCCTCCATCCCTCCCCCTCCCCCCCCCCCCCTTCCCGTCCTTCTGCCCGTGTTTACAAACAGCTCTCGCGTGTACAAATAGGTCGGCGTGGTGCCAGCCGTGTAGAAGGTCAGGGAAAGGGGGGGGGGGGGGGGGGGGGGTCAACGTTTGCACCTGCGCGCCCGAGCGTCGCGGCCAGAGCGTATAGGCGGCAGAGTGCTCTGCATTAACAAATATGCATTATCTGCTAATAAAGCTCGCATGAAATCGTAAGTAAAAATAAAGTCAGAAGTCATTTGCCGTGTTGATTGTGTATAACAGGAAAGAGGGTAGAGAAAAAGAAGGTATGGATCTCGGTCACTTTATCATCCTTTAAGTACTCTCCGTCATTGCGCGCGGCCTTTCTGAAAATCAATTATTTTCCCTCCTAATTGAGAAAGTTTTGCCGCGGCTGTAAATCAAATCTCCATCTGAGGTGCCTTCCTCACACCGTGCTCTTTATGGGCTTTTAAAAAGTACCTTTGCAAAGAGCTTTTTTTTTTCCCCCGCAAAAAAAAGGAAAAACGACCCCAAAAAAAAAATCAAGGATATTCAACATCGAGGACTCCCGCTGTCAGCTTTAAATACACGGGCAACGACCACGGCTAATTGGATCCATCCCATCCATCTATCTGTGAAGTACACATGCCATATCAGCGGAAATCAAACGACATTGTTTCACTCAGCGTAGAAGGCGAGTCCGGCACTAAAGAGCCAGAGAGGTATTTATTAATGGGATGTTACAGTAGCTTAAGGGAGGGAGGGGGGGTGAGGTGTGGGGGAGGGGGGGGGGCTGCATTCTCGAGTGCTTCATTTCTATGTCCTTGTCTTTCCAATCAATATTCAAAAGTGCCTCGTAATTACACGTTTAGGATTCATTTACATGCAAAGTGCCAGTGTGGCCATAAATTGCGACGGAAAGAGATTATTTATTTTGATTTTCTTTGCGCGTTCATCTCACAGATATAGTGAATTGTCTTATTTGTATTATTTCTAAAAAAAAAAATATCAAAAAAACAATAGCATTGATAAACAACTTTTCATAAAGCTTTAAAAAATAAAAAATAAATTAAAAAAATGAGAAAACATCCCTACGAGAACAATTTGCATGAGTACCAAACCCCAGGCCTGTTATGTAAATGCAATCCCTCTTAAGAGGGTGTGTGTGTGTGTGTGTGTGGGGGGGGGGGGGATATTCAGATCGCTCATTTACATTGTCAAATGACAAAACACTCATACTTTCCATTTACTATCAAACTGTTTTGCAGAAGCACTAACCGGGAAAGGATGAGTGCCAGCGGAACAATGCTGCTGCAACCAGGCTGGGGGGGGGGGGGGGGGGTACATGAGCGAGGAGCGTGACTGCCGATTGGACCGGCCTCGTCAGACCACAAGACAACACGGTAAAGTGTGTGTGGGTGCGTGTGGGCGTGTGTGTGTGTGTGTGTGTGTGTGTGTGTGTGTGTGTGTGTGTGTGTGTGGGGAGGGAGGGGGGGGCTTTAATATATTCAAAGAGGGATCATTTACTTAAGGCTTGCATCCAAGGATCAGCCTGGCCTTCATTAGCCTCAATCTGACACGGATGTGAACAACATGTTGGCTTGCCACATGAACGCTGCACCTCCTCCCTGCCAAGCCCCAAACACACACACACACACACACACACACACACACACACACACAGACTCACGCACATACTGTACACACACACACACACGCGCACCTTCCTCCCCGGAGACCTGCGCAGCAAATTCCTCTGGAAATATCACAGGTTGTTAGCATTCCAGAGAGAATTGTACATGGGTGTGCACTCGGGCCTTAATTAGAGAGACACTATTTGATCATTCGGCAGCTGGGCTTTATTAAAAATACGGGTTCACAACGCCCCACAGTCACCCCCTGGCTCACAGAGGCAGGAGAGCCTGTGAAACGGGAGTGTGAATATTCATTACTCGACTACATGGGGTCCCTGTGTGTGTGTGTGTGTGTGTGTGTGTGTGTGTGTGTGTGTGTGTGGGGGGGGGGGTCTAGGCATCAGCAAAGCAGTATTTACACTTAGTTTATTAGTGCAACATGTGACAGTAGTGCCCACCTCTCGGTCCTAGAGGAATAACTCCATTGAGGAGTCGTATAAATGGATTTAGTATAACATCTAAAGAGAGTTTAAAGGCCCTAGTGATGCTCTAAATGCGGCCAGATGCGGGTCAAGTGTTGGTGGAGAGGGATCACACTACCGGTACCCGTGGGAAAAAACGGGATGTAGATAGTTGGCACATTGGAAGGGTATTCCCCCCCCCCCCCCCCCGAGACCATCGACCAACCGATGTTGACCACGATGACGCCGCATTTGCAAATCAATACCGGCGCCAACGCCTCACGCTTAACGGATGTAACATGGCGGCGCGTTCAATGAACGCCGGGCAAAGGCAAACCGGTCATTGTGGACGTGTTGGCTCGTAATCGCGTATAAAAAAGTTTTGTGACCGATTTAAGAGCCCAATGCTCCTAAGATAGAATTAAAACCGCTAATGTCGCGTTTTGTTCTTTAAAAAAAAAAAAAAAAATACAATCATGTACTTCTATTTTGTTTGAATGCGTTTTATGCAAATAACCACAAGGCACGACAATAACAAAGTACAGCCCTGTGGCGCTTTCCCAAAATATATCATAATTTCAGACGCTGCAAAAAAAAAAAAATCCTTTTAATGAGTATATATATATATATATATATATATATATATATATATATATATATATATATATATATATACACATACTCATTAAAAGGATTTTTTTTTATCTATATATTTCTTTTTATCTATATATTTTTTGTGTATATATATATATATATATATATATATATATATATATATATATAAATAATATAAATTAAAATATAAAAGAACCACATTGTAATCCTCTACACGGGCCCACTGAAAGCCTCGACCCAAATATCCACGGAGAGCCTGAGCTACATCGACCTGAAGAGAACAGAGGAGATGTAAACTAGACGTGAGCCCGGTGGACGGGGACCGTAGAGCAAGCGGCGGCTCTGAGGTGACGTCTCCCCCGGTGAAGGTCGGCCGCGTGGCGTGTTTACACCACACGGCGGGCTTTGGGATTGTTTTGCAGTGTGTGGAGTCTGCCCAGGGTCACTGTTTGTTTTGGACGTGTTTATACACCACGCGAGGAGGAATGACTTCGAGGGTGGAGTCGGGGGCGCCGCGGCACGCCGTCTTGCAACTTCTCGGGAACTTTTTTGGGTTCGACGTGTCGCCAGCGTCGTTCAAAGTGGCGTAAACGTGTCGAGGGAAACGAGGAAAATCGGTTGCTATGCACAAAAAAAAACGCCGGATTATTTTGTTGCACCGGATCCCACAGAAAAAGTGCCACGTGTCGCTCTTTAGGAAGACGTTGGAGAAGAAGAAAAGAAACGGTGTGTCCCAAAAGTTAGAAGAAGTGGATGCAAAAGTAAATACGTCGAGGGGGAGGTGTGTGTGTGTGTGTGTGTGTGTGTGTGTGTGTGTGTGTGTGTGTGTGTGTGTGTGTGTGTGTGTGTGTGTGTGTGGGGAGGGGGGGTATTTGTTGTACTTTCTACGGACGTGTGCACGAGAAGGACTTACTTTGATCTCTGGCTCCACAGGATGTCGCCACCGGAGTCTCCTGGCTGATAGAAGGGGAAAGGGGGAGGAGGGGGGGGAGAGAGAGAGAGAGAGAGAGAGAACACAATGATTTGAATGAAACATAAAGGTGACGAACAAAAAGCAAACACGTGTCGCAAACATGCTTTTTTTCTTTCTTTCACATAATCACCTTATTAAATACCGGCGGTGAATCCACCTCGGATGCTATTTGGTTGATTGTGGTGTGTGCGTACACACGCACACACACACACACACACACACACACACACACACACACACACACAGGCGCACCTCCGCGTATGAGAGCAGGGTCACTTTGAAATTAATATTCATCAAAGCGGAATTAAATAGGTTTCCCAGTGTGTGTGTGTGTGTGTGTGTGTGTGTGTGTGTGTGTCTTAAATATGTGTGGATTCATATTTAGCATCTTCAAGCAGAACTCCCTTGATTAAACAAATAATGACACATTCCCAAAAAAAAAAGCGGTGAATTAATTTGAGCGTGGCACTAATTGCATTTAAACACTGCTCCTCCCTGACCTTGGATCAAGCGTGTTTTAATTACTGGCTTCCGATTGGCTGAATCCCCACAGTGTTGATGGGAAAATAAAACTAAATAGCCAACGTTTATACTCCGAGTGTTTATTTTGTGTTTTTTTTCAAACAATGTATTTATTGATTTTCAGTCTGCAGGTCACATCAGGTTGACTATCAACAGGACAATAAACAGCAAACATTTTCACCCTGTTCCCCCTCCCATAATAATAAAGTAACTAAATAATAGTTAAATTAATAATGAAAATAAAATAAAAAGAAAGGGAAAAAAAAAGGAACATTTTGTGTTTTTATTCAACGCCGACAAAGCGAACAACCTGCCGCACGCGACCGCTCGGCCTCTGGCGGCGGAGGCCCCGTGGCCCCGTGGCCCCGTCACCTCGACTCCTTCCCTCCGAAACAGCGACATGTGTTTCCTGAAAGGGAGGAGTGGTTGGAAAAAGCCCATCCTGCTTTGCCCCCCCCCCCCTCCGCCAGAGACGCCGCCGCCGCCGCCGCCCTCCTTTCTGCCAAGCCAGCAAAACTTCCCCAAACAGGGCTCATTCTCCTCTCCGCGGGCCCGCCGGGGGCCGACCCGCCGGGGGCCGACCCGCCGCCCCGCGCCGCCCGGCTTCCTGAGGGCTCGCTGCAGCTGGAGCGCCTTAAATAAAAAAAAGGTAACGCCAATGTCACGGCTACTGTAAACTTGGCCGGGCCGCGCTCCTGTCAGCAGGACGTTCCCAATCAAAAGCGAGAACCCCCCCCCCCCCCCCCCCCCCTCCCCTCGAGTCCAAAACTTCCCACGAATTACAAAAGAGAGAGAGCGCAACGCGAGCGAGAGGGCAACCCGCCGCTCCCTGATTTTTACCATAGAAGAAGAAAAAAAAGATGCCGAGAGACCTGGCGGAGTGACATTCAGCTTGTGGGGGTTTAAAAATACGAGCAATTTGAAAAATGATTAGAGTCTTATTTTATTGTCGAGCCGAGAGAGGAAACCAGAACAATCAAGCCGGCTGACGTGTTTCTCTTCCTTTTTTTTTTCTTCTTCTTCTCCTCCTTCTTCTTCTCCTCCTCCTCCTCCTGCTGAATTTAGCAACACTAATTAGTTTTGCTCTCGTAAAGCCAACCTGAAAACGACCAATTAGAAAGTGAAAATGAGACGCGCGGAGGAAACGGGGCCTCGCCGTTTACCACCGGCTTCGAGTCCCACGTGCACAACTTTTACTGCGATGACTTTCACACACTCTCACACACACACACACACACACACACACACACACACACAGACACAAGATGACTGGCACGCCGCCCTCCTAAAACCCGATGGCACGTACATGGCCCGACCAGTTAATGGTACTTCACATCAAATAGCATTTTGCTTTAGTGGAGAGGGAGACCATTACAGATCTGCGTGGCCACATCAAACCCGGGCCGAGCAGCTTGGCCATGCAGATGTCTGAAGTACCGGTCTGGGAAGAGGATGCAGCCCACCAGGCTGACCACGGCGCCAGCTGGGAGGTTTTTTTTCCGGCTTACGGACCGACCGTGGGCCAAACCGTTACCCCCCCTACCCCTCCTCCTCCTCCTCCTCCTCCTCCTCCTCCTCCTCCTCCTCCTCCTCCTCCTCCTCCTCCCAGGTGCCATGTTTCTACGAAATTCCTCTTTCAAGAGCACCGGAGTAATTCCTCGGCATGTAAAACTTTGATTTAATACCAAACAGCAGGGGGCGGGGGCGGGGGGGGGGGGGGGGGGGTACCTCCACGTGTTTCATGCTTAACAGCGCATCGCACCTGCTGAGCGCTTCTCGCTCGGCGAGTCATTAGAGAGCAACGTATAAAAAAAAGATTTGTTTTAAACTTGTGGAAATCATCTCCAGGAATTTTTAACCGCTATGACCCCTTACCCCTCCCCCCCCCCCCCCTCCCCGCGAGCAAAAGCAGCGGCGAGCGTTTCATCACTGTCGGGCCGAAGACGGATGGGCTGTCAGTGCCTTCCCCTGTCCAGGATCCAGCTCCTGGGCTGAGGGAGTGGCAAGAAAAAAAGAAAGGAAACGGGGGCCGGGGCTACGCTTTTTTCCTCTTTTTCCGGGGGCCCCGGCCGCCTTTATGCGCCGTGGAGTAATTCTCAGATGCCAGGTCGCTGCCAACGTCCTTGCAGCCGACGGCGGCGGGGCCAGCGAGTTCACGTTCGCCGCGGAGTGTAACCGCGCCGAACATCTGCTCGCCGACGAGAGCGCCGCCCACCGACTCGGCGAGTTGAGGCCCGCCGACGAAACGATGGAGAAAAAAAAAATCCACTGTTCTCCGTGGCTGGCACGCGTTTTTTTTTTTTTTTTTGTGTGTGCACAATTCTCCCGAGCCCCGAGCCCCCCCTCCCAGAATTATATTAAGAGAATTTCAGCGCGGCCCGCTGTATCCGAGAGGAACAGCTGGCACGGAAAAGGGATCCGAGAGCTCGGGGACTTCACGCGGGATCTCGCCTTCTCCTCCACCGTTTGTCCTTGAAGGTGGGAGGAGGAGGAGGAGGAGGAGGAGGAGGAGGGGAGTGGGGGGGGGGGGGAGAAATATCAGTGTTAAGCACCCAGGTAATAATAAGAAAGCAGAGGCTACATTTTAGCTGATTGCACCGGGCGTGTGTGCGTATGTGTGTGCGTGAGTGTGTGTGTGTGTGATTGTGTGTGTGTGTGTGCGTGCACGCTACAGAGGACAGAGCGTAACCGATGGAGACGGGAATCGATACGGAGTGGAGGGAGAGGCGGAGAAGACGGAGAGGGGCAATCGTGACAATAAGTAGCTCCCTCGTGGGACACATCCAGCGTTCACCTCGCCTTTTTGTTTGGCTTGTTTGGTTCATTAGATTGTTAACGAGGAAGACCCCCCCCCCCCCCCCCCCCCCCAACAATATGGAATCCGTCTAACCGGACGAGAGCGGTCCGTTCAGGGTCGTTTCAAGTCGTGTTGCTACGCGTTCAACCTAGAAAACCCTAAATATCTGTTTACAGTGATCCTCTCTCTCTCTGAGGAAATAGATTTTGTTTTTAAACATTTTTTAAGGAAGCGACGACTCCGAGCAAACACTGAGAATAACAGATTACCACATTCGGTAATTTCACTTCCGCCTTTCGCTGAAACACGGTTGACAGTGTGTGTGTGTGTGTGTGTGTGTCAGCAGCTCAGGACACAACCTCAGCTTCATCTTGATCTTAATCAAGGTGCTCCGCGATACAATGCACTGTGAGTGATGTTGGAAGCAATAGCCACACACACACACACACACACACACACACACACGCACACACACACACACACAAAGGATCTGTGAATATAATATTGCCACGTTGAAACACGGCGAGGAGGGAGAAGCTCATTTGAGCCGGTGACAAACGACCACACTTTGTCTTCCTGACAGGACCCCTCCTCCGTCAGATGTCCGACGCCACGCCGCAATACGGGAAATCGCGCATTATCGCACACTGACAAACAATTACAAGCGTGTCATTAGCAGGCGAAAACCCCGGGCACCGGAACCATTAACTAAACACAGCGGCGCGCGGCGGGGAAAAGAGAAACAGGATGTAGATGTAGATGAAGAAGAAGAAGAAGAAGAAGAAGAAGAAGAAGAAGAAGAAGAAGAAGAAGAAGAAGAAGAAGAAGAAGAAGAAGAAGAAAAGGGCCGCCGAGGCGAATCAATCACGACGCGAGAAAGAAAACAACCTGATGCTCGTGTTTTTTTTGTATTTAGGGGATGAGGTCGAAATGTTAGGGATGAGAGTGTGTGTGTGTGTGTGTGTGTGTGGGGGGGGGGGGGATTCCTTTGTTGCCGACTAAATGAATCACAAAAATAATCTCGAGCAATCAAAACTTCCCTCGCCTCCGAATAAAGATTCATGCCTCTGCGGTGACAGAGCGGTGCCTCGCCTTTATATTAAAAGTCAACACTTTGGAGGAGTTTCTCTCTAAGTGACTTAATCAGATACAGAGCATTAGTATTATTTTTTTTCTTCTTTTAATACGTCTCCCGGTGTCAGCCGGCAAATGAAAACCCGAGCCCGCCGTAAATATGACCGCTTACTTCCAACACAAACATTGTTGACACCTAATGCAATTTCAGCGGGACATCCAGCTGAAAGCACACCGGGGTAATGTGATGCTCTTAATGAGAATCCCTTCCAGCGCGAGATAGCCATAATGCATGGCTTCTCTTTTTAATAAAATAATTGTTACAGTTATTAAAGATGAATCTCATCACAGTCGAGATGACAAAATAATTCATTACCAAAACCCAGGCTTTAAATAGCTGCAAATTATGAAGCATCACCCCCCCCCCACCCTGAAAATACACTTCCAGATAAATGGGTTCGTTATTTCGTATAAATATTAGATATATGATGCCCTTGAAAGGAAAGAAATATCGCAACTGCCCATTGAGGAGTTTACACACACACACATGCATTGAAATCCATGATAAACTACCAACATGATGTCTAATTTGACTCTTTATCATTACATTACACGGGTTATAACTCACAGGACTGGGGCTGCATCATCATTTATTCTTTTCTTTTTTTGTATTAAAGCTGGACCGTTGACCTAGAAATGTCATCCTTGTGTATTGTTGTTTACATGACGTGTTTCTGTATTAAATCTATTTTTAATATACGTCAATACTGGCATCACTTCCCATGTATTATGCTGGGGATGGTGCACGCTCACTTCATACAGTCCCTTATTGATTTTTGTGTTGTTGATCTGCGTTTGTCAATTGTTAATTATTAATTATTAAATAATGCACAAGTGCTCATTGCAAGTTACCAAAGTGGTGCTTTAAAAGGGGGCGTATCATCCTCATCTTCAGGATCATTTCTTTTGGGCTGCTACTAGAACATCACGACATGATTTTACTTTTTTTTTTTACACTTTATTTTTCTGGTCCTGCGCTCCGTTCCGGTGCCTGTCTCTTTAAGACCCGTCAGCTCGGGCCGGTCAGCCGTTTTCCGGTCTTAAACATCTGCGCAGGCAATCTTAAGAAATATTTGGTTAGTTTTTATGTGGATTCTCGATATGAAAACAAGTTTTTTTAAACATGCATACGTTGCATTCCAGATCACTTTGTAATATGTGATATTTCTGGAAGGAAGGGAACACAAATCTGAATTGTATCTACACCATCTTTATTTGTGTCCTGTGTTTTAGTAATGACCTCATTTAAGTCAATTGTGAACCCTTAAAGAATAGTGTCCGTTGTTTGTTTGAGAATCAAGGAATCTAAGAAATATTGTTATTTTTGTGTCATCCGTATATTACCCACAAAAGAAAAGTAATCAAACTACTTGACAGCCTCTGCGCCGTGCACTAGATCCCTCTCTGATGACAGCCGAACTACTCTTGAATTTTGCGCCACTTCTACCGGTGACTCATCGTTACGTCATCGCCTCCAAAATGCTGACGGCTCGTTAACAGTTCCTGAATACGGGGCCGTGTGCAGACTTTCGGAGTATTTAAATAGCAACTAGAAATGCAAAACAAACAACAACAAAAAACATTGAACTGTCGCGTTCTTTAATATGGGTCCTTTTACATGACCTGCTATTGAGATCACGGTAACTATTTCACAGCCGCGTGGTCTCACTTATTCCAGTCCATCTTTTGTCAGGGTTCGTACACATGTTGACCAGTGGAATTCCAGGACTTTTTCATGACTTTTCCAGGACTTTAAACCAAATTTCCATGACCAAACTGAAATCTCATTGTGTACATGAAAACTTTTTGAAAATGTAGTATTCAAAACAATGAGAATACAAAGAATACAATATACCTTAAATGAAAAAAAATGAATGAGAGAGAATAGTTTGATTAAAAGAATAAACATTACTATACATGTTTATTCCTAGAAACACTTATATAAATGTTTATTCTTTTAATCAAACTAGTATCCTTTATGTGCAAATCAATTTTTGGGCTTGGCGTATGCCGGTTTATAATTTGAGTCTTCCTTTCAAAAACATATGAATTATTTAAAAAATTGACATGAATGAACATGTGGATATAACAAATTTCCATGACTTTTCCCAAACTTTTGTGATTTAAGTATTTTCCATGACTTTTCCAGGCCTGGAAATAAACATTTTAAAATTCCATGACTTTTCCAGGTTTTCCATGACCCGTACGAACCCCGTTTTGTTCCTCCTCGCAGCTCCTCCACGTGTGACCCGGAGTAAACGCACGTCGCTACAAACTTCCCCAGCCCAACCCCCTTGCCAGTTCACGGCGCTCATATCGCTCTAATTTATGTATTCAAAAGAGATAATTTACAGTGATGGCATGAAAACTTCCCAGCATGCCTTTTAACCTGCCGTTTTTCACTCTCTCCGCAGCAGGATGTCCAGAGGAAATGCTTTATTAAGATCCTGCCGACGTGAAGAGCCGCTGTGACTTACTGATGCATTACTGTCTAAAAGGCAAAGTTATTTAGACCAATAAAAAGCTAATATATTGTTGGAGTGGAATTACACATAAGTTATCTCCGCCTTAATAACATCACCGCAACCCCTGATGTTGTTTAGATCAATAAAGCCCATTAAAGTACAGACCTCGAGCGCGGCTCGGGCTGCGCTGCCGCGGCCAAATGCTGCTCGCCGGCATGCGGGGGAGCAGAGGTCGTTCTCTGGCGAGCAAAAAGTGGCCGAAGGGGAAAGGAAAGAGAGAAGAAGAAAAAAACACTTTGAACTCGATACCGTCAAAAATTTAAATCGGGGTGAAGTTGCCCGCCACCGCGGTGCCTTCTGGTCTGCAGATAAAACAAAGAGCAAAGACGCAGCGCCAGACACCGGTCTGATGAGACACGGAGAACAGACGGCTGGTGAGGCGAGAGAGAGAAAGAAGAAGAAGAAAAAAAAAGGTGAAACGGGGTCGGCGGCGCCGAGCTTCCTGCGAGGAAGAGGAGGGATGCAGACGCTCTTCTTCTTTCAACACTTCCGGGCAGAAAGCGTCTCTGGGACGACGCGCTCCGTCTTTGTCCTCGTCCGCGGTGACATTACGGTTGAAAAAATAAAAAAATAAAGTCTAAAGAAACATACAGTGATACGGTTTGATTGTGTATATATATATATATATATATATATATATATATATATATATATATATATATATATATATATATATATATATATATATATATATATAGAGAGAGAGATAGATATATTTATAAATATATGTAAATATGTATATATATATATATATGTATATATATACATACATATATATACATATATAATTTATATATGCATATATATATACATATATATAATATATATATAATTGTTATATATATGTATGTATATATTATATATACATATATATATATAACAATTATATTATATATATATATATATATATATATATATATATATATATATATATATATATATATATATATATATTGTCATGCTGTGTGCTCATTCTTAGCAGTGTCCACCAGGTGATGCACTAAATCATCTGTGCAGCCGCTGTCCATCAGCCCTGTGGAGGTGTGATGACCACCGGTGTGGCCACTCCCAACGAGGCTCCGCCCCCAGTTATGATGACAGCACAGAGAGGAGAACCCGGGACTCAGGAGGTGTGAGTGTGCACCCGTGTGTGTTTGAGTGCGAAGGAGTGCGTAGCACAATCACGCGCACTTCACAGGACAACTGTTTTTTTTGTGTGTTTTTTCGCCATCTCTACACGCAAAGCGTTTTGTTTGCGTTTTACTCCGTAAAGAACGGCGCGTCCCCTGTGGCTCATATGGTGTCAATAGGAAGTTTACAGACATCGAGCTACTCGGGTGACAGAAACCACAGAGACAGAATGTTCCAGAAATTTGTCGAAACACAACATAAAGGAGAGAAAATACAGACGTGGAGCACACACACACACACACACACAGGCCACAGTAATGATGTCCAATAATGTAAAGAGGATCAACACTGACAATGTAATATTACCCAACATTAAATGCATCATAGAGCAAAAAAAAGAGAGGAAAAAAGAACAAGAAAAGGCAGCGAAGAGGGGAAAGAAAAGGCACAGAAGAAAGAGACGATCTTCCACCAGCCTCCAAGTGACAGCATAAATAAAGTGTGGCCCATCTTTTACCTTCTTCAATTATCCGCCGTTTGACATGCAAGCTGAGCACAGTGTAATTAACATCTCTGGAGATAATGGGGTCGCTACTCACTGATCAATCTCACACACATATATTATTTGCCTTTTACCAATCCGACCTCCTGTTCTCCTCGAGGAGGGAAATATTCCACAACAGATTTCTCTTCTTTTTTTCCCCTAGTTTGGGGCTTTTAATAAAACTCGGGTAATGGGACTAATGACTCATCCAATTGAGCTCATCTTCCGAGCATCAATTAGGGCTACGACCCCCGCGCACTCGAGACGGACGGCGCGCTAAATAACAAAAATCCTTTTCCGAGTCGCGCAAAGACGTTGTTGTCGTGTTGGATCGCCGGCGGCATCGTTAGACGGAGAGGAGGAGAGTGAATACAACAAAAAACACGGAGAACAGGTGTTGTTGCTGGAGCTTTTTCCACCAACAACACAATCTGGGACTGGTCGGTCGGCTGTTTACTCCCTTCTGGTTCAGTTTGAGCTTATTGTGTTAACAGGTTCACTCAAACCTTTCCCTATACCATGGGGCTGGGTACAGTTGGGTACAGAAACCCGCTGCCATGTCTTGCATTTATAAAAGTAGGACAACAAATAATAAAATAGGCATTATAACCATGTTTAAGCTAGCTCTGAGTTTGTGCTACCTTGTAGCTTCAACATGCTCTGAGCTAGCCTACGAGCTAGCCTACGAGCTAGCCTACGAGCTAGCCTACGCTATGCTAAAGCGTTGTATTGCTCTTATAACAGAGTAATCCTCAGCATACTCGAAGCCCTTGGTGAGAACCATCCCTGATGCATCAGCTCTCAACAAAGTACTGTATCTGAAACACACACACACACACACACACACTCAGAAAAGCCCAAATTCCATCTATCTCTAATATTTACAAAATATGACCGACTGCAACAGGTTGACCGACCAACGATGTCTCTGCATGTCGGGGCTACTCCGAACAGGAATGATGATTGCGATGCCCCCCCCCCCCCCCCTCCCACCTTACACTGTGAACATGACAGACCTGCATAGCAGCAGTTGCCTTTGGGCAGACCTCAAGTCAGTCCTGAGATTTATGTTGTTGTTGATGTGTGTCGGGTCCAAAGTGAAGTGTCTTGAGGGGGGGGGGGGGGGGGGGGGGGGCGCGTCCAGTACATTGAGCGCAATGATTGAACACCTTCCAAAAAAAAACCTCACTTCCTCTTTCAGAGACTAAACTGAAATAACCGTGCCCCTGTCATGACAACCGCTGCTTCCATTGCATCATCATGTGATCCGGCCGAGGTGTTTTGGTTCAGGACCGCGAGCGTCGAGCGCCGGCCGTTATTTGGCAATCCTACGGTTGACTTTGGAGCACCTCTATTATGGTAGTGTCCTCCATCGGTGGAGTCGCGCTCTCACTCAAAAGAGAAGCGGTCAAAGGAGTGGAAGAGCGTTACAGTAGAAGTGTCGATTGTGTGGTTAGATAGTGCAGATAAAAGTTGAGCCATTAAGTTAGTCAAAAAATATATAAATAAGTAGATTTTCATCACTTTCCGTCGCATACATCACATAAACAGAAGGATAGAAACTTTATTTTTATTATTTTCAACTGTGCATTTCAGTCGGGACGCCCAGGCCTGCTTCGCCATAGCTGTAAAAATGAAAGAGATGTGTGTGTGTGTGTGTGGGGGGGGGGGGGGGATTCTAGTAAAGACCTCGCTAGCTTTCGACAGTGTTGTTGACTTTGCAGGCGGAAGCGTCCTCAAGGGGGAAGAGAGCTGATCAAAAGAAGTGAAGGTAAGACAATCACTGTTGTTTTTGCTGCAGGGGGGCGGGGGGGGGGGGGGGGGGAGTGTTAAGAGCTTTACCTCCAGTGTATTATTAACTCAACGCTGCCTGGACACGCGGGGGCAGTTTTCTTTTCTTCATTTATTTATTTATTTTTTTTTTTACAGTTGAAGCCGAAAACAGATGTGCGTTTTATGTGGCGGGCTCTCCAACAGTTTAAACGGCGCTCTCCGCACAGATGAGGCCGTAAGTCTGGTCGTTAAAACAAAAACAAAAAAAACTGCCTTTGAAAAACTTTCGGGGGGAAGGATTTGAGGCCGACGTGACAGCGAGAGGGGGGGGGGGGGGGGGGGGGGAGACAAGCCGTGAGGCTCACCTTTCAGGGGCTGAGCTGATGCGAAGACGGGGGCGGGGCGGCGTTCAAAGGCCCTCCGCCTCCATCCCGACTCCAGGTGGCGGCGCGTCGCGCTCTCTGGGTGGCGCGGCGTGACGTCGCTCACACACTCGCGTCGAAATGAGCAGTTTACCGTAACGCGGGGCGACGACGGCGACGACGGTAATTGTACTGCGGCAGCCAGCGTACGTGTTATTACTGAGATTTACACACCTTCAACTCCCGACCCACAGCTTTTACAAGGTGGAATTCCACACACACACACACACACACACACAGAGTTTTGGAAAGTATTAAAAACAAACCCTTTCTTTCACACTTGCACTTTTTTCCTCGCGTGCTAAATTTGGTAAATGTTCTCGACTCCGGGCGCGTCTTCCTCTCGCCGGGAGACAATCTCTGGTCGCACAATGCAATCGCGATGCTCCGCACTCCCTCTCGCCGGTGACCTGTGTTGACTCCGGTGCCGCCGCCTGGGTCGGGCAGGAAGGCGTGCTGAGTGAGCGCTCTGCTGTTCTGCATCCAGGGCCCAGCCTCGACACAATGCAGCCCCCCCCCCCCTCCTCCTCCTCCTCCTCCTCCCCAATAACCCACTTCCCATTCTTCATCAAACCTGGAGATTTTTTTATACCTTTTATGTATTATTTTTTGTACTTATTGTTATGTATATGTTAGTTTTTTTATGTGTTTTTGTTGTTGTTTTGTTTCCTTAGTCTTTACATAATGCGTATCCTCACCGTTTGACTGTGTGACATGTTGTCAATCCTTATTTGTGAGGTATACATCGTACTATAAGTCTTGTTTTGTAATTTCTAAAATAAATCATGTATTAAAAAAACCTGGAGATTTCAGTGTGAGAGGCTGGAGATGAGAGCGATGGGAGGAGGAAGAGGAGGAGGAGGCGTGTGCTTGTGTGTGTGTGTGTGTTTGTGCTTGTGTGATGGGGGGGGGCACATCCTGCGTGAAACCGCATCCTGAACAAGCATCACTGCGTCTCACTGTAAATAAATACTCTCTCCTTCCGTCAACTGTCACCGCCTTGGCTCCCAATCACCTTCAAGTCCAAACAGGAAGGTGCAGGGAGGTGCAGGGAGGCGCGGGGAGGCGCGGGGAGGCGCGGGGAGGCGCGGGAGATGTGCAGATATGAGCTTTAATTTGCTCCTCGCTGCACTTTAGCCCCGGCGCGCGGCGCTTCCTATTCTCTCTCCCCGCTCCCGACCAGCTGCCCCGGCGTTCGTTCCAGGCCTCCGAGGCCTTCCTGTCACCTCTCATTACTACATTATCCGGGAGGAGGCTCCCCGTGTCGCTGGGAAATCCCCGTTTGGTGGCCCCTCTCCCCCTCCTCCCCCTCCTCCCCCTCCTCCCCCCTCCTCCTCCTCCCACCCGTTTATGTAGTGCTGCATACGACACGATTCCCAAAAAAGCCACGCGCGACATCCTCAGAGGAGCGCCTGCTGCTGCTGCTGCTGCCTTGTTACCTGCTGATCCTCTCTTCTCCCCTCTTCTCTTCTTCTTCATATCGTAGCGGCTCCGTTGTCTCACCCGTACGAACGCCCCGCGCTCACAGTGCTGCGGCGCTTCGTTGTTTTGCTGCTATTGAACGATGGAGGGTTGGGGGGATGGGGGGATGGGGGGACAGACAGACAGACATATAGTAACTGGTCCGTCAAGACAGTCACATTAACACGCTTACATGATAAACATGTAATCGCTACCGGAATCAAAATGCCCACGTATCTCCAAGACGTACACCTACGGGACACCAAATGGGGCGACTGCGCATCTGGTAAAATCGACACGTTTCTTCCACAGATAAATATTAGTCGTCCCAAATGAACCCGGCCTGCACACGGCGCGCTGCTCCAGTAAAGAAGTGCCGCTCGGCTCCTTTCCAACGGGGAGAGATGATCACCGTTATTACGCTCAAACCAAAGTGCCAGTTCAGATAGGTGCTGCGTGCAAAAAAAAAAGTCACGCGTGGTAACGTTTTTGCAGGAGAGGGGAAGGCGGGGCGGGGCGCAGAACAAGTGACGGATACGAGGCCCAGAAGATTTAGTGGCGTCCGTCCGCAGCCTCGCATCGTACACGTCTCAACGGAAGAAAACGAGCCCCCCCCCCCCCCCCCCCCCTCCCTCCCTCCGGAAACGCCGCCAGTGCTCGTCGAGTCGTGCGCCATCTCGATGTGACGGCTACGGAGCAGCAGGCCCCTCCCCTTTCGCCTGAGGGGAGGAGGCTCGCTGGCCAGACACATTACTTTGAAAGAGCAACATCTCACTGAGCATGTCACAACCCGCCGGGGGGGGGGGGGGCGGGGGGGGTTTGTGGTGTGTTTACGGTTTATCCCCAGGACCCCGATTGTTGTTCATTTCCTGTGCGAAGACAAAATAAGCAGCAACGCGTGCTCTGCTCCCCGGCCACAGACGATTATACAATTAAAACAATTATTTTCCCGCGTCGTTTCTGACAGAGAGATCTCATTCGCCCAATGGAACGACACGAATGGAGTGCAGCTTCTTTCTTTCTTTCTTTCTTTCTTTCTTTCTTTCTTTTCTCGACCCCGGCAGGTTGCACTGTGGCGGTAAATAAACAGAGCGACCCTCTTGTGAATCAGGGTTCTTACACATGTTGACCAATGCATTTCCAGGACTTTTCCAGGACTCTAAACCACATTTCCATGACCAACCTGAAATCTCGATGTATACATGAACCTTTTTGAAAATGTAGTATCCAAACAATGAGAATTACAAAGCATACAATACACCTTAAATGAAACAAATGACATTATCACGACTGCTTCCTGAGCTACTGTTGCTACGGCCAGCGAACTTTCCATTTAAGGTGCGTTCACTTACAACGGGAAAAAATAATAATTGCACCGATAATATGAGAGCGTACGCCGGCTTACATTTTGAGCGTCTTCCTTTCAAAAACATATGAATTATTTTAAACTCAGCGTAAATGAACAAATTCCCATGACTTTTCCAAAACTTTTTTTTCCATGATTTTTCCAAGCCTGGAAATGACCATTTCAAAATTCCATGACTTTTCCAGGTTTTCCATGACCGTACGAACGCTGTGAATCATTAATCGTGGCGAAACCAGGAACCAGGAGGACGCTGAATGTGAAAAGCAAAAAAGCAACAAAAAAAAAAAATCAGGGTTCTCAGCCAGCGGGGACGTGGAAGAAATGAAATGAAATGTTTCGCCGTTGAAACGAAACGAAACGTGGTGGAATCTGAAGGTCGTGCCTCTCGGACGGGGCGGATCGAGCCAAACCCTGACCTGGATATCCTGCGTCCACCCAGTGAGGAGGGGGGGGGGGGGGGGGGGGGGGGGAGGAACTGCTCCCGCTGCAAGTTCAAGGGGAAATGCTTTCAATGGCGCGGCTCTGTCCTTCTCAGCACGCCGAGAGTTTTATGTTTATGAGCTACCCTGATGGGGATGCACATATCCATTAGATACGAGTTCGCCTGAGGAGGATAGGGGAGGAGGGAGGATGGAGGAGGGGGGGGGGGAGGCCTGGTATTAACCCACGAACAAATGCCCCATCAGCAAAGAGGGGAAAGCTGCCTTTTATGGCAACAGATCACAAGACTCAAGTCGTTGGCCACAGCGCCCGCAAATGAGGCGTTAAGTGTAGCGGCAGCCGGGCAGCGGAGGGAAGAGGAGCGGAGAGATATGACCCTGGGCTCAGCCGAGCGCGGCGCTGCCCTCTGCCTCCTCCTCCCCCTCCTCTCTCTCTCTCTCTCTCTCTCTCTCTCTGCCGCGTTGAGAATAAATGCATCGAAACGCGGCGAAAGCAAAAACGGGCGTCCTCACTTTTTTTTTTTTTGGGGGGGGGGGGGGGGGGGGGGGGTAAAACCGTCACCCGCAGCCAAATTCATTAAATCGAGCATCGGCGGCGTTGCAGCCCGTGTCATATTTCTTTCTTTCTAATTGAATATTAATTCTTTCTTTTTTCCTCGACGCAATATTCGGAGAGAGTCCTAATGGACGTTTTTGGTAATTAATTGCCAGACGGCGAGAGAGGCGGGGCTAGCGCCAAAAGAAACAACACACGCACGCAACTTGACGTGGAGATTGTGAGAGAGAGAGAGTGCGGCGAAGGCGGCCTGCTGGGAAGGTTTCATCATTGTGCCCCCCCCACACACACACACACACACACCCCACCCCAACCCCCCCCCCCCCCCCACTGCTCAGAGCAGGGAGGAGATAGACTCCTCTTCACAGTCAGAGATTTAATTGCACACAGATTCCATTACCTCTGCACAAATGTCACATTCTCTTCTGATCGGGGGGGCACGGCAGCCACTGGCAGGCGGCCAGACCCTCGGTGCAGAAAGTGTTCGGCCAATCAGAGCTCACGGGGCAGACAGAGGTGAGCGGAGGGACAGAGAGATTATAGTACGCCAAAGATGTTGAAGAGAGAGGGAGAAGAAGAAAAAAAGTCCCGAACACAGAGCAGCTGACGGTGCTACATTCAGGTAGAGGGCAATATGCTGCATTAACATATTTTATTGATTTCACATGGGCAGTTGAGTGCATCTGTCATTGCAATTACTGTTATTATTACTGTTATTATCATGGATTTTCGAATCGGAAAAAAGTTGGCAAGCATAGGCGCGCTAATTTTCATATATTTACAACAGGATTACACTTCAATGGCAAGTTCTAATATATATAAATAATATAAATAATATATATGTATATATAAATAATATATATATATATATATATATATATATATATATATATATTAATAATATAATGAAAATATTTGCTTTGCATACTGTATTAATGGATGCAAAAATAAATAATAAATAAATGTTAAATAAACATTTGAATTTTGAGAACATATTCTGGACAATCAATAAATGTTATCAAAACATTATTTGAAAGAGTGAATTGTTCAGTTTGAATTATTGCTTAATAGAGTTGTTTCAATCATGGATTGATCGATCGGTCATTTTCTCTATTGATCGACGATATTGAGTTCACTCTCTCAGAAGTTTTTGAATGTGAAATGGATCTGTGTCATTTCTGCTCACAATAAATTCTAAATGTATTGATTAGTCGTCAAAGTAGCTGCCAATTACTATTTAGTTGATTGACAATTATTGAAAAAGTTGTGAGGTGAACGTTTTCCAATGTCACGCCTAAAAACTTTTACCTCAAAATACAACTTGTAGCAAATCAATGTTAGTTTTGGATTGTTTTCATATTTATTTTAAAAAGACACTGTTTCCCCAAATACACTGAATAAACCATGAAATCAGGTGTGGGCAGGAGGTGTGCAGAGTGGACAGAAAGTGAATCCCAGGCAGGATCTTCTGGTCACTTTTATGAATTGTACAGTATTGTTTTAATAAGCTTATTAATTCAACAGCTCTGGGGAATCGGGGGCCTTCAGGATTAGGCGTCCTGAAGTATGCCTGATTGTCTCCACTGATGATCTGAGGAGTCCCAGAACATTTCTGGAGTTTAATTTACACAAACTAATTGCAATATCGGTCAGTGAAATTAGTAATTAAGATACAAAAAAAAAGATCCAGCTAGTATTCTGCACTATTTGTGGTCTTTATCATCCACTTCCTCGCTGGCATAAAAAGCTGCGCAATAAAAGCTCACGAGACGTCTGCTGGGATCTGCTTCCAGCTTATTATGGGCTGGATAGGAATCAGCAGGCGGACCCAACGGCGTGTTTTGGAGGCACTTCACAGACGGCGCACACGCTTATGAACTAAACAAGAGACGGGCGAGTTCGGGAGGATTGCCACATACCGGGTCACTGGTGCAGGGCAGACTGGCGCTCCATTCCTCCAATCAGAACTCAGCTCACCGTGTTGAGGACAGGACCACTGAGGGAGAGGGAGGGGGTGGGGTAGAGAGAGAAAGAGAGAGAGGGGGGGGGAGTAAAAGGGAAAGATACGACGATTACAAACAGGAAGTGACAAAGCTGGGGGAAACCCCTAAGCTGGTCCCCTGAGCCCACATGTACAGAGATGACATAACAGGCAGAAAGCCAAAGTGATCATCAGCCGCAGGTATTTGATTGAAGTTGTGACCCGGCCCACGTGAGTCTTCTTCTACATCTGAACATGCAGATAAGCAAACGTCGGCGGCCACTAAAACAGCAGCGAGCGGCGTTTGAGTCGCAAAGAAAAACAGTAAACTTGTCACATGGTTGACCTTTGTGAACATGTTGTGAATGCTTACAAAAACACATAAAAAAAAAAAGGTGCTGTATTCATTTTCCCGTTGCTGAATGTTTTGGGATCTCAAAACCTCCCTGTGGACGCACCTGGACGCTCCAATACACACTAATTAAGGAAAGACCGATTCGAACGATTTTTGTTGTTGTTGTTGTTGTTGTTGTTGTTGTTGTTGTTGTTGTTGTTGTTGTTGTTGTTTTTGCACCACAAACACTACAAGTGCGTTCGCGGTAATGCAGTGCCCAGTCCCCTGTTCATTTACAAATTTTTAATTCATTTTTATTTTCAATTTTTTTTATTTTTCATTAGATTTAGTTTAGTTTACTTTTTGTTTAGTTTTGTTTATCCTCAATTAAGAGGTTGTCGGTTGAAAAAGAAAAAAAGCTAAATGTATCACAATTGCACTCTTTGTGTACAAAAAATATATATATATAAAAAATAAAAAAAACAAGTGTAAAGATGCTCTAAGACCAGAAACACTTCCAGAATATGCAAATGAAGCAACGGAAAGAACGGCGTCTGGTTTCGTCACAAGAGTTGTGGCTGTGTGTGTGTCTCTGTGTGCGTGTGTGTGTGTGTGTGTGTTTCACACTTAGCTGTTAAATGTGGCCGCGTCATCCAGCAGTACAGCTTCCAGTCAACTCTCCCTCCCTCTCTCTCTCCCTCCCTCCCCCCCTCTCTCTCTCTGACCAGACACAACAAGCCGCAGCCCCGACGTCCCAAAACTCCTCTTAACTCACCAGCGTGGAATTCGCCTAACCCCATTAGCGCAGCAGCCGTTTCCAGACCAGACCGCATTCCTGCGCCTTGATAAGACTCCATTGCATCCCTGTCATTACTCCCCGGAGATATGTCCATCCCAACACACCCCCCCCCCCCCCACCAAGGGGTTGATTCCCGACCGAGGCCCCGTGGCCCCTCACTTGATTCTTTAAGATCCCCTCACTCAGAGACCCACGCGTCGTCTCCCACGTGTGACTTCCTCCAGCTTTAGAAACTACTCCAGACAAGTTAAAAGAGATGTGGATTTATGTGCAGGGTTGTTCAAATTAGCACACGCTTAAAAAAAAAAAAAAAAAAAAAAAAAAAAAAAAAGGAGGTCGCTCGGAGTCTTTATTGCAAATTAACGAGCGCTGGATTTTTAAAACGCGGTTACGTTTTATTGCCTAATCTGTCTGTAAAAAAAAAGAAAACAAAAAGACTAAAACAAGCAAACACTTTGAGCCGTACTCTACGCTAAGACACAAAACACATTTGTACCCGCCCCCCCCCCACCGACTATAAAGCGTTCTCACTTTTCTCACGCCAGCTGCTGGACGCTCCTCTCTGGAAACATGTGGTTGTAATCCCCCCCGTTTCACTCAAATTACAAACGCCGTCAGTTTGCGCGGAGACTCCAGCGGCAGCTCGCGCGTTAATTGTCGTTCGTTTTGGCGAGTTCCCGGAACGCTTGAAGCCGTCCGTCCTCGTTGAGGGAGCGGGACGGGTGACCCACGTGATGTTATTATTGGATGAATGAGTTTATTTATTTCGATCAGCAAAATATACAACCACCGGGCATTTAAAAAAAGAAGAAAGATACATGTGGCTGACCGAAAGGGTTAAGGATGAAGCTATCTAGCTTATAAGCTTGAAAACTTCTTCCGAAGAGCCTTGTATGTATAAAACAAAACAAACCAGAAATTCAAGCATGTGTCCCCATAATCCGTTATTTTGAGTCAGTTTCACTTTTTTCAGATATAGCGTCTCTTTTTGAGTTTTGATTTGAGTTCATTTATTTCGATCGTCAAAATACACGACCACCGGGAATTAAAGAAAGAAGAAAGATACAAGTGGCTGAATGAAGGGTTACGGCTGAAGTGATCTAGATTATAAAGTTCCCAAACCTATAGTTGCTTAAAAACTTGTTTTCTGAAATCCTTATATATATAAAATAAAACAAACGAACCAGAAATTCAAGAATTTGCCCCCATAAGCCGTTACTTCTTATGCTTTATCAATACCGTCAAGTCTATACCTCTCCCGTCATGTTTTTTTACTTTTTATATATATATATATTTTTTTTTTTTGCACCAAATTTGTACTTTCTTTGATGTCATCAGTTAAATTATTCCTCTGCTTCACCCCACAGTCAGATATGCTGACATGCTTTTCAGAGTTGTATGAGCAATTGGTTGTTTCCATCTCCCTCTTAAGTCATACTCCCCTTCGCTATGTCTAAACCCTTTTTTTTTTAAATTTTGCCACAAAGTAAATAATGTTATATTCATAAAATAAAGTACAGGTCACCCGTTGCTTGTATTCATAGCCCGACGTGTGCACACACACACACATGTTGTTGTTGTTGTTGTTGTTTCACCATGAATGAAAATGTGGAACGTGAAAAGCGACAGACTCCTCTGCGTTAGTGACGTGGATCCACGATGAAGACAGAGTCGAGCCGGCGATCGGGTTTTGAACTGGGGGGGGGGGATGGAACCGGTGGTGTATCGGATCAATGGCGTGACCCATTAAGTCACACCACTCCCAGCACCTCCTCTAATAGGAGCCGGTGTTTGGGAACACCCCGCGGCTGACCCGCGCTGCCGGGGACAATTACCCAGAGAGTGGTCTTTCGGGGGGCCGACGCCCACTTGACCCGGTAGCGTAAAGACGCGCGGGACATCCACATGATTTAAGCTCCTCCCCAAGACGTGCTGACAAGGTTAGCGGGTCAGCGCAGACATTAACAGGTCAGTGTGTGGCCCGCTTGGGAACAATTACTCCCAGTCACAGCTAAGTGGACACTTGATTGAACACGACGGAGGCAGGACACACTTCCCACAGATAACAATCCCCAGAGCCATTTAGGATAAAAAGCCCTTGTGATGCGGCCGTTATGGGCAGAATTCATCTTCCTTTTCCCTTTTAAAAGAATGCCAGAGTGTGATCGAGAGCCGCTCGCTCAGAGAGACGAGTCCCTCGGAGCATTACCATCTTCTGGCAATGCTAATAGCGGCTGCTTCGGACGCGGAGGCGATTACAAGGTGACTGGGAGGGGGGAGAAACCAAACAATGGGACGGGGCTGGAGAGGTTTTGGATTCATACGAGAGAAGAAGAAGAAGAAGAAGAAGAAAACGCGTGAGATGTGGACGGGTCATCCAGCTGAAACAGTTAAACTACCTTGAGTTAATTTATTGTCAGCCATTACATCTTCTATTTATTTATTTTATTTTTCGTTTCATGGGTTGCTTTTAACTATGTTTTAATCGGTTTTATTTGTTTTTACTATCTGTGTGGCACTCAGATTCTTGAAGGAAGAGTGCGATAAGAATATAATGCATTATTATTATTATTATTATTATTATTATTATTAACTAGATGCCGACAGGGTGACGTGAATATATAATTCCGCAAAAAAAAAAATCTCTCATCTCTAATTAGCGTTGCAGTTTTTTTCTTCTTCTTCTTTTCCTGCAGTTCGACCTTTAACCCAGTGACCTTTTGACCCCTCTCTCCCAACACAATGACGAGAACTTTGCCTGGAACATCTGGTGTCTTGCACACTGCGGGCCGCAACAAACAAACAGTGTGTGTGTGTGTATGTGTGTGTGTGTGTGTGTGTGCTCGCATGTGTGTTTTATCGCAATGCGTGGGTTCAACATGTACTGTAGTAGATAAACAGAAGTTTGCGCAGATGTAATAGCAAACTTATTAACGTGTATCTGTGTCAACAGAAACAATAAACACCGTCCCTCGTACACAAGCGGGGCTTATCGATCCGCCCGCACATTTCCACAGCGTTTGCATAAGCCGCGGGTCGTTTGTGGCGTTGTGTGTTTTTGTTTATTTATTCCTCCGCGTTATGAAATCTGGTTTGCAGTCGTCCCCTGGATCTGGATACAGCAGCAGCAGCAGCAGCAGCAGCTGGGAGTTGTTAGTGGCTGGAGATGACACAGTTCACCACTTCTCCAGGAGACAGCCGGCCCAGAGACCATGCAGCACAGCTGCAGGAGGAGGAGGAGGAGGAGGAGGAGGAGGAGGAGGAGGAGGAGGAGGAGGAGGAGGAGGAGGAGGAGAGACGTTGCTTCTTTTTTTTTTAAAGAAAGGAGAGGCAAAGAATCCCCGTTGTTGACAGACTGATATTACTCCAGAGCCACAGCAGCTCATTACTCGCCTCCCGTGCTCCTTTCTGAGGAATCAAGAAGAAGAAGGAAGAAGAGAAAGAAACGCTTCTTCAGAGAAGCCCTTTCCCTTATCTCTCTCCATGCCGCCCTCCTCATTAACGATTCATCAAGGGGGGGGACCCCTGAGAGACAACCTTCCCAGAGAATCCGGCAAAGTGACGCGACATTAAACAGGGTTCTTACGATGGATTTCCATGACTTTTCCATGACTTTAAACCAAATTTCCATGACCAAATTGAAATCTCTGTAAAAACATGAAACATTTAGAACATTTCACGTATTGAGAGCGTACGCCAACTCATATTTTTAGTGTTTTTCTTTAAAAAACATAAATTATTTCAAACTCGGCGTAAATGAACATGTGATTATAACACATTTCCATGACTTTTCCAAAACTTTTATGATCTAAGTTTTTTCCATGACTTTTCCAGGCCTGGAAATGACCATTTTAAAATTCCATGACTTTTCCAGGTTTTCCATGACCGTACGAACCCTGATTAAACCATTTTGCTCGTACAAATGCCAAAAAAAAAATGGATTTAAATGAATAAAAGCAACAGGCTCCGTGGCTGACCCACTGACCGGCCGTATTCCCCAGGACCGCTTTGTAAACCGAGTGGACGCGGTGCAGATGCCATCTGGGCGCCACTTATTTCAAAGCTGGCACAAGTCCCCGTGGCGGCCCGCCTGGCGATGAGGAGAAGAGAATAAATTGCATTTGCTTAACACGCATTTACCGACGCGCCTGTTAAAGAGCCCACGTGTAAATAATTTGGAGGTGGGGGGGGGGGGGGGGGGGGGGTGTAGCAGTGCCAGTTTCTGCCGTCGGCCAACGTGGCAAACTTTCAAAGGGCCGATGAAGGCGCTGGCGAGACGTTAACCGCATGAAACGGCGTTTACCAGCGAGCCCGTTAACAGCCCGTGATCCGTTTACGGCGAGAGGAATCTCCCAGTGCGTTAGGCACTGCACGAAAAACCCATAAACAGACAATAAACACATGGTAATTAGAATGCCAACTCTTTAATTACGTGTGCCATTTGGGGATGGTCGAGCTCGCGTAATTGTCGGAGTGATGCGAGGAGGAGATCAAGCCCCGGGGCTCTCCCCCCCCCCCCCCCCCCCGCCCCCCCCCGCCGACGAGAGCCGCGTTAAGAAGGCATCAAATTCAATTGGCAAATTCAATTTATAAAAAAGCGAGAGGAGCGTCCGCCGGCCTTCTTTAAAAGCGCCGCTGCGACTTCAACTCACGCAAATCTCACTCGATCTGAAGAGGCGGAGGAAGGAAAGACGACACCCGGAGTCAGAGCGCCGTATCTCACTCGATGCTGTCGTTACTATTCCACGGCAATTCTCTCGTATTTTCCATAGTGGCGACTGGGGTTGCAAAATTCCGGGAATATTCAAAATTGGAAACTAACGGGAATATACAGGAATTAACGGGAATTAACTGGAGATGTTGAGGTAATTTAACTGTATTTACCTTGTCATAAGCAGACATTTATAATACAACTTTTAAAAATGTACATTTTGTACTTTTTTGACATTTTGTGAGTAGAACTTTATTCTTTTATCAAACAACAAAAACATGACCGTTGAATAAAAAAAATCACCACCCCCAACCCAAATTTTTTGTGTGTGTTTTTCCCGGAATCCTTTCAGGTCTAAATGCAGGGTTCTTACACATTTTGAAAAATGGATTTCCATGACTTTTCCATGACTTTTGCATGAATTATCCATGACTTTAAACCAAATTTCCATGACCAAACTGAAATCTCGGTATAAACATGAAAACTGTAGAACATTTTGCATATCGAGAGCTGGCTTATATTTTGAGCGTCTTTCTTTAAAAAATATATTAATTATTTAAAACTTGGCGTAAATGAACATGTGATTTTAACAAATTTCCATGACTTTTCCCAAACTTTCATGATTGAAGTTTTTCCATGACTTTTCCAGGCCTGGAAATGACCATTTTAAAATTCCATGACTTTTCCAGATTTCCCATCACCGTACGAACCCTGTAAATGCTTTCTTCCTGGACCTCATCAACGTACTCCTCACTGTCCACTTCCTAAACATCTGTCTCGTCGGAAACTTCACGAAAATTTACCGGAAACTTTCCGCCCCTTTGCAACCCTAGTGGCGACCAATTGGATTACAAGAGAGCAACAATGTGGATGACGGGCGTTAATCCCATTACCGCATGTTGCCGGTAAACAGACGACGTACCGCAGAATGCTAAACAAAACAATACGCACCCGGGGGTCGCTTGTCTTCACAATCATCAGAGCTTTGGTCTGGATGTGGTATTTCGAGAGCAAGAAATATTATTTTTGAGTATTATTTTTAAGCAGACGAACGAGAGGTCAGTCTTGTTATGTTACATGATGTAGTGGAACATAGTTTCTCCATAATATAGCCGACTTTGTCATAGCCCCTATTCTAAAAATATAGTGTTTCTTTAATAATAAAATTCTATCAGCCAGCCCCTGCTGCCAAGGAAATGTTGGTACGCCACATTATCTGGATTTACAGATGATGTGGTAAGCCACATTATTTGGATATTACATATGCAACTCCTATTCATAGATGCTTTTTTATCTCAAGTTTACATAGTTTGCCATCACCGAATAAAAAAAGGAAAGGCGTCGGATGAGAACAGACACACAACGTTGTGTCCAGTTATTTTGGACATGCACACTTAGTCAACGGACTCAATTGAGTTTGAGGGTTTTGCTTCCATTGCAAACCAACTGGGACAGGACACACAGCCAATCAGCATCCATCGTCGCCCACTGCCATTTAAAGGGACAGTCCGTGAGGATTTAAAGTTACCAACAGTAAAAGCAGCACTTTTCAGGCAAAAAACGTGATTTCTTTTTAATGGATCAGAGTCCAAAGGGAAAAGGGAGTGGCCTGGAAAGGCCTGCAGTATTAGCATGTACAGCACATGGCGGTGAATGGAGATCACGGGGTGAATTATTGAAAAACCACCGTGAGTGCAGTGCTCCCCGAGAACTCTCTGAGAGGACTCGGCTCTCATCAGATGAATCATCAGACAGTGAGTTACCGACCGCCCGCCGTTTGCCTATTGACTGGCATATGTATGCGGTCGGCAGCTTCCGATGGCATTATCTCACTTGGGGGGACGGGGGACGGGTCACCGGGAATCTAGGGGGGGGGGGGGGTGGCTTTGCAATCAATGAAGCTTAAACAAGGAGGCGAAACAAAAACTATTTATTGGTTTCCACAACACTCGGTCAACACCTCTGCTTCTCCCCACCGTCCCTCCATCTACGCACGGGGTATGCGGCCTGCAATACCCCCCAAACACACCCCCACCCCTCAATTAAAAAAAAACGAAACCAGCTTGAGGGAGTGAAAGAGAACGAGCACATGAAGGATGCTGCGTTTTCATCCGCTATCCACCTAGTGCTCTAATGTGGCCATTATGCTCCTAAAAAAAAAAAGAGAGAGAGAGAGAGACTATCTATTCATTCACTTTCAAGGGAAAAAGATGACACTGCTGGTGTTTGGTGGGGGGGGGGGGGGCATTGATTTCAATTCTTTGAATTAGCCCCTTCAAAACGCGCCGCACGATTGTGTACGAGACAGACGTGCACTCAAACTCCCCCAAACCCCCTCTGCGGTCGGCCGTGAATGGATTGATTGATTTGCTCGTTTCTGACGGCGAGTCGTCGCGTTTTTCGCCGCGGCGCGAGGAATTGATTGGCCGACGCGTTAAAAGCCCGTCGCGCCGCGCACGCACTCCACACACGCGATATGAAAAGGCTTTCAGGAGTACGTCCAGTAACTCGGGGGGCCGCCGATTGTTTAAATCGCGCGGCGGTTACAACAGAACAAAAAGGGCCGTAAACAGCAAATAGTAAATGGTTAACGGCGATGAGCTTAGAGAAAAGGGGGGGGGGGGGGGGGCTGTGGGACATGCGTGCACGACGCTTTGTCGGCCGCCACTCACCGAGAACTGATACTAGAAGATAAATAAGACGAGGAGAATGTGAAACGGGCGACATGTGAGCGGATGCCGTCACGGACGCGGATCTTCACATCACTGCTAATTTAATGTACACACACACACACACACACACACACACACACACACACACACACACACACACACACACACACACACACACACACACACACACACACACACACACACACACACACACATCCCAACCCCCGTGCTGTTTTACTGTAGTCGCAGAACACAATAAGAAGCAAAAAAATAAGTTTTGGTTGCGGTTGCAGTTGAGCTTCTCTCTCTCTCTCTCTCTCTCTCTCGCTCGGCCACTCTCTCTCTCTCTCTCTTTCTCTCTCTCTCCTATTCTCTCTCTCTTTCTCTGTGTCGTTATCTCGGGTCTTTTTTTAGACCAGACGGGGCAGTCGCTGAGATAAATGTCTTGTAATCCACAACAACACAAAACAAAATTCCCATCCCGAATATAAACGTGCGTTGACCGTTCCTCGGCGAGTCGCCATCGACCCATTCTGCTCGCCGGTGAACGCCGGTTTGTTCCAGAGCCGAACGGTGCGTTTCCTAAACACTGAACTGAGCTTATTATTTGATTGTCGCAAATAATTCACTATCGTTAAGCGTCCGAGTCTGTGATATAGCGGCTGGCTCGGTAATCAAATACTCCTCCGTGCCAGTAGGGGGCGGTAGGCAGCGATGCACTGGAGACGCTGTGGCGAAGAACGGCGTCGGAGAAGTATTTTAAAAGAAAAATGCAAACTCTGAAATGACATTTTGTAATTTCTTTTGTGTACCGGAGCTCAAAAAAGGTCCCTCCCTCCATCCCGCACTAGCGGGATGGAGGGAGGGAGAGAAGAGGAGCGCTGTGCGTGAATCAAAGACCGGATTTAAAAGATAGACTACATGACGGCTCCCGAAAAACTGAAACCAAGACTCATCACACCCGACGCGGATCGCCGTGTGGATTTTTTTCGGGAGCGTCGGCTTAAAATCGGATACATCGGCGAAATACCTTGCCGTTTAGTACCATGATACAACGGGTGTGTGTTTAGAGACGGCCCAGCTGGACTCACTCCTAGCCAGGGGGGGGGGGGGGGCCCCCAACGAACAGATGTGTTGTTTTGGGAACTGGGTTGGGACGTGGACGCACTAGGACTACCTGGCCTTGAGCTGGAACCGTAACATTGGAATTGATTGGGATGAAAACAACAACAAAAGACAAAGAAAGACTGAATGATGCCATGAGCCGAGGGAAGATAAAAAAGAGCACCTGACTAATAAAAGGTTACAATATTTGAACATTAGGATTGTGGGAAGGTTTTACTTTACATTACATTTGATTTAGCCGACACTTTTAACTCTCTTACTCTAAAAAGAATGTGGAAAAAGAATAGATTCTATTTAAAAAAATGAGAAATCCAAAATCAAATTAGAATGTTATTAATAAAATATAGAAATGATAAAGAAATAACGTTTTTTTTATTTAAATCAAGACGACGGTGACATCGTGTTCCTCCAGTGCAGTGAATCTGCCGCCTCCCACACACACACACACCACATCAAACCCAAGATAATCTATCGACCGAGAAAACAACAACAACAACAACAACAACAAATAACTCCTGTGAAAATAACCATCTCCAACTGAGTGGTTTGGGAACGGAGCCTCGCCCTGTTTACAACACCGAGAACAAAAACAAACTCCCTCCAAGGAGCTCGGGTGAATGCAAGACACACACACACACACACACACACACACACACACACACACACACAACAACTAAGTCTGCAGATCTACTGGGAGAGCCGGCTATCACACAGCAGCACAAACAAGGTGTGTTTGAGGGCATCGGAGATCGAGAGAGGAGTGTGTATGAGAGAATGAGAGAGAGAGAGAGAGAGAGAGAGAGAGAGAGAGAGAGAGAGAGAGAGAGAGAGAGTGCGAGTGAGAGTGAAATTGAGTAGCAAACAAAAGTCAAACGCCAGGCCGGTCTCAGGTCAACTGAATCACCGAGTGTCGGGGAAGATACCGTCACCGGCTTCCGCGAATAGCCGGCGAAAAATAAAAACCTAACCACATGAGAATGACTTCACCGTGGCGGCCCCCGGTAGCTCGAGAACACTCTCCCTCAATATCCAGAGGGGACTCTGAATGAAGAGGTAATGAATCTCAGTTAACAAGGCCATTATCAGGGAAGGAACTACATCATCCGGGAGGGACTCCAAATCCACGAGGCCCTTTACACACACACACACACACACACACACACACAGCCAGAGACACACTGGCCTTTTATTGTTGCCATTAACTGGTCAGGTACATTGGCAACAACTGGACCCACAAAAAGAAAACTAATTGCACAAAAGATAAAAGTGTCGCGCTTTTTGATCTGGCGCTGTGCATCGTCACGGTAAACAATGAGAGCGCGTCGGGGACGCCGGCCCAATTAGCCATCCCTCCCTCGCCGCCGTCAAATATTTAAAACGGTCGGCGAGGATGAGAACAGTAACCTGCACACTTTCATCCGCGCTCCAGACTCATCAGCGATGGCAGCACCTCTGCCGAAGCGCCCCGCGCTGCATCTCGGGTAATTACTGCTCCCCAATTACCACCCAGCTGGTAAATATATATCAAATAAACAAGCAACATCCCGTCAATTAGGAGCCCCGCTTCGTAATGGGGGGTCCGGGGGAAAAACGGCGGTTTATGTACAGACGGGTGGAGAGCGGCGCGGAAAATAATGTAATCGTGCAGGTTTTTTTTTTTTTTCTTCTTCTTCTTCTTTTTTTTTTAAAGCGATTAGTACGCGTGTCTAATTAAAAAAAGGCGTATTAATTGCCGAGAGGGCCGAGTAAACAACGCTGGGAACGCCGCTGTTACACAAAAGAGAGGGCTCGCAAACTTGGCCTTTCCCGGCGCAGACGGACGGCAACATTGTCGGATTCAAAGCACAGCGGAGAACAGCTGCAGCAACAGTCTGTCAACAAAATTTGCATCGGCGCTCTCTCCTCGTCTCCGTTACTCACCCTCTCTCTCTCTCTCTCTCTCTCTCTCTCTCTCTCGCTCCTGTCTTCTCCTCGAGCCCACGGAGCTGCCGGCTTAGATCCGAGCGCTCCGATGGCTTATCACAGAGCGAGCGGCGGGCTAAGCCGGAGTGATCCGCCCAAAAGACATGATCAAAGCGGCGCCAACTTTTCCACGCGGCGATGATGACGGAGGAGCCGGGGCCGCTGCCACGTTGCGTTTCTTATTAGGCCGCGGCTGCCAACCCGAAAAACAGTCGAGGAGTCGAGGATGAGGCCCTTAAAAGACGTGCTCCGGTAACCGCGCTGCGCGTCACGCTGCCAGCGAGCGTTAGCTGGGTTGTTTTTTCTAAGCGACGGCCGTGGGGCGTCTTCGCGGTTCAGTTATGAAGAAATTATTCAACCTGTGGGCCGATTAGTTGTGAACACGCCGAATACGACGTCTTTCACACTTTTCACAGTTTGGCTAAAGCAGGGGTCGTGAACCTCTGGCTCTGAGCCATATATGGCACTTCCGGTGACGCATATGGCTCTTTTGAGTTTGATGAAAAATAAAAATCTCCGCCCGCCCCCCTGTAACTTTCTCTCTCCTCCAGATGACAGCAGCAGTAATGCCAGGTCCCTTTCTTAAAGACGTCTTTGTTCTTTTATTAAACTAAACGTCTGTTATTGATCGTCTCCACAGCAGCGTGTCTCTCTGTCTCTATACGTGTCACGTCTCCGCTCGCCAAATAAAAAGTCACCTGCACCCTGCCCCCCCCCGCACCAGAAGTCGCATTAAAATTATACGTTAAAAATACTATATGGCTCTCAATGAAATATATTTAGAAATATTTGGCGTTTATGGCTCTCCCGGTCAAAAAGGTTCCTGACCCCTGGGCTAAAGGGACGTGAGGAACCGGCGCGGTGGCACCAGTGCTGAAGGGAGAGCGAGCGTAAGGCGACCAACGCAACTTCAAATGTTACAAGCGGATGAGAGGCAAAATGTTTGACCCCAAAAAAGTGGTTTGTGCACGTAGCACAGAAACTCACGACTTATCACGAACAAATATGCTGCCTATTGGCCAATCCTAGCGTCGGTTCACTTGTGGATGTATTGTCCTCGTGTGGTGTGATGACTGGGTATTTACTCTGTAGCGTGACGCAGGCGTGTGTAGATACAGATGTACCAGACGTGTGTGTGTGTGTGTGTGTGTGTTCAGGTACATGTACACATGTAGACGTCTGGTTCGGCGAAAATGAGGTGACCTCTTTTTATCTACTTATTTTCCTGTTCCTGTCGGCGGGTGTGGGTGGGTTTGTCTTCATGTGAACAAAAAGATGAAAAACAATGGAATTATCGGTTAAAGTACATGTTTTGTGTGTTATGTGCCTGTAGATATTTCCAAATAAAAAAATGCATTCAAAAATAAATAAATATCCGGAATGTAAAGTTGGACTTTTATAAAATACAACTTGAAGTCGAGAGCAATAACTAAACCATACCAGCATATATAAATCATTCATTGGCATATTTGATAGAAAATCTGCCCCCCAGAAAATGTAAATAAAATCCACTGGGCCGCCGAAGCCGCGCCATAAACACCACGCCATAAACACGGGCATGCAGACTGGACAGCTGATCCAAACAGGTGCTGGGGTTCGGCCCGGCAGCTGAGCGCAGCGTGGAGCATATGGCTGAGCCCCTCATGGCTGGATGAAGAGGTTTTCTGGCTCACCTGCAGCATCCCCAAAAAACAGACGAGCGCTGAGCTACGCTGGGAAACTCGCTCAAAAGGAGATCAGGGAACGGTGCGTCGGTATAAAGTGTGACTTTAAACTTAAACTCAGCGCACCAGTCACCCGACTTATGTCTGACATTAATCATGAAGTTTTGTTAATTTAAATATAGCGTGAACAACTATATCTGAATATGCTGCATGCCAAAAACGCATGTATGCATATATATATATATATATATATATATATATATATATATATATATATATGCATACATACGTTTATATATATATATATATATATATATACACTGTATATATATATATAAATACGTTTTTTTTATATATATATATATATATATATATATATATGCATATATATATAATATATATTTATTTATATATATAAAATATATATATATATATACACACACAATATATCTATATATATATAGATATATATAATATATCTATATACACACACACACACACACACACACACACCCACACACACACACACACACGCATTGTTAATACGTCTCAGAGTTTCACAACCCTAATGCAGGTGTCAAACGTCAACACACTCCAAAACCAACTCCCTTGTCTTCATCTTGTTTCAGCAACACGCTCAGTCAAATTTTCGCATCTTTTTCAACGATGAATCATCTTTTTCTTTAAGAAATACTGTTATTCCAGCTTCTTAAATGTGATAATTTTCTGTTATTTAGTTGTTGTTTTTCCCTCTGTGACAGGAAACTGAATATATTTTTGAGTTGGGGACAACGAAAGTAATTTGAGGAACGTCATATTGGGCTTCGTGTTGACATTTTTCCCAATGTTTTCATTGATTAAAACAGACAAAAATACCCGTGAACTGCAGCCACCGGTGTCAAACATATTCTCACCTAGATTTAAATACGTTGATGTTCCTCGAAGAACATGAAAATAATTGTCACGTAGCGAAGGAGACGGAGTTGAATATTTGCTGCAACTTAACTAATTGACTTGGCCGAGGCAATATGTTCTGCCGCCCATCAAAACAACAAACTGCGCGGCGTGTACAACGAGCCAATTATTTATTAAAATGACAACACTGTGTTTACGTGGACGCAACTCGCCAACAGCTGCTTCCACACTGAAAGACAACAGCGGCGAATTCACTTCGCCACTTAAGTGACGGCAGTGACACGCACACAGACGACTTTTTCTGTTTTTTTTGGTCAGCATCCTTTATTAAGGACAGCTGACAGCAGAAGACAGTAATTAATAGCTGCATGAGTTAATGGCCGTTCTGAGAGCTTTGCAGTCTCCATAGAGACCGAGGAGCCGCTCGGAGCAACACCTGAAGCCGCTCCGCTCTCTGACCAATAGCCTTCCCTGGCACGGGCCACCGTCTGCCCGGGCACGCCACAGGGGCCGGGACACACTAACCTTTACCCTGGAAATATTCTTCTGCTGTTTTTTTTTTTTCATGCTTTTCTTTTGTCATCACTTCCATTTGTGTAATACGGCACTAATGAGCGCCGCTGCACATCGCCGGTGCTCCCACCGCCTTTGTGTCGCGTGAATCAAACATGCAACGGAAAGAAAGAGAAAAGAGAAAAATCGCATGATGAATTCATCTACCAGCAAAAAAAAAAAAAAATCCCTTTTATTCATCCGTCACTTGTCTCGCTTTGTGCAACAACAAAAAAAAAAAGGAGGGGAAAAAGTGTCTCAAGCGTGTGGTTCGAGGGCGTCTTGCGTCTGAAGCCAAATGAGGGGTGAAGAGAGGCAAATAAATCTGAAAGGGAACACAATGGAGCAAACGGGGAACACTATTTCCCACACTGCACGGGGAAAATAACTCTCCTTATCGTTCAGCTGCGAGCGAGGGGAGCACCGTCGGTCTGCAGCCCCTCCGTGGCCGGCGCGGAGTATTTCGGCGTGTGTGTGTGTGTGTGTGTTCACGAATACTGAGCCGTCAGATGAAAGAGAGGGCCGCTTCCACTCGGGGACGGGACTCTGGAGTCCTCACGCTGAATGCACGAGTGACTGATTACTTTCTTACCGGTTGAACCTCAACGCTCGACAAACGGAGAGCCTGAAGAGGCCAAACTAGAAACAAGGGCTTTCCAAATAATACAAAATCGCAGGCTGGCGTGTTCAGGATCTTGCATTATTACAATGCATACAGCTGCTCTTCCTCAAATTTCAAGCCCCCCCCCCCTCCCTCCCTCCCTCACCCCCACCTTCCTTTGCCAACTCAATTTATTCAGTTGTAGTATGGAGCAGAGAAAGTACAGATCCTAGTAGCGGTGGGTGACGGTGTCAGGTTGTTCCGGTCTGATGCACGCAACCAGGAAAAGTTGCAAAGAAAGTTCACCCCTGCATTTTGTTTTTGTTTTTGTTTTTGAAACCTAGGGTCAGCATTAGCGAAGGGTCCATTTCTGCATAAGTGAGCACACAAACCCCAGTGCCTGTTCAAATAGTCTGCAGCTCTCTCTCTCTCTCTCTCTCTCTCTCTCTCTCTCTCTCTCTCTCTCTCTCTCTCTCTCTCTCTCTCTCTCTCTCTCTCTCTCTCTCTCTCTCAGGCAGCTCATGACAACAGCCCAGCAGCAGCACTGTTTGATCTCCAATGTTTTCCTTAATCTGGGTTGTCAAGGTTCGCTTGTTGGAGGCTGTTTACTTTACTTCTCCTACAGAAAAAAAAAAAAAGAGTGTTTTTTTCCCCCCTCAGACAATGACTAATCCAACGACTAAGAAGGAGGGAGCACCGCCAGCAATAGTTGTTAAAGCTGCAGTTTCCCCTTTGGAAAAAAATGTCAGACGGTTTTAGTCCTGCTGTTGCCAGCTGCAGACTTACTATAAAATAAATATGTCAGGGTCATATTTAATTATCTTGTGTATGCAGAATAGAGATCCCATCATCTGGATCTTTATTTAATTTTTTTTTTACTTGAAATTATCCTTTTTGGTGAGGATACTAATTCTGTTTGACTTTGCAAATGATTAATACGTCATGGGTTTAACTACACGGGATGTTTGTTTATAATACATAGCGATTAAAGAAACTGCAGTTGAAACCAGAGTTACCAGTGCACATTCGGTCTGCACGACACCTGTCACCGAATATTACATTTAACAAAAAAATGGAACTGAAATATGTTTTAATTCTAATGCATTTGAATGCTTTTAAAATGTATTGGTACAGGGCAAAACTGACTTTTCTCAAGTAATACATTCAGCAGAACTCTATAAATAATTATAATAATGTTATTGTACACGTTTACACAACAGTAATAACAGATCGTTGTTAATTCAACAACATATAAACAAGATTATTTGTGTCTCCCAAGTGATGTAACTTCATAAAATGTCCAACTTCGAACCCACAGCCCAATAAACCCACCGAGTTCAGACTTTAAAGCACGTCAACAAAAATATTCACGGATAAAGTTGTCACAACTTTAATTCACTAAAAGAAAAATACAAAAATCTCTAAATCCATTGTGTTGATAAACTGAATATCCGCTTTTTAAAAAAAGAAAGAAAGACGTCTCGCATCGTGTCGGCCAGGCGCATGACGGCATGGCCGTGGACCTGCATGCCGGCTAAAGCTGCGCTACACTTGTAATAACGAAGGTTTGGGTGCTAACAGTTCACGTCTACTTCTGGTCTTTTGGGAGTTTGGAGGACAGCTACCACGTGGGGAGGAGTGGGGGGGTGTATCGAGGCATCGAGGGGGGGGCGGATAAAAAAAAAAAGCTTCCTCCCTGGTCTCTCCAAAAGAAATCACGGCACTCAAAACTTCCCTTTTCACCCGAGTAAAAACTTTTTACGGCTGCGCCCGTTAACAGGTATCGTTGTAAATGAACCGTTAACGGCTCTCGATTAACGGCACCCCCCCCCCCCCTCCGGTTGTCTCACGAGCCTCAACTAAAAGTTAGAAACACAACTTTACCCCCTCCCAATAGATACATAAAGTAGAAAATACAACACTCGCAAGTTAGCTACAAAAACCCACTCGCGTTCCGGGGACGTGAACGCAGCGCTGCCGCTACACTCCCAGAGCCGGACCGCGTGCTAATAACACAGGTGTTTTTTATTAGTCTTTGATTATTTCACTAATTGTACCATTAGCACACACACACACACACCACAAAAGAGAAGACAAACTCCGTGTGCGCGCGCCTGTGAGTGCAGCATCGGGCAGGTATCTAAGATACGACACAGCGAAAAGCTAACGTTAACATTAAAGATAATAGTGAAACTTACCAGCGTGGAAAGCGCGTTACGGCTCGTAACAGGCGCACGCGGAGGGGTACCGGTTTTGCTAGTAACGAGATAACGAGCCCGTGCCCGCGAGCGTGCGACAACAAAAATCACACCGTAAACACCAACAATAACGCCCGCCCTCGGTGTTGGTGGCGAGGTGGTGTTGGTGAGGGAGGTCGGGGAGGAGGATACGTGTGTGTGTGTGTGTGTGTGTGTGTGTGTGTGTGTGTGTGTGTGTGTGTGTGTGTGTGTGTGTGTGTGTGTGTGTGAGTGAGTGAGTGAGTGAGTGTGTGTGTGTGAGTGAGTGAATGAGTGGTGGGGGGGGGCACTAACTAACTAACTTAACTACAAGGAGAAAATAGATCATCTTACCGAGGAGGGCGTCGAGAAAACAAGAAGCAAAATGTGGACTTTCTCACTGGCTGCTTCCCAAGCGTCTGCCTCGCGGAGAAAAGCAGGAGCTCCTCTCTTTTAATGTTGTTATTAGCTTTTTAACGCGCCGAGAGGGGGGGGGGGAGAACCGCGGGTTTGGTTGTTGTTGTTTTTGATGTTCCAAATCCGTGACGTCATATCCACCTGCTGGGTAAACAAGGTTCATTGCATCGCGGCTCCCTCGCAGACACGTCGTAGTCACACAAGTACAAGTCTGCAGCACTTAGTAGGTCCTTTCTGTGGGGAAATGTAATGATATGCATTAGTTTTAGCCCAAAGTGTGACAGGAAAAAGAGGGGAGGGGGGGGGGCTGTCAGAAAGGCTCAAATGTCTAAGATGACTAATTACAGCCGAGGCGGAATTAACTTATTTAAGAAAATTCTCCTTTCTTTTATTTCTTTTATCATAACTATTCCAAAGCCTCGCTGCAGTAAAAGAAAAGAAAACATATTTGACATGATCATTAAATATGTTTTAATCTCAACTGAGTTTTAACTATTACAAGCAGCGGTGGGAGTGTTGTGTTTTTTTATTTGATTTAATTTTAAATGTCAGATAACCAGAGTGCAGCTTCTTTGGTTATATTTTCTGACATTTAAGACAATTCTTCATAATATTTTGAAGTAAGCATCTGCATTTTAAACTAAAGTTATTAAGAATCTCCATTTTCCTTTTTATATTGTCGTGGTTAAATGGTTTTGTGCACTCCTAAACAGTTTCACTTCAATATGACAATCACAAGAAGTGCACACACACAGAAAAATAATAACTATAACGGTAATTATAATCTCTGTCGCTTGCCCCTGAAGACGAGAATCACCACGGGCCGTTTCAACAGTCCAGTTAACACTCATTGTAAAGCCACATTAATTTATCCCCAAGAGACAATATTTAAGTCCTTTTTCGTCCTTGATCAAGGTCTGAGAAGCACAGCTCGCTTCTAGTTGCATACATCATGGCTGCATCTGGGAGGCTGCTAGTGAACGCTCAGGGAACTCGGTTTCTTAGCAGAGAGCGCCACCCTCTGACCAGGCCCAGTCACTGGGAAAAAGCACTGCTACGTCTACGGAATAAGATTAGGAGGATTTCGCTTCATATTCTCGGTCCTCTGTTGTGTTGTTGCACTATTTCTTGGAGACTTCTTGAACTGTGAGGTAAGTTTACAGCTTCAAGGCTGCTAAATTTGAGTATTACAGATTGAGATTCAAATAACACCATAATGCTTGCAGACTTTACAGAATATATTCAAAATAATAATTACATTTACTTGAAAATAAATATCTTGTAGCCTGCACAAATGTGTTATTTTCAAATGTTCACCTAGCCTATGATATTTTGCATTGTATATGCTCTGTGTTACACATGAGTTACTGTAACCGCTCGGTTACCGACAACGAAACAAGCAAAACTTAAATCATAGTAACAGTGACACAGAATGAGGACCAACAGGAAACACAGCACGCCTACTTCCTGTTACCTTCACATGTCCACATTCCACGGGTCTTTACTGACCCCATAAACATTTTAGAGATAAAAAGCGTTCAACAACAACAGTTGGAACACAAAGAGACTTGAGCCGCTAAATAGAATGAAGGAAATAGTCAGTGAGTTTAGCTGGTATTACGCAGTTAATGTTATAATAATAATTACAGATTAGTTTAATTATTTGCATAAAATTGTCATATCATGCGTCTTTTTAAAGATTTTTTTTTACAGACGCATGTCCTCAGACCCACAGCTCGAAAAAACCATCAAATTCTAACTGTGAAGATTGGTGTGTGTGTGTGTGTGTGTGTGTGTGTGTGTGTGTACACGTTGCGGAAGTCGCACAACATCCATCCCGGCACGGCCTTCAACCACAGCGGTGTGTTCAATGACCTCCGGGCCACGTGAAGTCACAGCAACACACACCCGTCCTCCGAGACGTTCAAGCTGATCGTGCAAAGCGACATAGTTTAACTCAAACGCTGGAATCAGGGGGGGGGGGGGGGGGGGGGAGGCGGCATGTGAACGCACCCCACAGATTTGACCTCTTGACCCCCTCCCCACCTCAGGAGGAAAAAAAGCGACGACTGAAACGTTACGCGTTCGTCTCGATGACATCCTCCCGCTCCATAACACTTTATGTCCTGCGACACAACACGAGTCCCATTACACCCCCGACAGGATTTGCAGTTGCGCTTTGATTTGTGTACCCAAGCCCGTCTTTCACAGGATTATTTCGTGGTTTTGTTGTCTTCTTTCTTCTCTCTTTTTCCGAAAGGTTGTAAACCCGATTGTCTGGTGTAATTAACAAAGACAACATTCTAATGTATGTGCAGTGCGTGTGGAGGCCATCTAACACGCCATCTCCCTAATTCTTCGGCGGCTTGATCTGCGTGTCAATATACCGGCTCCACGAGCTCAGCGTGTTTTGTTTGGTGTCACGATGCTCTGTGGATTAAAGGCCCCGGCTGGATGGAGTGTCGTTACAGATTAATTGAGGATCCCTATCAGTTACGTAACAGCCTCTCCACACACACACGTACACGATGCACACAACAAGGTAATTAGCTTTCTGTTAATGAGGGAATTAAGCAAATGAATAGGAGCTCCTCTTGATTTCCAAAGGAGGGGGGTGGGGCTTTCACACCGTGTGTCTCCCCCTTGTTGGGGGGAAGGGGCCGACATCATTCAGCATGTAATGAAAGGGAAAGGCTGTACAGATAATGACCAGTAAATGACTATCGAGTGACTGGAAGGAGATGACATCGTGTTGTTGTGCACAGGAGGGGGAGGGGGGGGGGGGGGGGGTGGCAATGGAGGTTGTTTTTTTCATTTCCAGTTTGTCAGATTTACACGAAACAGTTTAATGGCGTGCAAAGGTGTTTCTTTCTTTTTTTGCTTGAACCTTTTACGGGTTTAATATCATTAAATGACAAATAAACACTATTTAGGAAGTGTGTTAACGTTTTACAATTTTTTATTTCAATTATTTATTTTTTAAATATACTTTATGCGTATGCAATTAACCCATTCTGATAATAATGCAAGATGCAAACACACACCAGTGTTCAGCGGATGAATGCCAAAATAAGCACAGTCCCTTTAATGCAGCCGCATTGTAAATAAAAAAATGTAAAACCACTCCTTGACATCATTGTAAAAACAACAATGAAATAAAAGTCATCACGTTAGTGTTAACTCCATGGCTGCATGTATGCAAATACATCTTAGTTCATAAGCAGTCTTATAAAGTTAAAATAAATGTTTTGTTCATGATAATACTTCAATGTGTTTCTTTGTTTGTTTTTTACCGCAGTTTAAAAAAAGGTTGAGCAAGTAGATGAAGGAAAAGAAAGGAGATAATTGGCATTGAAGTACGTTTCTATCATCGGTTCCCACAATAAGGCGATGACGTCAGGCTTCTTGAGCAGGCTTGAAGTTGAAAACATTTACCTCATTTTTAGAACAAACTTCTCTTGACAGATGATGAATTCTGGCAACGTGGAGGCCGGAGCAGAAAGAACGACGACTGGAAAAGTATCAACAGGATCGCTGAAAGTCGGGCCTTAAAAAAAAACACCTATTTTTGAAACATTCTCTAAGTTTTCACGCGAGCGTCAAACCAAGGAGGAGTTGCTTTTGGAAAACTCAACGTGTAGAGATCCTAGAGGAGCAGGAGCGTTCCCCGAGAAGCTTCTCTACGTAGCTGCAGAAAGTGCAGCACGGTGGCGGCAGACTCTGCGCTGGTGTTTCTCTAAATGACCGAGCAGCCTTCTGAATGCATTTCATAACCACAGGGGACACACACGCACTCTAAAACCTATAAGCACGCTGCCCCCGGAACGACATTCACGTCGGCGGAGGAGAGATCCGAGCAGCTAATTGTCGGCGCTCTGGCCCCCGGCTCCCAGGGTTCACTGTGGACACTCACAGAACCGTCTGAATCAGGGAATCTGCACACTTAAAACAAATGTAATCCTTTCTCAGGGCTCCACAAAGAGCATTGCTCCTTTCCACAGAAAAGCACATTAGTCATTAATTAATCATGATTGTATATCCTATTATTATTGTTATTATTACGCACATAGGATATGCGTCTATGGTTGACTGTGATATCCCTTAGAGCAAGTCACCTTTATAAATGCTATTCGTACTTTTCGTCCTATAAAGAGGCAAAACATTTGAGGCAAGAGGCTTTTTGACACAATGTATAAAAAGTGGCGTAAAGAAATTAAAGCGCAAATATCAATCTGGTCTGAGGTCTTATTGGTGGGGGAGATTTGGTGGCATCCAGTGGCCAGTTTGGAAGTTGCGATAGACGGAAACTTCTACGGAGAGGTGCCTCACGTAGAGCCAGACAGTGACGACTCATTCAACCAGATCATTAAAAACTAAAAGAAGACGCACTTAATTTTCCAGGCCACCCTGAAGGCCACACGCTGTTTCTCTAACTAGTTTATAACACACGCTCAGACAATGCTTTCTTTAACCTTTCCCTGACCTTCACATGACTTCTTTAAGAAAAGTACTTCCCGTCTTCTAAAGGGCACATCAGTGGCGTTTTAGTGTACTGTGGAAAAAGAAACACGCGTGAAGATAAGAATTGTATTTTCATTTTCGTTTTATTCACGTTGTCACTGCAAAACAAAAATCACGTTTACAAAAAGGAAATGTTGTCCCCCTTCTAATAAACTAGTCCAAACTATTAAAGTGTTTGACTTAATAACACCTGTCGCCCCACAATGTGATATTATACACGTGAGCGAAGGAACGCCGATCTGGGTGATTTGTTTTGGAAAAAGGAAGAGGATAGAAAAATATGTAATTTATCATTGTGGACGTTGTCGAGGTGAAGTCAGCGTAGCTTCGGGTTTAAAGTGTGTCGTCGTCTCCGAAGCAGCGGATGAAACCGACTCCATTAGCAGTAGTCCCATCTGTCATGATTAAATGTTGATTAAAATGTACCCCCCCCCCCCCCCCGCATTATAAGAAGAAGAAAAACAACAACTGTCTAGTTATATTGGCAGAGGAAACAAATACGAAGCCCTAAAATGGTGCAGTATCTCTACAGAGTATTACACTCGACAGTCCGTGACCCCTCCCCCGCTCAGGAGAGCAGAGGGTCGACTTTCGAACACGCAGAGGAAAAGAGAAAAAACGCCAAATGTGGCGTCGCGGAGGACATTCAAAGAGGCACCTTTCAGGACGGGTCTTTCTCTCCTCACTGAAGCCCGGGGGGATGTGTGTGTGTGTGTGTGTGTGTGTGTGTGTGTGTGTGTGTGTGTGGGGGGGGTTGGGGGGGGCGTGTCCGCGCCGGCATACGTTCTAATTCCCCACGATGGCCTTCGCGCTCAGAAGGGACGCCGCGATCGGAACGGGTAGTCGTGTGCAAATATTTTTCCGATGAAGTCTCAAGTAAACCGGACGGGACATTCGCTTCATGCTCAAGAGAAACGGGAAGAGCCCCGGCGGATTCCAAACCTTCCGTTGGGATTCAAATGTCCTCAAAGACGCCAGAAAAAGTGCTTTGGCACCGACTAAAGCCGACTTGATTTAAACTAGATGTGAATCGAGATATCTTACAAACAGCTAAAAACACACTGGTGTTTTTTTGTGTGGAGCGACTGCCCCCGTACCAGGGATAGGAGGGGGTCCGCCGGGCCGGTCAAAGCCCACGTTAGCGAGTGATGGCATCTATACGCAGGACACGTTGATCTAAAACCGGGCAGCAGTCATTGAAGTTATAAAAATATACAATCGATAACAATATCCGTGATTAGGTTGTGGACAGCGGCTTCACACCAAGGCAGGTACAGAGTTCACGTTAAAATCCTAATAAAAGTGCTTTAAGGTCATTTAACGTCTTGAGCGTCCTCCTTCAAAGGCATGATGTTCCATGTGAGCTGAGAACGACACAAGAGAGGTTCATGGTGAGTACAGACACGATTTATGGCAAACAAACTGATTTATTTATACATTAAAAAGTGTGTTGACCCATTCCCTGGACCAGCGTCACGGCCGCCTCTTAAAGGGCCGGTGTAACCGAAGCGCTGTATAAACTATTCCCGGACGTACTTTTAAATACATTTCTTTGCATATTATTATTGTTTATTCGAGAGTAGAAACATTGTACACACAAACATTTCTCTAATATTATAACACAAATCCATTTAATTTGAAACCTTCAAAATAAAAGCACGGGATATAAAAAGGTGATCGTATGTACTTCAAGCTGTCAGGGGCCGCATTAAAATGACGCGGTGGGCCGCATTCGGCCCGCGGGCCTAGTGTTTGACACCTGTGCCCTAGAAAGTTTGAGCTCATGACTTTACATTCTAGCTCATGAGAATTGTCCTTGTGTTGTGCCGCGTGGAGCAGCTGTGAAGGCACATGGGGGCGTTTCTCTGCATTGTTAGCGAGGCCCTGATTGGCCGACAGCCACGCAACACTCCTTAAAATCATCCTCTGGCATGATCTGGTTGGAGGCGTGTCTCTGACATGCGATTGGTCCAGCCGGCAGTACAGATAGTTCTTCTCTTTCTCCCCTCCAGGCTGAGTCCCTCCCGACGTGTCTATTGACGTTTCTTTATGTTAAACCCTTGTGTCTGATGTTATACGGTCAGAACTAGGGATATTTTGTATTATTATACAATGCCAATATATGAATTTGATGGTTAAACACTTTGAGAAATATTCTAAATGTTTTCCTTTAAGCCATGTGAGTTTTTTAGGCTTGACTGTTGAAATGAAATCTGTGCTGTTGCACAAAGAGCACCAAGTCTCTCCCGCCGTAATTCGTCTGCACATTGATGCTCGAACACTAAGAAAATTATATAAAAATGGTGATACGGTGTATTTCACATTCTTTCTTTTTGCCACGAGGTTTCTTTGTTCATTACAATACGTTGTTCGTAATGTAGCTTTATCCAACGTGGGTTTACTGCATTCTATTTTTTAGATTAAAGACACAAGACACCGATTCACAGAATAGGAAAAGTGGATAAAAAAGGGGAATACTCACACTTATAAAAAACAGCTTTAAAAGTTACTTGCGGGAGGAGCTCATAGACTTTCCCCAGGATCGTTGCTTCGGGGGCGAGCGACGCGTCGCTGTTCCAGACCTGGACGACGTCTTCCCGGTCCCGAACGCTGACGCTGACCCCGACGACCTCGTCGTCTGGAAAAAGACAAAAAAGCAGACGAAAAAGAAAACTGTTGAGAATTATTTAACAAAAAAAAAAAAAGGAGATTTCTTCTCATTCTGAAAGCCATGAAATATGTCAAGTATGGACTTATAGTACCGGAGGCAGAGTAATCTGCAAACTGCTCCCCAATAGTAGCGAGTAGCAATTCTTTCCAAACTGCAGACTGAAGCAAGAAGTACACAGAGGGGTTCATTAATAATTCACATATTATTATGCAAAAAGCAGCAAAACTGAGCACAACACCTACAGTGCTTTCTTTGGGTATTTTCATCTTCCATACTCCTCCTTTCGCGTTGCTTTCTTCTTCCCTGTTAAAAATTAAACAAATTCCCATTAAATACATATGTGACTTTAAATGAATTCAAGAGACAGAGATGAATGTTGTATTATGTAAAATAATAAGAATGCTAAATTGTTAAATCAGAACCTATTCATGTGACAAACAGGGAATCTTTTAATAAATGCACGAGTATTTATCATGTAACCTGTCGAACTGATGGCCTTATATTAATAATAATAATAATAATAATAATAATTCCAAAATAGAACAATGTAATAATTTAAGACTTGTTTATGGCATACGTAAATATACTTTACATTAAAGTTGAATGGTTGCTTTGTTGTAATTATTACTTCATCATTATTACACATACCTGCAAACTCACCCACGTTGTTTGATGACACCTCAATGCATTTATAACTACAGTCGTTTGATTGTTCTGACCGCAAACTAAATAATAATAACAAACATTTTAATAACAGTAATAACAACTTTACATTATCATTATATAGCCTATAATATGGTTCAAAGTCATTCATGAACCAACTTCAATTTCTTTAACTTGTGTGCTCTGCTAATCTTTGAGCCTGTTCCATGATTCTGTTCCATGAATCTGTTCCATAAGCCTGTTCCTTCGACGTGTCCCATCAAAGATATCTTATTGCGAATATCACCACATCGCATGTTCTCCGTGTCTCTCTCCAATCTCATGAACGCCGGCCGTCCATTCCCCCCCAAAAACAAAAACTCTTTTGGATCACACTATTCGGGATGGACATTTTTTTTTTCAAAAAAAAAATTTTTTTCAAAAAGGAAACAAGTTTGCAGGTATGATTACACCAATGCAACTGGAGGAAACTTGGCATTAAATGTTAACAATATTGCATGACAGTTACTTCATGAGCTGTAGTTACAATCTTCCCTGTGTTAAGGAACAGACTTACAATATGTCTAATCGTAATAATAACAACAACAATTACATTACATTACATGACATGTCATTTAGCAGACGCTTTTATCCAAAGCGACTTACAATAAGTGCATTTCAACCTAGAGTACAAACTAAGAACAACAAGAATACAGAAAGTAACATTTCCTCATCAGTCAAACTACAAAAGTACCACAATAAGAGCCATTCAAGTGCTACTAAAGTGCAAGTCTGTGTTTAATCCAGATATAGTCAGAAAAGGTGCGTTTTCAATACACTCACCACAGCGGCCTCCTCTCTCCGCGCATTAAGTGATAGCTGCATCTCAGAGGCAGTGCTGTGGCTGGAGGGATGTTGTTGTATACGCTCCAGAACATCTGTAAACAGAAGGGAAACAAACCTGTTGACACGCGTTACTTTTCCTTCTCAACACTGAGACATAAGTTACTGTTCGACAATACGACAGATGAAGTTGCAGAAAACAAATTGATTCAAATTGTTTAAGAAAATGCAGCGTTTTTCCTCCTGGAAGTCTAATATTGATGCACTTTGGGGAACACGTGAAACGGTGATTAAACAACTTCATATTTAATGCTGATTCAGAGGCTCTTCCAGCCTGACCAGAATTCAGTTATCTGAAAACTATGGATACCTATCCTAATCCTAATCACATTTAAAGATATTAAACAATTTGTCAGTATATTGTCATTAATCCGCCTCAGTATAAGAGAATTGGAGTCTGTCTAGGTGTAGAGCAATCGTAATACACTGTTGTTCAGTTCCAAAATACATGTTTTGTGCCTTTGTAGATGCATTGTGATGTGTAAATTGTAATGAAAATTAGTAGACGGAAAAATATACATAATGTTGAAATTGCACCCATTTCAGATTGTTCATCGTCTATTTTTGTAAATGTTCCTTAATTGTGAACGTCGGCAGAATGAACATGTGCTTCAGTAAACTCACAGAAAGGGGAACAAGTGGAGATGCTGTTGTTCACGGGTTATTATGCATTGATTTTTTTTCTGCTCCGGCTTGAGCTCAACCTGGGCTGTGAGAGGTCTCTGAACTAAAATGAGTTTGCCAGATAAATATGAGAATACTGACAATATTGAAAGAACATACGGTGTGCAGTTTGAATTTCACGAGAGCAAGCTGATGGAATATGGTGTCAGTAAACCCGTGAACTACGTGTTTGCGTTTCAGGACATTATGATCCCATCTCCTCCTCCTCCTCCTCCTCCTCCTCCTCCTCCTCCTCCTCCTCCTCCTCCTCCTCCTCCTCCTCCTCCTCCTCCTCCCTCTCCAACCACTACGTGTGCCGACTGGAGCTTTAAGTGCACACCAACAGCTTATTCCCTTTGCATCAAGTGGCGCAAACTTAAATCCGAGTGAAGTTGTGCACTTGATCCCTTTCCTCTCAAGACGATGAGGCTCACCTGAACACTTTGCACGGTGTAGATCTTCTTCAGACCGGATACACACTCTGCAGCGGTCGTGCCCGGTAGGGATCTGGGAGAACAAGAAGAAATTGTTTTTGCACACAGAAATGATGTAACCACATGCACCTGTTTAGACACCAGGCTGTCCTAATTAGGGCTGCAACTTACATATTCAATATGTAATATACTGATAATTATAGATTATAATGTGTCACGTTGTTTTTTCTTCTTCTCCTTATTAACCATTTCATTGTTAAAATAGTGAATGAACATCCAGTTCTCAACATGACATATTTTGTGAGACCAACAGTGCAAAAGCCAGAATATATATATTCGTTTTTAAATTGTTTTTAAAAAAAACACAGAAAAGCAGAGATGTTGCCAGAGATGCTGCAGCTAGACGATACTTTATATTTGCTTCATAGAAAACAGCTTTAATGGTTTTCAGCAATGTCAACATTGCTGTCGAATAACTTCTTCTTTAAGTTCACTGACTAATGGTTTGCAGTCCTAATGGGGTCTGGGTCCTAAAAGGTTTTCAGGAGCTTAACCATTAACGTGTCCTCCTTTCAAGTCAACACGTTGAGTCAACAAAAAGAGGACCACGCTGTGTGTCGTTCCATAAAGAGAGAGAAGGTAACTCGAGTCCAGCCGGTTATAAAAGCACTTTGCACCGAGGGCTCTTATTTTGGTAAGACCGTGTCCGGAGCGACGGAAGTCTCGCGTTGCTTCAAAGAGATGCACCAAAGAGATGGAAGTCTGGATTTAATATCAACTTTGTTACTTTTTAAAGACCAAGGACTCTCTCTGGATGCTCTGCTCGGAAATGCACCTAAAAAAGCGATTAGACTAGCATGTTTGAATGCTAAAACAACAAAAAGGAGGACTCCTCCACCGTGCTGCGCAGGCGCAGTTGGCTTGGATAACAACACAGCAGAGTTAAACTAACTTTCTAACGGTCTTGTGAACAGAAGAATGTCACGGGAAACACTCTCCCGCTACATTTTCTACTCGGAGGCCTGAAGGAAACTGTGTGGCCTCGACTTTTTTTTTTCTTTTCTTTCCTTCTTCTCCTGCATCTTTCCCATTACTCCCCGGGGTGGGGGGGCTATAAACTCACGGGCAACGCGCGAGACCCGGTCAAACATGGTATTACCTGTCGAGCCAAAAAGTCCACGGGGAATGCAGAGGCAGCGTTTTCGTCTCGTCTTCTCGGTGTTTCTTTGTGATATTCTCCAACTCTTTCTCGTCGATATCAATGTCGTGTTGGACCGTTTGTCCGCTCAGGGCTCCTCTGTCCCCACGGAAGTCCGTCTGACCCGCGGGAACCGCCATTACAGCAGACACGGAGCTAACCTTCTTATACCTGCGGTGTGAATCTTCTTTATGAAAGCAGCCGGTCTGGCTTCTTTCTTTTTTTCCTTCCTCCAGGTACCGACACACACACACACACACAGCCGCTTTTCCGCCTACCGACTGGTGACGTCTCTGCGTCACTAGGCAGAAACGTTTCAGTTGGTCCAACCACAGAGAGCCGGAAATAAATGTAGCGAGAGAGACATCACTCTGTTTGTTTTTTCGGATACCTCACGTGATCGCAAATGTCCCACTGGATCTCTCAGAATCAGAATCAGAATGTTGTTTATTGCCAAGTAGGTTTACACCTACCTGGAATTTGTTCTGGTGTGTATGGTGCATACAGAACATAAAAACACAAAAAAACACAAAAGGTACTGCACACTCACAGACAGTAAGTACCCCATTGGGAGATTCAACAGGATACGTTGTCCTACCTACACAAATCTGGATAAATATGTTCTACTGCCGTTCTCTAAAAAGAGCAGCATGAATAAGTGATGCATGTGATTAACTGATGTTTGTTTTACTAATTTTTGCAATTTAATAATTGTACTTTGCAACTGTAGTTGCTATAAAATAAAGGTTATCGTACTCATAAAACACTGTCATGTGCTTGCATAGCAAAAAATACCAACCACACCTTAGCTTTGCATAAGAAAACTTAACAATTACAGTCGGGTGACACTTTGTTTCTATTGTACTTTTACTCGTGATTTTGAGTTAGACTATCATTCTTTTCCCTTGTTTTTTCTTAATGTTATTTCAATATTGATATTGGATTCATATTGTTAAACTATTTCTGAAACCATCAAATAAATGCATTATCCTCACTGAAATCATGTACATAATCTATACTTAGTACAAAGAAAGCCTCTCTTGTCCGAGATGAGGTTTCATGAAATATCAATAGTTTTTTCCCCGTCTTTTTGCACTGAGTGAGGCCTCATCTCATGACACTATCTTCAGTCTGTAGCCCCTTGGTGCCTCTTTCAGAGGCACTTTGGTTGAAAGTAGGCGGCACTGCAAGCTTCAACAAGACAGTAGTTCTTTTGGGCATTTCAGCACTTGAAAAGAACAAGACAAATGGAAACTTTTATAGCTTGATCCAAACTTTGAACTGCACCAAAACCCCATTGTTAGTCTTAACTGTTTATAATCTAAGACCCAAACATAACCATTTCTGTACAAAGTGTGACATTCCCATATCAGTGCTACCTTTAACCAATAAACACTGCAACACCAAAATACCCTCACGTCACAACCTATGTGTCTGAGCTCCACCTGACCAGCCTGAGCCTGGGAGCAGTGGTGATACTGGGATTATTTCATTATTCATCTGGACTTTTTCACAGGGTCTTTTGAATGAAAAACAGGCCATGCATGGAATATGCATTTGCACAAAACATCAGACTTTGGGCTGAGCATGTCGTGACCTATGGGGCCAACATGCCATGTGTCGTGCGCTCGTGAGCCTCCCCTCAGCCACCTGCAGGAGGTGCTGGTGGATCACTGCAGCAGCCTCGATGTGCAGCCTCTTCACATGAGGGGAGCTGCAGGGTGGTTCAAAGTACAACAAGTTCTGCTGAGAACAATACGTTATTGCATGTTATATATTATCTAATGCCCGGAGTGTCTTTGCCTCGTTTGAACCCCACATTCCACGCGTTATACACGTGTCCTCCACACAGCTTCAGGTGTGTGATACCTCCATCATCCTAAATCGTGTGTGTGTGTGTGGGGGGGGGTGAAAACATATTCACGTGACTTAAGTGGGGACATGAATTGCTTGTCATCAATGGGTGATTGACATTGTAATTATTGATTGTCAATTAATCGTTGCACATCGAATACAACAAGGAGAAAGAGAGAGAGAGAGAGAGAGAGAGAGAGAGAAGTTAGCTTTGAATAGTGATTTATTATTATTGTTTTGATTTGTTAATTTTCATCTTCTTATTCTATATGGCCTCATGAAAAAGAGTCATCATACGACATGGGTTACAGTTACACTATGACCCATATCTTTAAATAAAATAAGATAAAGTAAAGAATAAAAGTAAAGTAAAGTTAAATAAAATGCATGATCTGTTATTTTTCATGACCTGCCCCATCACACATTAGCATCTGTGCATGGAGACAGACCTCCACGTGGATTGCGCTCGACACGCACCGTCAGATCGCGACTCGCTGGCTGATCCCAGACCTGCTCACTCACTTACATGCAAGTGGATGAGCACAGTATAGTATATAGTTGCTGCGGCGTGAGATCCACCGACTGACCCACACCCGCGCGCCTCCGACCTGTCTCGGCTCATACCAACATGCTTGCCTTCCTACAGGCTTCACATTCACATGCAGCTCCCGCTGGTGATGGCACCGGGTGCGTAATTGCGCCGCGCTCCCGCGCATGCAGCACTTCTTATTCCTTAATCCAAACGGGAGACCTCTCCGCCATCGGTTGGACATTGAGATGTGTTTTCTGAGCCGCTTGTCTTGCCGAACAGTTGCTTACCGGGATGATGTTTAAAGCTCAACGAGTCCGCCGCCACTCAGCAGAAGCTGGAAGAACAGACGAGCACGCCGTTTGCACCGGACACTTGTGAGATGAGGGAGAACAAGAGAAAAAAGAGAAAAAGATCTGCTTTTATTTAGTTCGTTGTCGGTGGGGATCGCGGCACACACCGGGATGGACACGAGTCGATGTTGAACAGGATGCATCTGAGTGGAATTTATTCCTGAGTGTTTGTTTGTTTATTCTTTAGGGCTTGAGGATTACGTTGTTTGCTTCCAGCCGCTCGTGGATGAATTGATGCGGGGGGATACGCGCCGCCTCGGCTGCACAGATGGCGAACACGAGCGCGCTCGGGGAGAGCAGCCCGTCCTCACACACCTACGCGTCCGCGGCCTCTGCGGTCAAGCTCGCCTCCCTGGGTCTGATCACGGGCGTCAGCCTGCTGGGCAACGCGTCGCTGTCCCTGCTGCTCATGAAGGACAGCTCACTACGCAAGGCTTCCTACTACTTCCTTCTGGACCTGTGCCTGGCGGACGTGGTGCGCTCCGCGGTCTGCTTCCCCTTCGTGATGGCGGCGATCGGAGGCGGCGGCGGCGGCGGCTCCGCGTGGCCGTACAGCGCGCTCTGCTGCAAGATCGTCGCCTTCATGTCGGTGCTCTTCTGCTTCCACGTCGTCTTCCTGCTCTTCTGCGTGAGCGTCACCCGGTACATGGCGATCGCCCACCACCGGTTCTACTACAAGCAGATGAACCGGTGCACGTGCGCGGCGGTGATCTGCATGGTGTGGACTCTCTCCGTGGCCATGGCTTTCCCGCCGGTGTTCGACGTCGGCACCTACAAGTTCGTCCGCGAGGAGGGGCAGTGCACCTTCGAGCACCGCTACGTGAAGGCCAACGACACGCTGGGCTTCATGCTGATGCTGGCCGTCATCGTGGGCACGACCCACGTGGTGTACGTCAAGATGCTGTGCTTCGTCTACGACCACCGCAAGATGAAGCCGGCGCATCCGGTCCCGGCCATCAGCCAGAATTGGACCTTCCACGGGCCCGGTGCCACCGGACAGGCCGCCGCCAACTGGATCGCCGGCTTCGGCCACGGGCCCACCCCGCCGACGCTCGTGGGCATCCGGCAGTCGTCGCACCCCGGCAGCAGGAGGCTGCTGGTGCTGGACGAGTTCAAGATGGAGAAGCGCATCGGGAAGATGTACTACATGATCACGCTGGCCTTCCTGGTGCTGTGGGCGCCGTACATAAGCGCGTGCTACCTGAGGATATTTGTGCGGGGAGCTCCGGTGCCGCAGCTCTACCTGAGCGCGGCGGTTTGGATGAGCTTCGCCCAGGCGGGGGCGAACCCCATCATCAGCTTCCTGTTCAACAAGGAGCTCCGGGTGCGCCTCAGAGCCTGTTTCCCCAGCTGCCTGGGGACGCAGACCCCCATGGAGCCATATTGTGTCATCTGCTGACCCATATACCCCCCCCCCCCCCCCCTGCCAAAGACGCATCACATCTTGTTTCAGACTGGTCCCCAAAATGTGTTTCCATAAGCAGAGGGATGTTTTAGAGGTTCAATGTATCCACTATTCACTATTTTGATCTGACCAAAACTTTTATATTATGTAAATGAATGTTATATTTGCTCATCCTAATCAGAATAACTAAAGTTTTCCAATACAATCTCCTTTGCCAGTTTTTAATGTACCCGTCTGGGCTGTATTAATTTAAATACCAGGGTATAGCAGAGAGACATGTGTACACCATTTTCAATTAATTCATATTGTTCCGTGACACCTCGATTAGATACCACAAATGAGATGCAGAGCTCAGTATATTTTTAACGAGGACATGTATAGCGTCACATTTGAAAATACTGGAAAGCCTTTCTTTCCCCCACCCCCCTTCCTTCCTTCCTTTTTTATATCAACCTGGTATTATGTATATTTTATACTCCATTTGGAAACGTTTTGCTTATAAGGTGTCGAAAAACTCAATTAAAAAGTTATATTTGTGATATTTCTTCACGAGTCAGTTATTGAGAAATGTGTTTCCTCCTATAGATATGCAGATGTTCTTTTTCTACATGGAGATGATCGTTTGGTGCTTCTGATACGATGTTTGCATTGTTTGTATTTCTTAGCAAATAAATGAGAAATGGACGATGAGTTGTTTGGGTTCCATCATCTGTTTTTTTATGTCTTTACCTGATCTGTAACCAGGAGTCATCCTGCCTCATGGTCAGTGCTGTTCTTGTTCCCTTGGCAGCTCCTCGCTTCTTGTTGCTTTGTAAAGGAAGCGAGAGGATGGAGGACTTTTTTAAAGATTTCAGTCGAGAAAAAAAGATAGTTGCACCCTGTATTTGGAAAGAAAATCAATACAGACATATCTTAGTGTTTCTATTGTGGATTTTCCCATGTACTTGGTATTGGTAGACTTGAGTTGTTTTAAAAAAAGTTTCTCTTCCATAAAGTTGAGGTACGAGCAGAAGGCAGATTAAAAGAAGAATGGTCAGAGTTAAAGAAGTGGAAGCAGAGATATCTTGATTCTTGTGTCTTACGGGTAATTCCCCATAAAGCAACTGGACCCACTTCATTCAAATCCCCAACATCCAGTTGGTTATTCTCACTTGTCGACTTTTTAAGCCTCTGGGGTTCATTTTAGACATTAAACATCTGTTTTCAAACTACTTCTGATGAGTAAACTCAACTTTACTACAATGTGTAAAAGGCCTGTTGTTAGATTCAATGATAACACATGTGCATGTGGTTGGTATATTTGAGGCTAATTCCAGTATTTTTAGATATTCATTCATCCCCAGGGTGAATTTGTTTGCAGCAGCTGCAAGCATGTTTACAATATATACAATAAAATAAAAGAGCAAGGAAGAACATATTATATTTAAGAATTGAAATAATGAATGAAAGAACATTTTAATGCAAAAATACACATTTTATATAGTGTATCTTAGTATATATCAAGTATATAAAGTGAAAGCGGTGCAAGGGTTATTGATGTTTATGATCTGGCCAGAGGTGATTTATTATAAAGAGACTCATCATCTTTAAATTCTTGGCAGTGTGCAGAAGGCTTTCGCGTTTAAACCGTCAGGTTGGGTAAAACATACGATGCAGGATGGATGCTGTCAAGCCAAACAGTGTGAAATGAAATTGAAAACGACCTGTGTGCAGAAGCGTAGTTAAAAGCTTACTAAACAGTTAATTAGATTTATTTCAACAGGCCGATCGCGTGGCACCTCATTTTTTAATCAAACACCCTCAAAACCCCAAATCCCCTCCTGCCTCCGCAAGCTGGCAGCCGGCTATTGATTCAGCTAATTGCTGCAGCGTTCATCGACGGCGGCCTCGGTTACACCGAACCGCGCCGTAATCGCTGTGATTTAGCGAGCTGTTCCCGAGTGCTTCTCACCTACCGTCGAATGGCGAGCTCCTCTGCACGTGCTCTTCAAATTATTATATATATTTTTTTACATCACGCCGTTTTCCGGACTCTGTGTGCCGCTCTTTTTTTGACCTTTTATTAACTTTTCCAGCCTTTCTAAACACCGGGAAGCTGCGCTGACCTCGGCGCTCCCCACTGCGGTTTTCCCTGAAATACAATTTGGAGATTGTTGTCTGGAAATGTAGCTTTTAAAAATAACGCTATCATTTAATGAGGTTTAGGCTGAGTCGGGCATCCACAGTTCTTAACTTCAGAATCGATTCGGAGCTCCATTTTTTCTTGTCAAAACAAGCCGCCTACATTACCCACAATGCAACTCTGATGCTGCTTTCACAGCATAAAATATAAAAAAATAACAATGCATCTGGCCAAGGGCCATAAGCAAATACAGAAATAAAAATGTTAAAGCCGGAAAACCATTGTAAATAAGTAATCAAATATTTAAAACATCAGTCAATCATGAATTCGGTCCAACAAACCAATCTGTAGTACAAAATATATTGAAAATAAGTTCTATTCACAGGGTATCTTTAACTTAGTTTTAAACTTATATATACGGGTAGCATCTTGGTAAAACAAAGTGCTTTTCTTTTTATACGTTTCCCTCAAACCCGTTTGCGCCCGCAGTCTGGTTGAAGGGGAATGAATCCGCCCCGACGTGGAGCTCGGGAATGTTTTTACTCAAAAAACGACGTGATTGAAGATCAGCCGAAATTGACTCCTTACCAGTATTCCTTTATGTGCTCTTGTGTTCTCGTCATCATTTGAGCATCTTTTTTATACGCTAGATGTGAGTCATTGCGTTACACATTGGGCAAATCTAATTAAAGCTTTGGACCTTGAGCCAACGCTGCGAATCACAGCCTGACTGATTCTTATTTTCCGACGTGTCCGGCTGTTTCCCGCTAAATAAATAAAGACTCGCTGCCAAGGTGAAGAGGAGGAGAAGACTCTCTCTCGTCCCCTCTCGTCTTTTGACCACGATTCATTCTCCGTTAGCGAAAGCATGAAACATGACGACGGCTTGTTATGAGTGGATCATCAAAGTGTAACTTAGCAGCTGGAGACTGAGAGACAGCACGTGTCATTTATTCTTCTTACCGAATATTAATGAAGAAGACGGCTTGTTTCCATGCGGATTTTGAATCCAATAAATAAACAAATTTGAACATTGAATACGCTTGAATCGATATATATATTTATATATATATATATATATATATATATATATATATATATATATATATATATATATATTTGGACTTCATTGTGAGGTGTATGTAACTGACACTTATACACAGAATTCCCCACATCCAAGGGGGCATTTCCCTTTAAATATAGAGTTTAATTGCCTACAAAAATGACGATGCATTATATATATATATATATATATATATATATCTTTATTCAAAATAAACAAATAAAAACAAAGTGAAGTGATGGTCCTCAGAAGTAGTCTGGATACTCGTACGTCGAGAGGCATTTGGACATTCCCTCCACTAAGGTGATACACGACAAGTTGGGCATGCAGGGACACGTGTGGTGGAGTCTTTTCCCAGTGAAAGGAACCTGCAAGCAGGAAGAAAGACACCTTTTAGTGCGAGATTTATTTCATTTGCATCAGGTTTAATGGATGTATGTGGAATGTGCCGAAATGCCAAGAGACTTCGAATAAGTCTCGTTAAGTGCTTCTAAGACGTCGCTTTTTTTCTGCTTCTCTGACGAATCATTTTTTTTGAGATGGGGTGCTTTTTAAAAAGCGTTGAACGGGGATCAATCATCGGTGGGCGGCTCTCCGCTGCACACCTGTCTGCAGACGGCCTCACCTTGTGGCTCATGGGGTGACAGTCGTCTCCTTCCCGGCCCACGGCCGTGCACATCCGCAGGCTGCGGAACCACAAACTCACCGCACAGCACATCCATCCTCCGCACTGAGAGTCCCTCTCACAGGCCTAGACACACACACACACACACACACACACACACACACACAGAACTGTGATTTAATTAAGTGTATTATTGACTTATGCAAATACTTTGGCTTTATGGACATGCAGTTATTTGCCACCATTATTTAAAGGAACAGTGTGTAGCATTTAGGACAGTCTATTGAATATGAATAAGCATGTTTTATTTAGGGAATAATCATCGGAAAATAAGAATTGTTGTGTTTTCTTTACCGAATGAGCCACTTATTTTAACGGGAGGAAGAAATAAGCGTGCCGCCACATTTCTACAGTGGTCCGGACCGGACCGATCAAAGAATTGTTCCACATCTCCTAAATGATGCCAAATCTTACACACTGCACCTTTTCATTCTGTAATAACGTCCCATCCCACTCATAATTAATGCTGAACACTACAATAGTGCTATAAAAATGTAATTGTTAAAGGAGCAGTGTTAGGAAATTAGTGTCAACTAGTAAGGTTGCAGATGGCACTGAAGTGAATACCCCTTGTCTCAGGCCTCCCTTCCCAAAGCGTGTTGGAGAACCATAGAAAGACCCAGATGGTACTCAAGAAGTGGACGTGGTCACCCATTGGTTGGTGACCATCGTTATGAGGCCATTTTAAGGGCATCTCATTGGTTGACATCGAGATTGATAACCGGATGAGGACATTTCATGAAAAATGGAAACAGACTGTGAAACACAGACAACTCCTAGACCAGACAACGTCATGGGAGCGTAAGCCACAAGGTGGCCACGCCCCTAAAGCGTACCCTGCCTATCATCTATTTGACTCTAAATGGGACCATCGTTTACTAAATGAGCATCATGCTGTGTTGAAGAAGACTTCAAACGAGAGATTGAAAGAATACGCTCACTAGGATGTTTAGTGAGGTCGTAAATCACATGAGAAATAGAGTCATCTTATCATAGACTTCTATACATTTTTTTTGTCAAATGCAAGTTAAGGCTCTTCCACATTTGTCCCTCTCTACACAGCGACTCTATGACTCACTCCCTCTGTGGATATTAGTTATAAAAACGCTTCTTCAATCTTAATTTCAGGTGATTATATGCCAATAGAAAACAAAATATGAATATTATTTTCCATTTCAGCCAACAGATTCCCCTGAATCCCACACACTGGTCCTTTAACTTTAGGAATAATGTTGTTAATGCACATCATTTGGTTTTAAATTGGTCCAATCTGCAATGAACAGCTGTCACTGTGTAACTGCTGCTAATCTAAGGAGATATGTAATTGGTAATATGTATGTAGTGATATCACACATACATGTTATGCAATGTATTTAAACACAATGATATGCAAATTATTATACAAAAAATAAATAAAACATTGTGTGTTCAAAAGATTTTAGACAGGTGAGAAATGTAATATCAGCAGAAGAGCGACACACAACGCAAACTGGTGTCGCCCTAACGGCATATTATGCTAATGCTATTGTGTTCTAACACCATTAGTTATGTCATACCTCAACAAAACACCTTGGTATCGGTGGTGGTTTATTGTCTTGAGCGTCTGGGTGAGATGCTGAGTGACAGTTCACGCTCGGGATGAGATGAAGAGGAACACAATGAAGAGGAACAGAGGAGATGTCATGTGACAGACGAGGATGAACATCACTTCAGTCTTATTGCTGCGTGTTCCAATCGCAGCTCACATCAGCCACCGGAGGGTTGTTGTGACAGCGAGGGATGTTTATGACCACGCTATGGCCACAATATGCTCGTAGAATTATGCTGATCCTGAATCCTGATTTAGAAAAGGAAATATTTCGAAGAACTGAGTAAATTGACATTTTTATATATATATATATATATATATATATATATATATATATATATATATATACCCCAATATATAAATATATATATATATATATATATATATATATATATATATATATATATATATATATATATATATATATATATAAATATTTTTTTGGGGGTGCGGGCAAACTGATTGCACTTATTGTTTACATCATAGTTTCCTTCGTGCTTTTAGATAACTACAATTGCAATAATGTGGAGTGTCCACATTTTTTTTTTTGGTGTTTTCCAAAATAAATAAATACATTTCTACATCATATTGTATAATGATTCATTCTCTGTACAGGATGCTTTACATTTTTTTCCAAAGCTAAACTCTAAATGCACAGGAGAATTAAAATACTGAAATAATTATTTAAAGAATAATTTGCAAATATTTTCATCAGAGAATGAATGTCACTATTGAGGTTCTGGTACTTATTTAATGTTTTTAATTTTTGACCGGGTGTTAAAATGGCAATGTCAAAAAAAATTACGCATGGTAAGAATGCCATTCACACCAAAGAAAATATGTGAAGCAGTGCACGTCAGGCAATATTATATATATTTGAAAAGCACGCGCTTCCTTATTGCCACCCCCCCCCCCCCCCCGTTTGCTCCTACTTACCCCTGTGATGACTGCTGAAGATCCGTGGGACACCAACAGCAGGGTGAAGAACAGCAGGACGAAGGACCTCATGACGAAGAGCCGTCTCTTGCTTCTCTCGTGAGGATGCTGAGGCTGAGGCTGCCGGACTTTGCCGCATGTGCATACGTGACCGAGCGCGGAGACGAGTGGCCTTCAGAACTCGTGTGTGGAGAGGGCTGGCGGAGGTTTATAAACCCAGCCCGCCATTCAGACATTCAGTGACTCACTCACGCCAAGCATCACCACACAGGGGCGACACAATAAACCAACTGCCGAAGGTCGAAAGTTAACACGATGACCCTGCTTTTTTAAGTTGATGTTTTTTATTTACGGTTAATTGTTTCCGTACCAAAAGCGTCATTCTTTCAATCACACATGCTCAAGGTGATTTAAAGATTGGTGCAGTGCTATTCACCGTGACATCCTGACATATTTCTCCAGCATCTTTATTCCAGCCCCCTCTTCACCATCAAAGAGTCCAAGGCCACCGTTTTGAATGCATCTTTTTAAGCCCACAGAGGGTCCTCAACAATAAAAGAATTTGCGAAACCTCATCTACCTCATCTATAACTTCATAACCTCTACTTCCACCTTCACCTGTACTTCACCTGCACTTTACATATACACTACCGTTCAAAGGTTTGGGGTCACCCACCCAGACAATTTCGTGTTTTCCATGAAAACTCACTTTTATTTATCAAATTAATTGAAAAATGAGTAGAAAATCTAATCCAGACATTGACAAGGTTAGCTTTTTGTTTGAAATATTATTTTTGTTCTTCAAACTTAAATTTCAGAGAATGCCAGTTTTATATTTTCTCTCACCAGCATAACTGTTTTCAGCTGCGCCAACATAAACATGGCTATTACTCCGTTAAGTCTTCTAAGGCGATAATACAATGTACCATTAGAACAATGGAGATGGGCCTCTATACACCTCTGTAGAGACTTCGTTAAAAAGCTTATATTTTCACCTTGAATAGTCATTTACCACTTTAACAATGTTTACATTGTATTTATGACAAATTTTATGTTATCTTCATTTTAAAAACAGTGCTTTACTTTGAAAAATAAGGATGTTTCTAAATGACCCCAAACTTCTGAACGGTAGTGTATCACATATCGATGTCACACCGGCACTTTATCTATATTTATATTACCACATGCACATACTCTGCACTCTTCTGCTTTGCACTTGTGGTTAGATGCTGACTGCATCTCGTTGCACCAAGACTTTGGTGCAACGAGTCCAGGAGCAGATGATGCACGAGTGTGGGCTACCCTGATGGAAAGGAACGTACATTTCTATAAGAGCGTGAGACGCGTTGTATAGCTGTGAGGCGAGAATAGATGCGGGTCCATGAGTGGAAGGCTTTGTGGAAGGATGGCGTGAAAGCAAGGACATCCGACAAAAAGGATTAGCTACGACCTTGCACGGAGATTGTTTTTTCCCCCCGAATATGATCGATGGCAAATGAGAGCTGTGGGTGTCGTGAATGCGTCTCGATGGGACGGAAATGATGCTCGAATCAACGAGGCTTCGACAAATTGAAAAAGGAATAAACGGCTGAGCTCCAAAATGGCGTTGACATTGAACGTCGCCACCTGGAACGAGCGTTTAAAAAAAAAAATCCCTTTTCCAACGCGCACGATCGGAAGCCGTCCTCGCGTCCTTGGTTTTTTTTTTTGCGCTACAGCTGGTCCTCGGCTGCAATGCCGACAGCCAAGGACACGGTTTGAGCTCTGCCAGAACGCCACGGCATGAAAGCCTAATAAGCGGGGAGCGAGGCGCGGCGCGGCGGCCTCCGAGCTGCTTTGAGAGAATGTTAATTGGACGATTGTGAAACGGCATCACGAAGGAGAAAATAAATCTGTAATTCTGAATCCCGCACTATGGATCGCTCATTGATCTTTGATGCAAAGTTTTTCTTAACTTTTTTCTTTTTATCCTTTTACATATTTTACCACACGGGGAGACTTTATATTAAAAAAAAAAAACGGAGGGGGCGTGGCTTAACCTATAGTCATGAGGGCCATGTTAGAGAGAGAGAGAGAGTGAGAGAGAGAGAGAGAAAAGCAGCAGATTAATTGAGAGGGATGGGCGCATCTAGTGTCATGTTACACTCACCTGTTCATGAACAGGTGAGATTGGAGATGGAAGAGGAGCGAGAGAATAAGAGGACGAGCTCCGGCTGAACTGCAATCCATGAAATCCAACGTACGGTGGAGTGACGTTTTGAAGACTTAAATAAATACTGTGTTTTTGTGTTCTGTGGGTTCCAAAAATGAACGATGATAAGACAACGATTCAAAATAAAGAAAAGATTTAGAATTACAATGATATGAAACAGATAAAAATAGCAAATAACATTCGGTAAGTTTGAACTCTCCCTCTGTAAATTACTTTAAAGAGTAATTTATTATGAAATGCATCAACATTGATATTTATATATATATATATATACTATGAGTATGGACAACAGTATTAAATAAATGAACAATACAGTGCAAATGTTCAGTGGCAAGTATCATACTATACTGACTTATAAGTGTAACAGTATAAAGGGCATCACAGTCCACGTATAGGGGGAGGTCGGGTCAAAAAAACACTGGACTCTCACCCAGGAGGCCAGTGTTTGTCTCCTCCGGGAAACAAAAAGCCAACGTTGACGTCTGACCTCAGATCTGTGCATCCGTCTGAAGCGTCTCGGCCCAAAGGAGCCGCTCTTCATCGTTCAACGTGAGCACGATCAGCAATTATCTTCTCCGTCTGTCTGATTAATGTTTCATGTTTTTCTTTTGCAGAGTCGTGGAATAAAAGGTGCTTCCACGCTCCGCCGCGCTGAGCGAGTCAGATCGGGTCTTCAGTGTGTGATGGAGACGTTTTAATTAAAGAACCGCCGAACTGCGGGGCGTTCGGTCTCTCCGCCGTGACAAATCCGTTGCACGTAAACACTTTGGGAGTTTATGTTGCCTTTTTCTTTTATTCCGCAGCCTGAAAACTCATTTTACACCGGAGTTGGCCGACGACGTCGTTAGCGTTGGAGCCGAGTAAACAAGCCTGTAAACAAGATTTAGACGTCTCATTAAGCCTGCCGGTCGTAAAGAGATCTGCTCCGGATGCTCTTTATCTCACGACGGATAAACTTGACATGGCTGCGTGATAAAGACGCGCGCTGGGAGGAGCTCTCGTGGATTTTAAGACGTTTTAATGGGGACTTCACAAAAAGCTTTGGATTTGCAGAGAAGCCTGAAGAAGCCTTTCACACGCTTGTGTTGATCTCTCATTTGATCCTTGCTATATGCCTACAGGCTGCTGGGGGAGGTTTTAGGATACACTCAGCTCCTATCTCCTCTTCCCTCTCTCCTTATGGGTGAATCTATATCTCTCCATCACACTTTATTCCCTCTACTTCCTCCCTGGAGTCTTTGTGACTTCCCGTCTCATGGGGTCCATCAGGCTGTGTCCGATGCCTCCTGCCACGGCTCTGCTGATGAGCCAATGATGCAAGTCTTTTCCTGATCCGATGTGAGGTCAAAGGTCAGGGATGTCGTATGTGTACAGATTTTAAACCCCACTAAGGCTAATTTGTGATATTGGGCTATAAAAAGAAGAGAAAGGGCGTGGGGGGGTCCTCCCTTCCTCCCTTCCTTCCTCCCTTTTTTTCCTTTCTCCCTCCCTCCCTTTTTTTCCTTTCTCCCTTTCTTTTATTTTCTTTCCTTTCTTTCTTCCCCCTTCATTACTTCCTTCCACCCTTCCTTCCTTCCTTCCTTCCTCCCTCCCTCCATTTCCTTCCTTTCCTTTCTCCCTTCCTTCCCCCTCCCTTTTCTTCCTTCTTTTCCTTTCTCCCTTTCTTTTATTTTCTTTCCTTTCTTTCTTCCCCTTTCATTTATCCTTCCACCCTTCCACCCTTCCTTCCTTCCTTCTTCCCTTTCTTCCTTCCCTTCCTTCCTTCCTTTCCTTCCTTCCTCCCTTCCTTCCATTTGAGTCCATTACCAGGTTTCACCGTAGCTGTTACCCCCTTTCAGTTGTCATTACCGTGTCAAAGATTAAGCCGCTCTTAGTGCTCACGGCTGCTTGGTCCTTTCTTTCCCGCCTCCCGTCCTCATCCCCTTTACACAAGACAACGGCCCCGGGGTGAGAGAGGAACAGCAGGGGGAGGAGTCCTGGATAACAAGGCGCTCCTTTCATTACTGACAAGACGTGGCAAACCCTGCCTCCTCTCGCTCTGCCCCCCAGAGGGTCTCTGATGGAGAGCTTGAAAGCTGACTGATATCTTAGTTACTCTGTTTTCTTCTTCTGTATCTGGGTAAAGCCTTGATCTTATTATATATATATATATATATATATATATATATATATATATATATAAATATATATACATACATATATATATACATATATACACATTTATATATATATATATATTATATAGATGTATATACATATTTAAAAAGCCTTGATCTTATAATATATATATATAAATATATATACATATATATATATAAATATATATACATATATAAATATAAATATATATGTATAAATATATAAGTATATATATAAATATATATATGAATATATGTATAAATATATATAAATATATATATGTTTATACATATACATATATATATATATATATATATATATATATATATGTATGCGTGTGTGTGTGTTGTTTACATCTTGTGTATCAGATCTCCAAAATGACAGATCTGATTTTTTGATGTTTTTTCTTCCATCCCTCCTTGTTTGAGGAGCGATAACAACATGATGCACGACTCTATCCTGGGAGCTTGTCAAACAAGCTCACTGAGCACACGTGTCTGTGAGGAGAAGAGGAGCAGCAGTTGCGGCGCATTAAATATGCAGACCGGTCCATAGATTGTGAGCGTCACGGGGAGTTAATGAGGGCTGTGATTCATGTCGACAGCAGCTCTGTCTGGCTCCTTGATCACACAGAAAGCACCACACTCCACTGCTTTGAGTCGGGAACCAAACAGAGCCGCGGCGTGCAGGAAGGATGTCGGCGTGGCGCTTTTGACGAGGTTATGTTTGACAACGAGGAACTCTCCTGAGAACAGCTACCACTCAAAATAGAATAAAGACCATTCATTGATTGATTCATGTGTTATTTCTGCTGTCAGTATTGACATATTTCCTGGAAAACATCAAGTAGAGCTGCTCATGGAGCCTTATTTTAAGTCAATATAGAGGTCTGATGGGAAAAGCTGCAAACAAAAAATACTAAATATAATTTAAACAAATAATCTGAACATGTTTTTTTTTTTTTTAACTGGTCACATGTTTTACACCATGTGACCAGTTAAAAAAAAGAAGAGGAGGCGCCTGTTAGCAGGTTGATGGTGCAGTGACAGGGTCTATGTGGGGGCAGTGTTTGGGCCCACTGCTTGCTGAACACCTCCCCTAGGTCATGCTAAGTGGGAGGGACTAACTTAAGGTCCTCGTTAGTGGGAGTGCCGGCAAATCCAGTGGGAGTCGACTGGAGACGGCGAGAGTGGCAAAACATACACTTTAACTTAACACACGTCACTTGAAACACACACTTAAACACTTTTAACGCTATTTGTTGTCCGAGCACCTTATCGTATACTTAAGTTTATGCACACACTGCACTGTTACTGCCGCGTTGATTCTTGTTTGTCATGTCTAATGTTGCGCCTTCCGGCAAAAAAAAAAAAAAAATCCTCGTTTGTGTAAACATTCCTGGCAATAAAGTTTCTGATTCTGATTCTGAAAAAGGCGCTCCAACTAGGCCACGAAGGCGACATTAATAAAGTTAGCGTCCACTCCGTAATCCACCAAGCGGAGTGGGATGGACCTCCCCTCCCATATGAGGGGTGGAGCCAATACGCATGCAGGAATGTGGGCATCAGTGGAAGTGTGCCTCATCAGGACCCCTCCAGTTGTGGAAGTGAGAAGGTGTCCAGCTTTTTTTGTGTCCCTGTGACTGCCTGAATGAATGAGTGTGAACTCCCAGAGTGAGGTGTGAGTGTGTGATGGCTCGGGTTCAGACCCAGTGGGACTTCTGCAGCCCGGCAGAGCACCACATGCTGCCATCACATTCGTCATCTCAGAGCAGATACATTACACAATACATAAACAACAACAAAATTATGAAATTATGAACATGTTTGCATTAGTTGCATGACAATTGGATACAAATTGACCGTGCTATGGTAAAAAGAAGACTTTGACCTTTCATGACCTTGACCTTGACCTTTGACCCGATCGATCCCAAAATCTAAGCAAATGGTCCCCGGATAATAACCAATCATCCCACCACATTTCATGCGATTTGGTTTAATACTTTTTGACTTATGTGAATAACACGCACACACGCACACATACAAATACACGGCGATCAAAACATTATTAATTATAAACTATCACGACATTGTGAATGTTTTTTTTGTGCTATTGCTGCCTGGATTTTTGTTTTACTCCATGTTATTGTGTGATATAAATAAGATTTTATTCAATTTTTCACAACAAGTTCAGGCCAGTATGTGTAATAAGGTCATGCAATTACTCCCCAGCTTCCCATTTTAACACAATTACCTTCATTCCCATAATATCTTTAATTCAATTTCCGCCCCGTACAGGAGCATCACATATATTATGCAATATGTCGTGGAGTAGTTCATTGCCTTTCACCCTTTTGCAGCCAATTTGATTATCCTATCATTTTATTCTATTACCAGGAAGTCATATTCTTGTGTAGAAAAGTGGTTCACAAGAGAAATATCCTCATCAATAGGCCCTCTGCCAACCAGCAGAACCCCAGAGTCCTGTTAAATATATAAAATATGCTATTTTTCTGCTGACTGCGACAACATCCTTACCTTGATTGATCATATTTGGGCAGATATCACTCCTCCCACCCCCGTGGGAGAGCGTCCTTTTGCTGTGACTATAGATCTGCAAGTCATGTCTCGTTTCTCGTTGGGTTTAAACGCTACGAAAAACTACGTACCATACACCGCAATACACATATATTGTATAAAAGGAGCGGCTTGAACACGGGGCCAATGAACATAAAGAAAATGGTCACCGGCCGTAACCCACTGACACGTTCTCATTCCCAGCTTGACTCATGCAGACCGACTGTCTGGACCCGTTGGCATCACTTCTGTTTATTTTAATTTGTATTTATTTGATAAGGGACGGAGCACATTAATTAAAAAAATTCAGTAAATGTGCCAGAGTTATTAGCCAAGAGGCTATTTTTTATCTGTAGTCCCGAGAGGCAGAAACCTATAAGATTACATTTATACTGTTTATACAATATTTACGCTTTTTAATGGGTGCACAAACAATTAATAGTGATAATAATGAGTATTTTCCGTTCAAGAGACTTTTGGTTGAACCAGCAACAAAAAAAGACTTTAGTTAGGTTTCAGGAAAAGATCATGGTTAGGGTTAAAAGAAGTGAGTATGGAAGCACGGTTCTGCCACTGAGAAATAAATGTGGATCCTGAAAGTCATAATTATGAGATTATGAAATAATATTCATTGTTATGAGATGCTAAGTCATAATTATGAGATACTAAGTAAAGAATATGAGATAGTAAGTTATAACTATGACTTACAGGATCCTAATTTCTCTCATACAATTATTATTATTTCAACATATAATCTCATAATTATGACTTGCTATGTCAAATGAGACGGTAAAGTCAAGATGATGAGATCTTGAGTCATAGTTATGAGATAGTAAGTCAAAATAATGAGAAAGTAAGTTATAAGTATGACTTACAGGATCCCAATTCTTTTGTCACAGAGATGGAAACTTTCCATACTAGCGTTTGTTACGTAACTTTAAACCTTAAAAAAAAAGTGAAAAAGTCTACATTGATTTTGACTCTGGACCTGCTGCCCATGCGTAACCGAGGAAATGGATGAGCGTCTTGATGTCGCCGCAGATGGACTCACACACAGGTTGAGTGAGTTGAAAGAGGCCAAAGGGCCCGATGTCTCACGTCTCTCACTCGGCCGACTCATTTTGTCCAATTCTGTCCGAGGTTTACGAGCTCCTGTTGATATTTGGCGATCTGCCCGGCACTACATAGACACTGGACAGGTTTATGTCCACTTCCTGAAATACCCATGAGTGTTCCAATAGATTTTCTCTTCCCCACAGGTGGGACTGTGACAGCAGCACCAAGGGGATCAGAGATGCTCAGAGATGCTCCGCCGTCTCGCCGTGTGCGGTACACCGGGACCAGAACCCGGAGCGTTTCGACGCCGACAGGGGAACGAGGCGGTGCCGAGTCCCCATCCTCAGACAGAAGCTGCTGTCTGCAGATGTGCCGCTATCGAGGAATACGAACACAGAGGAAGTGTTTTTTCTTTGTTTTTTTTAGAAAAGGGACGTTGTGGCAGTTATTTATATTTCTGTGTCTTGGAGGTTGAATGAACTTTCATGCTTTGGGGCTTGGAGTGGGATGAATCAGAATAGCTCTGACAGGCGTCCTTGGATCTGACGTAGCAGGACATCACACACACATGCACACACACACACACACACACACACACACACACACATGAATACACTCACACACTTCTCTCTCTGGTGATGCAACATTTGAGAACATTTCAAACCAAAGCCTTCACTCATGCACTCTGCTTGTTACATGAATAAAAGTGTAACGGATATTTAATTTTTTTCTTTTTTAGAAACTGTAAATATAAACATCTCTGTGCTTCTCTGTTAAAATAATTGACCTTTGTGTTATTTTAACTCACGTGAGGTCATATTAGTGTCATTGGAAACCTCCCTGTTTCTATATTACAAGGTAATAACGTAATAATCATCGACACAAGAGCCAGCCAAACGTTCATCACGTTAATTCAGGGTCAATACCATCAAATGAAAGGATTAAAATGCCAACGTGAAGTTATATTAAAGGAGAAACATTCAATGACAAAAGGAGTGGAGCACCCTCACAATTGGGTGCTTTGTTTTTTGTTTCCTCCAGTGCGACAGTGCGTGTGCTATTATGTGAAAATAGACTACATAAATAGATAGTGTGCCTCGTTAATGCCTCTTTCTAATAGTGCTTCGTCTGCAGATTTATCCTTTAACAACATCGTGTGCAATTATGCGCGCTCGCAAGTGTGGACGTAATTCGTGGAGGATACTGCCTTCACGGCAGCAGCCAATGGGAGGGTCCGCTGGCTGCACTCAGCCCACACAGAGGCGGCCTGATGATTAAAGGCACAGCCCTTCAGTGGCCCCTGTCCCATTCATCGGGCTCCCTTCCTCCCACGCATGGCTCCCGGTTCACCTCCAGCCTCTCCTGACGTCATCTCCTGAAGAAAAGGATAAAAAAAGATCCCGTCGCTCTGCGGGAGGAAAGTGCTCTTCCTGCTGGAGGGCGGGAAGCGAGAGACGGCTGAGACACGCCGGCCCAAAGACAACCGCTTCTCATCAACGACGAACCGGCGCCGCGGCAACGTGTCGCCGGGACGAGCGAGGACGACGTGCTTGTTGATCGGGTACCGATGAGCGCGTGTCCTGCTTTTCCTCTTCAGAGGGCACCGACCCGCTCACTGGGATTGGACGCGAGGTGAATTCACATGCTCCGCTTCTAATTAGGCGGTTAATTGAGCCGTTGGATTAGAGGACACCGCGGGGCTTCCTTTCAATTAACCCAGTCTGGCTGCTCGTGTGGTTATGCAGTTCAATAATGATGAACCTTGGAAGGAGCCCGAGCGGATCCGTTTGTGCTCCTATTGGAGGCTAATTTTGATTAAGCAAGTAGTGTGTAGAAAATAAAACGACACAACACACAATCTGTGTTGCTTTTCAAAATAAGTCTAAAATATCCTGCCCTTTTCATATATGTATACTTATATATTTTAATATATATATACATATATATATATATATTTTAATATACATATATATATATATATATATTAATATATTTTAATATACATATATATTAATATATTAATATATTTATATATATAAATATATAATTTGTATTATTTGTGGGGTCTGTATATATATCTATATATATATATCTATATATAGATATATATATGTCAATTTCATTAATCATTAAGAGAGACTTTTAGGTCAGAGAATAATGGCTACCCACACACACACACACACACACACAATGCAAAAGTGATGCGATGTGGTTCACATCTCTGAGGATCACATGGCAGCAAAGACGACGACTGAAGCACATTGTTCGGCTCAATTGCCCGAGCGCTCCTCTAAAAATAGGGCGCACAGCTGAGAGCTCTTGGAGGGGGGTGATGGGGGTGATGGGGGTGATGGGGGGGGGGACGTGGCACTCGGCAGGGAAAGGAGGGGAGGGGGGAGGGGGAGAAGGGCTTTCACTTGAGAAGCAAGAGAAAGAAGAGCTCCTTCTAAAGCTGCGGGAGGGGGATGATGCAAACGGTGGGCCACGCGTAGAAAGAGTGTGTGTGTGTGTGAGGGGGGGGGGATAGAACAAAGCTGACCTAAAAATCCCTTTCCCGCCCTTTCGTACGGCCTGAATTCCTAACGACGGAGGCGCCCCGCCGAGCGGGCCTCGCCGGGTCTGACGGGTCCGACGCAATTTGAGGTTTTCAATTTCCTGCCAAAAAAAGGGAAGGGATCCCAGAGCGGAGACGATCCCTCTTCCTTTCTCTCGTTCTCTCCGTGTCAGCGGGAATCAAAGGAATGCCTAATGGGAAACTTCAAGAGCCGCGCGAGGCCCCTCGCTGCAGCTAATTTGATAATCGCTGTTGATTTTGCGTGGAGCGTCCCATGAACCTGTGAACGGCGATAGCTTTTGTCACAGGGGAGGCCAAAAACACGATATTGGATCAGCAAACTGAAGATGAAAGCCGGTATTATAGGTACACAGATCACTTGTGACATGCTATCTTTTGTATCACTCGTCTCCGATTCCTCCTCTCGTTCACACGCAGACACCGGGAGTTTCTCTCGGTTCCCGCGTGATACCGCGTCTGCTCTCCCTTTGTGGACAGTCGTTCCTTTCTGCTGCTTTTTGTAGAGATTTATTCAGAGGCGAAAAAAGGAAAAAAGGGGTGGGGGTGACTGAACGGCAGGATTTCTTCGGCGGTTATGAAAATTCAGTTTAATGAAAAGCAGGGGGAAAAAAGAAAGCGTCAAACTGAGCCGAGAGAGGAATGTGAGCACGTTTTTCCCAACTCTTCATAAATTAATTCATCGGCAACCAACCGCCACCATACGTATCATTTTCACGTATTCCCGGAGTGTGATTTGATCTTCAATGGACGTGAACCTCCCAGTGTGATCACACACACATCCAGAACTGGACTGTATCTGTGTGTGGATACAGAGGAACGGCCGGGAGGCGGGGCTACGTGTGTGTGATTCAGCATCTTGGCTGCACAAGACGAGATGATGCGGAGAGGAGAGTCCCTTCATCCATTGTGTGGTGAGCACAGCACACACGAGATAAAAGAACAAATTAGATGTGTATGGGTGTCGGAGAGAGAGAGAGAGAGAGAGAGAGAGAGGAGATCCAAATGCCAACAACCTTTCCACAGAAAGACTTATTCCATTTGCTCAAAACCAGTTTACACACAAAAACTAACCAGTAGGCCAAAGCCGACTAGACGGTACGACCCCAGACCGGGGAGTGAGACAAGCAGGGTTAAAATACACAGGGCGGCGGAGGTGATAGGACACTCGGGAACGAGACACAGGTGGACACAATGAGGGCGGGGCTAACAATCACACAGGAGGAAACCACCAGGACCAGGGCGGACGATCACAGGGACAGGATGTGCAGGAAAACAGACGCCCGGAGAGACAAGGACTTCAAAACAAGACACAGAAACTCTGGATCACAACAGATGTGCATCACATGAGGACAGCTTTTTTTTTTGGTGGTGGTGGCTACACTCACTGTCTTTATCGAAAAAGAGAGAATTTCAAACTTTTTTGTCGTCGACTGCTCCTCTGTGCTGATTTCCTGGAGAGCTTTTCTTAATCATGCAGCATGTATCACTGTCCACTCACCGTCGTCCTTCAATGGCAGCCGGCATCCAAACCTGTCTGCCTGCTCAGAGTACCTTCTTTTCTTTCTTAAGCCCCGCTGGCGCCCCTAGCTGTGTTCTGTGCGTATAGCGCTAATTAGAAATGGACAGCGTGGCGACACGCTAAACCAACATGTTGAATGTTATTATTTTTATTCCCGCTACACATGAACATTAACTGTGTCGTGCTGCTCTTGCAAAACCGCAGGCTCTGGCATTCTCACATTTTCCTTTTTTAATGTGCACAGTTACCCCCAGAAAACCCGACCGGAGTAGAGTGTTCTGGACGGCTCCTGCCGAGCAGCCGTTGGTTAAGAGAAGCGCAGCAGCACAGAGATGTCATTGGATGTATAGCGTGAGGATTATTACCTAAATGTCTTGTTCAGGGGTCACATTTTCAGAATCTCAGTGATGTACTCATGAGCTTCTTCTGGGTTGGAAAAAAAAGCATATGACACGGTATTACATCACACATATGAGACATAGGCAGAGACAGTTGGGGGTCTGCGGTGTATCTTTTAGCCGGAAAGCTCCGACGTCAATATGTGAAGACTTCTCAAGGTCTCCATCTCTTTCCTTTAAGAGAGCAGTCGCACAAAGGGGCCTTCGCGCTCCATCTCCGAAAGGTCCACCGAGTTCCCGAGATCACCTGGTCCGCCTCCCAGAAGTACCTTCTGCGTGGGCTCGCTGACGGAGGCCGTGCGTCACAACCAACCAACCAACCCGGTCCACAGGAGAGCTCCAGGTTTCCCAGAACCACAGAAAACGACACAACAATGAATGAAATAAAGTCTCTCTGCCAGACGACGACGGGAGCTGAAGGAGTGTGTGTCTGTGTGTGTGTGTGTGTGTGTGTGTGTGTGTGTGTGTGTGTGTGTGTGTGTGTGTGTGTGTGTGTGAGATGGCTCTCAGCCCGTCAGCGTGCGGTTCACGGGGAGGAGACGGAGACTTCCGTAACACCTGGATCCCATGAGACGTGATGATGGGAGCCCTTTAAACATTCATCACAAAGTGACACTCGGGCGCTCAGACACCACTGACACCCCCCACACACACACACACACACACACACACACACCCCTCCATCAAGCCTCCGCACACACTAGTCTTTTACGAGCGGCACCGACTATTAAAGGTTTGAGTCGCTGCCACGCTGAGAGACTCGAGCTCTAACAGAGGCCCTTTGAGAAAAAGCCCCCCCACACACACACACACACAGAGAGACACAAGAAATGGCAGTGTGTGTTATGTCATATCTCCATGTCGAAGAGGGGAGTCGTGTATTTACTCCCTGGATATTTCACATCTCCTTAATTGACTCGGTTCTCACAGCTCGCCTGGCGGCGCCGGCCCGACGCCTTCACCCGCTCGTCACCTCCGGGAGCGCCGCCGCCTCCGGGGGTGGCGTCCCGCCGCCGGCACGAGGTACCACGCCATGTGATGAGTGTGGCCGCTGCTTATGTTTCCGTGTGTGTGTGTGTGTGCGTGTGTGTGTGTGTGTGTGAATTTGACTCCGGGCAGCAGATGCCCAATTAACATATCCCCATAATTAGGAGGACGTGGAAGGACGAGGATGAAGAGGTGAGGGAGGAGCCCGGCGTCCGTCCCGTCTGAATATTCATGTGACATCTTTGTGACTTTCAATTTTTTTCTTTTTCGCCCGACCGTAATATGTCACACGACCTTGACGCTCGTGTTCATTAAAGCTGAAGGAGATCTTATTAGCGCTAAATGAAAGGGGGGGGGGGGTGAAATACAAAGACAAAGGCAAGTCTCTCCGCTCTTGTTTCCGGCCTGTCGTGGGAATACGCGGTGCCCTCTTCGCGCAGCTGCGTGTTTGCATTTTTCTGCATGAGTAAATGTTGTGACAAGTGCCGAATCCCCCCCTCCTCCTCCTCCTCCTCCTCCTCCTCCTCCTCCTCCTCCCCCACCACCCCTGAGATTTAATACGTGCAAATGTGTGTTACCGAGTTCAAACGTGTTCTACACTGTGATTAAAATAAAACAGCGACGGTGATCCCACAGTGATCTTTAGCACACGCGCGCGCACACACACACACACACACACACACACACACACAAGGGAGACCAATGAAGAACGAAGGGACCGAGAGAGAGAGAGAGAGAGAGAGAGAGAGAGCGCTGAACTTACTCCGTCCATCTCTGATAGGAACTTCTGCTCCAGAAAGCGTCTGCTAAATGACAAGCATAGCAGGCAGGCTGACACGCTCAGCATGGGGGAGAAATCTCTACAGATTTACATCTTGAGGTTGTGTAATTATGTATAACGCAACATCACCGCAAACCCATTTTCAACACTTTCATTTGAAGGAGAGGGAGAGAGAGAGAGAGAGAGAGAGAGAGAGAGAGAGAGAGAGAGAGAGAGAGAGAGATTAATAACTTGCTCATACCGAGACAGACTCGAGGAACCATTTTTCATAACCGGTGGCACTCTTAAACAATGTTGTTCTTTTCTCTCTCTGGGGTGGCTCACATATTCACAGCCTGTTCCACATTATGGTTTGATGATGAGGCATGGATCTAATCAGAGGGGGTTGGGGAGCCTCAGAAATGGCGCCGAAAAAGAAGAAAAAAACAGAATCTGCAACCATCTGACAGCAGCTCCGAGTTTTTTTTGTTTTTTGTGTGTGCCAGAATGCTGTCGGCGAGTGGCGCATAATGATAATTAACACGCCAATTAGACATCTGCTGCGTTTTCCAAGGCTGTCTTGAGAGTAATGTGTTTACAATTAAACAGGAGAGCTGGAAAACGGGCATAGGGGGCCACGCGTCGGCCTCCTAATGGGCGACGCTCGCCAACGGGGGGGGAAGGAGGAGGACTCGGTGTGTGACGGGTAAGCGGAGGGGCCCGGAGGCCTGGGGGGAGGGGGGGGGGAGCCGGAGGGGCCCCGGTGGAGCTTGTCATATCTGATTAGCCGGAGGGAGACGCGGTGGCCAAATGGGCTGGATGGAGCACCGGGAGCGACACATTACAACTGGGTGTCACCGGCGATCACATCATATCATCGCTGCCCTCCATCCAGCTGACAACTCAATCAATGGTCTAATTGACTGGGAGCCGGGCCGCCGCGCTCCCAACAGGTGCCAGGGCTCTGGGAATAGCCAGGCTGCAGCACGGATTTATTATAGGATTCCATTTATTTATTTATTTTTCCACAAAAACTAAGATTCATAGCTCAAAAGCGATGAATTTAAGGTGGAATTCTTTCTATTTTACTGCTGGTTTGAACACAAGATGGCAGAGTTGGACTATAAAAAGCTCAGTTTTTTCCCCGCCGGCTGTTTTTCTGCCTATTTTGTTTTATCGCCCATCATAAAGTTTTTTTTTACGCGTCTTCATCAATCTGTGTTGGGGCGGTGATGGTATTCCAAAGCCTGTAGACTTGAATCAATAGTCTGATATGTCGACGGGAAGCAGCAGGGGGGGGGTTTCTCCCTCCCCTCCCCTCTCCCTCCGCTGCCCCGTCTCTCTTTTCACAGTGTCTTGTTAAAATTCCCTGTGATTAAATTGCCGCGGGTGACATTATTCCCCCTTTTTTTAAAGTTCTCATGGAGTCTGAGTGCGAACGTGCTCCGTATGAAATGTGCCGCCGTGTGTCATTAGTGCAGAGAGTCCGTGTTCATCCTCGATTATACATGTTCATCCTTGATTATACGTGTTTATCCTTGACCGTGTAGACATTTATGCACGGGCTCTTTAATTTCCAATTCGAAGCCGACATTGACGAGAAGTCCTCCGAGGGCCACGTGTTTTGTTTATTTGACCGTCTCCATATCCATGACAACAAGGCAGCTCCATCTGCCTCCGGTAGATTGCGCAAAATAATCCAAAACTCCAGCACAGCAAATCTCCATCTCTAATTCTGACAATTCGCATGTTTTTTTTCTCCATTGACTCCACTTTTGATGCCCATCAAATCTTTCCGAGATATGCTTTCCGACATCCAAACGTCCGCGTCGTCCAGAACCGCGCGCGGATCCTGCCGAGCGAACATCTTGGGAGATGCAAAGATTTCATCGATAGGGTTCAACAAACTGACTGACTGAGGAAACGAGAGGGATGGGAATACCAGAGTCTTCAATAAAAAAAAAGAATAAAAAACTTCTAAGGTTACATACGCCGCTGGAGACTGGCCAAGTGCAAAAACACACACACGCACACACACACATATGTGCACGTCTTCGTCAGTCGGGGGTTTCATTTGGAGAGTTTCCACTTTAAATCATCGTGTTTATTGTGGCTTGCTCGCTGCTGGTAGTGCATGGAGAGTCTGGCTCTGGTTGCGGGAGAAAGCCCAAGTGAACGTGTTCCCAGCCCTCCTGCCGGGCAGCGAGAAGGAGCCTGGATTCCCATTGGTTGGCAGTGAAACAGATACACGGAATTTGACTGGTTGAGCCTTCCCCGTGTCTGTCTCCCTGGGAAAGCTCGATGGGGCCGGGATCTGCCAACAAAGTCTCATTTGAGGTAAACCCCCCATCTGTCAGGTATTGGCGGGTATATGCATGTGCTTATCCCTTTTAATACCAGCCAAAACACAGATGCACAACTGAACAAATCTAGAAATCTACTTTGTGATGTTTGGGTTTTCAGGTGACTCTCGAGTGTTTTTGCCTTCGGTGGTGTTTAGACATCACTCATTTACGTGAAGACAAGACTAGACCACACATGAAGAAACTATGCATATATATACAGGAAGGAACAACAAAATATAGAGGACCTATCTAATCGTTTGTTTTTCAGAGTTGCCCGTCTCTAACAGGGATTCAGAGATTGTTCAAAAGTGCTCAGTTGGAGACAAAATGATGTCATGGTTGTCTGCAGGAAATCGAAAAAGGCCCCATCCAGGTTCGAGGGGATCATTGGGCTTAGAAACCAAAGGATACGTTCCTGAAGCAAAAGCCCGGCTCCATAAATCTGTTTTTCATCGGCGTGTATGGCACAAAGCCACGCGGTTGATGTAGTGAAACGATTAGTTGGGCTTAAGCAACAAAACAAGTTCAATCAGGAGAGGGCTATTCCGAATTCAACAATAATCTTTATGACATCGGGATAACAAACATGGAATCCTGCATAGTCTTTGGCGATCGGACTCCTGAACCAGGGTAAACAAGGGGCGGTGACGCTGAGTTTTGATCCGACAGAATCTCCCCCGGTGGAGGAGGGTCTTCGACAACCGTCAGCAGAGTAAAGAACGCCTTTAAAGTTGGACAGAAACGATCCGATTGCTTTTGAGACATCGGGCTGCATCTAATTGGTCGCTTAAAAGGCGACACTTATGCATGACCCGCCGTGTAAAGAGAGTCTTCCTTCCTTCATTTTTTTAAGCAGTAAGTCCTGTGTTTGTTTGACCCATCCCCCACATGTCCGTCGATACTCAACGTATCCGTAATTTGCAGAAACAATACAATCAGTTTTCTTTCCTAGCAGCTGAAGTGAACGGCAAAAGGTTCTCATGAGTATTTTGAGGAACATCGACTCTCTTCATTTACTCATATCAACCTTGACTCACTGCATGTTCATGAGCTCTGGTTCCTGTCTGAAAGAGAGAGCTTCCGGAAGTCAATAGCTGGCCTCACACTCAATGGCGGCTTTAGATGGAGATACTAGAGGACCGAGGTGTCGAGCCGCTGCTCTTCCATCCCGAGAGGCGATATGCTTTGTCAGGGTTCCCATCAAGTCCATCCATCCATCCATTTTCATCTGATTATTCCGGGTGGGCTGACCCAGACTTCCCTCTCTCACTCGCAACATTTTCCAGCTCATTCTGGGGGATCCCGAGGCGTTCACAGGCCAGCCGGGAGATGTAATCCCTCCAGTGTTTCCTGGGTCTTCCCCGGGGTGTGGAGGTGAAGTTGTAGTTTGACAGTTCGGGGTACAGCCTCATTTGCTTTTTAGCCGAGCATCATATACAAATCGATCGATATCCAACCGCTGGAGCCGGGCCGGCGATAATCTCAGCTCAGTGTAAAAGACGACAACGCCTCCCACCAATCAACACGCCGTAATCTCATTCGTTTTCATCCCTTTGAAGAGTGAATGTTTCAACACCAGAAGTTGGAACTGTTTTCTTGGCGAGGCGCGGCGGCCTCCTTGAGTCGGCCCTGGTTGCCTGACAACCTCACGGAGGCAGCAGGGAGTTGTCGGTTCCCCGTGAACCGCAAACAAATGAGATGGGACGTGCAACGTGGTCGGCCTCCAACAACGTCCCTCACCCTTGAAAATGTTTTTTAAAGACACGAGCGATATCGATCTTCTCATCTATTTCATCTCTCAGCAAGAAAGATTGTATTTCCAAAGTGTCTGACTGGGAGAAAAAGGAGGAGAAAAACAGTGTAATTTGGGTACTTTTCCAGCAACCTGTTGCTAGGTAAACAGCCAACCACATGCTTTTATGCGTCGAGCACGGAGATAAAGTGATAATCTTAGCAGACGGACTATAAACTCCTTTTAAATAATTACAGATACACTATCATCACAGGAGAGCAGCTGCGAGTGTAAAGACAATATAAAGCATTACGAACTCTGGACTCGCCGCACCGACTGTGATGATAGGAGAATGTTACGGATTCCTGTTTTTTTTTTTTTCTCTCTCCGGTCAATGGGTTTTTTATCTCGCTGCAGCCGGCTGACTCCCTGTTTCCACGGCAGCACGGAGCAGCCGAGGAGCGCAACAGCACAGCAGCCTGCTTTCACATTCATAGAAATCCCTCGCCATTAATTCCCGAGAATGGAGGTGAGTTCCTATGCTGATGAAATATATGAGAGGAGCAGAGGCAATTTCTAGTTTTTAAGCCAACAGACACCACCCCCGACTCCATCCCGTCTGGGCTGGATGGTGTGGAGAGAGTGGGACTATTGTTCTTTTTTTGAGGGGGGGGAGGGGGTGGGGGGTATTTATCTGCCAGTTAGTCCCCCTGCATCTCAATCAGACTATGAAAACATCAGCCGGCGATGAAAACAATTTTATTCACGACTGCTGCAAACAAAGCCGAGCCGAGGCGTTCCCACACTGCAGATATATTTGTCTCCGGCACGTTGCACGGAGAAAAAAAGAAAAATAAGTGTGTCGTACACGCGTTGGCATGCTGGAGCGAGAGTGTAAATGATTCACCGGCTTCCGTGGGGGGGGCGAGACGCTCTGCGGGCGCCGCGGGAGAGTCGCTCAATACGCGGCGCCCGGCTGTGCCAGTTTGGCAAGCGGGGCGTCGTCGGTTGGCACGGCTCACGGCTTTTGTAGGTACTGACATTCTTTAACAGGGTTTGTAACAAACCGTACGCACCCGTTCACCGCCCCCCCCCCTCCCCCCCTAACCCCACGCCTCCTCTTGAATCCAGACAACCATCCCCACTGGAGCCTGAAATAAGACGGGGGCTCGTACGCGCCGCACTCTATCTCCTCTCAACATCTCATTACGCTCCCCGCTGCAGACAGCCTGGCTCTCCGCCGCTACGCGCGGCGAGAGGGGAAATAATCAGGCGGCGGCACTTTTCAATCACACCGGTGCATAACAACCACGTTGTGAATTAAATGTCACATCAGAAGCACCTTTATTTTTCTCTCCCCCTCCTCCTCCTCCTCCTCTTCTTCTTCTTTTTCTTCTTCTTCTGCAGTGTCTTCATTATCTGTCGCTGTTGGGAGCGCTGCAGCTGTGTCGGCAGCTGTGGTACGTGTTCATCTACGGCTCCGCAAAGATTAGAAGACTCCAAAACGCTGCTTAGAACCCCTGTCTAGAACTGATACCTAGAACGGCTGTCTAGAACTACTGTCTAGAACCGCTGTCTAGAGCCGCTGTCTAGAACCGCTGTCTGGAACCGCTGTCTATCAGTCTAGAACAGCTGTCTAGAACTGCTGTCTAGAACAGCTGTCTAGAACCGCTGTCTAGAACCGCTGTCTAGAACCGCTGTCTAGAACCGCTGTCTATCAGTCTAGAACCGCAGTCTATCAGCCTAGAACCGCTGTCTATCAGTCTAGAACCGCTGTCTAGAACCGCTGTCTAGAACCGCTGTCTATCAGTTTAGAACCGCTGTCTGGAACCGCTGTCTAGAACCGCTGTTTAGAACCGCTGTCTATCAGTTTAGAACCGCTGTCTAGAACCGCTGTCTGGAACCGCTGTCTAGAACTGCTGTCTAGAACTGCTGTCTATCAGTTTAGAACCGCTGTCTAGAACCGCTGTTTAGAACCGCTGTTTAGAACCGCTGTTTAGAACAGGTGGGGGTAGGCGGTGGTAGGTGGGGGGTAGGTGATGGTAGGTGGTGGTAGGTGGTGGTAGGTGGGGGTAGGCGGGGGTAGGTGGGGGGTAGGTGATGGTAGGTGGTGGTAGGTGGTGGTAGGTGGTGGTAGGTGGGGGTAGGCGGGGGTAGGTGATGGTAGACGGGGGTAGGTGGGGGTAGGTGGGGGTAGGCGGGGGTAGGCGGGGGTAGGCGGGATTGTCGTGTCCGCCCCACGAGGTCCAGCAGTGGAGAGAAGAGAAGTCAGAATCTGGTGGCATACTTCCAGAAGCCGACCAGGCGACGCCGTCAGGCTGTTTTCTAGCGCTGAGTCATCCTGATGACGTGACAGAGCAGCTTTCAGAGCGGCCGTCGGACCGGAGAGACGATTCCTTCTCCTCCGCTGAGAGAATTTGGAATCCAGAGGAAAAGTAAAAAAAAAATAGACATTAAAAAAAAAGGTCCAAGTGAATGAGTTCACGTTAGCTTATACCTCCAGCCGCCCGGGATCGCTCATTAGGAGCTTGGCCGAGCGCTCGAGGTTTTGTTTGGACGGCTCCCAAATGGAAACACACACGTGGCGCCGCGCCAAGCTGTCAGCCTCGCGCAAAGAATTGCGACGGTGAGGGATTGCCGGCTCCTCGGGATGGAGCGGTCCCGGGGCTCCGTCAGCGGAACAACACGAGGAAGGCGCTGATCACCTCTCTTCCTGCTTTTCCACATTCTCTGGACAGGTTTCCTGTTTACAACTGAGGGTGACACGAAGCGGTGACGCAAGAACACCATAGCTCAGAATGGGCATGTTAACCAGGCAGTAAGCGTAATGCTGGAATGCAATATCTCCAGTCTATAAAGCCACCCCACGCTGCAACGTGTAAGACAAATAAAATACCTGGATAAGCGTTTGCAATGTCCCTTTAAACCGAATAAACAGTATCAGATGTCTTAACCCTCCTGTTACCTTTACATTTACTAACATATTTTACCCTCAGGTTCAATTTGACTCCAGCAATTAAAACGTCCAGAAAATTATTAGAATTAATATTGTTTCCCAAGTTTAAGTGTGAGGTACTTTATATTGGTTTGTTGACTACCTAAATATCCCTTTTAAATATATAAAAAAGTTGATATTTCTTACATGTTTGACATGAAAAACAGCCTGGGGTCAAATTGACCCCAAAGAACACCGACATTAAACATTGAATGGGGTCAAATTGACCCTCAAGGTATCAGGAGGGTTAAATCAGCCATTTCTCCTGTGCCAGACTACCCATCCCCCCCTATTGGAGTCCAAGGTGCTGACCACATCGTAATGCTAATTAACAGGAGTCCACATTCGACCCTTCCTCTAGAAGTCCTTCAGCACATATTCTTCGTTAAAACCACCCGTTCTTCTCTTTGCATGGTGTCTCTGTCCCGACTCATTTTGTTGCCGTCCACTTGTGGTCGTCGTTCCTTCATCCTGACTCCGCCTTGCCGTCAATAGGCTGTTATTAGGAGCGCAGATTAAGTGGATGGCACCTTTCCCCCCCGCAATTTGGTCCGATTAATAATTAAGCAGGGAGAGTATGATATAGTTCACATACTTAAAACACAGAGTTCAACGAGTAGGTCGGGAGTGATTACACGCTGCAGGCTGACTGGCGGCGGGAAACCATTTGTTCAGGGCTAATTAGCCTAAATGATAAAATAATGCATCCCCCCGCCCCTCCCCCTCCCGTTAAGAGACGAGAGCATTCAGGAGATTCACCGCGACAACACGGGCGGCGGCGCAGATCGGGGATTCGATCGCGGCGGGCACGACCTCCTCTTCCTCGAGTCTGCGTTTCCTCTCGTGGCTGGAGAACGTCGCCGTGGGCTCGCGCCTTCTAGACGGAGAGACTGCGCTCACAACCCAGCGAGAAGCCTGCGTAGGTCATGTTTAATGCATACGTCGCGGCGGCGTGATGTCAGGGAGCGCCGAGCGGGCCCTGAGGGCGAGCTGCGACGGACAGCAGAGGCTGAGTCTCTGACCTGCAGGTGAAGCCGCTTTACAAGCCTCTCAAGTCTCCGGGGTTCATCAATAATTTACCGCGCCGCCAGTCATGTTAACACTATCCTTAAGCACCGTCGTTACGATCCCCTGAAGCGCAGCCACACACGTCTAACACGCATCTATGCACAGACTCAGGCTGGTTGGTTGGCTTCCTCCTGAACACAGAAACACACACATGAACGTCATGGGGACGTAGACGTTGTCCCCAGATAGAAGGCGAGTTCCCACGATTTGATTTTTGACAAAAAGATGTTGGTCCCCATAACATGAGTGATTCAGACGCGCACACACACACACACACATTGTTTTGTTTCCATAAGTTATGAGGACATTACATTGACTAACCTTAAACCAAGGTCTCCCCCTAAAATATTATTATTCACGCTATGATGAAGTGTAATTGATCTTGTTCCCAGAGAAAAAAAGGCATGTCCCCACAATGTGTATGTGAAATCAGATTTAGGTCCCCACATGGCAGGGAAATACACACACACACAACTCAATTTACGTAATGTGGGCCATGCATTCCCCCCCCCCCCCCCCCCGAAAGGAAGGCGGGTCCCAACAATGTGCAAAGAGGGTTTACATAAGTGATACACACACACACACACACACAGTTTTGTTTGCATGACTTTTGGGGACATTACATTGACTTACATTCATTCACTTTACTGATTAATCCTAACTGCCCCTCCCCCCAGCCTAATCTTAACCCCTAACCGAACCTTAAACCAATGTCTCCCCTTAAAATGTTATTCTTTACGCTATGATGAAGTGCAATTGATCTTGTCCTCGCATAAAAGGCAAGTCCCCACAATGTGTATGTGAAATCAGATTCAAGTCCCCACAAGGCAGGGAAATACACACACACACACACACACACAAACACACACACAAACTCAATTTACGTAATGGAGGCGATGCATAGTCCCCCGAAAGGAAGACGGGTCCCAACAATGTGCAGAGGGGTTTACATAAGTGATACACACACACGCACACACACATACACACACACACACATACACACACACACACACACACACACACACACAGATAGTGTATTAAACGATATTTTCATTATCTTGTATCATCTCGATGAGCCGCAGATAATCACAAGAGGGCACTAGCTGTCGCAGTGAGGCCCGTTCCCAATGAACGGGAATGTGATGTAAAATATTCCGAGATGCATCGGATCGTCTTAAATGGCTGCATCTTTTTTTTCTTCTTCTTCCGTATAGCTCTTGGCACAAAATCGGAAGAAAATATGCAGCTGCTGCAAATGAAGTAAAAAAAAAAAAGAGAGAGAAAAACTCCTCCCACAGACCGGCTGGAAAAAAAATCAGAGGTAAAGTTCTTCAACAGAGATTTACTGTTCCACTTCATGAGCACCGGGGCTGCTGCCCAATAAATCCGTTATCATGGCGCTTTTTATTGGGAGATTTGATCTCGGGCAGCAGATTGGGGGGGAGGGGGGAGGGGGAGGGGGGGCGGCGTGCACAAATCCGCCTGACTCGCCTTGCAGAGACCCGCATTGATCGTCCTGACGGCGTGACGGCGGCGAGTCATCGTGGAGCTTCCCCCCCGTGGACTCCAGCTTCCCGCGGCGTGACACGCGCCGTCTGATCGAGACGTCTTCGTCGGCTTTGTCATAATCAACGTCGATGGGAATACGGCGGGGAGCTTCTTTTTTTTTTTAAAGGCTGACGTCTGGACCATAAATACACGACTCTGAAAACCAGCCATCATCATCATCATCATCATCATCATCATCATCATCATCATCATCAGCCCCGCCGCAATTACACAGCGCTGCCGGCAAAGACAAATTCATTTCCCTCGGAGTGGAGGTCGATGTCGTATTGATTGATAGGCGTCGAATAAGTGGTTTCCTCTCCGTTGTTTACAGCCGCGAAGGTTAAATCGGGACCGCTCGGGGTTTATGTTTCACAATATGCTTTTTATATGAACGCTTCAGAGCGGGAAAAGCTGAAGAATTCAATATAATAAGAATATAATAATATAATAAGAATAATGATACTTGCCGGAGGACGGATCCATCGTATTGATGAAAATACACGAGGAATTCATCCTTTTGGGATTATTAGACCCCTGTTGGTCCGTAGTAACAGTCAGGGTGCAAATTAAGCTTGTCAAGTTCTGCCTGTGTCTTTGGCGGGAGCTTTAAACCAAAATAAAGGTGATATTTGAGGTGGAAACAGGATGTGACCACACTTTATCAGTCACTCCCCAAAATAATGAGAAATAAGTAGCAGGAGATGTTCTGCCTGTTTTTTATAACGGTAGTTTGATAGATTTGTTTCCCCCCTATACCTGCAGAAGACCCCCCCACTCCGCCTCTGATTGGCTAGTAATTGTCGCCATCTTCACTGATTTTTTTTCTTCCGTTTATTGCTGATCAACGAGATTGGAGGAAGGTTGGTCGGATTATTGATTTCCACTCGGATGTGGAGGTTTTCATAAGAATGGCAATCTTCTTTCTTCATTATTTTTTGGGGGGAATCATAGACTTGCCACCGTCTACAATGGGGGGGGGGGGGGGACGTGTCAAACGCAACATCATACTCCAGCAGAATGTTTCGGCTGGTGATATAATCGGGAGCAAGTGAAGCCTGTTCAGAGTGAGCCGAGTTCACTCACCAGCTCTTTATGCAAATAAGCGACGGCATCGTCTCCGTTTGCAAAAAAACAAATGTGTTCCTGCACTTCCTGTGCCTCGCCTGCCAGGGAGAAGAAATCCAAAACACATTTTTGTAAAGCCCGTGGATTATTTGAATCGAGTGTATTCGTGCATATAACTACGTTAGAGGACATGCACATCGGATAAAGTAAAAGAATCACGTTTGTTTGTTGACAGTTTTCACAGACTTTGGGGCGGTTGAAATAATTTCTTTGGATGGTGGTGACAGAAATAGTCTGGCGGCTGTAACAAAAATGTCATATTGGTATCAGTCAATGTTTTTCATTGACAATCGGCAATCGCCTTCAACATTTAGAAAATGTTTAATCTTGAAAGTTTCTACCTGCTACCTTCTTTTTTGTGTCTTCTGATCCGAAAACTGTGATAAAATCCGAAATCTGTCCTTTTTGTGACGGGTAGCTCCCCAACTCTCCACTTAACCAACACTAAACCGGTTACTAGTGAAACGTTATCCTCTGAAGCTCATAATTCGTTCATACGGGTCTATTTTCACATTTTCTGAGAAGAATACAACTGAATTGCTTTTCTTTCGACACAAGCTCCTCGTGTATAATTTCTACGTGTGTGATTTGCAGTTTAACCAGTTAGATTCAGCACAAACGTAAACTTGCACGAAGGGATTGTTTTTACTTGATACTGTACAGATGGAGGAGTGCAGTGAAGGAGAAGCTGATTTAAATGACTCCCTTAAATTTGCCTCTTGACGACGACGGCTCACTGGTAAAAAAAAAAAAGAAAAAGATCTTTTAAACAAGCGAGTGAGCCGAATGTGTCGCTGATGACCCTCGTCTATTTAAACCCGGAAGCACTCAGCCGCGGCCTCAAACATCAAAGGATCTGCGGTTCTGAAAGGGAAGCGCGGCTCGCTTCACCTTCACCCGATCCCCCCCTTCACACAGAAGTGGTGGTTTTCTCGTCGACAGATGTTCGACCCTTTTCCTCGACGCGTGACTCGAAGGCTCGGAGACTCCGATGGGAGGACGACCGCGTGGTCGGGAACCTCGAATGGGAGCGACCCCCGGGGGGGGGGGGGGCCTCGGTAAGCTTCTCTCCGGTAATCGAGGACAGGTGACGGAAAGGAAGCGGGGGGTTCGGTTTTACGAACGAGAGACGCCGAGATTACCGTCTCGCGTTTCTGCCTCCTCGCCATAACGCTTTCATAGCATTCCATAGGATACATTACTGATAACAGGGGGCGTGGCCTATTTGAGTGGGGCTTCAGCTACATTTAGGTTTACTGGAGGCAAATGAAAGGGACCCTTAGAAACCGTCGCCAGGGACTGAGCCCCCGTTCACACGATGGGAGAACGCATATATTTTCATGCGTTTTGGCCTTTCATTGACACAAAAACGGAGGTTTTGTCACGGAAAACGATCATTCCTAAAAACTCCGGCCAAAGTGGAGATTTCTGAAGACTCTGTTTTTGTGTTTGCGTGTGAACGAGGTCAAACAGAGTTTTAGGTTGTCAAACGTCACAGTATGCGACTAAAGATGCTTCACGTCAGGTGAGCGTCCTATGGGGCGATATCTTGACGGCGTATTTATGCGGGTTCATATAAACAGAAACAACCTTGTGTGTACAACGTTATTTTTGAAAACGGAGGGGCAGAAATACTTGTTTCTGTAAATACCGGCTATGTGTAAATGTGGCCTGAGACTGTGACCGAGCGGATTCGAAATACAAGAAACAATCAACATCTCTCTTTTCTTAGCATTAATATATATTATGGTTATATATTTTTAAGTGGTATATTTGACACTGATCTAGTTCATCTTAATCTCAGTGATAGTGTCCAAAAGAGCTTAAAATATCACTATTACCCTGAAATGATGTCTCTACTCTATGAGCTTTCGGAAACAATAGATATCCCTACCTGCCCCTCCCCTTGGGGTGTAGACCCCCCCCCCCTTCTTTGAGTCCTAGATACGCCCCTGCTAATAACTGATCTCCTGCTCTGTTTGGATTCATCCGGACTTTGAGAACCCCGATGAACGAACACCATGAAGGCACCACCAAGGGCCAACTGCTTCCATTTCAGACTCCTTCACATCTAATGGCACATTTTTTTTAATTTTATGTCCTGAAAGCGTCTTCTATGTTCGTTTGATGTTGTTGCCCTTACTCTACTTGGGTAGTGACCTGAAAGCAATTTTCTTTTCTTTTTTTTAACGATATACTACATGCCCCCCCCCCCCCCCCCTCAGGTTTAGTATCAAAGATACCTGGAGACGTGCAGCCCAGAGGAAATTTTACTCTAACGACTGCAAAAGTTGAGCAAAGTATTCTCGCTCGTTAAGAATGTACTTCAATATTTTTTTAAAAGAAGGTATTTCTACAGATGATCTTTATTTTTAGGAATAAAGAGGACGACTGCCCGTAACGACGTGCATAAACACTTAATTCCTCGGCGCTCGCCCAACGGTAACCGCTCCGTGATTATTCCATGTGCTGCATCTTCCTCGGCTGAGTGCGAGCTCACGGCGCATAATTAGTGCACGGTGCGGGGATTTTAATAAGGGGGGGAAATGGTTTTACACGGAAATTGGCGAGAAAGAATAAGATTAGATAAGGAGCAGAAAGTTCAGAATAGTGTTATACTCGTGTTATTAATATCCAGAATGACGAAGAGATCCATGGAGGTAAATGTGACTCATCGGTTCTTTTCTTTTTCCTGTGAATCCCACAAAGGAAAAGGCCACGGCACGAACACCCAGGAGGTGGAGGAGAGCAAAGGTGGTGCAGTGAAGGTGGAATAAAGGGTGAAGGATGAAGAGAAGATTGATGAAGGGATGAGGGGAAGAAGAGTTGAGGATGAAGGCATGCAGGGTAAAGGGTTAAGGATGAAGGAATGATGGGGTGAAGGGAAGAGGAGGAAGGATGAAAGGACTGAGCAGATGAAGGGAAGACGGGAAGAAGAGTTGAGGATGAAGGCATGAAGAGAAAAGGTTAAGGATGAAGGAATGAGGGGATGAAGGGAAGAGGGTGAAGGATGAGGGGATGCAGGGAAGAGGTGATAGATGAAGGGCAAGGAATGAAAAGAAGAGTGAAGGAATGAGGGGATGAAGGGTGAGGGATGAAAAGAAGAGGGATGAGGGGATGAAGGGATAAAATGACAGATGAAAGGAGGGATGTGTAGTGGTGGATGAAGAGAAGAAGGGTGAGGGATGAAGGGATTAATAGTGGTGAAGGGAGGAGGGCATGAAGAGCAAAGGATGAAGGGATGAGTGGAAGAACAGATTAAAGGTGAGGGATGAAGGGATGAGGAGATTAACGGTAAAGCAAAGAGGGGATGAAGGAATTAAGGGATGAAGGGAAAACGAGGAGTGAAGTAAATTCCGTCACCGGCGGCAACAAGAGCTCTGCAGCCATTGGTCAGAGCATTAGTGGGCGGCTCCCTCTGAAGGCAGACGCGACTGACAGCTGTCATCAACACGGGGCCTCCCTCATGTCATGTGTCATGAACCACACACACACACACACACACACACACACACACACACACACACACACACACACACACACACACAGGGACATCTCGGTCAATAGTCTGCCGCCTCAGATCCATAACATACTACCTTTTTTCTCATCTATTCATTTTTTTCAAAAGACAAAGCAGCCAGGAAACGAGATAACTTTAACAATTTTATTTGTGAAAAACTACAAGCAAAATTCATAAATAGACGTTTCTATTTGAAGCGGAGGAGAGAAGAAGAAATGATAAAAGGTTAGCCTATAAGCGCAAAGTCGTGCACATGCCAGAAACATGTATTATTTTAACATTATAAGCTTAGACGAGTAGAGCCGCGATCTGCTGAAAAATTCTGCATACTTTTTTTTTGTCCACACCGGGAACATAATGTGACCATTTCACACGGGGAAACATCACATCAGCTATAAGTTGAACAAAAAACAAAAAAAGCATTAAAACAAAGAATGGATTATTGTACTTTTCTTTTTTTTTTGTCCGTTTTGTCTTTTTCAAACCCGAGCAATAACTTTAAAAGCATTGTACAAGACATTGTTATAGCAAGAAATGAGTTATACACTTAAGTTCACGGTTAAGGTTATACAGTCAGGAAACATTCTATATTTGGGTCTCTGACAAACAAAAGCTAAATAAAATAAAAATGTAACCATCTTTACACAGTAAATTAAGGTTACTGGTCGCACACAAGAACAGAACTGCTTGTGCGGAAAAGAAAAAACAGAACAAAGAAAAAGACTTCAGCTCCGATGCCGTCAATTATAGTTTTTTTTTAAATTCTATATACAAGCAATAATTCATAAACTCAGCAAATGGCCACTTTGTCAATAATTTAACAATGAATGCGTTGTGGTGGGAGGACTCGGGTCAGGTGGTTGCAGGTAAGGCAGGTGAAAAGACGGCTTCTTAGGCCCAGTTCTAAACAGATTGCATCACAGGGGGTTCATTGGTTGTCGTTTTGTTTTTTTCCCAGTAAAAAAAAAATGACAAAGCATTCCCCCCCCCCCTCCTTCTCCCCGTATCATTCCCATTTCTTTTGTTCTATTCCCATCGCTTTTCCTCACTTTGAACACCGATTCCATATCCGTATGCAAGAACATTTCATATATCATGACATGTTGACCGTAGCTTCAGAAGAGCAGGAAGAAAGGAAAAAAAAAACAATAATAAAAAAAAAAAGAACACAATAACTCATGAACGCATTGTGTGTTGGACTCTAAACGTCGCTTTACGACCCACGTATGATTATCGACCCCGACGCGTGAGACTGGATCGAGTCTCGGCCCTTCAGATCCTGGTCGGGTACGTGGAGGTGGGTTATTTCTTTTGTGTGTGGGGGGTCGGGGATGGATGGGGGGTGGATGGGGGGGATAACCTCACCTGACCCTGGATGTAGCTGCTCTGGGAGCGGCTCCGGGGGCCTCTGTTGTTATGGGAGCTACGCTCAGGAGGCGGAGCTTACTGCGGCCGAAGGCTGCGACCCAGCAGACCCAGACCCCCCCCCCCCCCCCCCCTCTCTCTCTTCCCCCGATTGAGGCGCGCACAGAGACAAGTGGACAATAAGAACACCATTTACATGGATTATATTAGTCTTTATTTAAACTGTTATTCATCTCACACATTAGATAATTGCAATTCAAATTGTTATTTATCTGTCTATGTATCATGTCATTATGAAATTCCTTTGGTCCTTCAATAAATAAAACTAAGATATGATATACACATTTATTCTTTATACAATTTCATACAGTTAAAAGGAAATTATGTTGGTCTAGTGTCAGCGAAGGTGGACGTGAATTAAAACCCTTTAGTAAGCCTTGCTGTTTAAAAGAAATTTAAAGGGCAATTGTGTTCTATTGTCTACTGCAATATTCTTTTTTTCCCCCAGGAGTCTTAAATTAATAACAAATATTACAAATTAAAAAAAATTAAAAAATAAACTGAATCGTCAATCTTTGCACTCCCCGTTTTCTGGGACGTCTGGTTTTTGAGAGAGTAAAGATTTGAAGCGGCCTTCGGGGGAACCGCGGCGAAAGAAAGAAAGAAAGAAAGAAAGAAAGGATGGAATCGATTCACAACAGCTTGACACAACGGCTCTATCCGACAGCTCCGTATGGTTTTACCAAAGCGGGGCCGCGTGGGGACCGCCCCCTTTTCGGTCGCCACGGACACTAAACTCTGACTCCGGAGCCGAGAGGACGGCTCCGCCTCGAGAAGAAAAAAGAAAAGAAAAGAAGAAAGAAAGAAAGAAAAAACTCAATATCCAAGTACGGAATGCAGAAAATATCAACAGCTTTTAGTGTTTTACACAACGGCCTACACTGTACAGTTAAGGACATAAGATACTGTATAAGAGATCTGCTATAGCATACTAAATCATACACGATCTAGTTGAAGGAGCCAGGCGTCTGAACCGTGACCCGGACGGACCCGGAAGGACCCGGAAGGACCCGGAAGGACCCGGCCAAGGTCCCGACAGTGTTGTTGAGAGAAGTGAATGAGAATTTGATTCGTCAGCACTCTGTCACATTTGAGTGAACGGGCAATCCCAGATCTGCAAAACCGCTTCACAGTGTATCTAGCACCAGTGTGTGTGTGTGTGTGTGTGTGTGTGTGTGTGTGTGTGTGTGTGTGTGTGTGTGTGTGCGTGACTCGAGTCCGGTCATCTTAGTCATAAAAACACTGGAGGAATGATCGATCGGCGGGGCGACACGGCAAAGCTTCAACATGAAAAAAAGAGAATAGAATATCAAAGGATACAGGCGCAACGGGTAATAAATAAGGGTAATAATAGTTTAACGTTACTGAAATGATGGTGTTATTGTGCCCGGCGAAGAATTCTTCTTTACGAAAAAAAAAAACAACGACAACGTAAAAACAACAAAAAAAAAAGGTCGATTTTTGGCCTCACATCCACGTAGAAATATAAAACAATACATACAAGTGTCTGGATGCTACCGCAGGGGAGGCTGTGTGGGGGAGGGGGGAGGGGGGGGGGGGGGGGGGGCTCCACGCGTTGTATCCATGAGGGGAGTTCGCCCCCCCCCCCCACAGGCAAGCTCACTGCACTGTTCCTCTCAGACAACCGACTCCCCTCCGCAGGGTGGGGGGGTGAGTGTGTGTGTGTGTGTGTGTGTGTGTGGGGGGGGGGGTCATGAAATGGAGGCGGGGCACCGATGGGAAAGGTGATATCTCTCCTCTCCCCATATGGGATCCATAGTGTCCAGAAACGTGTGCGTGACTGTGTGTGTGTGTGTGTGTGTGTTGGGGGGAGGGGAGGAAGAAGGGGGGGGGGCTACGGGACCTCAGAAGGACTCGTCGTGCCCCCCGGAGAGGAGGTCCCCTTTGGGCGTGGAGGCCCGCGAGGAGCCCTTGTCCATGCTCTCGGAGCCGGAGCTCTGGTGCTGCTGTTCGGAGCCCGCGCTGGACGTGATGGTGGACGAGGAGGTGGAGGAGGAGCGGGTCTTCTCCTTAAAGTCTGTGATGATCACCGTCACGTTGCCCACGGTGATCGCCAGCTGCTGGGCGGTGCTCCGGTCGATGTTCTTCAGCTTGGGCCTGAAGGGGGAACACGCGCGCGCGCACACACACACACACACACACACACACACACACACACACGCGCAGACAGACGTTAAAGCGACGCTATGTAACAATTCCTACGTTTAAAATAACACCTTGAAAAAAATGGTGCCGCTACAATGACTTTGAATGTGGCGATTTGCGCCTCCGCCACGGCCATCGGGGCTCTGGGGGCTGAATACCCGACTATGTAACATTCTGGAGCCGCCCGGTACTGGGACCAGTGATGAATAACGTCACATAGTCCAGTCCACCTCACAGGTGACTTTTTATTTACTCCGCTACGCGACGCGTAGAGACAGAGTGCCATGCTGCATTACTATTCATGTTCTTTCTTTTAAATCAAACTATTATCCTTAATGTGCAAATCCACCTGTTTGGACTCGGCGTACGCCGGCTTACATTTTGAGAGTCTTCCTTTCAAAAAGACGTGAATTATTTTAAACTCGGCGTACATGGACATGTGATTATAACACATTTCCCTGACTTTTCCCAAACTTTTGCGGTTGAAGTTTTTTTCCAGGACTTTTGCAGGCCTGGAAATGACCATTTTAAAATTCCATGACGTTTCCAGGTTTTTTTTCCGAACGAACCCTGATTCGAGGTTGTTTTTCGTCCAGGCGGCTACACACCTGGAGATGTGGGAGTTCTTGTTGGTCTTGGTTGCTGATTTCCCAGACTGGATGCTGTGTTTGTCGCTGGGCGGGCTCTGGTGGTTGTCTGATTTGGGTCTGGGGGAAGAAGACAACAGGGTGAGGACACCAGCGGGACACCAGCGGGACACGCGGACACACACCTGGGCGCCCCGCCGCTCACCTGGTCTTTTTGCTGCCGGGCTTCTTCGTGACGGCCGGGACGACCTCCTTCTCCTTGTTGGGTTTGTCCGTGATGGGCTGCGGTTCGGCGTCGCTCTTCTCCTTCTCCTTCTCCTTCTCCTTCTCCCTCTCTCGCTCCCTCTCCACCTCGGGGGGGTCTCCCTCCGGCCTCGCCGGCTCCGGGCGCTCCGCCTCCGGGCCTCGCCCCTCCCCGTTGGCGTGGTCGCCGTCGCCGTCCGGGCGCTCCCGGTCCGGGCGCTCGCTCCTCTCTCGCCGCTCCTTCTTGGGCGGCGGCGGCATGGGGTACTGCTGCGCCACCTGCTGGGCGACCAGCTGGGAGTTGATGCGCGGTTTCCTGCGCACGGAGACGGAGACGGATTAGCCTGGTGGGGGCGGAGCCGCGAGGACGCAGTCACACAACGGGCGACAAAGAGAGAGAGAGAGATAAAGGGGCTGGCGTTTGAGAGTTTGGGTTAGCACGGCGGCTCCGTTAATCTCGTTAGCTCACGGCTGTAATAAAATAAAACGCGGCGGATCACAAGGTGGGACGTTCAGGTCGTCTAACCTGATCACTGGGCGGTGGGCCATTAGTCACAGACTCGGGGTCAGTTCGACATGGCCACACACACACACACACACACACACACACCCTGAACTCATTGACTCGTCCGTTTCCTCGTGGACATCTGGAGAGAAAAAGACAACAGAATGTAAAAGCGAGAGCGGCATTTCAAAGAACGCCACCGACTCCTTAAAAGAGGCCCTTCACTCGAGAGAAATCTCCAAAAGTCGTGTCCAGACATGCGCGGCGCAGCGGGACGCGGCCTCTCGCGCCATCAGCTGCGCGGAGCCTGAATTTGAGGAGGAGGAGGAGAAGAAGAAGAAGAAGAAGAAGAAGAAGAAGAAGAAGAAGAAGAAAGAAAAACGCTACGCCCAAGTCGGAGCGGCTGAGCCAAGACGCACACCTGCAGCATAATGGACACCAGCTGGCAGCATCTGGGGGGGGGGGGGGGGGGGGGGCTTTCTACTCAGCTGAGACCACACTGCGGCCAGCAGCGTGGCTAATCACAGGCCGGGACCGGGCGTGCGTGGCGAGGAGTAAACCAGTTGAGAAGCTGAAGCGTGCAAACAGAAACAGAACCAGCCCGGTGGGACGAGGAGGAGGAGGAGGAGGAGGCCCCTCAGCCGCGTGTCCCCGGCCCCCTTTACGAATTCTCCCTCCTGGCAGGAGTTGTTTGTTTACGTCCCCCGCAGGAGGCGAGGAGCGCCCCCGAGCCCCGGGGCCGCTTACGGAAGACCGGCGGTCCAGGTGGGAATCTGTGGAGACTCCCGTCGGATGAGAAAGTCGGGAAATAAAACTCAATCTGGAATAAATAACGAAGCTCTCGGCGGTGCAGAAACGTCACGTCGACGTGGCGGCGGGGGACAGAAGAAGCTCGATAGCGCGTCGGGCGCTCCGATGGCGCCGATCTGGGCGGCTCGCCGTGGAGGCGGGGCTTCAGACAGCTGCTGAAGTGGTTCGCCTCAGCGGCTCAGTACGGCGACGTCGCGCCTCGTCTGTCTCGGGAGCAGAGTATTTTAAATATATATAGAAATAAATACATTTCGGACAATCCGACAACCCATCCCGCTCCGCCGGGCGCGTCACGTCTCGCCCGTTACAGACGGAGAGAGCGCGGCCGATCAATCGAGGCGTAATGGAGCGCCACGCCGCCCGTCGATACGCACGCCGCCGATCCAGAATCCGTTAGCCGCCTCGGTTCTCTGAAGCCGGGAGCTCTCTCTACCTGGCATTGTGTTGGGCACCCTAGGGGGGCCTTCAGTGGACTTTCCCTCTTCTTTTTGGGCACTAGGGTCCTCAACGCTGTCCAGATGGACCCCGATCGCCCCGCCCACACAGCTCAAAGGCCGTTGGGTCACCGGATGGCGGCTCGGGGGGGGTCAGAACGACGAGTCGCTTCTTTACGTCAAGACGATCGTTCTGCTTTGATGGACATGCAACGCTCAGGTGTGACACGAGTTGTTTAGCAATACATTTCTGTGACTTGCGATTCCAACTAACGCGAGTTCCTTCACAAGACTACGGATCATTTTGGAAACCATAGATTATCGTCGTCTGTTAAATCCCATCCACTCATTTAATCCTTCCAGGTCCTTTCAAACGACATCCAGCCTTAGAAATAAACCGTTGTTGGTTTGATGTCTGAAATGAGGCTATAACTTAAAAGTCGGTCGTTTTAAGACATGTTAAGACCATCACATTGCCTACTATACTCTAAACCTCTCTTCATAATCCATCCCTCGCATCATTTGCTAAGCAGCCACGGACGGACACGTGCCAGGGGAAACCTGGACCACCCACGTTGAGCACCAGGGTCACATCCCTCAGTCAGTAACTACGGCTGTCAACTATGTTGAACGTTTCGGATTTTAAGTTGATAAACAATTCATTGATAAGAAGTGATAATGAGGAGTTTATGGCGTTGGACCTCCTCGCCTGTGTTCCCGACAACAATAAAAAACAAAAAAAATTGAAATTCCAGTACGCTTCTGATCTCTCTGAATTCCCCCGTCCCGTTACTACGTCACTGACGTAATAACCCCCCCCCCCCCCCCCCCCGCGGGGGTCTTCTGGATTAGTGATCCGCCAGAAATCCCCCAAACACTCCGCTGAAAAAGTGTGACAAAGAATTCAGGTTTTGTGCTCACAGGTGCCTTGTGAAATAATAGTGATTTCAGCGAGTGTGTGTGTGCGTGCGTGTGTGTGCGTGTGTGTGTGTGGGGGGGGGTCCGTCTCTCTCTAACGCTCGCCTGCGAGTAAACAGATTGCGGTTGCAGCTCGAAGCATCCGGCAGGAGAAGAAACAATCGTATCTGGCCGCGAGAGCGGTCGGCCGAGGAGCGATTGATCCGCGGATAAATTCCACGCCTCTTTGCGGAGACGGAGGCCCGGTCAGAGTCCGAGAATTGTGGCGGCGAGGGCGGCGAGGGCGGCGGCGGCGGCATCCCCAGTCGTTAAGCCGTGATTCAGTGCCAGCTGTAAGTCAGCCGTGAGTTGCTGCTGGCGTGATAGAGCCACCGCTCTCCTTGCCCCATTATTTATTTACTGACCACACACAGCCACGCTCCACGGCTCATTAACATGGAGAGTCAGCTCGACACCACGTGTGTGTGTGTGTGTGTGTGTGTGTGTGTGTGTGTGTGTGGGTGTGTGTGTGTGTGTGTGTGTGGGTGTGTGTGTGGGTGGCCCTGAACAGCTGGGGAAATAAATTCCCCCTCTGCTGTAAAAAAAAAAAAAAAAAAAAGAAAAGGGAGAAGAAAAAAAAAAAAAAAAGAAACTCTTCATATCCAAAATGAGTCATGACTCACATTTAATTATAATCCGTCCACATCGCCGAGACGGAACGTCCGAATGAAAAACGACCGTCAGCCGGCTCCGTGTTATTTCGTAAACATCCAAATAAACGAGAGGCGCTGGAAACGTTCCCGGGCGCGGGACCGGGAGTGAACTCCGGAGGCCCGATGGCGGAGAACGCTCCGGCCTCCGGCCGCCAATATATTCCCGGGGCTGCGGCGCGAGTGTGTGAGTGTGTGAGTGTGTGAGCGTGTGAGCGTGTGAGTGTGTGAGCGTGTGAGTGTGTGAGCGTGTGAGCGTGTGAGCGTGAGCGTGTGAGCGTGAGCGTGTGAGCGAGAGTGTCAAGTGTGCAAAGCCTGCTGTCGAATCATTTCCCACTGTGAGGGCTTACAGCTTATTACCTCCCCTTCACACAACAATAGGCCGTGATTGACGGCTCCTCTGTCAGGGGGGGGAGGAGGAGGAGGGATGAGGAGGGAGGAGGTGTGGGACTCCCTCCACAGGACGCCCCCAAATAACCATCATCGCGCGTAAAAGCTCCCAATTCGGTCGGACCGACGCCCCGCGAGTTACGACGGCTCCGCTGGGCCAGAACCGACCCGGGGACGCTCGCTCTCGTCGGCCGGGAACGGCGGGAAAAGAGAGAGAGCGAGAGAGAGAGAGAGAGAGACTGTGGCTGCTATTGCAGAGGGAAACTCTTTCCAGAGAAAGCAGAAAACAATGAGCCGGAGCGCACTTCACCCGGAGAGTAATGAAGAGAGTGAGCGAGCGATGGAGAGTGTGATATATAGAGAGAGAGAGAGGGAGAGAGAGAGAGAGGGGGGGGGGGCAGGAGAGCCCTCATTAACACAGCTCTTTTATTTGAAGTGCTGTGTGGAGGACAAGCAATTATTTCCTGCCAGGCCGGTGAATGCAGCGGCAGACAGCTGAGCAAAGAGGGGGCGGGGGGGGGGGGGGGAGAGAGAGAGAGAGATAGAGATAGAGAAAGAGAGAGAGACACAACAGTATTCTTTGACCATGGATCGCCCACCGGACCGCCCACTCTCTCATTCAGACTTTGGAAATAACGGGAGCCATGCAGCTCCAACGTGGGCTCCTCGTCCTCAATGAAGTGCAACGTTGCGCACAAACATGAATCATCCATTCATACGCACACCCCCCCCCCCCTCCACACACACACACACACACACACACACACATATACACACACACACACACACACACAGCACTGAAGCAACATCGCAGCCTCGGCCTGCAGCACATCTCTCAGATCCGGAGTGGATCTCTTCCACGGAAAGTAAATATGTGTTCAATTTCTTGGTCTCCTTTAATAATAATAATAATAATAATAATAATAAGGTTTTGGACTGTTGCTCAGACAAAAGCCATTTGAATAAGTCCGATTGTGCTTCGCATTATCAATTCATCCGTCAGTTTGTCGGAAACACGTAAAGCCCAATCGGTCAATCCATGAGTCCAAAAGATATCACAGTTACTGTGGGAAATGAAACACAAAATGATTTATTGTTATTGACGATTCTCTTCATGCTTATCAACCAATTCATTTTAGTTTCAGGACGAATAAGTTGTACAAATCTGTCTTCTGAATCTTGAGATGTAACTCCGCTCCGGAGCTGCCGACAAAGCATTTAACGTCAATCTCCGCACGTCATATTTTAAAAACAGAAAACCGCCTGGTAACGACCGGCAGTAAAACTTTATTACACGCTTTACCTGCGTAATTAATCAGGGGGCGAGCGCTGAATGGGATCCACGCGGACCGACTACCATCCGCCGGGGCGCCGTGTGGAGACGAGACAACGATATTCAGCCGGAGGAAATCGACCCTCGGCGAACGGGAGGAAACACATTTGCTTGTTCGCGGGGTCGTTGAATGGGAAAAAAAAAATTAAAAAAAAAAAAATCGATGAACTTGAATACCACTGGAATGCGGGTCGGTATAGCGATAACTCCGGTTCAGGGACACTTCCCGCCGGTTGACCTTTACAGTGAACCGCCTATTCTCCCGGCGAGGCGCTCCTCGGAATTTTTACTCGGCTCTTCAGATTTCCTTTAACCGCGTAAACGAGCGGTCAAAACTCTTATCGCAGGCTGGCGGTTAAAAAGGTCCGGAGTCCGCCGGCGCGTAGAAGACGATTCGCCTCGACAACCGACGACCCGGCGCCGGACGGACTGACGGCGAGCCGTGAGCTCCTCCCGTCAGCGGCGTTCCTTTGGTTTCTTCCTCTCCGCTGCCACTCCATCACTCCCTTTGGCCCCGAGCGCCGAGGAGAGACCCGAAACCCGACGGCGAGGGGCCGAACGCAACCGGGCCGCTCTGAACCGTCTCCGGCCACGCCGACTTTTTTTTATTTATGAAAGTGTCGTTGCGTGGCCGGGGCCTCGGATCTACCGGATTTCCGAACTCTTTAACAATTCCTTGCACGCTAAATGTCGACTCTGGATCGCTCTGGATCGGCGCCGCTCGGCGGCGGTAGAAAACAGAAGAGGCTGAGCGGACCTCTCCCTCGCTGGGTAATGATGTGCTTTAGCCCCTGGAGACTCTTGGCTGAGTGAGCACATCCCCCTTGCAGCCATCCATACCAACACACACACACACACACACACACACACACACACAAAGTCCAGACTCTCTGTCCCTCCACCACTCTCTCTCTCTCGCCGTGTCCTCTCTTGCCCTCACTCTCCCTTCTCTCCTCAGCTAGCTGTGACTCCACATCTTAACGACTCCCTCATTTCTTGTCCTCATATGCCTCTCTCTGGATTTTTCCCCAAGACTCCGTCACACGGCTCCCTCGCCGCCGCGCTCACTCGCCTCGTTGTTTTTCGTGTGTGTGTGTGTGTGTGTGTGTGTGTGTGTGTGCGTGTGTGTTTGTGGAGAGGAGGAGGAGCCCCGATTCATCGAGCTCTCTCGACATTTCTCCCTTTTGTCAAATTGCCAAATTGGCTACTGTATTTAATCACTCACACGCTGCCAAATCCCATGAAGTAATTAAGAACTTTTAAATCCGGCAATTAACATGTAAAGATTAGGGCTACCCGCTCGCGCTCAGGGCTTTAGTGCAGATGCTGATAATGCTGGATAAGCAAAAGCAGTTTCCTCTGAGCGGGGGGGGGGGCTGCCGTGGGGGCAGGGGGTGGGCGAAGGAAGTGCAGATATAAATTGAGCGCCGGCATGTCCCTCTTATGTAATTCCATTATCCTAGACAATTTGCCTTAATGTGACAGTGGCAGAATCCACGGATTATAATGGCTCTATTCCATCATTGTAGAAGACATACACACACACACACACACACACACACACACACACAGTGTGCAGCCTCAGCGCTTACACACAAGAAAGAGACGCAATTTTCTTTTTTTCCCGCAGCCCCACACCGGCCCGCTCTTGGCTTCGGGATCGGTGTTCATCAATCCTGGTTCCAACGTTCATAATCTGTGGATTTATGGGTTTCCCATATGGCCGCGTTATAAAGCCACAGACTTAACGCAAGACACATGTCGAAGGGCATGACGCTCGACAGTAACCGCCGACGACCGAGTCGCGGAGGGTCGGCGGAGCGATCCGGAGAACGTCTTTTCCCGCCGACCGCACGCGTGACGTGACCTCGCGGGTCGGGTCACGCGAGCCACAGGTGACTTTTGCCTCACCTGGCGTCCGAGAGCGACTAAAAGAACCGTTGGATTGAGCTCAGGCTGCGTTGTGCGGAGTCGTCTGGACTCCAGCGAGTGAGATCGCCTGACAAAAATGTTGATTAAATCCTGCAGGCACATTTGCAGCATGTTAACTACGACATTACGACACCGTACGAAGCCGTATCAAGTTGCGTCAACAACGCGCTACTTAAAAGAAAAAAATAGGTGATTCATTGGCCTTATACCCAACACCTATACAGGGTTCTTACACGTGTTGACCAGTAGATTTCCAGGACTTTTCCAGGACTTTAAAACAAATGTCCATGATCAAACTAAAATCTCGCTATAAACATGAACAATTTAGAAAATGTTGCGTATTGAGAGCGTGCGCCGGCTTATATTTTGATCGTCTTTCTTTAAAAAAAATATATTAATTAGTTCAAACTCTGCGTAAATTGTACTGTTGTCAACAAATTTCCCCTTGGGGATTAATAAAGTATATTTCTATTCTATTCTAAATGAACATGTGATAACAGATTTCCATGACTTTTCCAAAACTTTGAATGATTAAAGTTTTTTCCATGACTTTTCCTGGCCAGGAAATGACCATTTTTAAAATTCCATGACCGCACGAACCCTGATTTAAGTGTATTTAATCTCGTCAGGTTGCATGTTGCCGACCGGTGAGAGACGCCCGTTTGTTGCGTTGCACTTGGAGCACAGATGCCAGCTACTTGAAACGACAACGGGGGAAACGGCGCAGAGATAACAGCGCCGCGGTCAAAGACGGAGGCGCCTCGAGACTTCCTGTGATCTCCGCCATCAATCAACTTTAGAGCGCTCCTAATGGTTTCTCCCCGGGCAAACCGACGCGCGGCAACGCGCCGTCACGTTCGCGCGGCGATCCCAACGCCAGAAACATTTAAATACAAACGCTCGCGTCTCACCGGAGGACGCCGCCGCGAGCCGTTTTCCCAATTAGCGCAGGAGCGGGGCGCTGGATGCGGCGAGGTCAGGTGCAGAAAAACAAAATAAAATCACGGGAGGGCTCTCTTGTTCAAGAGTCAGAGCGGGGGAAGGCTCGATTTAGCCCACTCGGGTGTAACGTTACATCGCCGAGTCGGACCGGGTCAACGGGTTCGTCGGACTGCGCCGGGCGAAGGAGACGGCGGGGGCTCTTTCTGCACGCTGAGAGTTTGGCCCTCGTTAACACACATTCTTGCCTTCATTGACCCACAGTTACTTAGCTTGCAGGGGGGGGGAGACAATGTGCAGTTTGCGCCTCCATAGAGCGTAAGCCGCTCACTCACTGCGGATCACATTAATTGCGTACGAGCGACGGCCACGCCGCACTTAAAGGGGGTGGAGCCGTTCGTCGGATCTGGAATTTCAAGTTGGGTGTGCGGGTGAGGCTCTCCTCCGCCCTCCGCCCTCCGCCCGCCACATGTTGTACCAACAGCTCTTCAGGAACGGGGGCGGGAGGCAAACCTTCCACCGGCGTACGCGCGCTCTCCCTACTCGGTTTGAAAACAGTCAACACAGACTGACCTTTGTCCCAGGACACGGGGAAATAAAAGCTGTATTTGGGGAGTGTGTGGAAAGAGGTCACCTCCAGACATCAAAGCCACTCCCAGCAGATCAATACCTGCCCAAGTCCAGCCGATCTGGTAGTAAACGCAAACCGACGACCCAGATCTTGCACGTTGATAGAATGGGTGTGTGTGGTTTTTTTGCGAGGGACTCTATAATTAGTGAAAACTTGTATGAAAGCAGATCCTCGGATGAAAGGAGCAAGACAACCATCCACACGGCACCAGAAGTGTGAATCATTTAGCCGAGAGCGCGGTGCCTCGTCCCATCCCTCGCTTGCTACGCATCAAACGGCGAAGAAAAGACAGCTAATTAGCGCTCATTAAAATAAGCGGCAGCCGCACGACGACACAATTGCGTTAATCAAAGGTTAACCGTTCGCATCAAACCGAAATGTGAGACAACCGCTCCGGTGATGTCACGCGCTTTAAACGCAATAGAGGCAACCGGGCAGTTGCCGAAGCGCCAGTTTGATCCCAGCAAGTAAAACCTCCAGAAAATGATTAGAATTAATATTGTTTCCCAAGTTTAAGTGTGAGGTACTTTATGTTTGTTTGTTGAATACTTAAATAACCTTTTAAATAAATAAAGAAAATGATATTTCTTATATGTTTTACACAGTGAAAAATAGCCTGAGGTCAAATTGAACCCAAAGAACACTGATGGGTACAAGTTGTGTTCAGGACATTAAAAACATATCATCATGTACATTTCATGTTTTCCCAGTTGTCCCGAATAAATTAGGAAAAGTCGTGAAATATAAAGCAAAAAATGTTGATGTCAATCATTTATTTAGAGACGTTAAACATTGAATGGGGTCAAATTGACCGTAAAAGGTAAGAGGGTTAAGCTGCACGCGGCTCGGGAGAAGACCGTCGGGGGAGGGGAGCCAGGCAATTAAGACGGCGCTCAAGCTTTTGGATTTTCAGGAAACCGGCGTCGGTGCGTTCTCCCCGCCGAGCCACTCGTCATAAAACCACAGCCTGAAAGGTTAGCGTGGAGGGGACTCGTCAACAAACCCACAAATGACTCATCCGTCTCTCCATCTCAACGCGCGAGTGATGACATGAGTAAAGAGTCTCGCACCGCAGCACCCGATACTTCATCAAAAACATTCCCCCCCGATCAGAACAAAACTAAAAAAGGGGGAATCTCGTCGTGACGTTAGGCGACGCGGGGATTTCATCCGTTTCCCATAAGTGTTCGGAGCTCAGGGGAGAAACAAACCTGTTGCTATAGACGCCAATGTGATTAATCTGGAGACATTTCCTGAGAGCAAACATGAGTGAACTCACTTGTTGTGGCAGATTGAGTTTCGAACATGATTAATCACAGACAAATGTCTTGGCTGACATTTAAAGAGATATTTTTTTTATGTGTAATTGTAAAAAAAAAAAAAAGAAAAAGAAAATGCCACTGGCTTAAACCATCATGGCATAATGTAAAAGGAAAAGGATGGAAACAAATGTACAAACACATCATCTTGGAACCAGTCATCTCCTTCCTGTACATCCATCACATGCAGCGTAATCCTGACCGCTAGCAGAACCTCTGCAATCCTACAGGTAGGTGAAATGCACGTGCATGCATTCACCTCGTTTCACTCCAGTAAGGGAAGAAAAAAAAAAGAAGAAGAAAAAAGGAGCAGCTCTTTCGCTGTTGATGCACTGTTGCTGTACAGCCAACATGAAGTACGGTCCCCCCCCTCTCTCTCTCTCTCTCTCTCCTCCCTCCATCCCCCCCACCCTCTGGCTAGTGAGGCAGCCACCCTACCTAGACCAGTGCACGAAAGCAACGCAATGTGTTCGTCGCATAAAAAACGAGAAACTACGCGGAGAAATCCAGACAACCGGCGGGAGGTGTTTTCACGGGGTGTCCGTCAACAAGTCCGCGTTGCCTCGCAGACAAATGGGCTGTCGATCAAAGTTGTCATCCGCTTAAAAATTGCGATGCAATGCTGCTGCAGCCAGCCAGCCGAGCAGGGGGGGGGAACGCTCAGACGAGAAAGAGAGAGAGAAAGAAAGAGGGAGATATATAGAGAGAGAGTGAGCTACGTTACCTTGTGGATGTGCCCTTCCTCACATCGCAGATGCTGCATTTGAAAGCCTCCGCGGTGTTCTTGAAGGTGCAGACGCTACAGTCCCAGTACCCGTCATCGGCAGTCTGTTTGGCTTGTCTTTTCGGCCTGACAAATGTTAAAGGTCAAGTTAGTTTTTTTTTTTCTTTCCTCTCTTATCTCTTGTTTTTTTTTTTTTTTGTGTGGAAACACCACCAACATATTTTTTTACGAATTAACAAGCAAAGGAGGTGACAAGCCGAGCCACGTTGAGTCAAAAGCACGGGCTGCCAAGTGCAGCGCGAATCACGGGGTTGTCATTACATTTTTTGGGGGGGTGGTGGTGGTGGTGGGGGGGGGGGGTTCGAGACCCGGGGAGCCCCCCCGCGGGTAATGAACCCCCTCCCCGGCTGACGGAGCTCCACACCGTCCGGTCGTATCGCCAGCTAGGCTAGCGGGCAGGCGGAGCGCCGCTAAAACCCTCGGCATCGGAGCTTAGCACGTCGGCTAACAAAAGCGATATCGAACAATGTCAATTTCGACATTGACCCTCCGAAAGGCTCCGTCGAGACGGAAGAGCGTTTCGGAGAATGCCAGGCGTACCCTCCGAAAAAAATCCCTTTGTCTGTTTAAGTGACTGTGTTGTAGGCAGAGCGAGAAGCCGCCATAGTGACTGCACTATTCTAGCTAGCTGTGGCATACCGACTGAAAAAGGGAGAAGCGATCCCTGCGTGAGGGGGAGACGCATCCAAATACCGAGCCCGGAACGCGCGGAACAAAGCGAACACGGCAGCGGGCGGTCGCATTACCTGGTCGGGCTCTTCTTGTCGCCCATGGTGGAGAATAGTCCTCGGAAATAAGAAGAAAAAGGGGCCTCTTTTAATTGTCAGTTAGTGTAGTGGGTTCCAGATAGAGCCGCTGCTGAAGCTGTTGGCAGACAGGCTCCACTCAGCGCTGGCTCGAGGCACCGCACAGCGACTGACTGCACGACGCCACGTGACCGCCGCGCAGCCAATCAGAGCGCGAGTGGGTTTAAAAGTCTGGGTGGATGTTTAGTAGCTATTTTAATAACTACTAGAGACATTTTTGACAGACCTCGGCTCACCTCCACCCACGCGCACACGCACGGAGATTACATCGTTGGCACGCTGACGTCATTCACGGTGCCTGTAATGAAACGGAATGCACATTCTTTTCATTACTCATGATTTATTAATCAAAGTCAAGTCAAAGTAGCTTTAATGTCAATTTCTTTGCATGTTAGGACATACAAGCAATCGAAAAAAACGTTTCCCACTCTCCCACGGTGAAACATATAACATATAACAACAGATAAGACAGGACATATAGTTATACATAGTTATAAACATACAGGTACATATACAGTAGCACAAGTTTTTCTTTAAAGTTAGGTTATGTTAGTGCAAAAATAAAGGCAGCAAAAAGACATCCTGTGAGATGTTTTTTGTTCCATTGGCAGTGCAAGTATAACAGTAAGTGTAACAGTAAGTAAGTGGTAAAGTGACAGTATGGGAATAAAAGTAAGCGATGCACAAAAAGTAGTAGAAGTTTCAAGAAACCAACTGTAGGTTTGTCGAAATTACTTTATTATTGTATACAAACACGTTTTTAAAATCCTGTAAACAAAAGAAGAGCAGCCAGCACAAGCTCTTTCAACAGGTGGAGTTCTGCTGAAACCTGTTTTTTAATTGCATCTATGGAAAAACCATTAGGGAGCCGCTGTTTACCGAAGGCAGCAGACGTGCTGATTTATTACGGTTAACAATTATATTATTACATGTAACAACAGCGCTATAAATACAGTGACAATGAATCAACTCTTAGACCACAAGGACCATGTGTACACCAGCAGCACAGGATGCCCCATACGAGGAATGTGTTGAGCCTCTCTCCAACGTGCATCAGGTGACAGAGGTGAAACCTTTTTTTGGACAGCTCTCCGGTCTCTTACAGAGTTTAAACATGGCCGAGCATACACATTCACACTTTTTTTCACACATGTGGGCAGTTTATGAGACTGTGGGAGGGAGCCGGAGGAGCAGCCGGACACAGAGCACTCGCATACAACGCGTGAACGCTGTGATTTAGATACATTGTTTTGTGAAGTGATGCAGTTCACACTTCAGCTCAATAAAAATAAATATATTTTGGTATATAAATACACCTAATAAGACACAGTAGACAGTCTGCATGTGTTTGGCGCAGCGCCTCCGCTCTGCCCAGGACTCGGCCCTCATGGCGGGGGAGACCAAGAGTGAATCACGTACATTAACCGCCCTCCACGGCTCCGGGTCCTGTTGGGAATCCCTCGCCTCCTCTAACCCGGAGTGGATATCCGCGCCTCCACATCAGTCTGCCCTCCGCCCAGCGATAGCTGTCTAGCACGCTGCTCTAATTGAGCTTCACGACAGCGAGGCCTACTGATAACTACAATTCAGTCCAAAGGACTTCCCGCCCTGCTTCGCCGGTTCCTTATTGAGTTTTTTTTTTTGCGATAGCCTTACAGTCACTTCCACAGAAGATTTGAGCGAGTGGAGATCATTCGTATTCCGTTCTGATATAACAGGTACGAGGAACATATTAAAGAAGGTATGTTTACTGAGAACAGCTGGACTAAAAGTAGAGATGATTGCACTTGTGGGAGCAGATTCTTCCGTCGCTTATCTACTACACCGTTGAGTAAGGCGCTTATGTTTCCCAAGACCAGCAGATAGCCGCCGTTCACTATTTATGAGAGGTGAGCTGGAGGAGAGGGATATTATCAAATGGGGCGGGGGGCTGAAATCCACCGAAATAACTTAGAATAATTTCACAGGATTCCAAAGGTGGATGGCGGGCGGGCTGAGCCAAAATATTTTTATCATCCCAGAAAGACTCACAAATAGTGGGAGTCGCTGTCAGATTGTTGGTTTGTCAACAATACAAAAAAAGAGCGTTTCAGACTGAATGTCACGGCCTCCACCGTGTCACACGGCACTCTGTCTGAAGCGCTGCCGCCGCCCCGAATACCAATAACCCCCGGAGGGCTGCTCGCCGTCTGATAGCGGGAGACGGAGGCTGCGTGGATGTGGTAAAACTGAGTAATGTCTGTTTGGAGAAGCTCGCCGGGTTTAATCTCGGCGGCAGACAATCTGCCCATCAAACATCCCCATCGAGTCCGCATCGGCACACCTTCCGTTTTAGGTCCGGTGCCAACGCCGAGTGCCAATGCGGGAAGCGGTGTGCACTTTGCGTAGAGAGGCGGGGATGGATGAGGCGGACCTTTTTTTTACCCCCTTCGAAGGTGGGGGGGGGGGGGGGGGGGGGGCTGGGCGTAACTATGCACCTTCTCAGACCGCCTCCCAGGAAAGACATCCACAGTGTTCCCTTTGGTCGGCCAAGCGAGACAAGAAGAGAAAAGACGTTCAAACCCTGCGAGATTAGATATATTCAAACTTCCGGGCACAGACGCACGACACTGATCTGAAGCCGGACAGGTGTGCGGCGGAGTCTTCCGTCGACCATCAAACCAGCAGTTCTGGACGAAGCCGACCGGCATCTGAAGGGTGTGGGAAGGCGGGACGGTAATCAGACGAGTAGCGAGTCCGACTTACCTAACCCTAACCCTGCAGAAGACTAAAGTTTGCAGTTTCAAACGTTCCCTGATCTCATCCGAGTCTTCTGGACGCCTGACACTAAACAAACCTCGACCGAAGTTTCTACGCCGACACTACAGTCTTTTCGTCTCGGCATGCTCCAAAACAAACTTGCTTGTACGGCGATTCGTCCCGCCAGGTCTGAAAGAAGCGGGGGTGTAAAGATGTCCGTCAGAGTCTCAACACACACTCCGAGACAAGCTTTCCTCGAAGAAGAAAGACTTTGGAGAGAGAATTTCCAGACTTTATCACGTACCAGTTCCGTTGTGAGGAGAGGTGTAGGGTTGGACCATCCGGCTCCAATAAAAGTTGCCATGTATTGTAGAAAGTTGAGAATGTTTGACCCTGTTCATCCTCCAGGGCTGTGCAGACTTTAACGTGTATAGGGTTAGGGTCCCAGTAAGTGTGGCTGCCATGCAATGGTTGCAGATCGGGGCACTAGATGGAGATCGCAAAAATACAGCCTGTAAATAATCTACCATTCCGGCAATAAAATAGTTTACCACATGCGTAAATGAACATCAGGCAAGGTCGTTTAACCTGTAAAACATACCAGGCATCCAGAGAGCTTCATTAAACCCTAATCCTCTCTGTGCCGTGATGAAAGTATACGTGAGGGATTGTTCATGGGCAGGATCCAATTGAAACTGGAGTGCGTGGCAATTGAACTCGGAGAATAAATCTGTTCGGCACCTCCAACGTCCTCTTAGTGCCTCGAGTGCTTCGCTTTGTCTCGAGCATCCAGCGTTCGACCCGAATCTTGAAACCCATCTGCAACTTCTCCGTATAGTGGCCCCAACGGGTCATTTCAATACGCCGCTGAATCATTCATGCCGGCGCTCGCTAAAAAAAAAGAAAAAGAATGATGTGCCGTGCCACGTGTATATTCTGCCCGGTGAGCATCAACCGACCCCAGAAGAAGAAAAAGAGAATCAGCCAATCAGAATCTGCAACTCGGACCGTTTCCTTGTTTACTTGTTCCTCGAGGAAGACAAAAAATGGAATATTCGGAAAACTGAAGAGCGGAGACAAGATGGAGCGATCCGGGCCAGAAGTGTCAGAATTGGCTGCTAAAAAAGGCAGCGGGACAGTAGATCGAGGACTCTCTCTCTTTCTCTCTCTCTCTCTCTCTCTCTCTCTCTGGCACAGGGCAACATTCCCCAATCGATACGCCTCGCGCGGCGGGAGAGGAAACGCGTCTCTTATGAATGAGATTTTAAATGATTTAAAGCCTTTCTTCTGCACGTCTGAATCCCAGATTCTTGTTTGACCCCCCCCCCCCCCCCCCCCCCCCGCCTACTGATGACGCTGTTTTATTTCCTCCTCCACGGCGATGCCCTCTGACGAGTCGTCCGTCGGGCTCGGGCCTCATACCGTAGGCAACCATTAGACCCGCTCGACCTTTCACCTGCCGGCAATGCCCATGTGAGTGCCCCTCTGCGTCGCTCCGCACCCGTCTCCATCTCGCTCGTTTATTTATTTCATTTGCCGTAGATTTATTGCCCCGGGCCCGTCTGCTTTCAGAGAGCCCCGCCGCAATGTTAATCAAATTGACTCGTATATATATATATATATATATATATATATATATATAACGGCTCCTCCAGCCGCTCTCTCGGTACTCTTCACCGTGATGTTTGATTTGCAGCTCGAGCTTCCATGGATTTCCAATAGAAAAAAAGAAGAGGAGGAAGAGAAGAAGAACAAAAAGTACAGTAGAAGAAGAAACTACCCCAGGACGAACGTGGTGGAATAAGCCGTCTGAAGAAAGCCAGGCTCACGCATTGTTGATGGTTGTTCAAGCCTCTTTTTATATATGTGTGTGTGTGAGTGTGTGTGTGTGTGTGTGTGTGGACTGTCTCATACGCTCACTCTCTCTCCCCGTTTCCAGGTCCATGCGCGGTGATGCATGGCTGCAGCCTGCATCTTGTGCGCGTTGTCGTGTGAGTTTAATGTCCAGCGGTCAAGCCCCGGCGGAGCCGTGTGGGATGTGTGGAAGCACCCACGGGAGGGGGTGGAGGGAGGCAGAGGGTGGGGGGGGCGGCGGTTGAGGACACAGTTTTCTTCGGCCGTGGAATGTCTTCATGCGGGTTCCTGTTTGGAGAGGCTGCTGCTCACGGCTCCCAGAAGTTGGCAGGAAACCACATGCTGCTTACACTGGGGCCGATAAGAAGGAGGAGGAGGAGGAGGAGGAGGAGGAGGAGGAGGAGTCGAGAGGAGAGGAGAAGAAGTGGGATTGTGGTGGTGCGAAGGGAGGGAGAGGGGGGCTTCAGTAAACCTTCAGGAAGGTAGATTATCCCACGAAATGCTGGCAGAGCTTCAGGCTTTGTGCGCGCCTGTGTGTGTACGTGCGCGTGTGTGTGTGTGCGTGTGTGAGTGCGTGTGTTTGTGTTTGAGTATAGAGAATGAAGAGGGAGAAGAAGGAAAAAAAAGAGAAAAGAAGCAGCTCCTGAGTTTCAATGAATCCGGGCCAGGCTCCACAAAAGGGTCTGCAGAACAAAAGGCCTGCGAGCTGAGAATGTGCAGCGTGGTGTCACGGCCCGATCTCACGCTTTGTTAACTCTCAAACACAGCGGCGAATAAAGACGGAGACAATCACGCCTCGCCGGTCAACGACCTGCCTGTTGATTACAAAGCTGACCGCTCAACACCTTTTTCGGGATTCATACGCGAGCCCCCCCCCCCCCTCCTCCTCCTCCCCTTCTCCCTCACCGTGCAGCACAATTATTATCATTTTTGTATTACATCGAGTCCTATGGAATGACATCTGTGTGTCACACGTGGGCGAAAATGATTGTCCCCCCCCCCCACCCCCAACCCCAAGTACAAAAATCCTGTTTAGTAGGCAATTAGTGTCAAGCAGGGAATACATTATTCAGCGCAAACAAAAAAACAAAAACAATAAAAAGGCTCAATACATTTATTTTCATTTTGTCTTGAATCCAGTGGAGCTCTGCGGGAATGAGTCCTAAAACCAAGAAATGAATTAGCATGTCTGCACGTTCTCTCCCCTCGTCCAGAAGTCAACGGGATTTATTTGTTTGCATGGGTTTTGATTCAATGCCTTAAGCTGAAGAGTCAGTAATTATTCCATTGTGAGTTTTAATATAAATATGTTTTTTAAAGCGGTTGCGAACAAGTGACCAAATGAGACTTGAACTCTATCCGGTCGGCCTTTAGCTCAGTGGTCATGTGACCGAGCCCATCTTATTCACGCCTAATGCCAGTATCATTAAACGTGTTCGCCACAGAGCTTATTTTCTCTAATAATCCCACATTTAAATGGGGAAGAAAATAAAATTATAATATATATATATATATATATATATATATATATATATATATATATATATATATATATATATATATATATATATATATATATATATATATATTCTTCTGTGTTCCAAATGTCCCATCCCGTGCAAAGAATTCAGAGCCCAAATATAATTAGCTCCCTTGACTCATTATGACGCCGTGCTACATCACGGTGCATCAGAAGACATAATGAACCTAGTCTTCTCCGCCGTCATGCGCAGAGAGACGTGACAAACGAGATTGGATAGCGGGGTCGCCGCGGGTCGCCGATTTACTACTCCGGGAGACGCCGCTTCTCAGAGAGCGGCTGAACCAAATCAAATGTCAAACAGGCAAAACATAGTCCACTTTTTTTTTGTTGGGGGGCGGGGGGCAGGCTCCTCCGATGTGTGTACCAGCCTGTTGTATTTGAGTGTCCGCCCCTCCCCCCTCAACCCATCATAAAATTGCATGGGCTGAGCCTCACATGTCCGACCGCAATCTATAGTAATTCCCTAAAGTGCACACACACACACACACACACACACGCACACACACACACGCACACGCACGCGCTCACACACGTACACACATGTGTGTGTACACACACACGCAATCCGAGGGATTATAAATCAGAGGCACTTGGGAAAGGTTTCAGCTGACTGGGGCTGATGTTTATGGTTTCCTATGACTGGATCCAGCTGTTTGGAGCCGCACAATGCCCCGAGAGGCGCAGTCAATTTGGTAGATTATCGTACTGACAGATGGTGTGTCATCCAACCCACCAATCAATACGCGTTATTTTTAATCCCTTCAAATGTTTACTCAAGGAATGTGGATGACTTTCTGGCCAAAAGCAACACTGGGAAAAAAAAGTGCAACGGGGTGACGCGCTCCCCTCTATACCCTGAATGGGGCGGGACCAAAATCGAGCAATCAGACAAGACATCCATCAGCGTCCTGCGCTGGGTGGAGTAAATGACCTTGATGTAGTCTTCACACTCAATTTCAGATACCCTTGGGCTCCATTACGAGGAGATTTAAGCAGCGAGAGCCCCGCCGGCCTTCACGTCGGATTCCCGCGACAGTCGATGCGCCGAGCGCCGAGGCGGAGGGTGATGCGGGAGGAGGGCACGGGGAAGAGGAGGGGTGAGTCAGCAGGTGATGAAAAAGCACGGCAGGGAAAATTAAGATGGAGTAAGAAGGGGCTCCGGGAGATGAGGAGGAAGAGGAGGAGGAGGAGATGGCTGGAAAAGAGTGAGTTTGCAGATGGAGGACGACGGATTGTTCTTAGGGACGCAATATAAGGGTCGTTTTTAGACGGGGAATACAAAATATATATGTATAGATTTCAAGAGTGATCCATCACAGCAGCAGCACATGATTGGATTCAATCATCTGTGAATATTAAAGCCCTCTGCCTCTTTTATTCTACTCTAGTTGCTGGAGAAGAAAGAAAAAAAACACTGGCGGGAGAAAGTATGCACAGAGGGAGACATGTTTGCACACACACACACACACACACACACACACACACACACAGGGATATGTGCGAGACATTTTGATGGTGTGGCTGCTGAATCACAAACTTATTTTATGATATTTAAAGTTACAGTTGATTGTAATTGTTACCCGGCGTCACTGAGCTGATCCTTAACGAATAATAACTATAACTTCCTATGTTCTCATGGAGGATGGAACTCAATAAAAGGGAAACGCAGTCATTTTTATTTTAAATGTTATGTTCATCATCATCCTCACTGTTGTTATTATTACTATCATTCAGAAATTAATACAAATACACTACCGTTCAAAAGTTTGGGGTCACTTAGAAATGTCCTTATTTTTCAAAGAAAAGCATGTTTTCTGAATGAAGATAAAAAATTATTAAGAAATGCACTCTATACATTATTAACGTGGTAAATGACTATTCTAGGTTGAAACACCTAAAAAAATGTTTTAGATTTACACGGTTGTATAGAGGCCCATCTCCATATTCTAATGGCACATTGTGTTATCGCCTTAGAAGACTAACGGAGGAGTAGAATTTTAGAAAACCCTTTTGTTATGTTAGCACAGCTGAAAACAGTTATGCTGGTCAGAGAAGCTTTTCAACTGGCCTTCCTTTTGAGCTTGAAGTCTGAAGAACACAATTCATATTGAAAATACAAATCATTATTTCTAACCTTGTCAATGTATTTACTATATTTTCTATTCATTTTGCAATTCATTGGATAAATAAAAGTGTGTTTTCATGAAAAACACAAAATTGTCTGGTTGGGTGACCCCAAACTTCTGAACGGTAGTGTACATTCAATTAAAATCAATTCCAGTTATTTTCTTAAGTTCAGAGGGCTTTACAGTCTGTACACATACAACATCCTCTAACCCGAGACCTCACATCAGTTCAGGAAAAATTCTCCGCAAAAAATGTTTAACGCCTAGAAAAAGAGAGGCGACAGAAAGCAGGAGACAGGAGGCGGGAGGCATAACAAGTACAGACAAGATCTGGACGACGGTTTCCTTTTCGTTTCCACTTTGTCGCATCCTTCAAGTCCGACCTGTCAGGGAGGAAGGAGGCGTTTTGAGCCCCCCCCCCCCCTGCAGCTGTACGAGTGGCATCATTAACAAAGGTCAGGTGTGCTCACTGTGAAATTATACACACACACACACACACACACACACACACACACACACACACACACACACACACACATATATACACAAATTCCTCATTGACTTGTAAATACACCTGCTATCCTCGCCCAGGGGTGACAGCTTGCCCTTTTGCCGTCTTCCGTGGGAGGGGGGGGGGGGGGGGGGGGGGATTGACAGGGGCCCATTCTTGATTAAATTAAGAGGCTGCTGACAGAAACGCTTGAGTTAAACAAGCATGTAAATAAGATTAACATCAAGTGCCAAAAAAAAAAAAAAGCCGACGGGGGTTGTTCAGGGAGTCTGACGGGTTGTGGCTCGCGTCCCGTTTCACGTACCAATTCTGGACCGGAAAGAAAAGCACATCTTGCACATTTTTAAATGGAAAGCCAGTAATAAAATAATGTGGATGAAAGGGGCCGACTTTTTTTCCCAGATCTGTTGCTCTGACAACAGGTCCAGATAAACTTAAAGCCTGCCTCAGGGGAGTGGAACCCAGGGAGAGCCAGTTGTCAAAGAGAGAGTTATATCTCATTCGTAAAAGTATAGAGATGATTAGTTTCTCCCGGAAGACGTCCGTGGTGTTCAAAGAGCCAGATGGAGAGGTGGAAAGAATGAAAAATGGGAATGGCCGATCACCTCCTTTCCAGCATCCTGGAGTGTGTGTGTGTGTGTGTGTGTGTGTGTGTGTGAAGTCTTTTGACCATCACAATGAGATTCTTGCTGTGCTTCACTAAAGTATTAGATTTATCGCCACATATTTATTTATAAATCCGTGAAATTCGATTGAACCGTCAACCCCCGAAACTCTGAAAACACAGCTGATGGGAATGGCATACATTCTGCAACTATATGGTCTTAAATCAAAGCGCAGGTCAAATATTGTTTTTTAGCTGTTGATGTCGCTGGATAAACAAAAAAAATAATAAAAAAACATGTTTCTACCCAATTTTATGACAAAAAGCACAAACATCAAACCAATAGTGGCGATAGAGGGAAGGATCACTTGGATAGATTCCCTGAGCAACAGGAATGTGTCCGATGGTTGTTTCTTTAAATCACAGAAGAAATACCACCAAAGTCGTGCTCCGGGGACCGTAAAGGTCGATAGAAAAACATCACGGCGGCTCCAACCAAAAGCCTCTCCGATATTCTCTTCTGACCTCCGTTCGAATCATCCAGCAATCAAATTAAGCCAACATTACAAAGAGACCAGGGTCCCGCCAGGTTTGATACGGGAGAAACACACCAACGAGCCACACACACACACACACACACACACACACTCGGCTCTCCAACACACCGCATGCTTATCACCACCAGGGAGGTCAAAGCTCTCCCCAGACAAACCCCGCATGTGCATCTCGCTAATGACCGCCGCCTTCGCGTGAGCAATTTGCGGTCACAACATTGTGAGAAGGGCTGTCATGTGGGGAGAAACACGCCATTAAGAGTCAAGCAGCTGTGTCAGACGACTCAGACCCGCCTGTCACGCGGCCCGACGCCCCCTCACGTCGGAGAAAAGGTTGCTGCTCGTCTTTGTCCGCTGGAGCCAGTGTTTGCATAGCGGAGAAAGAAAAAAAGAAGAAGAAGAAAAGAAGAAGAAAAGAAAAAGAAAAAGAAGAATAGGAGGAGAAGAGGAGAAGAAAAAGAAGAGGAGGAGGAGAAGTAGAAGAATGAGAAGAAGAAGAAGAAGAAAAAAAGAAAAAGAAGAAGTACAAAGAAGAAGAAGGACAAAGAAGAAGAAGAAGAAGAAGAAGAAGAAGATAAAGAAGAAGAAAAAGAAGAAGGACAAAGAAGAAATACAAGGACAAAGAAGAAGAAGTAGAAGAAGAAGAAGAAAAAAAAAGAAGTACAAAGAAGAAGAAGGACAAAGAAGAAGAAGAAAAAAAGAAGATAAAGCAGAAGAAAAAAAAGAAGGACAAAGAAGAAATAGAAGGACGAAGAAGAAGAAGTAGAAGAAGAAGAAGAAAAAAAAAAGAAGTACAAAGAAGAAGAAGGACAAAGAAGAAGAAGAAAAAAAGAAGATAAAGCAGAAGAAAAAAAAGAAGGACAAAGAAGAAATAGAAGGACAAAGAAGAAGAAGAAGAAGAAGAAGAAGAAGAAGAAGAAGAAGAAGAAGAAGAAACGGGCCCAGGGCAGGTTTACTTTACGGGTGCCGCACTCAAAAAAACGGCGTTGTTAAACGAGGTCGCGGCTTTAGACGGCCCCTCCCCCTCCCCCGATAACACACATGTGTGTATTACTACAGACTTCTGACCGTGGGATACATTTCACTGGGATTGTATCTTATATAATTCAAGCCGACATAAAGAACTGATGGATCGATTTGTCGGTCGGGTATCATTTAAAGAGCATTAAAAAAACTCTTTTACTGACGGGGTTTGGAGTCGTCTCAGATATCTCCCAGCAGTTACGCTGAAGGCATTTAGAGAAGGAGTACTTCAGGAGGGTCGGGTCAGGTGAGAGTTCATCAGGGTCAGGATTATAGTCCGTGCTCTCGGGTTTCCGTGGAGAGCAGGACGGCTCTCCTGGAAACCGATCCACTCTCAGCCCGACGGAGTAAGAAGGATCCACTTTTCCAGCAGGATACGACGAACACTTGCACAAATTATTCATAGTCGGTTTCTCGTAAACAGTAGAAAAAAAAATGTCCGCAGCCCTCAACACGATGTTGCCCGTCGGTGGTCATGTGATCGTGCAACAATGTCAAGTGATTGCTTTTTTTAGCTCGCGACACAGCTGTGGCGCCCAGACAAAATACCCCGCTGACCTACAACCTATGGGACCGGCGTCCCTTAGGAAAAAGGAAGCTTCCAACTTTGGTGGTCCTCTGACTTTTGTTTCTATCTTGCAACACCGCCCCGAGATTCACATTTAAGAAACGATGGATCGGCGAAGAACGGATCCGTTCAAAGTCGTCGCACACGGCTTCTAAATGTGACGCTGAATCAGCACTTTAACATGTGTCGCACCCTTGGCATGCACTCTTCAATAAAACGTTGTTCTTATTTTTAGCAAAATGTATTATACAAATTTCCGGTTTAAGCAAACATACGTTTTCTTCAGCCGGCTTCCAACACCTGCTTTACACACCTCTTAAAGAGACAGTGCACTTTCCTCCCTTCACAGTAAGTATGTGAATAAAACATGAAACCTTAAACATAAATTATTAGAAATGGACACCATTGAATTACATCAGTAAGAGATATGAAATGACCTTTCAGGGTGCTACACAGGCATGATTCATGAAGGCACACTTTTTCTTGGCATGGATGCAAAGGGGGCAATCGGTTGCTTTGAAGTTCCGGAGTGGTAGACACAGACTACATGTAAGAACCAGCAAAAAAAAAAGCAGAGTCAAAGCATTTTAAAAACCCACACACTTAGTCATTGTGTCGAAGACGCAGCAATTATGAAGTAGGGCGAGTCAAAAGCTCCAAAGAACTTGATTTCTAGGTCATAAAAAGCGTAAAGGGGACTCAGGGGCCTTTAAAAACAACTTCTAGACCTTTCTGCTGCATTTGACACAGTGAACCACCAGATCCTTATTTCCTCCCTTCAGGACCTGGGTACCTCAGGAACTTCACTTTCCCTTTTCTCATCCTACCTCAACGACCGCACTTACCAGAGAGGATCTGTGTCTGAACCTTGCCGTCCCACTTCCGGGGTCCCTCAAGGCTCCGTCCTGGGTCCCATTCTCTTCTATCGGCTTTGCCATTCGCTCGCATGGCTTTTCCTACCACAGCTATGCTGATGACACCCAACTGATCCTCTCGTTTCCCCGATCTGAAACACAGGTAGCGGCACAAATCTCTGCCTGTCTGACTAACATCTCTCAGTGGGTGTCTGCACACCGCCTGAAAAACGGAACTACTTTTCCTTCCAGGGAAAGACTCTCCCACCCACGACCTGACTACCTCTTTCAACGACTCTGTGTTAGCCCTGACACCGACTGCCAGGAACATTGGTGTGACACTCGACACATCTTTTCAGACTTTACCTTGAAAAAAAACAGATAAGCACTTCAGTGACACTTGAATGGCACTTACTTATGGTGATATTCTAGTCTCGCTTTCTCAAAAAAAGCATTACTTTCTTGATTCTTGTCTGTACTCATGGTTGAATGCACTTATCGGAAGTCACTTTGGATAAAGGCGTCGGCTAAATGGCGTGTAATACATAAAGAATGAACTCGGAGAGAATGTGTAAAACAAGTGTTTCCCCGTCGGGTTTGGAAGTAGACATCCTCTCACAGCTTGGAAGATGACAAGATGCTTGTTTCCTCTCGCGGAGCCGGCGTCCAAAAACCGAGGTCTGCTTCTCGACGAGAGCCCGTCACGACGCCTTCTGTCACCCGCTGGCATCCTCCGACAGGCGGGGACGGCCGCGAGACGAGATGCCAAGATGTACATCTCCGAGAATGAGCCGGTTGGCAGCAGACTCTCCGCTGTACGTCGCCCTCCATCTCCCTCCATCACTCTCTCTCTCTCTCTCTCTCTCTTCCTCTCTGACATGAACACAGAGGATTGCCTACTTTGTGATTTACACTCTGCTGCCTTTTCCAGGCTTCTGAGAGCGGCTCGTTGAGCTCCTTGACATGCACACGGCGCACGGGAGAAATAAGCGAGGTCAACTTTTCGAGATCCGCGTTGCACTGTGCACATATTAAACAGGGCAAAGGGATGTGAGGCCTTACCTTCCTTTTGAAGAAAAATGTTTTCACATCTTTTTTAACATTTTATTTTGCCTTGGTGTGACAGAAACTTCACACATTCAACAAAGCAACAACACAGGGAACCCTATGGGATATATTTGAGCACCTCTTTACTTAAATGTTTATTAAATGTATTATTGAGGTCGCAAATCTTTTCTTGAAGTTCTTTAAAAGACAATATTTTCTTGCAGAGGTTAAATGGGATTTAGATCGATACACATTGTGTCCGTACGCTTAACATTTGAATCTAGACCCGGAAGACGGGTTAGCTTAGCAGAAAGATTGGAAGAAGGCGGCAACAGTTAGCCCGGCTCGATTTGTAAGTCCAAAAGAAAAATACTCCTCAGTTCCTCACTGGTCAGCACGCTTTATCTAGTTTGTTTATTCTGTACAGAAAGTGAAATGTAGAAACTACAAGTTGGTGTCCATCTTCCCATTTAAATCCCAAGAAAATGTGTATTCCCCTAATCGTCGGAAGCTTCTTTTAATATAAAATGAAGAGCGCTTTGCTTTGAAGAACAAGTGTTTGTGGAGCAGCCGCCGCCGGACCCCTCGGGGCATATTAGCGATATCATCTTGTGTTTCAGAGTTTTGAGATTCATAAAAAAAAAGGGGGTCCCGGCATTACCCACGGGAGGCCGATGAGCAAGCGTGCATCGGCTTATCAGCACACCGGGAGATTCACTAGGGATGCTGGCATACCACACACACACACACACACACACACACACACACACACACACACACACACGAAGGCTGGAGTCCGCTGACTCAACCGCAGAGATACATGTTGTGTGGGCGGGCGAGCGCCTCATTGATTTTTTGTGTTGGAGAGATTAGTGTATGTTAGGGTTACACACTCAGGGCTGGGGCAAATTAAAGAGGAACATACACTTTGAGCCCCGGCTGCAAATCCCTCCCTCCCTCCCTCCGTCCCTCTCCGTTCCTGGAGATCAGAGGACGGTCCGGACCAGGCAGCAAACAGATGTAATACCCCAAAAATATGCATCTCAAGGTCCTTTTGATCCGATAATGAATGCTAATGTTATTCGACCGAGAAGATATCAGTTGAAATGAATCCAGATTTTCTCATTCAAATTAATTTGAGCTGGTGAATGTCGGCTTATGAAGCTCCCATCTTGTGGTCTTTGTTCAGAAAATGGGGGCCGGCTTTCTGGACTCTCTGGCGGTCGATGACTTTGGGCAGTCCGCTTCTTTTATCCGGCTCCCCCTCCTGGGGTTACGCTCGTTTGGGTCCCCACAGCTGTTGCTCGGGGTTTCTCGACTCAAGCACCGTTTTCTCAGCGGAATGATCGTCCATTTTACGTTTTACGATCCGAGATGGCGACACTTCGGATTTATGGGAATCTCGCAGAGAGGTTGCAGATGGCGTCCAACTCAACCACCCTCCACTTTACAGGCACTTCAAGAACTACGGAGGCTTTCAGGTAAAAACCGCGAAAAGCCACCGTGGTATTCCCCCGCAATCCAATACACTGTTCCTTTAAGAATTGAGCCGAGGAATCTCTGTCTATCTGCATGTGCCGGGCGTGTCCTTTGCGTATCTCCGTAACCGTTCATCCCATCAACTTCACACTCACGTTGGCGTATTGCCGGAGACTCGAGGACGAGCGCCGTCGATGTCGGGGGAGCGAGACGATCGAGCGAGTCGTCCGCAGCGGGCCTTTACGGCATTCCTTCATCGACCTCTATCGCCGTGCTAAGGCGACTCAGTTTTCCCTGGAGTCGACACGGGATGAGAAGAACCCCCCCCCCGCCAAGGAATCAGGTCTTCCCGAGTCTGTTCCTAATGTCCATAATCTGTCCATCCTGGAGAGGGATCCTCCTCTGTTCTTCCCTTTTTTTTCCCCTGAAGTTTTGTTTGGGAGTTTTTCCTGGTCCGATGTGAGGTTCTGGGACAGGGATGTCTATGTGTACAGATTGTAAAGCACTCCGAGACAAATGTGTAATTTGTGAAAATGGGCTATACAAATAAACTGAATTGAATTGAATAATGGATGGCACCGTCGAAGAGAGGGGACGAATCGCAGCTCCTAGAGAGGAGGTCTAGAGTAGGGAGCACACCCATGAGTCAGATCCCTGAGTTGAGCTGGATCCAGATACCTAGAAACACGCGTGAGGAAATGTTTCTCTTCCCGTTAACTCCGCCGCGCCAACGCAAACAACCGATCGCATAACATCAGATTAAACCCCGAAGCACGAACTTCAGAGAGGTCAAAGTCTCCAACCGAAGGTCAGTCGAGGCGGGCCGCTCGGCCCAGCGTCCTCTTCCTGCTCGAGTAAACGGATCCTCCTCGCCGACCGGTATCCAAGCGCGAGCCGCCTGTCTCGACGTCTTCCTCGCTCGCTTCTTAAGCGCGAAGCCGCTCGTCTTTTTACACATATTCCCCCGCGATCGGCTCTTATCTGATCCGACACCGTTCCCGCGGCTCGACGCGGCGTTAACGCGCGGCGTGTGCGTTCCGCCGCTCCGATGTCACGGGAATCCTCCGAGCTGCCAGTCACGGCGCCGCGGCGGCGGAGCCGAGGCCCCCGCGTTCTGGAACGCTCAACGCCGCTTCAGACGTTTTTTTTTCTCTCTCTCTCTCTTTCTGCTCCTTGTTAACACGCCCGCCGGAACGTTTCATTAGCCCCGAGTCTGTTTTTTTAATAATGAGAATCAAATATTTTTCGTAAACTAGAACGACAGCGTGAGCAGGAAGTTCAGACGGACCGTTTTTTTTAAAAGTCGTGCTACGCTGACACTGATTTCCCTCTCTCCCCCTCCTCCTCCTCCTCCTCCTCCTCCTCCTCCTCCTCCCCCCCCTCCCCCATGTGTTACCCTCTCCGCTGATGCCGCGTGTCAGCTGGAAGGCACGGCGCTGAACCATGCAGATGTAATCTACACCTCTGCGCCAGACACAGCGACTGAAACGAGGCGGGCGGGCCGATCCGTGACAAGCCGACAGGATCGGCGTGGCGACACATGTGTGGGTATCGGCTTTCATGTAACGCACCCCATGGGGGCGAGCGAGAGAGAGAGAGAGAGAGAGAGAGAGAATATATGGTCGGAGGCCAACTCTTGTAATCGGTGTGTCGAGGAAAGAAGAGGTGTTGGGAGGAGAGAGAGAAAAACTCTGCTGCACGACTGGGTGGGATGTTGCGCGGGTTTGGCGAAGAGATCTACGAGAGAGGAGATGGGGAGGGGATAAGAGGAGGAGGAGGGGGAGGGGGAGGGGATAAGAGGAGGCCACGAACGAGCGACGGAGCATGAAATGGAAAGAGCAGGTTAAAGAAAGCGCGACGGCACCAAGTGGAAAGAGACCAAAGGTGGCTGGGTGGAAGTCCACAGGTTTGTTTGGGAAGGGGAGCGGGTCTCTCGACCGGCGAGGCGGGCGCTGTTATTGGTGCCGAGATCCCGTGTGGCGGCGGGGGGTTATCATCAGCATCCGGGAGCTATCGTCGGTCCAAGATTCGGCCTCGTTCGATCGACCCCCCCCCCCAGAGCAGAACACACGGGTTCAAGATGTTGGGGCCAATGGCCGGAACACGAGGCACAGTACCCCCCCCCCCCCCACACACACACACACACACACATACACACACATCAGAGGATTCCCCTTCTCTTCCAGAGTCTGATCCGCTTTCCCCCTGAAAAAGAAGAAATCAAACACCAAAGAGCCGTTCAAACTTACTCCAGCTTGGAATGAAGGGGTTCTGTTTTGATTTACAGACATACGACCCCCCCCCCCCCCACACACACACACACACACACAAACACACGCACAAACACACACGTGTGTGTCGCCTTTTGGTTCGCAGGAGTCACACGAAAAAGTGCCGCTCGGTTTCCGCGAAAGCGTCTCCGGGATGGAGGCAAGAAGACATGCGACGCCGCAGCCGAGGAGAAGAAGCAACAGAGTCGTTTTGTTGTTTCCAACTACCCCCCCCCCCCCTCCAGCACATTCTCTCTCTGCAATATTAATCACATTTGACAGCTGTTTTAGCTGCGAAAACAAACACAAGATCGGAGCTTCTTTCTTTTTTTAGTGCGTGTTCATTTTTTTCTCCACTTTTTGGGGGGGAAAGCGCACACACACACACACACACGCTCGAGCGTGGACTGGCTCATAATGAACAACTGGCAGGGAGGTGGGGGGGAGAGGGGAACACGCTAGAGACAGCGGCGTAGTCTGTGGAAGCAGCCTCATTAGAAATGGGATGTTGTTTACTCGTGTGACATGTTGACAAGCTGCACCGACACGGGTGTTTGTGTGTGTGTGTGTGTGGGGGGGGGGGGGGGGGCGGGGCGGTGCTCGGTAACGGGAATATATATGTAGTTGATAATGGACCCTCCACAGGTCAGAGCCTCGGTGAGTGGCTGCTCACCCACGTGACTCCCTTCTCTACCGACCAACATCCACGTGACTACAACGCAATTAACAAGGTGTGAGAAGATAATGATTTCTCACACACACACACACACACACGCACACACGCACGCACGCACGCGCAATTTGCAGCATTAAGCCGCCTGATAGCACATGTCCACCGGGAGTTAGCGAGTGATTTAACGGACATTGCTCATACCAATTAGAGGGAATCAGCGAGGCGACGCCACTGACAAGTGGATGCCGACACTATCCACGCACGCGCGTGCGCACAAACACGTAAAGGGGGGGGGGGGGAAAGGGCGGGGCGGGGGGAGGGTATGTAAATAGCCCGTTTAGATAATCCCTCCGCCGTCGGCTCGAGAAGACACCGACACATCTCCACGCGCTCACCCCCTCACCTGCTGACCGCCGGGGAGGGGGGGGAGAAAAGAGAGCCGCACAAAAGAGTTTCTATTTGCACGCCCATTGGAGGAGATGATGAGGGGAGGGGGGGTTGGGGGGTGTCAGACCCTGGAGAGCACCTGATTCATTTCTTCTCGAGGGCTATTAATCTTTTCAAGCACCAGAATCACTTTGGCTCTCAGGAGCTGCAGAGGAGATTGAGTTTGCTATTACAATCAAGGGGGGGGGCAGCGGCCACGTCGTCCTTGGTGCACCCCCCCCTTCCCATTTAAAAAAGAAAAACCCGAGGGAGGGCAGAGCCAACATTATGGCTGATTAGCTGTTTATCACTTACTGGTCGCCCGCTCGTCTTCACGCGCACAGCGCCGCGTTTCACAGCACGCGCAAAATAAAAGGCCGTTTCTCAATTCAAAGTACACGACTGCAGACTTGTGTTCTTTTGGAGTCTGGTCTCGGGAGCCCAGACTCCGGAGGACGGGAGGACGGGAGGACGGTCTTTCTGCGATTGGAACGGCTGCTTATTTGATGACGTCACCACATCAGCTGTTCTTGCTCCTGAGTTTATTCTAATTATTCATTCAGTGTAAATTATTTTTTACAGTCGAATAAACAAAACAACCTAAAATGACATTCCGTGACTCAACAACAGTAGTATTTATAAAAAGTCATCTGTCAGTTGTTTATTTTCTCCTCCGCTATTGTTTCCGGTTGCTGGTGAAATGCATTGTGGGATATATGCTGGCCAGAGTACGCACAAGTCTCCTGTGACGCATCCTCCGGAAAGTGGGAGGATCAAGTCACATCCGGGCATTTTGACCGTGCTTTGAGAGAAGCGAACTTTGAATTGGAACATGAACTCGGGCTGAGACTGATGACGTTTCACGAGGTCACGAGGACACAAGTAGAGGAAAGGACGCACAAGTACGCATATTGAGAAACGGCCTTTAGAGTCCCGGCACGTACAGAGCGTTTAGCTTCAGCGCATGCGTGTTAGGCCTTTCAGAATCAGAATCAGAATCAGCTTTAATGGCCATGAAAGTTTTCACATACATGGAATTTGTCTCCGGTTCCACTTTGCTCTCTCATACACAATATACATTAAACTAGATAAATGTAAATATAAAAAAGATTCAAAAAGACATTAAAGGCAGTAGTCAAAAAGTGCAGCTAGTGCAGATGGAGAGTCTGATCAACTGTTCATCAGGGTGACAGCCAGAGGGAAGAAGCTGTTTCTGTGTCTGGTGGTTTTGCCGTCGTTTTAAATGTGCATTCCCGCGCAGAATGGACACCCACATTGTCCATTTTATATATATTCCTATAAACCCAGTAATTAGTGACTTGGTTTTAACACCCACTTTGTCTACGTCATCGTTTTCCAAACTTTATCTCACCTGGACGTTTTCAAAGTATCCTTCCGCGGGAGATTAGGGTCTATAATTGATCTGTTTTGTACCATCTGGACCAGAGGTTCTCAAATGGGGGTACGTGAGATTTCTTTTTGATATATTTTAAATAAGCACCCATCAAAACAAAGCCTTATATTTCTTACAATATAAGTGTACGTTAATAAACAAAATTGTATATATTATATTGTATATGGTAAATTTTGCTGGTTACATCTTTAGGCTGAAAAATATTTTGCAGGGGGTATGTGACTCAAAAGGTTTGATTGATTAATTCTTATCCATCTTAACCCTCAGCCATGAAATCGTTGTTTCTTTGTATTTAAAATGTTTAATTCATTTCAAGGCAAATAGATCCCGAGCCTCGTGGCTAATGGGCTAATTATCACCGCGGCCCACGCGAGTCCCGATCACATTACTCCGCTGCCCGAGACCCTCGGGGGTCAAAGGTCGCTCTGGCTACACGAGTAAGGGCCCGATTCATCAACTCCAAGTCAAAATAAGAGCATAGACATCACATTTATTACTGCCCTTGTATAATTTATCAGCCACATTCATTAAAAACCGTGGCCTCGTCTCTTGAAAGATGTCTGCCGGCGAGGAGCATTAATTGCAGGGGAAAAAAAACCCACCCAGAGTGAAGTGACGGGCCTCGGACGCGGATCCCCCCCCCCCCCCGCCGCTCAGGCTCCGGGATGTCTGCGCTAATGGCGTAGTGGGGGGGAGGGGGGGGTATACGGAGGCCACTTTAAAATGAAAAACGCAGAGAGAGCCCGGTGTCACTTAATCAATGTGAAACCCCGGCGGGAGGCAAAGCGGGCCCCAGACTCATGTCCCCTCCAACGAAAGATGGAGGGGGGGGGGCTCTCACGATGCAAGTCATATCAGTCACAGCAACGAATGGCGACCGCTCCCAAGGGTCGGGGAGGGTGGGTGGGTGGTGAGGGGGGGGGGGGGGCGGTAGCTGCGAGGAGGTCGCCTCTCCTTCGGAGGTGTTTTAACGACATCATCCGTCTCGGTAGCACAACGCCGTCTCCGCCCCGAGGAGACATCATCACCGGCGGCGGCTCCTCCTGAGCGGCCTTCATGCACGCCGGAAGAAAGACTTCTTTTAATAATATATTTTTTTCTAAACACACACACACAAAAGCATGCGCTGGCCAATCACGGCCAGTTATTATGTCACAAAGATCAATGCCGATCTGTTTGTGTAACTCTGAATTACCAGAACGAACCCAAACTCTGGGGACACGAAGCTAAACCTCTTTCCCTGCAGGGTGGAGTTCACTGTGAGGCATCTTCTCCACACACACGCTGGCCATAGACCCCCCCCCCCCCCACATCTAGGCCTTGAGGTTCCCCCAGGAGGAGGAGGAGGGGGGGGGGGGCGGCTCTTGTCTCTCAAAAGCTAACCGGCTCCCGTCCCTCAGCTCTTCCCCGTTTGTCTCTCTCTCTCCTCCACCAGCAACACTGAACCGCTGCTTGTACCGGATGACCCCCCCCCCCCCCCCACACACACACACACACACACCCGAAGAGGCTCTGGGGCCCCGTTAAATGCCGACAAGTCTTTCTCCACTTCAGTCGATGCGATGGGAGAGCGGTTGGAGCCTTCCCCTCTATTTATTTGGAAAAGAAGAATTTCCTAAAAGTAGCTCACCAAAGCGAGGGCTTGTCAGTCACCACGTCCCCCCCGCCCCCTCTCTCCCCCCCTCTTTGGTTAATTTAGAGTCCAACATGTATTTGGAAACCAAGTTTCTTACCACACGTCACACACACACACACACACACACACACACACACACACACACCCCAAAATGTGTTGAATTACTTTTAATAATGAACATTTTAAAAAAGGGAGACGAAAGAATAGAAAATCAAACTCAAGGGTGAGGAACACGTTGGCGTCTCTCGTCTCTCCGGTTATCAGCTCGTTAAAAGACAAACGCACACACACACACGCACTAGTTAAACAACCGCGTGAGGACGAAGTCAGGACTTCAATGAGGCTTATCGCGTCCATAAAGTTAGCCAATAGAAGTCTTTGTAGACCATCCGGCCAATCAGAGGAGGGCTAGAGCGCCGGAGATCGTTGGCGAGTTAATCCTAAACCGAGCCGACGGGTCAAAATCCAGCTCAGGCTCCTCGACTCTCAGCGGTCCTCATGGCGACGCTCCGGCGTCCGGGACGATGAGCAGGGGGTTCCTGCGGGGGCTCGGCTCCAACAGAGTCCCGCCGCCGCCGCGCCCGCTCCCCCCCGACGTGGCGTCCGCCGCTCCTGCCGCTTTTGCGTCCTGGGAGATGGTCAGCGCCTCCGCCACCCGCTCGCCCAGCTCCTGGATCAGCAGCCGGGAGGGGGGGGCGTCGCCCTCGGGCGGCCCCGCCCCCGCCCCCCCTCCCCCGCAGCTTTGCCCTTCAGCCTCAAACTCCTCGCTCTCGCCGGACGAGTCGCCGCCGCCGCTGCTGCTGCTGCTGCTGGAATCGTCGCTGTCCTCCTCCTCCTCCTCCTCCTCCTCCTCCTCCTCCTCCTCCTCCTCCTCCTCCTCCTCCCCAGCCACCATCGTCGCTGCCTCCTCTAGCTCTTCGAGATCCAGCTCCAAGTCTTTTTTACACAGGGAGGCCGTTTGTAACGTCACGGCCAAGGCCGACATCTTCTTGGCCCTGAGGAGATTTAAGAAAGAGGAAAAGAAAAAAGTTTAAGAGAGTGGGAAATAAACCTGAAAATAAAAGAGAGTAAGAGACATCAAACTACAACTTCATTAGCGGTGAGAGAGACGGAGAGAGAGAGAGCGACGGACTCATCGACCGGCTCTGCGTACTAAAGATTCAGCCGTAGGATAACCATCTACAAATCTAATACCCATTAACCATATCCCGTCCTCATCGGAATGCTAAGTAGACCGCGATTTGCCGAGGCGGGGGGGCTCGATGAGATATGGAAATATGGACGTTTAATAATGTAGGGAGATGAGCTGCAGTGATACGCGGGGCTCGTGCTCTCTCCTCTTCTTCTCCGCCACCGCTGCTCTCCCTGCGAGAGGAAATGATAGAGGGATTACAGTGAGAGAGAGAGAGAGAGAGAGGAGCGGCGGCAGCCCCCCCCCACCCTCTCACTTTCACCTCCTAAGCCAACAGTTGATGGGGGGGTGGGAAACAATCAGAGGAGCCTTTTCTTTCACTCTCCTTTCTTTTTAGAGAGGGGGAGACACACACACACACACACACACACACACACACACACACACACACACACACACACACACACACACACACACACACACACACACACACACACACACACACACACACACACACACACACACACACACACACACACACACACACACACACACACACACACACACACACACACTTATTTTTCATCCAACAATCAGGCTGTAGAGAGATTTGAATCTGCGTTTCCCACCCAGACGTTCCTGATCATTTCTGTCGCTGTACAACTTTTTCTTTTTCTTTTTTAAGAGAAGAGAGAGAAATAAAGAGGGTCCGTCAGCCCATTGTCGTGACGGGTCTAAAGACCAGGAGAGCGAAGAGGGCTGCTGAAGGTCGCAGGGAGTGGGGGGGTTAGACACACTCTGCAGCCTGCAGCTCGGTGTGGCAGCCTAGTTGCATCTAAAAAACAACAACAATAACAATCCTCTTGATAAAAACAACAACTCTGGGTCTTTGTCTGACGAGAGTTCCGTCCGTTCAGTTTTCACTGACGCACGTCGCTCCGAGATGAAGGGCGGAGCAGGAACGTCCGTCCGTTGAGCTCAATGTTTATTCGGTTCCGCCATAAAACTCTCATTCAAGATAACTTGTTTCGTTCTGAGCATCGCTCACGACGCCGCCCCGAACCACCACCTCCTCCTCCTCCTCCCTCCTCCCTCCTCCCTCCTCTTGCGACGTCTCTATTTCTCTCTTTAAAATAAAATAAAAAGTGTTTGAAACGAGCCGGGAAGCCGACTTCAAAGACCTGGCCTCACCTTTTAATGTCGTTGCAGAAAGAGAAACGAGCTCCTCTCGGCTTCCCGAAATCGTCCTGGCTTCATGAATCAACCGAAACACGGGTTGAAACCGCGGCGCTGTGTGTGTGTGTGTGTGTGTGTGTGTTCCTATACTTTCAGAGATGACTACCCCAGGACCAGGTTTTATTTTTCTTATAGGGTGAGATGTCCCCGGTAACTTCATGTTGACCCCGGGGCTCCGCGGTCCAAAACACAACGAGTTCCTCAAAAGGTTCCTAATCCTCCAGGAGAGTCCCCCGCGGTCCAGAGGAGTCCGGCTGGACGAACACTGGCGTGTTGTTTTTGGAGGAAGTGAATTAATGTCTGGACCGGGAACGTCTCCACAGATTCATAAAGCAGTGCATTAAACAACCCCCCCCCCCCCCAATATAGTTCTCTCCCCACGGTGGACACTCCTTGAAGGGAGGGAAGGTGTTTTATTGCTTTTGAATGTCCTCCTACAAGCCCCGCATTATTCACGCCGGGAATGCCGGCCACGCTGCCAAGAGAACTTAAGTGGTCGCTATTCGGCGTCCCGGCGCAGTTAGAAGGCGTGTGCGCCGCCCCTATTGTCATGGCGATCAGAAGATGACCTCTGCGGGTCACCTCGATTCAGACCGTCCATTCAGGGTGGGATAAAGTGCGTGTGTGTGTGTGTGTGTGTGGAGGGGGCTACTCTTACGCCGCCATTCACATTTTCACACTGGGCTTTCGCTGCCCTCTCCGGCCCAATTAAGCCGGCGCCGGGTCGGCTCCTCGTTAGCACGCCGGCCTAACGAGCGCCCGATGATTCTGGCGAGGAAAGTGTTTGCGGAAGGGCGGCGTGAAACTATGTAAACAGATCTTATAGCGCGAGCTCTTCACTGTACACCGAGAAAGGAATACTCTTGTTTTGAGGAGGAGGAGGAGGGGGAGGGGGAGGGGGGGGGGGATGTGGGAAAGGAGGGAGATGCTCTTTCTCACGTGGCGCCCCGAAACCCAAAATGTTTTGGCAGTTTTCTCGGTCACAACGTGAAGGAATTTGGAAACAGTAGCCAAAGTTAATTTTTTGGGTAACCTGCCAGCTCAGAATGTAGAAAGACCTCCCCCCCCCCCCCCCTCGTGGTTTTAGTCGTGGAGCTGCGACATTCTCAAATAAAACGCCAGATACGTTAAAATGGTTTTAAAAAGCCACGTTCGTACATTTTGAAGCAGAACTCGCCTCCTGCCTTAAATATGGTACAGGGTTCTTACACATTTTAACCGATGGATTTCCAGGACTTTTCCATGACTTTAAACCAAATTTCCATGACCGAACTGAAATCTCAGTATAAACATGAACAATTTAGAGAATTTTGCGTATTGAGAGCGTACGCCGGCTTATATTTTGAGCGTCTTTCTTTAAAAAACATTAATTATTTCAAATTCGGCGTAAATGAACACGTGATTATAACAAATTTCCATGACTTTTCCCAAACTTTTATGATTTAAGTTTATTCCATGACTTTTCCAGGCCTGGAAATAACCCTAATGGTAACATCCTGCATGAATGCATTCCATAGATTCTACCCACGAGTATTATTTGTGTATCTAAAGCCTAAAATGACACTCTGTGCCACAGAGCTCCGATTATAAATAAATCAACGAGACCCCCTGTTGCCCCGGGTGACACATCCCATCACCGCCGCCGTGCCCAGCTGTCGCGGGACATTATTTCTGCCTCATTTACAACGACAGAAATCCATTTCTGACCCGTTTCCACGACTTCCTGTGATCGGCCGTGAAGAGAGTCCTCCTGAATGACAGGACGACGCCTCCGGACTCCCACCCCTCCCCCACGCCGCCGGACGAACGTCTTTGGAGCATAAATGTGCCGCGCCGGCACACTCCCCGAATCAATCGGACGGGCACTTAGGCGCACCTAAGAATATTCGCCACTCGACGTATTCTATCGCTTTTTAATCATCTGATTTTTCTTTTTCTTTGTATGAATTAAGTTGAATTGCATAACATAACATAAATCTGATCCTTCGACTGTACTGTGCATCGGACTGCACTATTCTTCACTTTGTTTTACTATTTTTAACTGTTTGTTTTATATATATATTTAGTACACAAAGAGATAGTGCAATTGTAATACATTTAGATTTTTTCTTTTTCAACCAACAACCTCTTAATTGAGGATACACAAAACTAAACTAAACAAAATCTAATGAAAAAAAAAAAAAAAAAGATGTGTTTTGTATGTTTTTGTATGTATTGTATTTTGTCCTTTCTGTGGACCCCAGGAAGATTAGCGGTCGCTAAGGCGTCAGCTAATGGGGATCCAATAAATAAAATAAATAAAAAGAAATCGGACGAGCACCGTGATAACTCTACACACACGACCACGTCGGACACCCCAGACCAAAAGAAAAGACAAAAAAAACAACAACGCTTTCACTTCTTTGCTATTCTGCAGTCTCCGCGTGTGGAAGCCACTAAACACAGATTTCTGCAAAAAAAAAAAAAAAAAAAAACGGTGACAAATGGCTTTCTCCCCCACCCCCGACTGCAGGATATGAAGACATTAAAACGTTGCCCCGGCTAATGATGACGAGTGTGCCCGGGCTCCATAAAAGCCACTCGAGAGCTTCCTGTATCGCTGCAGAAGAGCCTCCTGCGAGCAGCGCCACTTCAAAGACGGCCCCGGATCCCCCCCCCCCCCCCCCCCCCCCGCGGGAAGTCATTATTGAGTTAGCATTGGGGAGGCGCGGTTGTTTTCTCTCTCCCCGCCTTCACTCTGCGGTCGGAGAAGTTCGGCCTGCGGGGGGGGGGGGGGGGGGGGGGGGGGGGGTGATGTTGTACACAGTCATTACTGCACCACTGTTGTGGCTCGCCTTCATTAGACTGAGCAGGGCTGGCTTTCTCAAGGTTAGAAAACTTCGGGCGAGACAAAGACGCCTCCCTCTGCCAAAGCCTTTCGATGAGAATGGTATGTATGTGTGTGTGTGTGTGTGTGTGTGTGTGTGTGTGTGTGTGTGTGTGTGTGGAGGAGCCCAAGGTAAATTACAATCTGACGTTTCCTCCATCAGTGCGTCCGTGCTCTTGAAAATACATCGCCAGATAAAGCTCGTCCTCAGATGTATAAAATCGGTGAAACACGAGCGCCAGATTCCCTCAGTTTGATTCGGCATCCTTCCCTAGCTGGGGGGGGGAGGGGAAAAGAGAGAGAGAGAGAGAGAGAGAGAGAGAGATAAAAGCCGCCACTGGAGCTGCTTATGAAAGACTTATTGTACTGGGCAAACACGGATTTGTCATGTAAACATCTGTTGATTGTTAGTTTTCGATGCTTTCCGTTATTCGTTGCAGCTGCGGCTCACTCGTATCAGCCGCGATAAAATGTTAACGACTTCACGACAGACCTTTAAAAGTTCGACGGAAAACACTTTGCCTGCTTGTGCCCGAAAACAGAGGCCGTCTGTAAACATCCGTTAAAATGCGCAGACGTACTGAACTAACTAGTCGTTGCATAATGTTGGTTTGATGTCCTGTGGATCCAGAATAACTTTGGGGATTTTTTGGAAACGGGGTTCTTACACATTTCAAAGAATGGATTTCCAGGACTTTAAACCAAATTTCCACGACCAAACTGAAATCTTGGTATAAACATGAAAAATTTAGAAAATATTGCGTATAGACATAAATATTGCGTACGCCGGCTCATATTTTGAGCGTTTTTCTTTAAAAAACATGAATTATTTTAAACTCGGCGTAAATGAACATGTAATTATAACAAATTTCCGTGACTTTTCCAAAACTTTTATGATTTTAGTTTTTTCCATGACTTTTCCAGGCCTGGAAACGACCATTTTAAAATCCCATGGCTTTTCCGTGACCGTTCGAGTCCCACGTTTTGACGTCTAATGGATGGATGACCACGAAACTTCCTACAGAGCTTCGTGCTCCCGCAGGATGAAGTGGAATAACCTTCGAGGATCCACGCTCACAGATCTCACCGTCTACCGTCACGAGTAAAAACGTTACTATAACCAAGGAGACGTTTTTCTTCTTCTTCTTCAAAGCCCCAGCAGGATGAACGTTAAAGCTTCTTGAGCTTCTGTGCGGTGACACGTTTAAAAAAATGTAACATTTAAGTGCTCTGCAAGACGGGGGTTTAAATTAAATGCAAAGGATTTTATTTAAACCTTATTATACCGCATTCAAAACGACCACTTAAAAAAAAAGACTGTTCAAATCGCGACGATGATCCGTTAATGCAGTTTTCCGGTAGTTGTAACTAGCTAGTTGCCTCACTTATATTTGGGGGGGGGGGGATCTATGTAAAGTGAGTCGTGGATCATAAGAAACAGGAGAATAGACGAGGATGCAGATCCAACAATACTTTGATGTGGAATATTTGATATATAACGAGAGACAAATGTATAATCAACCCAGGGGACAAAGGCCTGAAACCGGGCGAGCGTGTTCAGCGTCTCCCCCGGGGGCTTTGAGGCTTTAGATGTGGGAGAGTTGTTAAAAAGCCCGTTCCCGTTTTGTTTCCCGCGCGATAATTTAAGTCTAAAAGCAGAGTTGAAAAAGTAATCGACAGCCTCTTCGCCGCTGCGGGGCGTTGGTCCGCTCTCAAAAAAAAGGTCAAAGCTCAGCGCCTCAGGTCCTGCAGCGTGGCGAGATAAAACGTCCATTTCCACTCGTCTGTTTGGGTCCTTCACTACAAACTGCGTCCAGCTCATTACGATCTGCTTTTACACCTCCATTCACCTCCTGATTCATGTCACCCCTCGCACATTAAAGCCCTGACACGTCGTCAATAAATGTACACGCCGTCTGCTGCACATTGGACTGTTAACATCTCCTGCATGCCTCTCATGCCGGGGGGAGGGGGAGGGAGAGGGGGGGGGGGGGGCTGACGCTCGCGGCATCTGTTCAGACGGGGGGGAGAAAAGAACCCGTCGCCGTAATCGATTGTAATAACTCGAGAGGGCACTCCAAACCACGGAGGAAAATTATGCAAGTCGGTGTTTAAGGTGAGCGTCTACTCGACACAAAAAGCTGGAGTGGCCTCACGCTGGGAGGAAATCTGTACTACTTATCCCCGTTAGCGGGGGAGACATTTGCATCTTTGTTCTCCCCCAGCGGGTGGGGGAGGGGAGGAGGAGGGGGGCCTCTCGGAGCCCCTTCAGCGAGGAGGCCGACGTCTGACGGAGCGGCTCCATTATCCGCTTCAAAGCCGCCGGGACGGCCGCTTGACAGCCGCGGGCGGCGCTGTCAAACGGCTGGTTGTCACATCAGCTGTGTGGTTGTGGGGGGACACACCAAGGGAGCCAAGGGCTACGAGACCATCCCCCCTTTTCCTTCCACGTGGGGAAGCGCAACGCCACAGACGGGGTTCTTACACGTGTTGACCGATGGATTTCCAAGACTTTTCCAGGATTTTCAACCAAATGTCCATGACCAAACTGAAATCTCGATTTATACACGAAAAAAGTGAGAACATTTAGTATTTAGACAATGTGAATTCCAAAGCATACAGTATACAGTTCATGAAACAAATGAATAAGAGACAATATTTTATTTAAAGAATAAACATTTGCTTCCCGAGCTACGGCCATCGAACTTTCCAGTTTCACTTGAGACGCGGAAAAGAAGAAGCGAACGCCGGCTTATATTCAAAGTCTTTCTTTCTAAAACATATTCATGATTTCAAACTCGGCGTAAATGAACAAGTGAATCTAACAAATTTCCATGACTTTTCACAAACTTTTGTGATTTAAGTTTTTTTCCATGACTTTTCCAGGCCTGGAAATTACCATTTTAAAATTGCATGACTTTTCCAGGTTTTCCACGACCGTACGAACCCTGAAACAGAAGTAGCCCGCAACACCTAATTGGAATTTCCCGAGGGGGGGGGGGGGGGGGGGAGCCGCGATTACCTACGGCGCTACGTGGCCGATGGGAACGCCGCTCGAGGGCGTCTCGAGCTTTAAGATTACAAAGGGCGCGCGGAGGGGAATTGAACCAGCCGCGCACCACAGGGTTAAAAGCGGCGGGGGTGGGGGGGGTGGGGTTAATGCCACATGCAGTCACAAAGCGCCCGACCGCTTACACGCCGACCCCGTAATTGACCCCGAACGTTTCCCCGAGTCGTCGGAGCTCCAGATGCAGGGCTCGGCGGGGGAGCTGCCAGCTCGCTCCGCGGCCGCCATCGCGCATGCGGTGCGGAGGGCGGAGGTGAAAAGAGGGGGAGGAGGAGGGGGAGGAGGAGGAGAGTGTGTGTGTGAAGAGATCCTGAGAGGCTGCTTCATCCTCCAGGAATCTAAAAGGATGGAGAGTGTGTACGACTTCATTCTTTGTCGTTTTCGTGCGGCGCGGCGTGCATTCTTTCCCCTTTCTCTGGTGAAAACAACACCCATTGTTTAGTGTGTGTTTTTCTTGGCGGGGGTTTTATAATTAGATAGCGGACTAACTGCGCCTCGACCATTTCTCGTTACATTTTCCAGTCGCTGGAGCAATGTGCAATTGTCCAATTCCCAGTTTAAAAAAAAAATAAAAATAAAGAATTACGGCGTTTTTCCTTTTCTGCTAATGACTTCATATGGAAACATGAATCTCACCTTACCCCCCCCCCCCCCCCCCCATCCCCCTCCAAACCTTGGAGCACAACGCTTGCATGCTGCCATGTTTTCCCCCCTGCTTAAATCTAATTGACCCAATTATTAAAAAGGGGGTGGGTGGATGGCAGCGAGTGAGGCGGCGCTGGAAGAGGAAGTCAAAGCGCCTCCCGATCCAACCGAGGGACGGTAACGCGACACCGGGCGCGCACGCTTCGTCTGCCGGCTGCCTCGAATCCACGCTGGCCTCTCTCCAGGCTTTTCTCCCTTCTCCCTCTCGATAAAAGAAGAGAGAAAGTGAGGCGACTTTGCTTTTTCCCTTCGCAGTCCAGCAGCTCTGCGGGGGCTCAGGAAGCACAACCTGAAACTAATAGACTGGCGACCGCTGCTCCATTTGGAAGATCGTCTGGCAATAAATGGGTTCGGATGAGTGGGTGAGTGGGGGGGATTTACCATGAGGGAAAATCTGTGTTAAATTCTGGAACAGTGACTCTCTCCCCGCCCCCCCCCCCCCCCCCCAAGAGAAAGACAATGTGAAGAGCAATTTGCTTTGAGGTCACGCCCCCTTGATTTCAATGTTAGCGTTCTGTTCTCCGTCTTTTAGGACTGTGTGTCTCGGTAAAAGGTGGGGGTGTGGAGCGGGGGCTAAATCACACTGGAGCCTTTACGACGTTGTAAATCTGAGATCGACGTCCTGCCAGTCAGAGAAAGTTTAGGAGTGGAAAATGCACGCGGGACGGCGAGTATATTATCGGCCACGTCCATCACGCCCAGCTGATGGCGGCGGCGTTTGCGAGCGAGTGCCGAGACACAAGGATTGCAAGAATTGCGCGTGTGTGTGTGTGTGTGTGTGTGTGTGTGTGTGTGTGTGGGGGGGGTGTATAGATTATATCTCATTTTACTGCTCACTTAGCGGATCCTGGGGGAGGAGGTGGAGATCTCCCGCCGAAGAAAGCAGAGGCTACGCGATCCGTCATCGAACCTGTCAGACGGCATGGGGGGGGGGGCGGAACCTCAGAAGAAGAAGGTGATAAAAAAACAACTGTGCCGCTTTGCATTTACGCTCTCTTTTGATCTCACGCCCGTGGCGGATGCTCGGGATCTCTGCGGAGCGGGGAGAGTTTTGTCGGAACTAAGTCGGTTGCTTTTTCAAGTGGTGCGGAGGCGGAAGTGCCTTCCCCTAATCCGAATGTCTACTCACACAACGGGACGGCTTGTATGCGAGGATGTAAAAACTTCCGTCCTTCCCTTATTGATGGGAGAAAAGAAAGAAAAAAACTCACAACAGGAAGGAAATAGGGGGAGGAGTGTAAGAATTCAATCACAGGCGCTGCCACGGGAGCACCGGGCTAATCCATTTAATGATCGAGGCCGGGGGGGAAGCGGCAGCCAGCATGTTAGGTCAAGCTGACATTTAGTTCCAATGAACAGGCGGAGGACCAGAGGGGGGGAGGAGGAGCGGGGGTGGTCCTCTCAGACAGATATCTTAAAATGTCTATAAAACTAGACGTGTCGTGTGTTTACCCCGGAGTCAGAACGGGATAATCGATGAACGCTAATCGCTCAGCTAATTGTTCAGCTAACTGTTTGAAGGAGTTGGGTAACTTTTTGTTGATCGGACTGAAGCTGCAGCGGGGATACGATCCTAACGACACCCACCCCGAGTGCTTATTACATAGTAATAGCAGGGTTCTTACACATATTGACCAATGGATTTCCATGACTTTTAATGAAATTTCCATGACCAAACTGAAATCTCGGTATGTATTTCCATGACTTTTCCAGGCCTGGAAATGACCATTTTGAAATTCCATGACTTTTCCGGGGTTTCCATGACCGTACGAACCCTGTAATAGTCCGTTTCATTTGGTGTCCTGTCAATGTCGCCTTTGCGCATGCATCGTCTGCCGAGGGCGACCTCTTTTCATACCCAGTTTATGACGCCGTTAACTGTATATTTCAAGCGGACGAAGGGTTTTAGTCATGGGACATCTGGAGAAACAAGTTGAGCGAACGTTCGGGCAGAAAGTTATATATTCCGGATTTAAGATTCCAGCGCATGCATCATCTTTAAGAACAGAACATTCTGCAACGAGTATAGGAGGAGGAGGAGGAGGAGAAGGGCATTTAATCCCCGCAGATCTTTCATCGTGTCTGCATCTGGGCGCCGAGCCTACAACATCAGGCAAACATTTTTCAACTGGGCTTTTTCCAGGAGAGCGCACCACTTGGCTGAGGAGAACAGGGCTCATTACTCAGCCATGTGCTCGCAGGCTCACATTTGAAATGTGTAAGCAATTGTGAAATATGGATTCTGGAGGAGGAGGAGAGAGCGAAGCGCCGTCGAACCGATGGAAAAGTGCAGATTTTCGGAGCGCTCGGCTCGCGATGCTGCAGCGTCGGGGGGGGGGGTCAAAACCACAGACGATACGAGAATACAGGGTTCTTACACATGTTGACCGATGGATTTCCAGGACTTTTCCAGGACTTTAAAGCAAATTTCCATGACCGAACTAAAATCTCGGTATAAACATGAAACATTTGGAAAATGTTGCGTATTGAGAGCGTACGTCGGCTTATATTTTGAGCGTCTTTCTTTAAAAAACAATTATTTCAAACTCGGCGTAAATGAACATGTGATTATGACAAATTTCCATGACTTTTCCCAAACTTTTAGGATTTCAGTTTTTTCCATGACTTTTCCAGGCCTGGAAATGACTATTTTAAAATTCCATTACTTTTCCAGGTTTTCCATGAGCATACGAACCCTGGGAATAGCTCCACCTCCCGTCACACTTAAAAAAAAAAGTCCCCACGCTCTTTTAAAACCTGCGGTGATCCCGGAGATAAGAGAGAGGTGTCGGATGTCTCGCTGGCTTGGGTCGTTCAATCGGCCCCGCTGTGACAAATGACTCGCCTAAACCCCGCCTCTAAAGCCCCGATGCATCATGGGGGCAGAGAGGAAGGTGAAGGTCCATGAGTTGTGTGCATGCTTCATACACACACACACACACACACACACACACACACACACACACACACACACACACACAGTAAAAGAAGAAGACATTTATATTACAGAGTACATATAGAAACCAGAGGCAGTGGGTTTGTTTGTGTGTGTGTGTGTGTGTGTGTGTGTGTGTGTGTGTGTGTGTGTATATATACTCACTTGACCCTCTGGATCCAGACGCAGTAGTCTGTGATGTACAGATCGTTCAGTATGTAAGCCGGGTCGTTCTCTCGAAACACTCGGTGAATATCCAGCAGGCATCTGAGGACGCAGGCTCTCCCTGGCGGGCGGATGGAGAGAACAGTGTTATTGGCGCTCGCCGCCGAGGACGACGGAACCGGGAACGCGGCTCTCGCCTGAGGCAGAAGAGCCAGAAGGGGAGAAGAGCGATATAATCTTTATGCTGCTCAGTCTGGCGATTTAAATGGCGGCTCTGCTCGGCGCTTTCTTGTCAAGAATAGCGCGGGATGCGTTTGATGATTTTCAACTTGACTTGGCATTCAAGCATCACTACAGTCATTGAGAGTCATTGAGGTCTGACAAAACCAAGGGCCTGATAGATAGATAAATATATATATATATATATATATATATATATATATATATATATATATATATATATATATAAATTTATATATACATTTTTATTTATAAAAAAATAAATATATATATATATATAAATAAAAAAATAAAAAAATAAAAATATATTACAGTCATCAATAATTCATTGCAGCGTTCTTTGTGTGTGCATACTATTAGATCCAATATCGGGCACTTAACTACACAGCTTGAAGTGCTCGGGGGGGTTATCAAATAATAATGAAAAAAAAATAATCCCGCCTGGTCTTAAATGAAGGGTATCAACATGTCAAAGCCTTCAAGCCCCGAGGGCTGGGGGGGAGGAGGGCGTGTTGTTGGTGGGGGTTGGGGGCAGCAGGAATCAAGATAAGACCGTCAAAACCGCGTGCAGGCGCAGATATCTGCACAGTGGACGCCACAGGCGTGCTTATTGGGGAGATATGGGCTCTTTGGGGACGTGGGGGGGGGAACAGATGCCTGAACAACTCGGGCACACGCGGTGCAGAAACGGCTCGTCGTTTCATCCACACCCAGCAAAGAGCACACGGCGCTTCTCCACTGAAGTCAAATCCGATCCAATTAAAACCGCGCCAAGCGACGAGGTCGAGCCGCGTCGTCTTCACGCCGCATGGTCTGTGGCCAACACCTGCGCTGTCATCACACGGATCAGCTTAGCTTTCAACACCACAGAGAACCTCTGCTCGCTGCAAAGCCCCCCCCCCCCCAAAAGAAACACTTCTCCCTCCAATCAGGCGTATAAATAGCCTCGCGATGTGGCCGGCGATCCACCCGGGGGACAGAAACAGCTCCCCTGCACCTCCGCGGAGCCGCTTGGCATTGTCCAGACGCATTCCAGACGTATCGAAATAAACCCAGCACTCCCAGTGAGGAAGAGCCTCCGGCAAACATTTGGTTCCCATTTGAGAACGGGGACCGCATGCGGGGAACTTTAACTCGGGACTTGGCTCGCGAAGCCGGGCGACCATACGCTCGCGAGTCCCGGAGCCGATCGGAGGGTAACGCACAACACCGGTGTTACACGGGGAGATACGCAAAACGAGGAGGCAGGGGGTCTCCATTAGGTGCGAGCCGGCTACCCAATGAGTTCGTTGGGGGGGGGGGGGGGGAGCCAAATATACTTTAGTCATTCCTTCACGGCTGCCAAGCGAGGAGGCGTGTGTTGACGCCGAGGCGGGTGTGAGGTGGAACAACAACAAAGCCTGCTGTGCGGCGGGCGGTGTGCAGCGGGGTCAGGGGGGGGGGGGTCTGTCCCGTAACCACGAGGTACCCGGCTCCATCCCCCGCTCTCCCCGTAGTTGCACGCTGAAGTGTCCTTGAGCAAGACACTGAACCCCCAGTTGCTTCTCTTTTTTTTTTCCCTCTATCTGGACAGAAATAATGCAGAGATTGCAAAAAAAAGTAGCAGAAACCACCAGTCCCGTCCTCCTTCTCCTCCTCCTCCTCCTCCCCCCACACGTCCCCAATCCACGCTTAACTTCCAAATGAAACGAGTGCATCAACATTATCGTTCATCCAGCTCGGAAGTGGAGTCTAAGGATTGTAAAGAAACGTTTCTCTGCCTTCCACCAAATATGTGCTCGGGGGGCGATAACAGCGAGAACAACATCTGTTCCAGAAGGATCCGACTTTAAACTCTTCCCTCTGTTGCGAGGCGCGGAGCCGATCCATCGTCTCTGGATCTGCTCTGGATTCTGCAGCAGAATATATATTGACACAATATTGAACTTTGTTTTAATGCTCTGATGCCGCGTCTCTCAAAAACATGCATTCAACAAACACCGCTATGTTAGTCGTTTTCCATATCCATTTGTTCCCGTGTTTTTATTACATTTGCATTGTTTTGTTCTATGTATATTGTTATGCAACCTTCCCCGAGTCGAGTCAAAGTCGATGCATGTGCAACGTACTTGGCCAATAGATGGTTCTGGATGATTGTGGCACGTTCTGTGTTGTGTTCAAGGCCCCCCGACCGCGAGACGGCATTATAGTCCATCTCCTGTATGCATACGGTGGTGTGTAGAGACAGTAGAGACAAATATATTGAATCACCTTGCTTCAATACACCTCAAGACATTGAACTGTAACCCTGATGCACATCATATCTCCAGACTCCTGCAAACACGCCGTAGTATAGCAAGGCGCATAGTTCCACATCAGGAGAGGCTACATTTCCCCTTCGATGGCAAGTATTTCATTTGGGATAATTGCGTTTCCGTTTGAACGGAGAGAATTCCGGGGAAGGACTGCTGCAGCTCGCACAACAGTACGAGTCCGTCATCTGCAGAGAGGGAAACGGTGAAGTGGGATAAAGTCTTCTGGGTTGGATGACTGAACACCGCCTTAATGGTTCCAGTAATACCATTAATAATACAGAGGACAGAGCTTTTCTACATTTGAGAGAGCTAACGTCTTTTTTGCTCACTCGGATGGAGAACATTCAGTCTTCTATTCGTTCATCTCGTTGAAGTGAGAGCGACAACACGAGGCGGGAGGAGGAGTTCACGTCTCAACCGAGCCGCCCGCGACCACTGCCCCGACGTCCCAACCCCGTTAAAATATATAGATTTTAATAATCTCCAGGGTTCTTACACATGTTGACCGATGGATTTCCAGGACTTTAAACCAAATTTCCATGACAAAACTCAAATCTCGGTATAAACATGAACAATTATGAAAATGTTGCGTATTGAGAGCGTACGCCGGCTTACATTTTGAGCGTCTTTCTTTAAAAAAACATAATAATAATTACAAACTCGGTGTAAACGAACACGTGATTATAACAAATTTCCACGACTTTTCCAAAACTTTTACGATTTACTTTTTTCTCCATGACTTTTCCAGGCCTGGAAATGAGCATTTTAAAATTCCATGACTTTTCCAGGTTCTCCATGACCGTACGAACCCTGAATCTCGCTCAGGACATCTAGTTTGAAATCAATGCACATAATGTGGCAAATCTCTCTCTAAACTGCGGGGGGGATGGATGCCTCAGTCCACGGCGGTCCCATCAGCACCGATAACCAAAAGGATACCCCCCCCACATCCCCCCCACACACCCCTGTACCTGCCCAGCAGCTCTTTAGTCCAAACCACTTTGGCATCGTGGAGAGTATTCTCAAGGAGCTCCTCCACCGGCTTCCTGAGAGCTGTGCAAATATTTACCCCCCCCCATAACATTTCCTTCGAAAGGCCTCAACCTGTGCGCCGCCGCTAATGGGTTTGTTTTGCTAATACCTAGGAGAATGTTTGCTTTCGCGGCCACTTAAAAAAAAGAAAAAGAAAGAAAGAGGAAGTGCCGCGGAACCTGTAGCGCGCGCGCGTTCCCCCGTTTGCTTTACCCTGACAAATTAATTAGCGTGTAAAGCGACGCTGGGAGGAAAGCCGCCCCGCAAGACACACGCCGGGCCGAGCCGCTGTCGCGTCACACTTCATTAAGGAAAAGCCCGGGACGCGCCAGACTTCCCTGGCGCGTGCAAATAAATCAAGATTACGAGTCGAGAGCAGGAAGAACAATACGAATTGACACAAACGATCAAAGTCGACGTTACGGCGGAAAAAGTATTTTCGAGGTAAGCGAGAGAAGGTGGGGGTGAGGGGGGCGGGGGCGACTCCAGCTGCTCTCTCCCTGGCTCTCTTCATCAACTCGTCTTCCTACTCAATGAGGCGCGGAAATGCTAATCTGCAGCTTAAAAAGGCCTTTAATTTGCCGTCATTTACCAGCGCTGAAATCATCACAAGCTGGATAATCTTAGCCCTCGCGCACCCAGAGTGTGTTTACACCGCGGCGTTTCATCTGCCCGCCGGGGCTTTTGATTGAAAGATTACTCTGGGATTTGAGATCTCCAAGTCAACAGTCCGTTCTCCACTAATCCGGCATCGCTCCCCGAGGTGGTGGGAGCGGGGCCGCTCTCTTGTTTAGCGGGGGGAAATATTACCTTAAAACACACACACACACACACACACACACACACACACACACACACACACACACACACACACACACACACACACACACACACACACACACACACACACACACACACACACACACACACACACACACACACACACACACACACACACACACACACACACACACACACACACACACAGGCTTATGAACCAATTTCCTCCAAACTCAGGCTGCTGGGTTTCCTTTCATGAGTCAAGTGATTTTTTTTTTTTTAAAGAATAAAGAACGCAAATAAGGCGCGTTTCTATCAACTGGTTTGGGGAAGAATGAACCACGGAGGCAGGAAGAAGTACACGGGTACAAGAAGCGGACGTCGCCATCGTGACGTCACCTTTAAAGCCTTGACTATTCATTTTTGCAACCAATAAAGGGAAGTGACCATTTTTGGCATGCGGAGGAGCGGCGTATGAAGTGGCAGCAACCTGTCAATCCCAGTGGGCCCGCCCCAAAGAATACCCTTTAATCTATTTGACTATAAACCAACCATGGTTTACTAAATACTGTATTGAAGAAGACTTGAGATTGAGACCATAAACTCAGGTTCACATTGTTTACTGAAGAAATAAATCAAGAGAGAATGAGTCATTTTCTCATAGACTTCTATCAATCAGATGTATGTTTGCAACCGGAGGTGTGGCCCCCTGCTGGTCAGCAGAGATAATGCAATCTGTTTTAATACTTCCGCATTGGCAGAACCCGAAGTTGCTGCCTGGTTGGCCATTGAAAAAAAGAAAGAAAAAGACAGCGTGGCCATCTAAACCGTCGACGAGAGAAAAATGGAAAGATCTTCTGGGATTGGTTTCAATTGGGGAAGTTTTAATTGTCTACTCATGTTAGCTATCATTTTTTTTCAAATCTTGGATTGTCCGAGAAGACACCGACCAAAGAAACAGCTGAACAGTCAGAAGAGTTAGATGTCTCGCGAACCCAGAAGAGCTTGCATTCTGCTCTTCCACTGCAAAATGCTCAGAAAACATGGACATGGAAGGTTCAGCATGCGAGTGTGAAGGGGGTTGGGGGGGTGGGGGGGAGGTTGCTTCTTGCCGACTCACCCGACTGCAAAATCTTCGTTGTGTCCCGAACAGCCGCGGAGGCCAATGCAAAGTGTCTGTGGAGCGGGTAGCTCAAAACCCTCCGTCCAAACGACACCAGGACGTCCTGCAGGGAGCTGAACGTCTGCAGAGCGGAGAACAAGGAACGTCAAGACGGCCGTCCGGCACACAGCAGAGCAACGAGGTCTTTATTAGATAATAGAAGGAACCCGCAAATGTTTTCCTTCACCCTCCTTTTCTTTATTCTAAGGCTCCTAATGGTGTGCATCGCAGTCGCCGCTGCGCTAATTACTCCCAACAACTGCTGGCTAAACAGGGGCTCAACTCTGTCACACGTCTCCAGCCCCGGTTTGTGAATTGCGGCTCATCTCCAATCAATGCCTGAGCGCGACTCAACGTTTCTGCACGAACGGACACGCGACAGAGCCAGAGACGCGTAATCTCGCATTCTCCCCCTCTCTCTCTCTCCTCCGTGGCTTGTTAGGGACGTGGTGCGAGTGCGTGTCATCTCGGATCACGCCCCCCCCCCCCCCCGGGCGTGTTCGGCAGGAGTGTAAATAAGGTCTGCTGCTGCAGAGAGCCGCTCGCAGTCGCAGTCGACTGAGGACAAGCGAACATGCGGCAGATGGGAGGGAGGAGGGGGGGGGGGGGGGCGAGGCTGTAGCGGGGACGTGAAGGGAAGAGAGAGAGAGAGAGAGAGGGAGAAAAAGAAAGGGAAAAAAAGATAGAGCGAGAGAATGGAGTGAGGCAGCAGAGCAGATTTCAGCGTTGACACACAGCCAGACAGACAGGCAGGCTAAGGCGGAGAGGAATCTGTTGTGGAATACAAGGTGAAGGGAGGGAGGGGGGGAGGGAGGGAGGAGGAGGGGGGGGGGTGAGCGAGTCGAGATTGTGAATGGGAGCCGACAGCTCTGCTGACTGACTGACTGACTGACTGACGAGCATTAAAAGAGCTGCCAGACAGGTGGAGAATGTTCTTAACTCCACCGTCAGCGCGTGGGCGGAGGAAGGGGGAGGAGGGGAGGAAGGGAGGAAGGGGGGGGAGGACGACTACACTCAAACGGTGGTCCCGGTCTCGGGCAACCAAACTCCTCCGAGCAGCCTCGGTGGCCCGTTGTCCATTCCGACGGTTTGACCACGCCTCAAGGGGGCGCTGTGGGACGCGTCCGCGGTGGAGCGCGAGAGCTCCGGCGTCTCAACATTTCAGAAAGTCCAATCAAAGAGCGGTCTGGGATGAGAAACTGGATATGATGAAAGTCTGTCTACAGTTAGAGGTGGGAGTAAACAGTGATGTCGTAGTTTTTAAACTCCTGCAACGGGCTACATATCACATGCGGCCACATTTCCGATCGCCACAGTGGCCAAAGCTCTTGGGCATTGTGGTATGAAGACGTGTTCCGCATACCGAAAAAGGCAAAGCACGACACACAGATATGAAATCATTCAAAGCGGTGGCCGGAACACAAACCAGATACAGACGTAATCTGTTTATATTATCTGGAAGTGAAAATGTACTCGCGGCGCATTCTGATGCCAGGCGTGACCGGCAATCTGTGTGTCATAAAGATGCGGCGCGCCGCTCTGACGAGGGCCTTTTGTCAGGCTCCTTTGTCCCAACGAGGCAATTAGGTGCTCCAGCTTCCCGAGGCGGCGCCCGCATTACCGCAAATTCACGACTGCCTATTTAATTGGACCGCCAAGCCGGGGAGGAGAAACTCCCCCGACGTGTCAAAGTGAACAGAAAGCGCACGCCGCGGAACGAAAAATCGACACGAGGTATTGGCTGCAGAGATGTTATGAAACAAAAACGTGTCGCCGGCATCGGGGACGCAGCGCTAAGGACCGCGAGGTCGATGTCGACCGAGGGCTGGATCGGGTATCGATGGCGACGAGGGACAATCTATTAAACTAAAAGTATATATATGCGTTATTGCATATAGCGGGAACATTGCAGATTCTTTTGACAGGTTCTAGGTCACACCCTGGACCTCGTGTTCCCTCTGGGTCTAGATATTGATCAAATGCCTTGTGCGGACCTACTGATCAGATTCTCTTTGATCTCTCTGTAACAAAGCTGATCACAGTGGCGTCTTTTAAGAAAAGGACGAGGACTGCAAACAGCACTTCTTCATGGATGACAGACACGGTCTAGAGTTGGAGAAGAAAGTGTCTCAGGACAGAGCAACGCACATAGTTTCGTCTTGTAGTGAAGGAAGGGAGAACTGCATACTTTGCAAACCTAATTTCTTCCTCAAAGAGAAATCCTAGGATTTAGTTTGACACAATTAAGACCATTGTTTCACCACCTGTCTCTATATCACCTTGCTTTTCTGCTGATTAGTGTAAAAAGTTCTGTTTCATTGATACGGTATTGCTCCTGGGATTTGTTCACCCAACTGTAGCTTCTCACAATCTCCTACCATGCTGGACTCTTTCCAGCCTATCAGCCTGCAAGAGTTGATGGACTTAATTAATAAATCAAAACCATCGTCACGCCTTCTGGATATTATACCATTTTTTCTATTTCAGAAAATCCTGCCAATTATTGGTCCTCCTATAATAATGTTTTTTTAATTATTCCTTGTCCACAGGAAGGGTCCCCTCCTATTTCAAGCATGCCACTATCCAGCCGTTATTAAAAAAAAAACTAATATAGATTCTGCTTTGCTCATGAACTACAGGCCTATATTAAAACTGTTGTTTCTGTAAAAACATCCCAGAGAAGGTTGTGGCCGTTCCACTAACTGCTGCACCAGAGAGGCACAAATATGTTTGACGGGTTCCAGCTAGGGTTTCGCAAACAGCACTCAACTGAAAGCGCTCTCCTGAGGGTTTCAAACGATTTACTAATGTCAACTGACGCAGGTGACTGCTCTGTTTTAGTGCGCCTTGACCTCAGTTCGGGGTTTGACACCGTACATCATAACATCATGATTGAGTAGCTACGTGATTGGGAGGGCATATCGGGCCCAGCGTTGAGTGGTTATCATCTTACCTCGCAAACAGAAGTTTTACCGTCTCGTGGGAGACATTTCTCCACTGTGGAGTACCGCAGGGCTCGGTCCTGGGGCCTCTATTACTGTCTTAATACACATTACCCCTGGGACAGATCATTAAAACCTATAATGGTGCTTATCATCTATATGCAGATGATTTCCAACTCCTGTAAACCCAGTGAGGCCTTCAGGTTAACGAGCCTCCTTGATTGTGTCAATGCTATTAAAGACTCGACAGCAGAGAATTGCTTACAGCTGAATGATAAGACGGAGGTTCTAGTTACTGCGCCTGATGATGTTGTCCCGATGATAAAGCAGAGCATTGGTCTCCACTCTCCAACCGCCATGTCAAGTAGCCGTCTAGATCGTGTTTCTTCCACCTAAGGAACATCGGCAAATTGAGATCGGTTTTATCGACAGCCGAATTAGAGATGAACATGCTTTTATCTCTTCTCGCATTGATTACTGTAATGCACTTTTCTGCTCCCTCGGTAAATATGCGATGAACCGCTTGCAGGTAATCCAAAAGGCTGCTGCCAGAATACTGACACGGACAAATAGACGGTCTCACATCAGCCCGACACTCGGGTCTCTTCACTGGCTCCCTGTAGAGCAGAGGAGCCACTTTAACACCATCACTCACATTCAGAACGCTGCACGGTCAGACTCCTTCATATGTGGCTCAACTACAGTCGGCATGCACCCCTAAAGGTTTGTGATTCAATCGGTTAATTTAAACACCAACTCAAGACATACCCGTTTACACTGGCGTTTGGTTAATTACATATTCTATGGCCTGCTTTGTATCTGTACTGTTCATCTATTTTACTCATTTGTTTTATTTGTGCTTTTTACCACAGCATCTTTTACTGTCATTTTTACTCTTTTAACTGTTGTTAAATGTCTTTGGCCCACGTTATTGTCAATTTGTTTTATTTAACTCCTGTACTGCACTTTGTGACCCGTTGTCTCGGGAAAGTGCAATATTAATAAACCTTACTTACTGTAGCTAGTATCTGATTTATTGTTCTCATAACAAATTAAATAACTCTATATCCGTGGGAACCGTTTATAAATCTTGCTTTAAGAAGAAAAAGAAAGAAATGCTCGAGTCAAGCCCTATGTTGCCTTGCATGCAAAAAGTATGACCGAGACTCAACTGATTTATGTTTACACCGGAAACAAATTAGTGAATTGTCTGTCAGAAACAAAGCGTCCCCGTCAAGCACATGGGCGACAGGCACCCGGGAGGAAGGGGAAGATCTAACCGTTTCCTGCTGTTCGGGAATGTCAACGACAAACTCAGCACTTTACTTTGTTTTCCCCTTGTATATTTGGTATTAGCATACATTTTTTTATTTTTTTAGTATTTAGTTTTGCGTTTTATAATTATTTTTATAAATACTCTGATGTGCACCGCCTGCTGTGATTTTGAAATGTCCCCACTGTGGGACGAATAAAGGTATATATCATATCATATCTATGTGGAATGCAAACCTCCGTTTGAATCACTGCGTGTGACTGGATCTCACTGGAAAAATGTCTCCCTGGCTCTTGTTCCCGTGGGCGGCGATGTCAAAACTCTTATTCCTAACGCCGGTCACGCGAGAGTGCCGGGCGGGTTGTGAGCAGACAGCTATCATTTGTTCTTCGAATCGGGAACACATCTTAGTTGCTGTTGTACGTCCCAAGTCCGACCATTAGGAACAAGAAAACTCCCTGAAGATGACACCGAAGGTCAGTGGGGGCGACACGGATCGGTCCTGGACGGGTAGCGTCGGCACAACATCAGCCTCACATGTGTCATCAACCACTGAGGCAGCCGTCAACATATGTACACGGAGGAAAACCACGTGTGTGTGTGTGTGAGTGTGTGTGTGTGTGTGTGTGTGTGTGTGTGTGGGGGGGAGGGAGGAAAGTCACAGACGCATTAACACATCAATGTTCACCACGAGAGTCTCTCTGATCATTTTACAACGCATCCAGGGCCAACCGCACATCCGAGAACAACAAGAGGGTTTAGAAAACCAAGAGGTACGACATTCTTAGTCACATTCACATCGTTTCCATTTCAAAGGACGACAGTTCGGCGCGCTCGCGTTGGCACAGTCGCCGCTCTGTTGTATTTCTCTTATATTTTCTGTTAAGAGGAAAATAATAAATACACAAGAGAAGCCAAACTCCAGACGCACCGAACGTTTATTAACCAACCACATCTGCTGTGTGCTGAATGATAAATATCTCATGATCTTAACTATGAGGCCCGTGGCCATTTGTTTATTATTAGCATAGGTAATGCCGCCGCCACCTCCCCCACACACACACACACACACACCATACAAGGGCAGGTGTTATGTGCAACCACTCTGGCACATGGCCAAGAAGTGAAGAGATGCCACAAAAGAAAATCTGTGAGAAGAAGTGAAATCAGGTTACGGTTAAATATATGTAAACAAATTAACATATGACTTTCCAAAGCATCCCTACTGCTGTTACCGGGACATTTTCAAAAGCGGAGATTAAAAAGCCATTCTGAAGCCGAACATGCATCATCAGGCAAAAGGTTTTTCAGAACTCGGAACATTTACTTCTCCCAGAGAGAAGAGCAACGACTAGAAAACATTGGCCAATACCGGAAATCAACGGGCACTAACTCGGATCGAGCATTAGTTTGATCCCTCCCTGCACGAGGCTCATCGTGTTCTTTTCTGACGACCGACATAAGCGTCCATATGAACCCGTCACGGCCGGCTCCTTGTCAACACACGCCATGCATGATTAGAAGACTTGCTCCTGCGAGAACGGCGCCACTGAGATACCGAGAACTGTCAAAGGCCCCTCTGTGCCGGTTAGGGTTCCACCTCCGTGGAAATCACACCCCGTTTCTCAATATCGCCCCTCCCCCACCCCACCCCCCTGCCTTCACTGACAAATACGTGCTTGTCTTTGTGCTTGCTAATTGAAACCAGGGATGGAAATGAAACACAACCGTATATGCCCCCCCACGCACGCGCACGCACGCACGCATGCACACACACACACACACACACACACACACACACACACACACACTCACTCACCTCCAGCCAGCAGAGCGTCCCGCTGAGTTTTCTGATAGTCCACGGGGACTCAACCTGCAGGGGAGGAGAGGGGGCCACTTATCACCGCGACAATAAAAAGACAGGCAATGAATGAAATTAAATGATTTCCGCTTGGACAAAAGCACGTGCACAGAAGAGAGCAGAATGAACGTGCGGGGGGGCTCGTTGCCAGAATCTCTTCCTGTCACACAATACAGCGAATGGAAAATCACATGTTCAAAAAAAAAAATTCAACGTTCTGCCGCATCGATCGTCGCTGGTATTTTCACGAGCCGGCTTTCGCTAATGAAAATCAGGCCGGCTCACCTCGTCTCGCCGCAGCTACCTTAAGAGGAGCGACACAAAGGAGGCCCGGCCTGAGCTCTCGGATCGCCTGGTAATCTCTTAAGGCTCTGAATGAAACGGAAGAGGGGGGGGGTCTAAAGGATTTGAGGATTGAGGGCTTTGTCATCCAGGGCTAAGTGCTGCTCTGGAGGAGTAGCCTCTCCGCTCGCTCGCACGCGCACACACACGCGCACACACACACACACACACACACACACACACACACACACACACACACACACACACACACACACACACACACACACACACACACACACACACACACACACACACACACACACACACACACACACACTCACGTTGTGCTCTCCCTCCGTGGAGCGCGCCTCGTAGCAGTACGCCAGCAGGACGTCCACCAGGCCGAGCCACGCTTGCTGCCGGCACGCCTTGTCCAGCAGGTAGGAGCGGTTGGAGAACTTCCTCAGCTGGTCCTTCTCGTCGTCGGTGAACGACACAGCTGCACAGGGGGAACCGGGGGTTCACCGTTTGATATCAGGTCAACACAAAGCAAACGAGTACTGCAGGGGAGATGAATAACGAGCATGGTCAGAAACCCACCGCTTTGATTAAAAACTGGAATAGATGCCGCCGCCCAACAAAAATCTAATCACGTCGGCGCTGCCACGTACGTACGTGTCCCCGAGACCTTGAAATGCCATCGTTAGAAACGGGTCGGCCGTCCAGCTGCAGGTGGCGCTCACACTCTGGCGCCGCAGCTCGGAGACGTGTTTTGGGGAAACGGCGCGAACAGAGCGGAGGGCAGAAGGTGTCAAGAGAAAAAGACGTCGAATCGCATCATCGGTGCACAGGGCGCACGTCGACAAGTTGACGTGGCTGAACGCGCAGGAACCGTTCTCGTGGCACGCGCACACACCCGGGGGGATCTCGGGTTGCTGGAGGCACGTGAACAAAGTTGCTTTTCACGGCGACTTCTGCTCGAGGACCTCGAGGTGCAACGTGACGGAGGTTGATGTGGAGCAGACGGGAAAACGAGGCCATTTAACGACATTAAATCCAGAACGTTCGTAAAGTCTCATTCGGCCCGGATTATGACAATCTCTCGAAGAACCTCGACTTCCCCCGGCTCGCTGCAAATTCACCAACTGTTGCCTTTTGAAAGAGACATCTGACTAATGGAGGTGTGGTGGGAGGAGGGGGGGGGGGGTCTGTGGCAAGCTAATGGGGCGACACCAACAGACTTCAATCCCATTTAAGCTATCTGCGTGGCTCAGTATTGAGAGGCACGCTGAATGCTTGCAGGAGCGTGCTACGGGGTTGTTTTTCTCTCTCCCGCCCAGCAGCTTATAAAACAGCTGAAAGCAATCTCTCTCTCTCTCTCTCTCTCTCTCTCTCTCTCTCTCCCGCCGCCCCCTCTCTCCCCCCGCATGAGGAGAAGAGAGTCCCTGCACCGATATGTGCAGGCTGAGATGCTGTGTATTGGCTGGAGCAAGGAAGCGCACACGCACGCACACACACACACACACACACACACACACACACACACACACACACACACACACACACACACACACACACACACACACACACACACACACACACACACACACACACACACACACACACACACACACACACACACACACACACACACACACACACACACACACACACACACACACACACACACACACACACACACACACACACACACACACACACTCTCCCTGGTTGCAGTGGGAACTTAAAACTCTGCAGGGAAGGAGATTCCTGCAGCATTACGTCAGGTCTCAGCTCCCTGCAGGCGCTACCTGACTCGCTCTGTAGCGCAGCGGACGAGCAACACACACACACACACACACACACACACAAACACACACACACACACACACAAACACACACACCTAATGGGAGGTTAGCAGACCGGATAGATGCACCCAGCCGGTCGTCTCCGCTGTGCAGCCCGTCGGGTCCACTGGGCATTAGCGCGCGCCGGCTTCTGCCGATTGTAAATTAATTTCTGACCCAATTCCTCCCGTTGGAACGGCGGCGCCGGCTCTCCGCCGCTCTCCGCAGGTCCAGATGGCCCCGACGGCGCGGGGTAAACATGCTTTGTGGAGAACACCGCCGAGGGGGTTGGAGGGAGAAAGAAAGAAAAAAAAAAAAAAAGGGTTTTCGCAATTTCCTCACAAGCGCGACGGGGGTCAGCGGCGTGACCTTGGACGGCAGGTACGGTTCATGTTGACGCGCTGTGATCGTGTGAGGCGTCGAATCATTAAAACAAAACAAAAAGGGTCACTTGACGACACACAGTTGGCTCGACGTGTCGGCGCTGTGGAGCGTGGTCGGGTTTCTAAACCCAGCCATAACAAAGTGGTAGCAGGTAGAGGGCCCAGTGTGGGAACACAGGCCTCCAGTGGGCAGCTGGGGCCTGTCAGTGTGTCCCCCCCCCCTCCCCCCTCCCCCCCCCAGACACTGGAGAGTTGTTTTTTGTTTTGTTTCACTTCATTAGCACTTGTATCCACATCCATCTGTCAGGTCTGACACACATCAGACTCGGCAGGAGAAAGAAAAGGAAAAAAGAAACGTTTTCAAAAAGACCGGCGCAGAGCCGTCGCCGGTAACCATTTTTTAAATATACGACAAACTGTTAAAAATCACGAGCGCGCTCTCCGGGTTTGATGGCGGGCCGCTTAAACGTCCTGACTGATGCCATTCTTCACACTCAGCGGAGGCTAATGCCATTCGACCCGTCAATCAAGTCATTAAGTTTAATTTGGCCCATTTATCTACGCCTGGGCTCCCGACCGAGGCACTCAGCCGGCGGCCGGGGGAGGGGGGGGCGGCGGGGGGGGAGCCGTAATGTCCTACAGAGGCTAAACGCGGGCTGCGGCTAATGGCCTCTGCTGCATCGGTGACTGACGGCTGCTCATCAGCGACTGGTGGTAGTCCCTCCCGGGTTTAGGCCGGGGGTGTGTGTGTGTGTGTGTGTGTGTGTGTGTGAGGCGGTTCCAGCCGACAAAGAAGCTCGTCGCAATCGAAGAGAACGATTTGGAAACGCATTGGAACGGATTGCGAAAGAAGAAAGAGATCGTTGAGTAGGAAGCAGTTGAAGTGATTGGCTTTTAGATTTGAGCCGCCGCGTTCGGAGATCTGCAGCCGTTTAAAAGTCTGTCAAAAGGCGGCGGAGACGGTCGGTGATTAGAGGGAGCTGCAAGTTCAATTACTCATAATGGAAAGTGTCTTTCCTGTTTAAGAGCCCCGGGGCTCTTTGGTGGGTGGTGGCGGAGGGAGGGGGGGGGGGGGGCTCCGTTGCTTTCAAAGCCGACGATAAAGGGGGGCAGTGAAAAGACGTGCGGCCCTTTGGGGATTCACACGTTGAGAACAATGTCAGCGCCTCGCGGCCAGCCGGCTCCCGTGAAGAGCTGAGCACCAACGCCAGGACAGGAAACAATATGCTACTCGTGGACATTTTGGAATAGGACTGCTGGGGGGATGGTAATTCTGTGTTTTTTTGGTCAAACAATATCAACAAAACAAGCCTCGCAATTTCTGCAACTTTACGCCACCTTCTGGTCGCCTCCGGTCGCTGCTCTGTTTTAATTGTTCGAGGAGCTCAAATTATTCACTTTAATGTGAACAGCTGACAGTGTGCCACTCGCATACATTTTATATTTGACATTTATTTGATTTTTTTTATTTAGTTGCGTTTCTTTTTTGTTCACTGGGGGGCAAAAAAGAAACGAGCTGTAACGCGTTACAGTATTTCGAAAGCAGGCACATTTTTGATTGTTCCCCAATTCAGATTAAAACCTCCGCGCTCCGGATTATGAAGGGAGGACTTGAACTCACCAGCTTCTCCCTCCCGCTCTGTCGAAGGGCTCAGCTTCTCCCACCACGGCCTGAACTTCAGCAGCCCCTTGATCTCATCGTCCTCAAACAAATCGGCTCTGAAACGACACGGGAGCCGTTAGCGGCCGGCGCAGGGTGAGAGGGTCGGGGGAGGGGAACGGCGCTCGAGGGCGTCGGAGGTTTTCCTACTCCGATAAAAAAAAAAAAAAAAACGTACAGGTAATGATCAGGAGAGAAGGCGGCCGCCTCTGCGTCGAGACGTCCCCGCCTCCTCTCGGCTGCCGTCGTTCCCTCTGGGTTCTTGACATCCGTCACGTCGCTCAGTTCCTCCTGTCAGGGCGGTCACAACTGTTAGAACCTCGCAACGCTGCCTTTCAAAATGTCAGTATATATATATATATATATATATATATATATATATATATATGTATGAATAAATAAATAAAATGTGGCAGTGGTGTTTAGAAGTAAAAAATGAAATAAAATCACAACTTTTCAACAGGGAGGGCCCAGGCAGCCAATCGAATCGAGAAAGGGGCGGGCTTTGCTAATCTACCGCTGCCTTCCTGTTTATGACGCTGGCATATGTGGGAAGTTGATATTAGCCTTTTTTCTTTTATATTAAGATGAACTATATCACCCCCCCCCCCCCCCACAAATATAAAATGATCAGATCAAGCAAAACGGTATAGATCCTTTCTTTCTTTCTTTCTTTCTTTCTTTCCTTTTGTTCATTCCATATTTTTGTGGGGACCCTCATAACAACGAGTCTTCCATATCTCTCGTCTCACCTGTAATCTTGCAAACACTCCACACCTCTGATTGCCAAAGCCATATTTCTGCAGGGCTCCCAGCTCCTCCTCGGAGCTCTCCTTGTACACCTCCTGCTCGACCTGCCAGTCAAAGTCCTCCTCATCTTCATCTTCCTCATCGTCACCGGCCCTCGCCGCTTCGCCGCTTCCTTTTGAAGTGCGAAGAAGCTGCGGTTGGTTCTCGAAGACTTCAGTTATAACATTTTTTGTATTTTTTAAACAAGAGGTGTAGGTTTGACTCACCTGCGCTCAAGTCCTCGATCAGCGGTCTTGCTGAACGGGAGCCTTTGGGGGCGAGGAGACTGGTGAGCATCTGGAGCCCCTCAAAGTGCTCTCCAGCCGTTTCCTTCGGGACCCGAAGAGTGACGAGACCTGCGGGCGAGACGAAGGGCGACGACCACCAACCATTACAGCGCCTTGGCAAAGTCGTTTGACAATAAGCAATTCCCTTAAATACATTGGATAAAATATATATATATATATATATATATATATATATATATTTCATCTGACTGATTAAACTAATTAAACTGACAGTAAATCAATTTTGATTCATCTTTTGTCAAATGTCCTCTAACAAATCGATTCTAAAATAGGCATTACTTTCTCCCGAACAATACATTCATGCTTTATTTTTTCTTGCCAAATATATATATATATATATATATATATATATATGTATATATATATATATATCTCAGAGAAAGGCCTTGGAGAACATAACTCGCCAGCAGGTTGTCGATCACAGACTGCCCATTTGAGACAAATAGAAACTGTAATTGATCGTATTTCTGTGCCGTAATAAAAATGATCTCTGAAAGCCACCTGTGCAAGCAATGCTTCAAAGTTATTAAAAACTAAAACAGGCAACACATTATTAACTAGAATGGGCACTCGGTAGAGTGCATACCTTCGCATATCACAAGATTGAATTATGAACAATTTGGCACTAGTTTCACGCAAATCGGATGCCAATTAACTGAGATATCGCAAATTTACGTTTTTCACCTTTTCGTGACCTTGACCTTGACCTTTGACCCAATCACTCCCAAAAACTAAATCGATTGTTCCTTGGGTCATAACCAATCATGCCACCAAGTTTCATAATAATCGGCTCAGTTTTGTCTTATTTAGACGAATAACGGACGGACGGACATATTCACAAATAAATAAATAAATAAATAAATAAATACACGCCGGCGAAAACATTACCTTCTGCATTTTCAATGCGAAGGTAATAAAGTAGACCGGATTGGCCAGCCCACGGAGAAAAACAGATGGTCTCATGAAGACTTCATAAAATCCAAGCCCCCCCCAAGTATGAAATCTTAGATGTGCTTAACGATGGGAGCCGGCTAATTGCTCAAGTTGCAGGAGACTGAAAGAGGGATCCTAATGATCATCGCTGCTCGTTAGAAGTCTAAACAAGGGCACTCATTAGTGCAGCTTTATTAGCAGATGTTACCGGCTTATTTAGTTAACCGGGGCCACGCTGACAGACGGCCGGCGAGGTGTCAGAGTCCAGAAGGCAGATGTCCCCCATAAAGGAAACTTTGAGAGAGCAGAAAACGAGGTCCCAGACATGCATATATATATATATATATATATATACATATATATACATATACATATTGTAGCGGCGTTCCATCGGTGTCGTTTTCATCAAGCCACTAAAGAGCTGCAGACACAGTGAGTTCCCTTGCACGAGCATGACAGGAGACCGTTAATTTCCTTTTCTTCAGGATTTATTTTGAGCAGCAAAAACGCTGACAAAGTACACAAAAGAATAAACGTTCAAAACGATCACACGGTAGAAAAAGCGATCTGCTGTCTTGTCTAATGCGGCTCTTTCCTTACACCTGTTGCCGTCATGACGTCATTAAATCACCTGACTCGAGCATCAGTCATTAACATAGAAATCTTTCAATATATTTCACTTATAGTTCCTACACCATGAGCCTAATTCTGAATATTAAATTATAAAAAGTTCTGAAATTTAAATTGACTAAAAAACACACTTCTTGTGGCTCTTACACACACACACATATATATATATATATATATATATATATATATATATATATATATATATATATATATATATATTATACGTGTAATTGTTTTAAGTAAAATCCGACATAGTGACAAGAGACGAGGCAGACGAGCTGTAAGAATGGTGACAATAAAAATGGCGCTGCTGGCCCTTTAAATATTTCATCAGTCAGTTAATTTACCACGGCTTCAGCACAAAGAAGAAACTCCCACTGATCATCGTTATCATGCACATTAATGTTTTCCAGAGGCCAGTTTAGACCTAGGTTTTACACGCTGCTGCTGCTGCTGTTGTTGTTGTTGTTGTTGTTGTTCTAAAAACACCGTCAACATTGTTCTTTGTCCGCCGTCTGCAAACACCACCCGACACATCTGAGTTCCAGGACACACTCACTTACATCCCCTCCAAGAACAAACTCATAAAGATCTCGCTGATGTGATGCTGTTGATAACCGGAAATCAAAAAGGGAGGAAGGGAAAGAAAGTCTCTCTCTCTCTCTCTCTCTCTCTCTCTCTCTCTCTCTCTCTCTCTCTCTCTCTCTCTCTCTCTCTCTCTCTCTCTCTCTCTCTCTCTCTCTCTCTCTCTCTCTCTCTCTCTCTCTCTCTCTCTCTCTCTCTCTCTCTCTCTCTCTCTCTCTCTCTCTCTCTATAGCTGCAGAATCCTTTCACTCGTTTCTTGAGTCAACAAAAACACAGGAGACATGGAAACGAATGCAGGACTCCAAGTCCTCCGGTTGTGTGTACGCAAAATGATATAAATAATGTTATGCAACAGCTATCTGTGCATTTACTGAAATATATCAGCATTTTATTTATTATAAAGCCACCATGAAACCGTTATGGGTCGTCATCGTTGAAGAATGTGACCTACCTTTATCGATGTCAAACTTGGCCGTTTCCCTCCCATCCTCCACTATTCTTCCAGGAAGAGACAATCTGAAGAAAGAAAGAAAAACAGATCCAGACTGTTCCTGTCAAAAAATTGTTTTGAGCCTGTCAATCTTCTATTGCCGTCTAGACGGGTAACACGTAAACTGGAAATTCTGAATCCGGCAGCCTCCATTTCATCCGAGCGTCAACCGCTGAGCTCACCTGAGGAAGTAGGGCTTGGCAAAGAACTTGAAATCTTCTCCATCGACGTGAAGGTCGAACTCCGAGGTTCTGGTGTACGGCACGCGGATGCTGAGGATCAGGAACTCTGGATCTTGGCTCAGGTCAAACGCCGGAGTTATCATCCTGACCAGCCGATTGTAACACGGACCCTGCGAGCATCAACAACGACAAAGGGGGGAGGAGGGGAGAGAGAGAGAGAGAGAGAGAGAGAGAGAGAGAGAGAACCTCCAGCTCCAGTTACAGCGTATAAAAAAGGACCGCATTCCAGAGCCCGGGCCCGGCTGTGTTTGACCGGCGGACCCGGTCGACTCCAGCGCGCCACCTTACGGTCGTTTTCGAGCACGCGTCGCTGTCGTAAAGTCGACTGAACCTCCTCGAGCTGCAACCCACGTGTGCCAACAATGGTGACGTGCGAACTGTAAACAAGAGCTCGCGCCACACGACTCGTGGCGAGTCACAAACGTCACAGACGTCTTCACTCGAGCGCGTACCCGTTTCCTTTCCTCCTCCGTCTACTCTTGCTCACTAACGTCTCGTTACCAAACATGCAACACTTGTTCACAGACGTGTGCGTCGCTTTAACCATTCAAGCATATATAATGGCGTTTAACTACCTCTTCTGACTACACGCGTGTTTTAAATGTGTGCGTGCCGACGTTTAATGTCATTTGCTTAAACTCCCATTGAGCTAACGTTACTTTAAACCTGCTGGAAGTTGATAGTCTAAATAAGAGTTGCATTGAGTTGTCATTGGCTTCAATGTATCCTGAATTCGACATTAAACTCACAATAAATTAAGCGGCGACATATGAAGCGACCACACGTTAGTCAAAGCCGCTTTGTGTCCCTCCAGCGTGTTTATTAACTGAAGTGTGGCTTAAGGTTAGCTCGCTGCTAGCCTCAAGCTAACACGCGCTGGTCTCCTCGTGCTTCGGCTAACGGGAGCACCGGCAGAGCTGACACCGCCACCGGACACTTCGTTTGTCTCGACGTGGCCGGTTTGAATAACCTTCATTTGGCGGTCACTATAACAGAGCACACGTTAAGGAGACCGTTAGAAAAGGACACTCACCAGTAAACCACTGAGTTATCCCAACAGGCTCCACTGGCAGCTCGTGGATGTAGCGCCCATCCTTTACCGTAGTGCATAGTGTAAACGGGCAGCAAGAATTTTCTTATAAAATTCACCCTTTTCTCTCTTCCTCTTTCTCTCACAATAAACCTTGATGGACAATACATATATTAGGATCCGTCACTCTGGCAATGAGTGTACTAGAGTTAAGTACTAGAAGTGGCACACATCTGTCCCCCAAGTTGAGTTCCAAGGCTACAAGGTCATCATTAATAGGTGAGAGGGGGGCACTGCTCTTACTTTCACAATTGAATGCATGATTTTAAATATACAAGAAGAAAAAACATCTTAAAAACATCTTAAACCTTCATGGCTAAAAGTTTATCATCAGGAGTGCAGTGATGGTGGAATGTACTTTTACATTTACTCAATCACTGTTGCCACTTGAAGACATTTTAGAAGTATTGTCTATTTCCATTCGATACTTCTTTATATGTCGACTTTACGACATTCTAGAGGCAAGCTTCGTCGTTTTTACTTTGTTAAATCAATTTGAAAGCTCACGTACAAGTTACTCTGTGCCTACTCTTTGCTTATACTGTACATGCATACACACATTTAGGCATTGCAGTAGGATTTTTCAAATGCGTTAATTTTCCCACTTTGGCATAGCATCTTGGAACAGGCCTCCAGGATGCAGACTTGGGAGTCAAAGTGGACCCGGGTCCCTAAATCAAAGCCTCTGCATGTGTGAAGGAACTGTTAATATTCAAACAAATAAAGGGGGGTAGCAATTACAACTTCAAAGTGAGTGACTATCATTTCACATGTTATGTGTCAACTGCAGAAATAAGTCACACAACACGACAACTTGGTGGCCGCTTGACCAGCAGATGATGGAAAGTATTTCTTTTCACATACAAACTGTTGAGTTTTTTAAATGTATTTATTAAAGTCTATAGGGAAACTTGCTGTGCCAATAGTTGAATATTTCTCAAACAGAGTCCCATGTCAACCCCCTTAGATAGCAATTGCAATATGATGGTGCGGTAGTACGACCGTGATTACGGTAAAAAGGAAGGAGCCACGCCTCCTCTGTGTAATCCTCCGTGGACATGCAGAAGCTCCTCTCCGCTCTCCATCATCATCATCATCATCATCAACTGCAGAGAAATGCGAGCGAGGAGCGGTAACACAATGTCAACCCGGGCCGCTGCGCTCCGCCGCCCGCAGACATGAGCGGGGTCCCGTCTGCCTCTTCCAGCCGCAACAAGTCGCTCTCGCCATGCGGATCCACTGCAAAGTGGTCGTGATCGCCGTGTGTTTCGGAGTTTTCCTACTTTTGTACTTTTTGGGAGGCAACGCCGCGGACGATCCGCTGCGGGAAGAAGTTGTCGGGGAGGAGGGGAAAGAGGAGGCGGCGGCAGCGGCAGCTGCGGTGGTGGTGGTGGAGGACGGGCTGTCCTCCCGGTCGCCACCGGAGCCCGCACGCGTAGCTCCGGCGAAGTTTAGGAAGAAGAAGATACCGGCCGCCGGAGGCGTCGGCGCGCGTGCGAAGGAACCTCCCGGGGGACGCAAAGAGGGGAGAGCGATCAACACCGGCGTGTACGTGAACGCAAAGAGGTGAGGGGGTCGTTCAGGGGTGTCTCTGCCCTCCTCGGTTCGAGCCCGTTTCCCGTTTCGTGCATCGCCAACTACTTTTTTTATGGTCTCTTCTTAATCTCGTCTTTCTGTTCCGCGGTGGAAGTCACGGGAGGGAGCGCGTCACGCGTTTCTTCGGGCTGTGGAGCAGCATCCGAACGGCCCACATTGAGCTCAAGGACGCCCCGGCCCCATAATAGCCTCGATCTGTCAAGGGACTCATGCATACGGCCATGTATTTGCTGCCTGGCTGCATTTTGTTACTGGCAGTATATTTTATATATTTGTAATTATTGTTATTGGACTGTGAATCAAGCTGCTGCAATCAGAGGGTGTTTACATACTTGTGAGTATAGAGAGCATGACTAATGTGGCTGGGTGGAAATATTGGCAGAGAGGACCCAGGCACACAACAGAGTAATAATTAGCTGACCTCTAAATCTTGATAATTTGACTCGTTGTGGTTGTTTTTAGGCTTTTTATTTCTGTCATCTGCTGTGCTGAAGGGGGTAAAGGTCACCTTGAAATACCACAATTGCAAATTATTAAACAATACAAATGAGTGCTAGTTTTGGGTGGACTCTTAACATAGACTCACTGGTGAGGTATTTACTGGAAATGACTGTTTAATCTCGTCAAAGTCTGCCAAAAACCATCTAACGTGGGAGTGGAAAGCATATCAGGTGGGATTTTTTTCTTCTTTTTCTTTCCCTCTCTGGATGCCAAAAGAAAAGCCGCAAGCTGCCAGACGATCTGATTTCAGTTCTTTGCTGCCCTTTTTTAATTTATTTAAACAAAAGGCAGAGTTTGTCTGTTGCTATTTCCGTTCAAGAATGGGAGGATTTCTTTTATGTGTTCTTTTTCTTTACTACGTCTTCCAGCTTTCTAATAACAGCCTCACACATCCCTAACGCACCCCCCCTCCCCCTACACACACACACACACACACACACACACACACACACACACACACGTACACTCCCACCTGGGCTGAATGCCAACAATGCCATAATAGCCACAACGTGGCTGTGGAGATACCAGCCAGTGCTATGTATTCTACCCCAGAAGCCAGACGGGAGGTTTTCGAGACGCTGTTGGCGAGATAAAAGCCATCAAGGCGTTTACGTTTGAGAAAAGGACCTTTTTTTTTTTTTGCGTCCTCCCAGGAACCACGCTCCTCCATGTGTGCTCGCCACTGATAAGGCAGATGGGGGTGGAAGGGGTCACCGGTGTCCTCCAAAGAGAAAGAAAAAGGAAAGCGCTCAAGAGTCAAGACTGACTGCTGAGATTAGGGGGAAACGTACTGAGCAGCTGTGCCAAAGACTCCAAAAAAGACCCCCAAAACGTCCCCCACCCTTTTAATTGCGTGAGCTAATCAGGTGGTAGGCAGTAGAACAGCCACAGCAGTCACAACAATAGAGTGTTGCATGCATACGACCCTTTGCAGAAAATGAATGCATGCAGGAGTGAATGCTGAAGTTCTGTTAAAGTAGATGACGGGGATAATAAGTCCAACACGTAGAGCTGAATGATCGACTTTTAGGCTGGTGCACTGTGGGTCTTCGCTTCCAACGCTCCATTCATCTGTGGATCTGAGGCAGATTTCCTGTGCGGCGTGCTCCGTAGACAAACATCCCAGGTTTTTTCTTTTTCCAATCAGATCATTTCCTCTCGACACGTCGCACTACTTCCTGTGGCCTAAAATAGAGATCTGCCCCACCAGAGAGACACCTTTACATAAAGGTGGTAGGTTGCAGATCTTACAGAGTTAATTTAATAGTGAAATGACAGAGAGTTAGCAAAACAACAAACACTTGCTTGTTACAGATTCCCAAATAAGTGATTTTGCGGCTTTAAAATTGGCGATTTTCGTCAGACTAAAACAAGCAATTTGAAGGCTCTGGGAAATTCCCACTTCTTTCAAGTATTTTAAACTCCGAACAGTGCATTGATTGATGGGAAAACACATAAAAAATGTATCATGAGAACATGCCGGTTGGAGCCCTCATGGACATCGACACCTGTGACGTGTAATACGACTGGGGGGGGGGGGGCTTTACCTTCTAAGATGCACATCCCTTCACTCTGACCTGTTGATCTCCTCCAGTGTTGTGTTCCCCCATGTAGACTAATACAGACGTACGCTGCCCCCTCTATCTGCTTCGTTATATCACATTAAGGGCCCCGCCTCTGCAGGATTAGATGGCCGCAGACACTTTGTGTCCAAACAAATCCCCGGGTCTTGTCACTTCAAATGGAGTTCAGCGGTGCACCTCGCAGTAAAGAAGTCGCGCTCTCGCCGCGGCATTATGCATAGCTATAAAAATGTCATCTCGCGTGACTGAGCTCTCTCTCTCTCTCTCTCTCTCTCTCTCTCTCTCTCTCGCCGGGAGTGTTTTTAAATCTCTACGCTTGGCCTGTGCAGACCGATGTGGCGGTGTGATGAGGGGGGGGGGGGGGGGGGGCTGTGTGAGCCTCATCAGGGGCAGTTAAATCTGCCTGTGAGACTGGCTAACTCACTTTTAATCTACTAAGTGAATGAGTCATAGCGGGTGTGTGGAGGGAGAAGAGGACGTGCCTCGGCTAAAATGGATTCTGAGGAGCAGGATTTAAGGCCGTAGATTGGCCAGTCTTGAAACCGTTCATTGATTGGTCGATTAGCTGATGAAGCACGGTGTCACTTCCCACGCTTTCCTCAGTGTAACTCGCCTCTTAGAACGCATGCAATGGTTGTGCTACGATGCAGATATAATTGAAGTGTATTTGTATTTAGTGCTGAACTGTCTTGAGCTTGCATTCTCTCTAGTGGCCATCAGGGGGCGACTCCTCCGGTTGATAAACAACGCCTGATTGTATAAAAGTCTAGAGAAAGTTACTCTACTCCCCTCTTGATTTATTCCCTCCAATAAAGAGTTTATTATCTCAATCTCTAGTCTCAAGTCTTCTTCAATACAGCATGATGTTCATTTCATTAAAACTATGGTCCATTTAAATGAAATCGGACCATAAAGCAGGGTATGATTTTGGGCAAGGCTATTTTTTAACTGACGGGTCGTTACCGCGGCCTTGTCTGGTCTGGGAGTTTTCTGTGTTTTCATCTTGCAACAGTAAAAAATCCCAAATATCAAAATGGCGATGGAAATTCTTTCAAAAAACGTGTAACACCACAGTGGATTTGTCCACTTTTTACATTGATTCAGTGGTGAACACCATCGTGTTGCATATTTCAGTGATTGTTTAAAAAAAAAAGCGTGTTTACAATGTCATCAAGTTTAATGAGCACTTCTTTGGCTGAGTAAACAGTGGGACTTGAAAAAACGTTGAGCGATTTGTGGTTTCACGGCGTTCAGCTGGACCACCTGACGTTTGTAAATCATCCCAAAAGGGCCACGGGGATTAAGACGGACATCTGTGTCACCTGAAGCTTTGAGTTGACGTTCCTGGATTTCCTCTGATTTGAGTCCAAGCCGCGAATCGGCCTGAAGAAGCACCCGTGGCTTTCACTGACATGTGGCATTGCATTTAGAGAAATCAGAAAACTGGTCCATCTCTCTAGAGCACAGATGTTAAACACAAGGCCCGCGGGCCGAATCAGGCCCATCGCATCGATTTAAGTGGCCTCTTGCGGCTTTAAAGACACAGATCACCCTTTCTTAAAGAAATTGAAGAAAAATATCCCATGCTTTTATTTTGAAGGTTTAGGATTAAAATGGATGTATGTTGTAATATTAGAGACATTTTCTTATGTACAATCTATACTCAAATAAACAATAATAAAATGCAAAAACAGTTATTTAACAATATATTCGAGGAGTTTATAAAGTGTTTCCGGCCCTTTTAAGAGGGCAGCCATGATGCTGATTTGCCCCCACGGTGAACATGAGTTTGACACCCCTGCCTAGAGGAAGGGAATAATGGAGGACATGTTCAGTTTTTCAGTTGTCAAGCCACCAACTGACCCAGTAATATGCTGACTAATGAAATGCCTTCGATGTGTTCTTTGGTGTAGTCTGTACTCTGGTTCTTTACTCTGTACACTTTTCTTCTACTTTATCTTCAAAGATGCTGCTCCCGCCCTCCCCTGCCATACTTTCAAAGGGTTGGCTGTGGTGCTTTGTAGGCAGAGGGCTCCTCATGTGTTCACTCTATAGCCAGGAATGAATTCTATCTTTTTTTTTTTCTTCCATTTTTTTGGTTGAATGCTCCCAGATGTGTGGAACGGTGCCATCACACATAACATTGTGTGTGCGGTCCAATTCTTAATGCAACACAAAAAAGGGGAATTAGTGTTTTTCTTTTGTCTGTCCAATTGTCCAAGGGGCATTTACTTTTGCACGGCTAAGTGCGACCTAATTACGCCCAGCTGTGTCGGTAGATATGGATTGCCGTTTTCCCGCGGAATGTGTGTTCAACAACCTCGCCGGAGCGACGGCCTTTGAAGCGCGTCGGACGAGATTTCTCGGCACCTTTTTTCCTCGTCTTGCCCTAATCTGCGGTTCATCATTGTCCCTCAGCCATGCAGAAAACGAAGTGTCACGCTCGGAGGCCGCCCTGTCAAATTTCACCCTTCACTCTTCCCATCCTGGTTTTATGGCTGCTTCCCTCCAGGTTCCAAGGAGACGCATGCTGTTTGGAACGCAAAGCCTTTGATGGTAAAACGATTTACCAGTCACTGTTTTCCCAAAATAACCCTTCAAGCTTTTTCTTCTTTCTCTTCATGTGCCAGTCTCCTTTTCCTACGGCTATGACAACACTGATGTTGAACATGCTGTTATCACAACCAGCTCCATGGAGCGTATGTACGTGAAGATGAAGTACACAGTGTAGGCCCTCTGCTTCATGCTTCCCCATCGTACACATGTTTCCGTATCATAGAGGGAGACACTCTGCACTGCTGGGTGTATTTTAACACATTTTAACAGCACTAGTATCTCTGCAGAGAGCACACATCTTATACATCAGATAAAGGGCTTCCTTTGCTTCTGAGCACAGAAGAACAAAGTCCAGTGGGAACTCAACAGAGCTACAAAAGAAAAGTGTGTGTGTGTGTGTGTGTGTGTGTGTGTGTGTGTGTGTGTGTGTGTGTGAGAGAGAGAGACAATTTCTGAAGGCACAGATGTCTTTGAGAACCAAAAGATCCCAGATTTTTCACCTCGTCTGTCTAACAAGGAGGATGAAAGTGATGAACTGCTACTTCCTGGAACGCTTTTCTTTTGTTTCTCCTGTCTTGATTCTCAGAGTGCAAAAATAAATGTCTTCCGGCGTGTCCATGCCATTACTGTCCGACAGTGGGCATGTTGACGGGTGAGGGGAGCCGGGATGGATTTAGTCCCAAGTGGAAGTGTTTTAACAGATGTATTTGCTGGGTGTCCGTGGACAGACCTGTTGGTGCTGCTTTTTAGCCTTCCTTTGTCTTATGGTGGCTAGCTTTAGCAAACAACCATTTCGCTCTTTTCTCATTATGCTATTGCAACATTTAGTTTCAGCATTTAGTGTTATCCTCAGAACTGTTGTGTGTCTGATTTTACACTAAACTGTGTCTAACTAGCAGAATTAGCAATGTCCTAACAAGCCTAGAGAAACATATATTTGAAAGCATATACTTTGCCAGCTAAGTTGGCTAGCAACCAGCTAGTTAGCCATAGCTAACATAAATTAGGGTGACCAGATTTGAGTTTGTGAAAAAGAGGACACTTCGGCATAACTCCTTCATGATGCCCCCCCCCCCCCCTCCCCCGAGATAGGAAAGGGCCCCCATGGCAGAGAGTAATTATTATCATAATGTTATTGTTTTAAACCTTTTAACCGTAACACCTCTACTCTCTGTGAAGCAGCTGTCTTTATTCATGTGTTAACTCAAGCTAACATGAGCTCAACGCCGGTACACATATATCCTTTTGTTCATAAAATCACAGCTTTTTAAATTTCAATCAAAATATGGGTCTGAAAATAAATTATATGTATAAAACTCAAGTAGGTCAGCCCTATTTTTATCCTTTTATTTTATCACCGAGTCTAAATTTACATGTCGAGCAGCTGAGATTTGTTCAAATGCCTAAAACTAAAATGGTCAGTTATTATGTTGTCATTGAAAAATGTCAGGCTGAGTTACAAAGACCAGCGTGGAAGCGATGCGCAACACGACATTTTTTTATTTGATGGATTTATGCAACCGGAAAATAACGGTCTTGAGTGGTATCTTTATTACAAGCATGATAGCGCTGCAGTGAAGCAGATAAAAGTGGAAACAAATATGTTGAATTGATATATAGTTTGTGTGGATTTGTATATAAAAATGTTGTTTGTGTGAGTACTGCTTCCAACTCCCATCGTTTGGTGGCTTAACCCAATCAGTTTTCCAAAATTCCATGTCTATCAATTCTGCTATGGAGGTGTTGAATTACAGTTTCTCTTTTGGTTATTTTACCTCCACCTTCCCCCAACACGTGGCCCTGGTACCATTTACATCTGCAAACATTGTGGTTCAGCTGCATACTTTTTTCACTGAATAGGGTCCACGTGTAGCTCTCCGTCCTTCGTGTTGCTTTGAAAACACCCTCTCATGGAACTGTGTTCAGTTTAAATAATCCATTGTTCATTTCCTATTCCGTTTTCCTTGTCCTACCCTCCGGGCTTAGTTTCACACGTGTCTTTTTTTTGCTTGTGTTCACCAGTAAACGGCGGAATAACGCGGCCCGACCCGTGGCCAGGCACAGGCGAATGGAAGAGGTCATGCACCTGGCCGTGGTGGCCTGCGGGAATCGTCTGGACGAGACCCTCGCCATGGTCAAGTCGGCCCTCCTGTTCAGCCTCAAGAGGATCACGTTTCACATTTTTGCCGAGGACTCGTTGGCCCCGCAGTTTGAAGAGAGGGTGAGAAACCTCCCAGTGGCTCCCGGTGCCCAAATATCTACAGTGTCGGGTTTTACAAAAAAATATTGAGACTTTTTTTTGCTATATGCGCCACACTTTTTGGTTTGTTTTCTATATGCACTTCTTTAGTGAGTCCTCTGACTTCTCATATAATCCAGCCCACTTTAACCCCACAGCCCCCCTCCCCTCCCTCCTCTCTCTTTGTAATATATGATATCAAGATCAGAGCAGTTTTAACTCTGACTCCCTCTAGTACAGACATATAACCCTTTTATCTCAAGGCCAGGGAGTCGTATATCACCAAGACGCCCCTGCGCCTTTTCCTTTTTTTCCTCCAGCCCCATGCATCACTTCAAAGTCACCTTTACAGAAGCGCCTGGCGGGATTTCGATTAACTCCACTGATATGGTAACGCGCAGTCTATTAACACCGCGACTATAAATGGAACACAAACAGCTTTTGAATCCGTACCCAAAACTCGTGTAGCGGGAAATCATTGCCATGCGTTTATAAAAAAATCCAAAAAAGAGAGGGAAGAAAAGAAAATCTGCCCGTGGGCGACGGGGGGAGTTGTGCTAGATAATAGGTCGCATATGCTATTAGTTTGCTCCACCTTCTGCAGATAGGTCCTTCTGTCTAAAATGTGCCACCTCATCACTCCCCTAACCTCCACCCGCACCCTCAGATCCACAGGCAGCTCGCTCCTTCGGGTCCCCAACACCAAGCTCCGCACCATGGGCGACCGGGCAACTCAGACACTGAACTCTTTTAAGACTGGCCTAAAAAAAAATGTATTCAGGAAGGCATATTTTTTACCCCGAGTTAATTTATTGTCGGCTATTACTTTCTTTTTTTTATTATTCTTTTTTTTATGGGTTGCTTTAACTATGTTTTGATCGGTTTTCTTTGTTTTTACTATCTGTGTGAAGGAACGGGGCGATAAAAATATAATGCATTATTATTATTATTATTATTACCTCACTTGCAGCTGAAAAAGTGGCCACGCTCCATCTCCAACAAGTTCCAGCACCGGATCTACCCCATCACCTTCTCCGTGGGCAACGCCGACGAGTGGAAGAAGCTCTTCAAGCCCTGCGCTGCACAGAGACTCTTCCTCCCCGTAAGCCTGCAGCACTTAATGTGTCGTGAATCCGTTTTGTTTCCTACTTAAACAGCCCAGTGCATGGTTATAGTTCATTCATCACGGCGGTGGTTATTGACAGCTTCGCACTTCTTTCTCTTCCCGCAGCATTTACTTAACGAGAAGTCTCCAGATGCTTTCATCGAGTGACGGACATTGATTTTTCTTTTTTTCTGCCGGTGTCATTGAAATAACTTAATAAGCTTACTCGCCGGGTAATGAAGACACTGCAGGTCAGACGGATCCGTTAGCGATCGCTCTGACGACGAGGCAATCGATGAACATTCACTCTTCGCTTTATTGAATACCATTTCTAAACCGTGAACCCTGTATGGATAATCTGGAATAGGGAACGGCTGGATCGGTCCATCCTAAATGTCCATCTCCTCCTTCTTCCTCCTCTTCTCCTTCTCCTCATTCCCCTCTTCTTCTTCTTCTTCTTCTTCTTCTTCTTCTTCTTCTTCTTCTTCTTCTTCTCCTCTTCCTCATCCTCCTACTTCTCCTTCTTCTTCCTCCACCTTTTCTCCTTCTCCTAATTCTCCTCTTCTTCTTCTCCTCTTCTTCTTTTTCTCTCCCCTTCCTCCTCTTCTTCTTCTTCTTCTTCTTCTTTTTCTTCTCCTCTTTTTCTCTCCTCCTCATCTTCTTCTTCTTCTTCTTCTTCTTCTTCTTCTTCTTCTTCTTCTTCTATAATATTTGAACTTTAATATTAGATTACATGTGAATTCTTCCTCAGATCCCACGTCACCATTATTATTAACTGTGAACGCTAGACTCTGAGGTGCTCAACCCTTTCTAAACTCGGTGGAATTATCAAAAGTTGAACTAGAGTTCAATAGTAAGTTGGCAGTTTTATTAAATTATTGAATCTTCAGGGTTTAGTTTGCTGTTGAAATCCCCTCCCCAGACATTACCTTGATCTGAACCGAACCTCTCGATGCCCGATGCATAATTTATTGTTTTATTAATATGCGAGTTGCCGTCTGGGAGAGCGCGCTGTACATGCTAAAGAGCAGGTGCACCTAAGGGTGATGCCCGTTTTAAGTTTGTTTTAGATGAAAGATCTAAGAGCAACCGTGTCCTCCCAGGTCATCCTGAAGGACGTGGACTCGCTCCTCTACGTGGACACCGACGTGCTGTTCCTGCGACCCATGGACGACATCTGGGACCTCCTGAAGTCCTTCAACGGCACCCAGCTGGCCGCCATGGCCCCGGAGCACGAGGTCCCAAAGATCGGCTGGTACAGCCGCTTTGCGCGCCACCCTTTCTACGGGGTCACGGGGGTCAACTCCGGCGTCATGCTGATGAATCTCACGAGGATCCGCAGCACGACGTTCAAAGTAAGCGTCCGAGCGTAGCCGCGTTTCCTCACACTGATCAGCGTAAGACATATAATATAATTCTAAATGAAAAGAAAAGCCAAAGTGACCTGTAATGTTCATTTTTTTGCATTTTCTTTTGCGCGGGCAGCTATTGAAGCCGTCTGATTACCGCAGACTTCTGCCCTCAGAACTCAGTTTAGCAGCTCTCCGGCTCTTTCTGCTGCCAGCAGATCGGATGCGGGAATGCAAATGTGCTTCTCCTTTGATGATGTGTTTTGTTTTTTTGAGACGGGTGGGGGAAAAAGAATTAAAAAATTCTCTGGAGCTTCATTGCAAGTGAAAGTGTGTGTTGGTATTTCAGAACAGCATGATCCCCACTGGCCTCTCGTGGGAAGATATTTTACATCCACTCTACCAGAAGTACAAGAACCACATCACCTGGGGAGACCAGGACCTCCTCAACATTATCTTCCACTACAACCCAGGTAAAGTATTCATGTCTTCTACACTGATCATAGAAACACACATCATGCGGTGCCGCCCAGAGTTTAGGACTTGATGGAGAGTCTTTTTTTGCATAATCCACTTGGAAATTTGAGGATCTATATCATAGTTCTGTACTAGCTCTCTATATAAAGTTACTGTCATCACTGTGTCCTAGTGTTGTATTTAGATACAGTGTTTTTTTTGTACTACATGTTATTGATGTGTTGTTCTTTGTTTTTGTTCTCCCTCGCCAGAATGTCTCTTCATATTTCCGTGCCAGTGGAACTACAGGCCGGATCACTGTATGTACGGGAGTAACTGTAAAGGGGCGGAAGAGGAGGGCGTGTCCATCCTCCACGGCAACCGCGGGGTGTACCACGACGACAAGCAGCCGGCGTTCAAAGTGGTCTACGACGCAATACGGGAGGTGAGCATTCCCGTTGTGCTGAGACGAGGGTTGGCCCGATGCCGAATTATAACTTCGATACGATACCTGACATAAATATCACGATACCCGATACTTACGATACGGTACCAGAATTCGATACAATACCGCAAATACGATACAATACTGGTATATTTATCTCTTAGAGTAATAAATAAAACATCTGTATGGTTCCCTTTTTAACAGCTTTTTCCTGCCCATCTTTTTCAACACTTAATGGCATTAATATTAGTATTAGCCTACAGCAATATATTAATGAAGACAACATAGTGCCATCATAGCATTATTTATCCACCGCTATGTGGCCTTTTGTCTGTATCTGACAAGGTAAATACATGGTTCCTTCAATAAGTATGAGCAATTATAGAGTTCATATTTTATCTTAATTAATAGAATAAAAAAATATGCAAAACCGTATCATTTTGAACGTACGGGTACACCTTTTTTTTGGTACACCCTTAACTGAGACGGTATGGGAAAAAACAAACGGATCTGGTCACTCAAATACGATAGTCAACTATTCTAATCAGTTGTAGGAGAAATTAAACTAAAATATAAAGGTTAATTTGGTCTTTAAAACTAAATGAACTGAGATACATACGTCTATGTGGATCCATGACATAAATATATTTTTTATATGCATAAGAAAAAACATGTGAGATAATGGAGAATTTCACAGCTGAAAAGCACAGGTGTACCTAATCATGCTAACGAGGGCTGCCCTTCCTTCAGGTGCGTCTCTCCCAGGGTTCTGATATTCTCCGTTATAAACACCAGTTATTGAAAAATCTGCCTCCCATGAACTGATATTTATCTCTTCGCCTGACTTTAAGGTTATGTAAAGAAGCGTATTTCCACAAATGTTGCACTGTTCCTTTAAGGCCTTCAGCTTTAAAACAAAAAAAGACCAGCTTTGAATATTTTCTCTATGGTACAAATTATCTATTGCTTACATTAAACAATCTGGGTCAATTTTTTTCCTTCATTTTTTAATTTAGAATTTGTTGTCTCTGGCTGCAGAGTCAGTCCCCCTCCCTGCTCCGCGGAGATAAGCCTCTTTAAAGACGAGCCGGGTCATAATTTCTGATTAATACGGAACACCCTCCCCCCCAGCCCTGCTGATGGAATTTGTAAATGCTATTTAGCCCGTGATATGTTTCCATTTAAAAACCCATCAAATTGAAATTGCATTTGGATCAGAACTGACGCGGAACAACGACTCTGTCCTGCAGTTTCCCTTCGACGACAACATGTTCCAGTCGCTGTTCTACCCCATCCAGACCAAGTTCCTGGACACGGTCAACACCCTGTGCGGTCGGATTCCTCAAGTCTTCCTCAAGCAGATCGAGAAGACCATGCGGAAGGTGTTCGAGGACAAAGTGGTCCGACACGTCAAGCCGCACAAATAAACTCGAGAGACGTGGACATGGACTCTCCGTTTTTTAAATCTCACGGTCCTAGCCGTGGACCGTCACACCGCCGTCGCCCAGACCGACCTGAGGGTGCTCTGTGAGGGTGCTCTGTGTGGGTGCTCTGTGTGGGTGTTGGCCGTGTATATTCGACACGTTCCACGTCCTGGATTTGGTCTTGTGAAACATTGCCGTGGGGGTAGTAATAAGCCAATGTCTACAGAGAAGCATACAGTGCTGGTCAGTGATGCCTCGGATAGGTGTTGCCTTATTGCCGTCTCCAAATGTTCAGTTTTTAAACGTATGAGACTATTGAAAGAACGTTTTCATCATTATTTTTTTATTAAGAGTTATGAAACTATGAGTTCTACATCTCAAGTGTGGGCTAAAAGCAACACAAATTACAATACATTGATAAACCCGCTCCTCTACAATCATGTGAACGTTTTACCGCCAGATAACAAGTTGAACCGCGAGCTGGGCGTGAGACGCCAAATGGCGCCGTCAGTATTCAACATTACAGCACAACGGAAGAAATGTGGAGTTTCATGTTCACGAGCCGAATGTTAAAATGCACTTTCAGAATGACGTTGGGACTGGATGGTTGTTCGCACGCAACACGTCCACAGCTGATGCTTATCCCAGGAAACCAAAAGAGTGTGTGTGTGAGTGTGTCAGCATTACTTTCAATGTGATTTAAATGATCTAAATGTGTCATTTGTTCGCTCAGCCGCCACGTGTTTTCAAAATAAATCAATGCAATGTGCCGAGTCTCGTTTTATGTGTATGCCGGCGAAATTTATGTGAATGTAAATGTTCCAGCAGAACGGGTGCAAGGCATTCTTCTCACAGGTGCGTTATGCAGTAAAAGCAAGGTAAGGCCGGTCGCAACACCATCACATAATGTGATTTTCTTTATTTTTTATATACTAGACCTTGATTGAACTTCCCACTGTACTGTGTGTGTGTTTCACCAACTGTTTGGAATGGGGAAGGAAGATATTCTAATGCTTGAGGCACAATGGAACATGTTGGGAACCTGTCAATCCATAAAAGATCTCAAAATGGACCTATTGTTGAGGGAAGTCTGGCATACATTTAGCTCCGATTTTATACATAACTGGACACGTATGCAGATATTAATGTTTAGAAGGAACTGCTGACAAATCTGGTCAATCTTTTGATCTCTAGGAAGCCCAATCCTTTTAGATGCTTGTTTACATTATGAATAAAAGATAATATTCTGAATATCATTCCGGGGTGTCATTTGACATTGTCACAATTCTCTGCAGAAATATTACAGTATAAACTATTCTGTATGAATACAACTTCATCAGGGCTCACTGTGGGGCGATGGGCTCGATGTGCTGAATGATAATGAGAGTTTCTGCAATAGTAAGAAAAGCAGATGGTGCTTTACTGTTGTTGTTTTTTTTAACTGCAAACACTTGTTTTATTTATTGCATAACATTAACTTTTATTGAAGTGCTACTGTATTGTACTTTCACTTTGGGATGCGAGAAAGTCATTGACGTGGGTTGTCTGAGGGTTGTCTTTGTTTTTAAGCCCCCAGATGCACCAGATAAAAGTCAAGTATCTTTATCCAGGACCCCCAACGGGCCCAGCCCCCCAAGGCCCGTCCCGGACCGGCTCCTCACCTGGTCACGACATTGGCCTGAAGGGTCCGGTCTGCCCACTGACAACATGGTGAGACGGCCAAGGACTCCACAGAACCTGAACATCACACATTTAGTATATTGCTATTTTTTTTTAAGTCAATGGCACATTTTTACCCTTTCTATACAAATAACATTTATAAATAACTCAACCAAACCACGAAAAAAAACAAAGACTTGGGTTGAATTGGAGTAATGTGTTATTTTAAAAGTCTATCTTGGGGATGACTCTTATTCCATTGTTTTAATCTGTTTGTAAAGCTTAATTTAATTAGCTTGAATGTATGTATTTGTTGTACCCTAAAGGGTTTCTATCTGAGTACGTAAAATGTGATAAAGCTTCCAAACTAATTTCTGACTTAAAAGGCTCCTCAGGTTAGCGAAGCAGGAAGATTCTCTTTCCAACATGCACGTCTTCAACCCAACTGTTGATATTGTTGTTATTTAGTACAGTTACATTCCCAGCATTACCATATTAATAGACCTGAATTTGGGAGGGAAAACTCTGGCAGAGTTATGTACTCCACTGAGTGCACGTTTGTCCTTCTATTCTTTTATTTAATGTATTATTCATTGCATGACATTTACTTTGTTGTTGAATTGTGGCTGTGATCCTTTCATTGAATATGCAGTGCAAGAACGTGCTTATTGTTGAGTTAGAAATTGACTACTGCAAACTGCTCCATTTGTATCAGGAAAGCACAATGTTGAATGTTACAATAACAGCATAATGTAAGTTTTTAATGTGTTGCTATATATAATATGTATAATATAATATATATATTATGTATATAATATATTATATATACTGTACATATATATAATATATTATAATATAATATATATATATATATATATATATATATATATATATATATATATATATATATATATATATATATATATATATATATATTCGTTTTTAATCATTTCATTATACCCCATAATTAATATATGTGAATCATAATAAATATATTGCTATATTGTTTCTTTCCCCCCCTAATCGATTACCTGTTGTGTTTGTGTATCCTATTTGCTGTGTTATTCTTCCATGAGGATGTTGCCGTCGCGGCGCCGTCTCTGTGGAGCAGGCAGTGACCTCACGGCGCCATATTAAAATGCTCCCTCCTCTTTGCCTGTGAGGTCTTAGCTTCGTTAGCAGCAGCTAAACGGCAGCCTGCTCCTTTCACCCACCGAGACGGACCGAGAGCGACGGCGTGATGGAAATCGACTCGCTTCAAGAGGCGCTCAGAGGTCACTTCTGCTCACTTCGATATATTTGGGTGTTTCTCGAGACCGCGTGCGCGTGGCCCCCGAAGCCGCTGTATTACGCGAAAGCAAAAGGATTCGAGCTAACGAGCTAACGCGCTAGCGGCTACTCGCGAGCAGCTAACGCTAACTACGAGCGGCTCTCACGGAAATGGGTCCGCTCGTTACAATTCATGAGGAAAGCGCACTCAAAACATGACGCTCCTCTTCCCCCGGGCTGGCGAACGTCTAAGTAGTTTATCCCCTCAATAATAATATTATTCATCGTCCCGGATGAAATAGCTGTCCGGTGTCACCGGCTAATCGGTAGACTGCTGTTTGTGTCGGCTAACTTCACTTGAGCTAGTTCCAGCTAGCGAGCTATTAACCGAGATAGGGAGCACCCGCTAGCCCGCTAACGTCACGTTGTGTAGTTAGCCCACGTTAAATGGACAATGTTGTGCACACAAAAAAACGCTAACGAGCTTCGTTTAGTGCAGCTAGCCAGAATACTGACCATTTATAGTCGAGTTATCTCAACGCGAGGTTGAATCAAAGTGCCCCCCTCCCGAACAGGCTCGTACACAACGTAATGTCGGTGCGTGCTTTTGTTTTTTCTCCTCAGATTTTGATAAGAAGGCAAAGTCGGAGTCGTCTCCTCTTCTGGAGCAGTTTCTATGTCATATTGCCAAGACTGGAGAGACCATGTAAGTGAACACAGCGGATCAGTTATGCTCTCTTTACTAACGTCACTGTAATACTCCCAGACACAATGCTGCTGTTATTATGCATGAACTGTTTCATAACCTTTCTAAATGTGCCTTCCTGCAGAGATGTTAATGCAGAATTATGTTTGTTGATTTTGGAAGCCTCTCCCTGATTAACACGTTTCCATGGCCTATGTGACATGCAACCATTGCATGCTTTTACCCACCCAAAACATTTTTTTTTCTTTACCTGTATGCTAATGTAGGATCCTCATTCTGCTTACCGTCTCCCCCTAGGGTCCAATGGTCTCAATTTAAGAACTACTTCCTGTTTAAATTGGAGATGGTGATGGATGACTTCAGCTCCTCGGCACCTGAGCAAAGAGGTGTCACAAATCCCAACGTGGAATCGATTCCATTCGAAGATATGAAGGAGAGAATCCTGAAGATTGTGAAGGGTTACAACGGGTAGGTGAAATAGCACGTATCCGTCGGACGGTAACAGCAGGGTTTGTACGGTCATGGAAAACCTGGAAAGGTCATGGCATTTTGAAATGGTCATTTCCAGGCCTGGAAAAGTCATGGAAAAAACTTAAATCGTAAAAGTTTTGGAAAAGACATGTAAATTAGTGTTCATTTACGTCGAGTTTGAAATAACTAATCTGTTTTTTAAAGAAAGACGCTCAAATTATAAGCTGGCGTACGCTCTCTATACACACAATGATCTAAATTGTTCATGTTTATACTGAGATTTCAGTTTGGTCATGGGAATTTGGTTTAAAGTCCTGGAAATCCATTGGTCAAAATGTGTAATAACCCTGTAATAGTGGCGTGCTAACCTCATGGATGGAGTAGCCAGGTAAAAGGTGTCTAGTTCCATGTGGCGAATGCACAGCGTGGATAGGCGTCCTCTCGTCCTGCTCACCCTATTTGCGACACATATACATCTATTCTACAACATTATTACATTCTTCTGGTGATGTCATGGAAGAGAGAACTTAATTGTGAGGTTGCTCAGAACCATTCTAATTTTAATTTTGTATACGCTGACCAAAAAAAAGTGGAAGTAAGGCTGTTCACATGTTCCGTCTACACGTGGAAAGCGCAACCAGTAACGCTTTCATCCGAGGTGATGGGGCGGTTGCACTCCTGTTGCCCCCGCGGTTACTAACCAACCGAAACCTGGGCGCTGCTGTGATGACAACATCGTTTATTTCAGCAGTAAACCTCACTGACTAAATTTAAACAAAGTCTAAATGAAGAGAACATAAATTTCCAGCACGGTAAATCCTTCACAGTGGCCTTTGCTACTCGATTTAGTTGACCTTTCAACCAGATGTTGTGATGTCTTTGGATGGAAAGGGTGAAGCAAGAACAGTGGGACAGATTAAAGCTCAATAAAATGATTAACTTCTGCCATGGACTGATATTTACTGAAGAAAGAAAAGAGATCTGCTGGTTGTGATTGGTTATTCCTGACACGTGGTGCGCCACGAGAGGTTAAAAAAAACATTTATGCAAATCATTTTGATCAAATACCTCTATTGACATTGGTGGTTTCATAAAATATTTGCTCAGTGAGATTTTTTTTTTTACACTTACTCAACGGCAATGCGGATTAATTCATTTTATTCCAATCTATTCAAAGTGAGGATTTGCGTCTTTTTATTATTTATTCTATTATTTTATAAGAGTCCCTAGGTTTTGGGAGCGTTGGTTTTGCATAAAAAAATATTTAAAGAAGACAGGTTCGGCTCTGAGATCTTGTGATGGATATTTGAATGCTTTCAACATTTTATAGACCAAGTAATAAATCGAGGAAATAATCATCAGACTAAAGTTCAATGTCATTTAGTGACATTTTTAATGGGTGTATATGATCACAAATGGCATTATTTGACAACTGTCATGTAATTCAATTCAATTCAGTTTATTTGTATAGCCCAGTTTCACAAATTACAAATTTGTCTCAGAGTGCTTTACAATCTGTACACATAGACATCCCTGCCCCATAACCTCACATCGGACCAGGAAAAACTCCCAAATAACCCTTCAGGGGGAAAAAAAGGGAAGAAACCTTCAGGAGAGCAACAGAGGAGGATCCCTCTCCAGGATGGACAGAACAATAGATGTCATGTGTACAGAAGGACAGATTTAGAGTTAAAATACATTCAAGGAATCTGACAGAGTTTATCAATAGTTCATATTTAGGCATATTCCACGATGGAGAGTTTGGAGACCTCCCAAGTGGAGGAGTGGGCGGAGTCCCAGCAGGGCAGTGGCACAGCTGGCGACAGGAACTCACGATTCAACCATCGATGGTCAGATGGGATCTATGCCGTCTCATAGGGTCCGATGACCCCATGAGACGTGAAGTCAGAAGGACTCCGGGGAGAAAGCAGAGTTAGTCATGTGTGATGGAGAGATGAAGATTCATCCATAGGAGAAAGAAAAGGAGAGAGGTGCTCAGTGCATCCTAAACATCCCGAGCAGCTATAAGCCTATACCAGCTTATGATGATGCTACAGTAATATTCAATGACATATTCTTCCTTTTCTAGGGACGTTTATGTTCAACAACTCCCAGCTATCCCTGAGTTTTTACCAAATGTGAAGATTAGTATCGAACACCACACCTAAATGACACTTTCCAATAAAGGGTTCGTACGGTCATGGAAAACCTGAAAAAGTCATGGAATTTTAAAATGCTCATTTCCAGGCCTGGAAAAGTCATGGAAAAAACTCAAATCATAAAGGTTTTGGAAAAGTCATGAAAATGTTGTTATATTCACATGTTCATTTACGCCGAGTTTTAAATAAATGATGTGTTTTTTTTTAAAGAAAGACGCTCATAACCGCACAACATTTTCTAAATTGTTCATGTTTATACCGAGATTTCAGTTTGGTCGTGGAAATTTGGTGTAAAGTCTTGGAAATCCATTGGTCAAAATGTGTAAGAACCCTGCAATACCTGCGTATTCATTCTGTCGTTTCCCTCCTCAATTTTAGAATTCCATTTACGATCCAGCGCCTGTGCGAGCTGCTCACAGAACCCAAGAGGAACTACACGGGAACTGATAAGTTTCTTCGGGGGGTGGAGAAGGTACGTCCCGACCATCGTCGCTGTTTGTTTTTATTTGTTCTTACGTTTATCACTCATTTGGGAATTCTTGTTTCTGTCCAGAATGTAATGGTGGTAAGCTGTGTTCACCCAACCTCAGAGTAAGTGTCCAATTAAACTTTTTTTATTTTTTAAAGAATAAACTAAATTATTATTTTACATTTCACATTTCACTTTTTTAAATTATTTTTTTACTTGTTCGTTGCAGAAAAAATGGATGCAGTGCCGTCAACAGAATGAATGGAGTGATGCTTCCTGGGAACACATCTGCTTTTACAGAGAGGTTGTGTTGGGGAGATAATTGGCCCTTGATTCTAAAATACACGCATTTTATTCGTCATTATTGTAAAAAGATAAAAATAATTAATTCCATTTCCCTGATTATTTTTTCTTTTTCTTTTTTTTTTTCTGATGTTTAAAAAAACCCCACAATTCTCAGGAAAGTCAACGGTCCTGGAACTCCCCGGCCGCTGAACCGACCGAAGGTGTCTCTGGCCAACTCACTAGCAGCCAACGGCCTGCCGGACAGCACGGACGACAAAGACCTCAACACGGAGCCAGAAGACGACGAGGAAGACGATGACGACAAGGACTCCAGGTATGTCGCCAGAGAATCTCTTCTCCGCGTTCGACGTGATCCCACCGGAAGCCCGTTTTCAGGGTTCGTACGGTCGTGGAAAACCTGGAAAGGTCATGGAATTGTAAAATGGGCATTTCCAAAAACTTAAATCATAAAAGTTTTGGAAAAGTCATGGAAATGTGTTATCACATGTTCATTTATTGCGAGTTTGAAATAATTCATATGTTTTTTTTTAAAGAAAGACGCTCTAAATATAAGCCGGCGTACGCTCTCAATACGCAACATATTCAAAAATGTTCATATTTATACCGAGATTTAATTTTGGTCATGGAAATTTGGTTAAAAGTCATGGAAAAGTCATGGAAATCCTTCGGCCCACATGTGTAAGAACCCTGCGTTTTATATCTCTCTCCTCGGTTCACCAGCGAGGTTTCGGCGTCGGGGGCTTCCCTCGGGAGCTCGGTGAAGAACAAACACCAGGAGGACGAGGAAGAGGACATGGAAGCCGAGCACCAGGAGGTGAAGAGACTTAAGTTCAGCAAGGACGACGAGGACGAGGAGGATGACGACGAGGACGAGGAAGATCAGGAGGCGGACGCGCTGAGGCCTTCGAGCACCGCCTGCCTCTCCAAAGAGGCGGAGGCCATGGTCCAGGAGGACGAGGAGGAGGAGAAGGCTGGCTACGGCAAGGAGAACGAAGCCTCCAGCAGCGCGGCCGCCGCCGAGGACCAAGGTAGCGTTGTTGTTGTTTCTACGTGCCGGGTGTGTTAATTGGTCTGTTTGCGACGTGCTTCGTGCTACTGAGGGGAAATTATGGTCTGGGCTGTTTGTGCACACACACTTTCTTTTAAAAAAAAAAAAACCCAGCTGGGTTCACTCGGGTAGGTAATGGGAAAACTTGAGCGACTTGCCAATCGCTCTTGTTTTATTCAGCACATTACACTCCAGTGTGATGTTTTTTTAGCTACATGTGTGTATTACTGACTTTTCTGTAATTTTGTCCAGCCCATTTGTATCAATGTGGGGAGTCGAGATAAAAAAAAAAAAAACACCCGACACCACAAACTGCAGCCTCAAAGGGGTCATAGTGGTTTCCACTCACACAACAACTTAACACTGTAACTGTGCGATTGGAGGACTGTTTATTTGCCTGCATGATTTGTATTACCATATTAACTGCTGAATGTATCAACCTTGGACACGGAGCCTCCCAATGTTTTTCTTTTGATGATTTTGAATAATCATATAATTTTGTTAAATCTTTTTTGTTCACTTTATATGAGCAGCTTATTTCAAACTACCTTTGTAATTCCTCATGTAGTAATGGGGGACTGTCCCCTTCCGTTCTCTTTTTTACGCGCAACATATTTTTTTGCAAATTGTTGCATGTCAACACATTGAAAAATCTAGTCTTATGTTTTATTTATGATTTTTCTTTTAAATGGGTCTGAATTGCATAGTTAAACTCGACATACTCTGTCGTACGCCACAGAACCAACGAGCAGCACGCAGGCCGAGGTGCGCGCGGGCTCCGGCGCGGAGGCCGAGCGGGCCGAGCGGGAGGTGCCGTGCGGCTCCCAGGAGGAGGGCACCGACATGGATCAGACGGAGCAGCAGGCGCCCGCCGGCGTCCTGGAGAGCCCCGAGACCAGCAGGGACAGCGAGGAGAGCAACAGTGACCCGGTCAGCAGCAGCTCCAGCAGCAGCAGCTCCAGCAGCAGCAGCTCCAGCAGTAGCAGCAGCAGCAGCAGCAGCGGTAGCAGCTGCAGCATAGAGGAGAGCGCAGAAGCCGCCAGAGAAGACGTAGCGCTCGCTCCCTCCAGCAGTACCTCTGAACCTCCCACAGAGGGCGCCATGGAAAGTGCCGCCTTGAACACTGGGACCACCGAGGAGCCGATGGAGCAGGACTAGACTGAATGCCTCTCGCCCCCCCCCCCCCCAACCCCCCTGCAGCCATGTGTGACCATGAACCAGCTTGTCCTTGAGTCCAGCTCGACCGTCACTGGGAATGAGGACACCGATACCTCGAACACCGGACAGACGCCTCGTCCCACCTTTTGGACGCTCCTCCAAAATGGCTACCTGGCATTGATGTGGGCATACAAATAAATTTTCATTTGAAGTTTTTCTTTCTTTTTAACTGGAATATTTTATTGATCTTATTATCCTCTGTTTTAAAGTTTCCCTTTTTTTATTTTTTTTTAAAGGGGGTTTGTTTCGGAAGTTTTGAGTTTCTTTGCCGGAAATCTTTTTTTTATACTTTTTTTTTTTTTTTTTTTTTTTACATTCGGTGGGATTCGGATGCTCGGGGGGGGGGGGTGGTCTGGTTCTGTTGGCTTCTACCACTCACTCTACCATGTGGACGTTGCGACAAGGCGGTCAACATTACGCCCGGTGTACGACACTGCCGGGGTCAGCCCCTGATTATTTATGAAATGGTTATGGATATGAGCGACCGCCTCCATTTCTGCTCCTGACTGAACTTAGTCAAACAGCAACCCGAACGCAACAACCCACCACCGCTATATTATTATTACTCCACCAATTTCCTCCAGGCTGTTGAGAACGTGTGTTTTAAATAACATTTCTCTATCCTTATGAGATGGGAGACTTTATTTTTCTTTCTTTCTCCCCCTTCTAATTATTTTAACCACATTTTGTTTTGCATTGATACACTACCAATCCCACTAACAATACAATGACATGCTACCTTGTTGAGGCGTCTTCTGTAAAATGATATATTTTGGATGCATAAAACCACCATAATTTATATGATCAATTCAATTAGTTACTTTGGAGTATGTTTTTGTTCCGTTTTTTTACTTTGGTTTTGTCTGCCAGTTGTAGTTTACAAAACCAGCTGTAAATACAAAGATGACTTCTGCTTTCTTTGTATCGTGATGTCACCATGTTGTTTCACCGACCGATGTCCGGAGCGGTCTCTGGTTCCAGTTCTACACCTGTTTCTGCAGCTGTACTTTTTGATATTTAGAATTTTAAATTTCTGTAAAGTAGATTTTTGTAGATTGTAATACGGTATGTGTTCACTGCCTTTGTGAAACCATATATAATTGTATAATTTCTGTGTATTCTCTGGATGCTTCTGCTTTCAGTGCGGTATTCAGAAACGGCAATAAATGTTAACATTTTTATGCGTGGTGGTCTTGATTGCTTTTCCCACGGCCCTCGGGGGTCAGTTACACCTGTGCTTTCTCCCGCCGACCAATCGCATTCAGGCTTTTAGAAGCGAGCTTCCTGCTTCAAGATTCAAGATATTTTAATGTCATGTGCACATATAACAAGTTATTTGTACAATGAAAAGCTTATATTGCTGGGTTCTGCAGGGCTTGTACTGTCATGGAAAACCTCGAAAAGTCATGGCATTTTAAAATGGCCATTTCCAGGCCTGGAAATGTCATGAAAAAAACAAATCATAAACGTTTTGAAAAAAGTCATGAAAATTTGTAATAATCACATGTTCATTTACCGGTACACCGAGATTGAAATAATAAATATAATTTTTAAAGAAAGACGCTCAAAATATGAGCCAACATACACTCTCGATACGCAATTTTTTCTACATTTTCCATGTTTATACTGAGATTTGGTCATGGAAATTTGGTCAAAATGTGTAAGAACCCTGCTTCTGGAACTACAGCTTATCTCCACTTTTCTATTTTGGAAGTTGACTAGATTACTACAAACCTCTGATGGGCCCACATTCCTCACTGTGCACTAATTGTTGACAGCGTGTATTAATAGGGAGTGATGCATGAAGGTGCGAACAGATGCCAGAATGCAGCTCCAGAGCACCACTGCCAATTATCAAATCATTAAGCCAAGTACTTTTTAAAGAGTGCAATATTTTGGTTTAGCAAGCTCTCGGAGAAATTTTTCTGGGGGGGAGGGAGGATTTTCTTTCGTGAGCATCTCCAGACTCCATGCAGGGCAGAGGATCGAAGAAAGAGAGGCGACACCCTCCTGTCGAGGCCCGCCGCCATCTGCCATTATGGCGCCCTGTTCATCAAACAGAAGAAGAATAAATGAAGTCCCCAATATCTGCTTTCACTGCGCTGACATTTGCCCAGAATCCCGAAGGAAATCAAAAGGAAAGTGGACTGCATTAATCCACGCCGCGCCGCTTTAAAGCTGGTATTTGAAGAGACTTGTCTCGGGGGAAACTAATACCAGGTCACGAGGGATTTTGAATGAGCGATAGATGATGAATGGGCGGAGGAGTACGGTGGCCCGGAAGGGTCTAAATACGTTTGAAGTAGACGCCGGACGCCTGCCAAAAAAAATGAGTTAGTCCTCGCTTTACAATGTCATTACTGCACTAACAGATTTTTTCTTTCTGTTTTTCTTCCCTCCGGGCCCTCAAATGATATCTTCACCGCCTTCTGCGCCTCCGGCCCCGGGGGAACGGGACTATTTATTAGCAGGGTGCAATAGTTGAGGAAAGGTAAATACTCCACAGTCGGCTCGTCGCCCGCAGCCTCCCAGAGAGAGCGACACAAATCCGATCCAATTAAAAGCGAAAGAAAACAACCTGCATGACATTTCCTGGAAGGTGCGGCGGCAGCATCGCTTTTTTTGTGCAATCCAGATGCTTTTCCAGATTTTTTTTAAAAATATAAAAATAGATTAAAAAAGGTTGTAAGGTTGTTGGTGTTTAGGAGTTAATATCTATGCGTGTACAGCGATATATGCAGTGAGTAAAGTAAAACCTGTGATCAAACTAGTCAGTAAAGTAACTATGAAAAAATTAAACTTAAAAAAAAACACTGCGTTGCGAATGTAGTTATTCTCGTGTCTCGCGCCTCACCGCCTCAAGAGAAGAACCTTTAAATGGATCCGTGGTCAGCGTGTGTGTGTGTGTGGGGGGGGTGTTCAGTGTCGGACACACTTGGTGACACTGACGGGATTAAAAAGGAGAAACACACAAAATCCTTCAGAAAGTTATTATCAGGCAGAAGTTTCTCTTTCAGTCCAAGTCGAAAGTTTATTTTTCTTCACGCATGCGTATTGAAGAGTATTGAAAAAAAATTCACAGATGGATCTCAGACCGAGGGCAATCCCCGTGTCATCCGATAGAGGGTGCTGTTTAGTTTGCCGAGCCGAGCCAAAGACTTTACCCCCCCCCGCCTCAATGCAACTCAGAATGCACTCCGAGTCCTCCTGCTGCTCCTGAATGCTCTGACACGGTTCAGATATGCCTCCTTCCTCACACACTGGCCTCCTCGAGTCGATGCCCGCTCGACGAACCCTTGAGCCCCGCGTGCTCCGGGAGAGCGAGCTGCCTGTGAATGAAACGCGAGGCGGCATGGCCATCTTTTTCAAAAACATTGTGTATTACTTTCTGTTGCCTTTTGGTTGAACCTGCGAGATATTTATCACTCCTCCTCAAAAGCTTCTGGTAAACACCGGTTTCTTTCCTCGCGGTGAATCGCGCGGTCACGTTTATATTTTATAGGACCATAAACAAGCTGGCTTTTTCTCTGCGTTGCTTCGTTGTTGTTGAGTGTCGGCCACGAGACGACCCCTTTGGAGCCAACGTCAAGTTGCATTATTTGGCTCGCAGAGAGGTCAAACATTCTGAACCCGTCTGACAAAAATGGCAAACACCAGCCGTGGGTGGCACTTTGATCAGTTAGTTGGCCGACAAGAAAAGTCTAGAGACGTGAGGGTGATAAACACTTATTTCCCCTCCACTTCAAGAATACCAAGTCAACCCCAACACTGGATGCAGCATGGGGAGGCTGCACATCAGAAGGCCTCCAGACAGACTTCACACGCACCGCTTAGCCAAAGTGGGGCTGTGAGAAATACTATAATGTTCTGAAGTGGTCAGAGGAGAGAGAAAAAAAGGTGGACATTCAGTGGTTCTGACGTTGAGGCTAAATGTGGCTCAGTGTGTGTGTGTGTGTGTGTGTGTGTGTGTGTGTGTGAGGGGGTGCACTCAGCGGCAGGCTGAACCTCAGGTGGCTGCGGTTTGAATGTCTGCTTCTCTGTCAGAACGGCATCATCACACGGAGAGAGCCAGACTGCTTTGATTCAGCAGCGGGGGCATATCTTTTTCTTCTTCTCGTGTGTTTCTTCTGCCTATCGGCGTCCTCCCTCAGATCGGCTTCGAGTCCCGTCAGAAATGCAGAGATGAAAAAAGACTCAAAGACATCACAGGATGTACAAGGTGGGTGGTGGATGGCGGTGTTAAAAGAACTGTAAGCAAAAGAGCGACGACTCATACGGAAGCGCTTTCATGTTTCAGAAGACACACGTCGTGGTATCGCAGACGCATGAAAACACTTTGCAGTTCACGGGAAAAAACACAAAGCCTGAAGCCTGACGTGACCTTAGACGTCTCATTTTGAATAAGCCCCTGGATAAAGTGATATATATATATATATATATATATATATATATATATATATATATATATATATATATATATATAAGAATATCATTACATTACATGTCATTTAGCAGACACTTTTAAGTGCATTTCAACCTACAGTACAAACTAAGAACAACAAGAATACAGAAAGTAATATTTCCTCAACATAGTCAAACTACAAAAGTGATATATATATTATATATATAAGAATAACATTACATTACATTACATGTCCTTTAGCAGACACTTTTATCCAAAGCCACTTACAATAAGTGCATTTCAACCTAGAATACAAACTAAGAACAACAAGAATACAGAAAGTAATATTTCCTCAACAGTCGAACTACAAAAGTACCACAATAACAGTTATTTAAGTGCCACTGAAGTGCTAATCTGTGTTTTAATCCAGATATAGTCGGAAAATATGTGTTTTTAGTTTTTTAGAAAGCTGTAATTTAGTATTTGTGGATATTTTACACATTATATTGGTATAATTTTCTAAAGATTGAGTTGGATACAAAATATACATATTGAAAGACATCTGGCGAATGCATACGTAGAACAGTGGATGTCAGTTAAATGATATAAAAGCTTCTATTGGGCGGATCAATATCGTACACAACAACAATTTGAGTTTTTTCTTTGTTGGGGCTCCACAGAAATCAACTGAGACTGTGAAACACGAGACGATAAAACAACAATAACAACAACCTCACTAACTATACAGAGAGATATCTCCACATCACATCTATTGATTGCCATAAAACGTAATAAAGATATTCGTAGTCCCTGGACGACGTCTCTTCCGCTATCGGATCCGTCGTGGAATTCTTTTCCGATAATCAACGGGCCGTTTCGGCCACGTTGACGACGCAGCTCAGGAAAACAAGGTCCGACAATAATTATCTGTGCTTTCCGCGGCTAAATGAGGACTTATTTCCTGTCGCGGGAGAGGAGCGCGATAACAACGTTTCCGCTTTGTCTTTGTCGGGATGCAAGAACGTGTTTTCCATTCACGTCTCTAATGCATTCAGCCGAAGGTAAATCATGGTAGGTTCAGCCTGTTTCTGCCACGGTGTTTATACTGGCACATCTCAGCCAACCCACCTTCAGCTCTTAGTTTGCGTTAATGCGTCCCACAGAATCAAAATATGCTACATTTTGTCAATTTTTTCTATGTTTCCGGAAATGCAGTTCATTTCCTGCTTAAATATCCATCTAGTTGTGGCTGTTTTGGGGATTTTTTTTGCCTTTATCTGAAATTGTATAATTGTTGTATGTTACTATTTTAATATCCTAGATATGGCTAATATCATATCTGATGTTCCTAATAACTGTAAAGTACATTTTTATTCTTTATTTGTCATAGTTACAGGAAGATAATGTCAGTAAAAAAAATATATACATGTTGTTATTGTTCTGCAGATAATGTATCCTTTAATAAAAAAAGAATAAAAAAAAAATCCATCTAGAAATAAGGAACATTACATGTACTCCTCCGGTTATGGCCTTTCTTTTACAACACCCTAATGAAGTACACTAATTGACTTTACTCGACATGATGGCTGCATCGGGCCCACACACACAGAGACACACACACACACACACACACACGCACACACACTCACACACACACACTCTGTCTAATGGCACTGAAGGGTCTTGTTCATAACAGCCCCCATGCTTTTAGAGGCCATTTTCACAGATGCAAACTGCTCTTTGCGCCGGGTTGTAAAATGTGTGAATAGGAGACTAATAAAGGTGCAATTACAGCAATTGAGTGTGTGTGCGTGAGTGTGTGTGTGAGTGTGTGTGGCAGGCTGGTATGAATGCATCCAGCAGCCGAGGAGGCGGGTTGTTTGGATGCTTTATGATGATGATAATGGCTCGTTAGGCCACGCCGGAGAGAGGCTGTCGGAGACGCTGCCTTTACCGAGTAAAGACCGACTAACGGGGATCCATCAGGCCCGCTTCATGTGTCTCACAGTAAATACATAAGAAAGTGACTTATGCATACTCCTTTACACGCCACGCAAATATTTATGTCAACTTCTCTAAAGCAGATAAATATAAGAGGATTTTTTTTTTTTTTTTTTTTGGGGGGGGGGGGGAGGACTCTGTACTGACTTGACATTTGGAAGAACATAAAGTGAAAAATGTAGCTTGGCCGTGGCAGTTTTAGAGTAACTGCTGCCGGGCCTCCGAAAAAAAATAGACCGTTGTCACATTTAGAGTCGCGCAAGACTTAAAATCGAAGACTTACTCACGGAGGCCGTCACACGGCCGAGGGTTCTGGGGACACCAGCGTTTTATGTGCACGGCACTCGAATTAACGCCCGATACGTCATGGCACATGCATTATAAATGAACGGAGAAAGGGGGATAGTAAATATTAAAAGGCTCTAAATTGTTAGAATCAAGCGTTGCTAAATATTTGAACTTCCGCCTTACCTCATGCTCTCAAGGGATATTAATAAGTGCTCACGGCCAATAAAAGCCGAAGCGAACTACACACATACACAATACCTATACAAATACACTCTGTCCTGCTAATACGCTGCACCCACGATGTCCTCTGTCTTTTAAATAAAAGGTTCAGTTTAAACGCACGTTTTTCTTTCAGCAACTGAAACAATGATGTCCTTGAGAAGTCTCTCAATTACGGCCAGTATCACGCTGGGATTGTAATTCTTTACTCCAGCGGCTCTCAAAGTGGAGCCCTTGGCGGAGATACTTGAAAACGAGGAGCAGTTTAATTCGACCGTAGTTTAATTTAGCGATGACATCGTTAGCTCGTAGGACTCTCAGAGGGGCAGACAGAAAGTCAAAAAGTCCATATAATCCTAAATTTAACTAAAAGTGTTGGACATGGTCGGACTAATCATGTCGAGCTCTGAGAGGATAAACGTTGTATTTCTGTGGATTTTAAATCTAACCTTGGGCTCAGAAGTAAAAGGTACTCAAGAGTAAAGCTACATTTTATCAAAGGCCAATGTACTACATCCAAATTCATGTTCCCACCAGATCCTGTGGTGCAGTTCTCCCACACAGTTGAGTTGGAGAAGTGGATTTGGGCTTTTACTGGCAGCATGGGGATGATGGAGAAAATAGTCCAGAAAAGTTCAAATATACTCTCTAAATCCCCTCACTTTTTCTTTCTTTAGTACATTAGTCCATACAAGTACAGTTTCATGGAGTATGCATTCAACTGGGACATTCTACTTCCTTATCTTGAACTTTTAACCTTTAAATATATATGCTACGCAGAGGATTGTGGGTCAGAAGACTTAGGCGCATTGCAAAATACTAGAATACTGTGACTTATTTGTTATGTAACTTCCGCACTTGAGTAACAACCACCATTGTAGTTATTTTCACCCAAACCGCAGTCTTTCAATCAGGGTGTTGGTTGTTCAAACCCCGCCCTAGTCGATGTGTCCTTGAGCAAGACACTTAACCCTGTAGCTCTACGGTGTACGAACCTCACGTGATTGTAAGTCCTCCTTGCTGGATATTCATATACATCAAATCCCTTTTTGTAAGATATCACGTGGATATCTTACAAATAGGAAAGCCAAGATGAAGTTGTATCCTCCATATTGGCTCAGTCTTCTTAATCAGTCACACCATTGATCCTATCAGAAGCATCAGCTCCAATACTTTGGTCTAGATGTCTTTAACTTGTGCGGAAAGTTTGCCGGAAGTTTGATGGACCGCGTAACGGGCAAGTTATTACGATCCGGGGTAATAACTCATAACTCATTTCACGGCAATCGGCTTGTTTGGTTTGAAATGTGTCTTGTAGCGGCCCTTTTTAAGTCACGCCCACTTGTCCAGCATTGTGCAGGTCACCCCTGGAGATACAAGAAAGATGCCGGGAAGTTCAAGTGCCCGTTACAAAACAAGCACTAACGGGGTCCCGAGTGAGGACCGCATCAGCGATAACGCGTGGCATATTTACTCGAAGATGCAACATCAACATCCCGTGGTTGGCTTTGAAGATCTCACTCAAAAGTGAAAAAACAGTAAAAAAAAATAAACCTCTGTTGTGTAGTTTGCTTTCAAGTCTTTTATTTATCCATCACAGCCCATTATCTGTGTGAACAAAAACTCCAATCCGCTCGTTTCTCGGCGGCTGCGGTTCCGTCGGGTTCCTGCAGTCGGCCCGTCGTGACCGCTCTGTGCCGAACGCCCGACGGCGAGCCTCTTTGAACGAAAAAACAACGACCTCCGCGAGCTAAATCATGTGGATCCAGTGGGAAATGTGGCGGCACAGAGGAATGACAAGCACGCCCCTTTCTCTCTCTCTCTCTCTCCATCTCCTCTTCCTTGTTCCAGTTGCCGCCATCCTGCTGACTGCAGCCTATAATTTGGAATAATGGATAAATTAGCTGTCAAACCAATAAATCTGCAGAGTGGGGAGGGACACAGAGGTCCACGCGATCTGACCCGGGGAAACCGCGCCGTGAGAATAGTCGAGCGGAGAGCGGTGGGAGGACGGACCGCGGTGAGTTACGGCTCCGCGGGGCCATAAAAAGCACAAGCGGCGGCGGCGGCCTTTGAAGCTAACGGGACAATGCGAGGGTCAGAGACGTCGCCAGAGACATTTACGCGTCTTTGGCATTCAAAGCCTCGGCTTTGCACGTGGTGGAAAACGTGGGAGGAGGTTAGACAGAAAAAAAACATCTTTAGAAGAAGCTGAAAAAAAAGCCAAATTCAAGAATGTCCATCTTCATTCGTTCATACAAGAAACATTAGAAAAGAGAAATGACGGGTCTGGATTTATTTGTAGCCGCTGATGTTTTTTTCTTCTCTCTCTTTTTTTAAGTCCTTCCTGTCCGGTTCAGGTGACGGTTTACGCCACACGTGCATTCCTCCAGCTGACCTTCACACTCGCTGCCTTATTGCCTCTCCTGACCTTTTAAGAGAGGCAATAAGGAAGTAGCGGCAACCCACCGGCACGGCAACCGACAATCACCATGCCACCACACACTTGTTTTCGGCCCACTGAAGGTCACTCAGAGTCGTGGATCTCCAATCAGGCTTTTTCTTCTTTGACTTTTAGGCAGTCTGTCCTAAAACTAACAGTATTTTTCTTTAAGTCCACATATGGCTGATCACTAATCACCATCGATATCTGTGATTCAATTATTTAACTATTTATGCATTTATTAATATGCCACATTTCTCAGAGGGGGGAGGGAGGGAGGAGGGGATCACAGTGATATTAGCCACGGTGACCGACATGACTTCCCTCGGCCTGCTGGGGGCGCCATGTCGGTCTGTCCTTCTGTGGCTACATCCAGGAGCAAAAGTCTTGAATAAGACGAACAACTCTGAATCAAATAAGGTTGAGGACGCTATTCACTCTCACAATAATCAGATTCAGCCTTCATCAGGTAACATTTCATTTCAGGTGCAGCAAATCCAGAAAATGTATTCGGTAGCTTCCGATACGAATAAAAGAAACGACACGCAAGCAGAACCCACTTCTTAAAGTCACAGCGCACATCCCAGAACCACGAGATGGATTTTTGTTATCCGTGTACAACACATGATTTGCAAACCCTGCGTACAAAAATAAACATCTATTTGTAAAGCATGTATGTATATAAACTACTTTATAGAGAACAATAAAGAGCAGTGGCACTGGGGCTGAATACATGAGGATTATTATACTGTATGTATACTCTTTACAATTCAACTTTGGGATGTATAATAAATGCATTTATAAATATACATATCGAATATCGATGTATATGAAGAGGGGAGGAGCATAACTTTACGTATAACTAGCCTATCTGGAATCCGTAGAGATCAGGTGGGCTGGAGGGAGATGTATTGCAGTGCTTGCATAAAATAAAATGAAAGCCTTTACATGAAAGTTTATCAGTGTTCGCTGACTATTAAAAGAATAACCCTTTTTTTTAAAAATACAACAATAAATCATTGCTTTGAAGAAAGCATGCATTTTTATTTTGTATTTAAGATTTACAGAATAATATACTTAAAGAAAATGCAAATAAATATATAAAATGGTTGGAGGAAAGGATGCATATTTATTATTTTAACTTTCAAAGATTTTTTTAAGAATAACCTTCCTTTTTAAAAATACCACAAAATAAATTGCATTTATTTGTATCCCTCTTTTTTTAGATTTATAGAATTTTAAAAGAATAACCTTCCTTTTTAAAAATAAAACTTTCCTTTTTACAAATACGAGCGATTTGGGCAGTTTTGCTTTAGGTTTCTTAATGAGTGTGATGTAACTGACTGATGTAACGGCATAAAAGTCAGCATACATACCAATATTGCCTCAAGGAACTGACATATTGTGGATAAGATATGCTCGACGACCTGCAGAGTGACTGACCACCCCGCCAGCCTCCGATCAACTCGCTTATGACATCTTTCAAATTAAAATGACACACGACGTGCATCAACAAACAAAGTGCATGTTGTTTTGTTCCAGTAGGTAATATCAGTAAAAAGAAACTGTGCATCCTTATTACCCATATCCTGCATTCTGATTTATTTTGACTTTTGGCCAACTGCGAATCAATACCATCGAAATGAACACATGATCAATACGGTGTCTCCGTCGCGTTCCCCCTCGTCTTCATCCGTCATCGTAACGTCTCGCCGTCGTTCCATCTCGCGCTCGTGATAAAGAGGGCCGTCTCCCGCGTTTTATTATTCATCCCGTGATATATTTGGTCCATCCCGCCCATCACATGCAACTTCACAGCGAATGTGGAGTGAAAGAGGAGAGATAAAAAATGCTGTAAAATACAATGAAGTTGTCACTTCTTGATAAAACAATCCCCAGCAGATCAAAGGCTTGTATTTCATGGTTGCCGTGTTTGACATTAATGCGGGCGGCGTGACGGATGAGGCCGGCCGAGATACAGATAAAGGCAATTTACGGTTCTTCTCAGAGTTGTGTATTAATCCGCAGCGACTGCATCGCCCCCGGTGCAGAGCTCTCTCAGAAGAATGCCCTGTTTTTTAGTTTTTGATTACTTTTTATTTATTGCTTTTTTGGTAGTTTCACTGAACAAAAAAGTGAAAAAACATTGTAAATGACAAAAAGAAAAACTGAAAAAGAAGAGTAAAAAATGAAAATTCCAAATAAAAAACATACAATTAAAGGAAAGACAGACATAAGTAGAGAATATATAGTAAATTAATAGGGGGGGTGATCAATTTATCAATTCTTTTCAGGTCAGCTGAGAACATTACTCACCTTTTCCCTTGTATACAGCGTTGTTCGTGGTACCAGGGCCCATTTTATTCCTCTACGTCTTCTTTCTAGTCAAATTGTGTCTTGAAAAATAACATATTTGAGGTAATTTTCTATTGTACATTAACTAGCTATGTTATTGTTGTATTTGTATTCACAGGTCAAAAGGTTAATACGGTTATCACAGTAGTCTCGGTACAATGGATTTAAAGCACCGATCTATTAAGAAGGTCAAAGGTCAGAATGGTTGCTCTAAACAAATTACAATTGTGGAAAAATAACTAAACATCTGGCCTCAAGTTCGACTAACATTTTGCGATATTTCCATTTTCCATACACAGCTGCAGTTTAACTTAATATTCCTCTGGCTTTACGTTTTATTGTGAAAATCAAACTCTTTGTGAATATTCAGAGGCCAGACACCGTAGAGCTCCCAGAACACGGCCGCACATGTAAGATTTATCTTTCTAAACGCTTTCTTTTTAATATATACTTGCATATTTTTCTACTTGCTGCAGCAATGCTTCACCTCAGAAGCTTCCTATAATTTAGGTCACGCAAAAAAAAAGAAAAGAAGAAGCTTTTTCTTTCCCGAGACGCGGCACAAAAGTCCCGTTGAATTGAGTCGCTCCGTCAGAGTGAAGGTTGTAAGAAACGTCTTGTAAATATGTCGGGGGGATAATATCTGGGCTTGTCGAGCAACCCCCTTCAGGGCCTCCGGTCCCCCACGGCACCAGAATCTTGCAGAGGGGCCCGCCTCCTTATCAGTTAATGGACGAGAACACGGGAGCGCCTCTCTGGAACCTTCCATGATTTATAGGAATAAAGGTATCAAGATCAATCAAGATAATACAAATACACGGGGGCGGTGAAGTCAAATATGTGAGCGGACTAATCCCCCGGCGTTCTGATGTGTGTGTGTGTGTGTGTGTGTGGGGGGGGGGGGTTGATAGCCAGAGCATTATGCTTGCCTTGCATGCCATATTGTTATCTCCCATTAATAAAAGAGTGTGTTCAGAGGCTTGCACCCAGCCATAAATCACAGGGCTTGGATTTGGTCAGGCTTAAGGAGGAGTAATCAATTACCTTCGAGCAGGCAAAGGGGAGGAGACTCGACGTGAACCCTGGGCTGCTCTCATTATCATTACCCTCCCCCCCCACACACACAAACACACACTCACACACACATTTTTAGTGATGCCGTGTGAAAAATGGAGGGAAGAGACACATGCATGAATCAGCTCTAACAATTATTATAAACTGTAAAAAGCACCTTGGATTTGCAGAATTACTGTAGTTATAATAAAAATAATAATAATAATAGTAATACTACTACTACTAATAATAATACTTTGTTTTACGTAATCAAATTCAATCATAATAGTTGTACGAGGGAGGGACATTTTGTGGTGAGGGTGCAGTGAGGAAGATGTAATGTCAGTGACCATGAGGGGGAGATGATGATGAATTTATTTATTATGTCTACAGTTAACTGTTAACCTGATGATAATAAATCAATCCCAATACAAATTTAAAAGGGCCACTCCACTCATATCACATGTCAGAGTCACTTTACCAGTTAGGGCCATGTATACTCACGTCTCATCTGGAAGCAGGAACAAAGTAACTCAATGTTTATATTTCTAATTTAAACCAGCATTACAGGTTTGCAGTTTGAAAGGAGCCTTCACGGGAAGTGTCCTTAGGGATTTACAGTTTTTTGGAAAACTGAGGAATTGGTTATTAGGGATATGTCAAACTCCGCTGCTTCAAACTTCTTTAAATTCGTCAAATTTGTCCCCCTTTGAAAGCAAACTCAGAATCTAGAGACTAATGTGGTCAAACTGTTTAAAGCAGCATTCATTGATTTCTTTCGGGGCCGTTGGAGGCAGCAGGACACGCAGTAACCAGAACATCGATGGGGCGTCGCGAGCAGCTACCTGCGTATACATCCTGCAGACACTGAGCAGTATAAGCATTCATTTGGTGTTCCTGCACGTCTCATATTGATTCTCTTTTTGGTCTACAACAACACAAAAAAACACATCTATCTTTTCGCGTTACAGCGCCTCACTTCCTGGCCAGGTGGCACATAGTGGGTGCGTCAGCGCCAACAGCTGCACGGAGGCTGTTACAAGCTCGACAAGAACAGCGAGAACCAAAACATTGAAGACGAGGTCTGCAAATCCAAAATAATGAGCTGAACGTCACTAAAACGCTCCTTAGAGCCGAGAGACACCGAGACAGGTGGCAGAGCTGCGCAGGCTTGTCACACAGTGCATTGTTGATGTGAAAATATTGAGTCGTGCAGCTTGAAGCTCAATCAAACCTTAATTAAGACATTATGTTGTGATCAGAGTGTCAAAAACTGTCAAAAAAGATTAGCAAAATGCACGTGAATATTCTGAAACACGCTAAATCCAAATTACTTTTGCTCTAATTGTTGTTGAAAACCCCATAAAGGTGCGCTTGATGGAGGGCGAGATGACATGAGGAGTCGGAGCTGCTTTTGTTCTCAAGTGTCGTTCTTTTATGCAGTTCTTTGGTTCCCCTAATTTAGTTTGTCTGTTTTTAATTTAATTTTTAAATGTAATAAGTGTATCTTACTATTCTATTTGTTTTGCCTTGATTCTCCGTAGAGCACTTTGTAAACTTTGTTTTTAAAGATGCTTTATAAAAAGTTATTATAATAATACAGCTCAATAAAACTGGATTTATTTTCTTTTTTTTACGACGGTCGCCCCTTCATAAATACCGTGGCTATATCCTTTATGCCCCCGTGTGTGTTTGCATTGCATCAGCTCGCACAAATGACAAATTCAAAACACCATTTGAAAGCTCATCATATATAAAACAATAATTTATTATTTCTCTCATTTTACAAAGACATCAAATTGTGAGGCTAACTAGGGATTTGTTAAGCTGTTATTCCGTCCGCTACACGAAACCCTAAGAAAGCAAAAAGGCGACTCCGATGCGCGTGAACTAAAACACGGACGATGTCGCTCCGATGCGAGGAAACATCTTTGTCTAAAAGAGGCGGGTACATGCACAATATGACGTCCTCTACATTATGTAACAGATGGTACATCGCGGGTGGTTTTTAACTTTGGGAAATCAGCACCATTAGAGAGAAATTTAGAGAAAAAAATGTGGATTTGTTACAAAAATTGTATTATATATATTTTTTAATTTACAAAAAGTCCTTTTGAAAAGGAGTTTGTGTTCTACCGTGCAGGAAAAAAAAAAAAGCATTGTTTCTATAAAAAGCATTAAGTATGCATAACAGTAAAATACTGATAAGAGATATATAGTACGAACAAAATAATGTAAAATAGTGTAAATGCTGGCTTTTTTTTTTTATGTATGGCACGCGCGGTCTTCACACACCTTTCAAAAAAAAAAAAAAAAAACACTTTCAAAAACTCCCATATTGTGTTTCTGATTCCATAACCATCTTCAAAAATAGCAAGCACAAAAAAAAAAGGTAGAAAATGTCATTGAAAGAATTTGATAAACAAGAAACAAGCTTTTTTTCTCCAAAAAACATCCTCCTCCCACCGTCGGTACTCCACCTTCGCAGAAAAAGCTCTCCTCATTTCCTATTTACAAAAAAATGTTGCCACATTGAACGAGGCAGGAATCTCTACCCCCCGGCCGGTAGCGTCCTATGTACAGTCCGTCACCCCCCCCCCCCCCCCCCCCAAGTCCCGCCTCCTCTGGCTTAGCCCCGCCCCCCCGGACCCAGAGACCACGCCCCCTCCTCACACGGTGGTCACGGACAGCAGCGAGTTGTACACCCGCGTGCCGTCCGGCGACTTGGCCCCGTGGGTCAGCAGTTCCTGGATGGTCATCCAGTTGTCGAATATCCTCTTGCTCCTCTTCTTCATCATCTTCTTGTGGCTCAGTTCGATGATGTTGGGCTCCCTCCGCTCCTCGGCGCCCGGCTGCTCCTTCAGGCAGTCGGCCCGGCTCTGCTTCATGAACTCGCGGCGCTGCCGCTGCTCCTTGGAGCGCACGGCGTGCTGCTTGCGCTCCTCCTTGCTCCAGTAGCGGCCCATCTTCAGCTCGCTGGCGGCGTCGTCGTCCGTGGTGGCGCCGCTGCGCTCGGCGTGGATGCGCAGCGCGCGCTCCCGCAGCAGCTTGTCGCGCACCGGCCGCTTGGTGATGTAGCGCGTGCCGTCGCTGCGGATCTTCACCTTCCACTCCATCTTGGGCTGCAGGTGGTCGCCGATCCCGCCGCCGCCGGGGTCGCGGCACATGCTCGCCAAGCTCATCTGGCTCTGGGCGTACTCCACCGCCGACTTCTGCTGGATCAGCTGCATGTAGCTCTGGTAGTGCTGCGCGTGCGCCGGGATGTGGGCGTGCTTGTACGGCGAATGCGGCTTCCGCTCTTTGCCCTCTTCGCCGGCGGCGGCTGCGGCGTCCCCTCTGAATCCTTCGCGCCGTCCCGGACGGCGGTCGGCGGCGCCTCGGGGACCCGTCTCTCGTCCGGAGACAGCTCCAGCGTGAGCGGCGTGCTGCGGCAGCTCTCGCCCGTGTTGTACGCGCTGGAGCTGTCCTTGTCCGATTTCTCCGGCAGCTCCGTGATGTCGGAGAGCCCGCCGCCGCCGCCGCCGCCGCCGCCGTCGTGCAGCGTCCACGACTCGCGGCACTGCTCGCGCAGCTGCTGCATCTTGTGCGCCCGCACGATGTTCAGGCACTCCAGCTCGATGGTGCGCAGCTCCTCGTTGAGCATCTCCAGCTCCTTGTCCACGCCGCCCTCCTGGTCGCCGTTCCGCATCTGGCACTTCAGCTCCAGGAGCTCCCGGAAGCGCTCGCACTCGTCGGCCGGGATGCCCAGGAAGTCGGCGTCGGCGTAGTCGCCCAGCGTGTCCTGGCTGTAGGCCAGCTTGCGGCAGCTGCCCAGCGTGTTGGAGGCCGTGTGGTCGTCGCCCGGGTTCTCCTGCTCCGAGCTCTCGTCGTTGCGCGTGCTCTCGTCCGTGCGGCCCACGCCGCTGTCCTTCTCGTGGTGGTTGGACAGCAGCGTGGCCGTGTCCGTGGTGCCGCCGTCCTCCTCGCGCTTCTTCTGAGGATACACGGATAACACGATGAAGAAACGGGGAACGGCGCTGAGATGGGTACGTCTTAATTACCTTCGCATAGAAAATGCGGAAGGTCATGTTTTGATCGCCGCGTATTTGTATGCGTGCGTGTTATTCGCATAAGTCAAAAAGTGTTAAACCGAATTGCATGAAATTTGGTGGGATGATTGGTTATTATCCGGGGACCATTAGATTTGATTTTGGAATCGATTGGGTCAAGGTCAAGGTCATGAAAAAGGTCAACATCTTCTTGAATCGCAGGAAATTGGGTGGGATGATTGGTTATTATCCGGGGACCATTTCATTAGATTTGGGGATCGATCGGGTCAAAGGTCAATGTCATGAAACGGTCAAAATCTTCTTTTTACTATCTCAATTTTGTGATATGCGAAGGTATGCGCTCTACCGAGTGCCCGTTCTAGTTTGTCTGTGTTACGATTTGGATTTACTCAAAGTGTGTATATAAAACACACAATTTGGATCAGGGGTGATGATAAAAAGGGAATTAGATCGATGAGCACCGGCAAGAAGAACATAATGCTTTATCGACACGGCCCCAGAGGACCGATCAGCTTCCGACCGGTTGCGTCGGCGAGCGTGTGCGTGAAAAACGTTGGGCGAAAGAAATGTCAACAACAACAACAGCAGCTGCTCCGCTCTTCAGACATCGGGCTCGGCCAAAATAACCTATACACCACCATACGTGTGAGCGCAGACTGCCTCCACACGCTGCGTGTGTGCGTGTGTGTGCATGTGTGTGTGTGTGTGTGTACCTGCTGCAGCATGCTGGCGGTGAACTGCATGGCCTGATGGTGCTGCTGCTCCAGCATGTCCATGTGGAGGTCATCCAGGAAGTCGTTCCTGTCGTCATCCATCCAGCCCTCGTCCAGCTGAGAGGGGGAGGGGGAGAGTGGGGGGTAGGGGGGGGGGGGGGAGAGGTGTCATTAGATGCGAGAATTTCAGAAAAATATGAACCTCGGCTGTCGAACGTCCTGCTGTCGAACTCTATTTGGTTCCAGAAGTGACCATACGAGGTTTTAACACGGCTCATTGTTGTTGTTGTTGTTGTTGTTGTTGTTTACTGCGTCTACACCCCTGGCGACAGTACCTGAATCTCGGGTCGGGCCACCAGCAGCGAGACGTTCTGGTTCCCCTCGCTGGTCAGCAGCGTGACGGCATCCTCCCGGTTCTGGATCTCGATGCCGTTGATCTTTCGGAGGAGAAGAAAACGCTCAATACCTGATCTTTTCAAAATAAAATGATGCCTGTGACATTTAAAAAAAAAATACATTTATGCTCCTTTAAAAACTCCCATACCACTTCTTAAAAGATCTCAACACAGCTAAAATATAGTTTTGTTTTCCATATTTGTGATTACTTCACAAGGAAACTCAGGGATCTCACCTGGATGATTTTGTCCCCCTCTCTGATTCGTCCGTCTCTCGCCGCGATGCTGTTTGGATCAATCTAAGAAAGGAAGGAGAATAAAGAATTACCGACCGACCCCGTCCACTCGGTGCTTAACGTCTACGGCCTCCGACTCCGAGAACACCGTCTCTCTCCAGGGCGCCGCCCCCCCACCGCGTACCTCACTGATGTAGATCCCGGCCTCGTCCTCGTCGTCGGTCCTGTAGCAGATCGTCAGGCCCAGCTTGTCTCGGACGTGGGCTCGGTATAAATCCACTTCCTGGGGAGACACAATGATGTCATCATTAAAGGATAATATATATTTTTTTTTTCTCGGATCGAGTAGAAAGCAGGGTGTGTATTCTTTCTTTTTAATCATTTTATTTTAAGTTTTTAAGAAGTTACACCGGACAATCCAAAACAACAATGAATAAATAATTAGTACAAAATTACATAACAACCAACTATGCGAACAATCAGACAAGGAAGAAAATAAATAAATAATAATACTAAAATAAAATAAATAAAATGCATTAAATAAAATAAAATAAATAGAATAAATAAAATAAATAAAATAAATAGAATAAGTAAAATAAATAAAATAAAAACATGTATTCTCTCATGTTTTTTTCTTCTCCTTCTTTTTCTTCTAAACGGACTCAAGATACCGACTACGAGACGGGTTCGTTGGAGCAACAGCGCTCCATCAATCACTGTAATGAATCTTTCGGCTGGACGGCGGGACGCCATCGGCGTTCGCCGACGGGATGAGAGACGACGCCGCGGGCAGCGGACGGGCGGAGCGCCGTTTGTCACCTGTCAGCGCCTGTAATCTCACGGATGCAGATAAAGATACGAGCGCCGCTGTTCTCCGAGGGCAGAGGGCGGACGCCGAGGGGGTCAGACCCCCCCCCCCCCAAAAAAAAACCCTCGGCTGAATGCTGAAGACCATCTCACAGGAATAGTTTGACATTTTCTTAAATAACTTTACTGCTTCCTCCCCTCCGACACGAGTCGGATGAGAACTCTTTTTTTACAGTAGAAAATTGTTTTATAAAAAGTGTAAACTGTGCCGAGGGCGGCTGCCGTAACCACAGTGTCTTCATTACATGTTTTTATCACCATATATTGTATATTTATGGCACTCAGTAACTCTTATATGACCTCGCTGTACTTTAGGTCATCTTCTCCTTTTATTTACCAATGTGGTACATCTAATACGGTACTGTAATATTCCTATCGGGAGTTTTATCAGATCGTGAGTTTATAGTTTATCGGCCTCATATTATTCGCATATATAAAACCCGAGTGCATTTTTTATTTTCCACGTTGTGTTTATTGATTTGAGGAGTCTCCAACGCTGTCATATCTATTTATAGGCTTATGGTTCAGTTGAATAATATAAGTTGATGTCCTGATCTCAGTACACTACTTAAAATACAATAAAAAGTACAATATTAATGAACTATACCATGATAAAACCAATTAATGCTGCTATTTAAGTTCCTTTCCTGGATGTATACAATCTAAAATATATGAATACAATGTGTAATGCATATCTAGGTCATGAAATCTATTTTAAAATAGAATGCTAATGCTAAGTGAGCATTCCCCCCCGACTCACACACTTGGGCATTATGTCTTTTTTTCCATTTTCCTAATTGATTGAAATAGTTCCCGGCGTGTCGGCTTTGACGAGGCGCCAGACGAGAACGCAAATAAACCCAATTACCAAATTACCGAGTTAGGCTAACATGGTTAAATTTAATAAGACTACCTCACTGTACAGACAGTTATTTATAATCTATTCCCACATCTATTCCTGTGCAAATCGGCCACTCTGTGTTAAAGTCTGCCTTTAAAGCCACCGGAGCCTCCGTGGTTATTATTAATACCCAGCGGCGGGGGGTGGGGTTCTTAATGGGAGGCGGGGTCAGGAGTCGGCGGAGGTCACCGAAGGAGCACGGCGGCGTCCTGATCGTGGCCTCTTGTTGTTTAAGCGTGCATCATCCGATTCTCCTCCCCGCAGAGCTATCATCCGTGCCGTCTAATTATCCTCCAGCCCGGGGAAAGACGTATTAGGCCCCGTCACTAATAAGTAATGATGTCACCGCTGTCCATCTGCCGGAGCACGCCGGCAACTCGATCCCCGTCTGGCCTACATCTCCGTGTCTGCGCGGAGGGAGAGTGGCCCATCAATAACCCGGGATACGCCAGTGGACTGGACTGGAGACGCGGCGGCGACCTCGGGTCTGCTTGTGGAGCGAATGATGAGCGGCGGTCTGAGCGGAGGCGGAGACGGAGACGGGAGGGGGGGGGGGGGAGTCGGTGTTTACCTCGTATTCCAGCTCCTCGCGCTCTATGTCCTGCTGCATGACCTCCAGAAAGTCGTTGGGGTCAAAGTACGCGTGTGGAGGATGCCTGAGAGAGGGAAACGGGAACGTCAGATCCACTGGGAACGAGGGAATGCTCGTTTGACAGAGACGGATACGACACATTTAAAAAAGAAAAAGAAAAAAGGAACACCACATTTGTACCAATCCGGATTACATTTTGCCCCCCAGATTTTTTTTAAACAAAACAATGTAATGAGAAGGAGACGAAGAAAGACAAACTCCGTGTAGGAATCGCTCTGGAATCAGATTAATTGAAGCTTCACCCGGAGGCTAATCACAAATTAACATGCCTTGTTATTAATTTGACTAGGAAATCAATTATAGGAATCACAATCATTCATTAAAGCCACGGGGGTTTGGAATGCAGCCGAAGCCCCACACGCACACACACACACGCACACACGCACACACACAAGATGCAATTTGTGAATATGCAAATACACACAAACTGAGCCATGGCTTTAATGCTTTAATGCGTCTGCGCCCCGCCCCCCCCCCAAAAAAGGGGGAGTTTCCCTTTTCAGACTTTCAGACACGTCCCAGGTGTTCGCGGCCGTGTGGTCCGGGGTGGGAGATAACGCGTCGCTCTTCTTAATTAACCGTAGCAGTGAAAAGGTCTCCGAGAGAGAGGTGACCTTTTATCTGGAACCAAAGCGTCCCCCCCCACCCCCCCTGTACCGTCACAGTGAAAGCAAAGTGGGCTCTCTGGAAGTGTGTGTGTGTGTATGTGTGTGTGTGTGTGTGTGTGTGTGTACGTTGCAGTGATGCAACAGAGGAACAGCTGCATGGCATCTGGACCGACGTTGAGCCGGGTAGAACTGTTCTGCATCTTCTCAAGGCCACGTTCTAATGATCGAGGGGCCTGCTGTTAAATCTTTTTTTTTTCATGATTGATTGATTGATTAATGGTCTGATCCCCAAGATAAGATGTCTGGATACCGAATCTGGGGGGGGGGGGGGTCCGAGTCGTCCCAGACCCGTCTCGTGTTCTCGTGTTTGCGGGCTGTGGAAAGCAGAAGAAGCCAAAAGCATCCGCCTCAATGCACGCTCCTGTGGTCTGACGACGATGTCGCTTTCTATTAGTAAAAAAAAGAAGAAAGAAAAAAAAACAGCTAACCGAGTCGACATCGTCACTCATCCTCGCAAATCCAAATCCAGTCCGTGCTCGGGAGGAAAATAATCTCCGCCTTGATATTTGTTATTCAGACATCCGTGGAGCGACACCAGAAGCCGTGAAACGGTGTACCGCGACTCTCACATCGGTTAATTTTACATTTGATTTAATTTTACACTGCAGTCATTGTTTAAAACCAGTATTATATTTGCGTATTTGCACATATGTTATGTGTATATATATATATACATATATATTTTATTTTATTTGTATTTTATATTTATATTTATACTTTGTGCACAGTCACTGATTCTTATGTGTATATTTTATTCTCGTGTGTTTAGTTTATTGGTGCAACTGTAACAACAAATTTCCCCTTGGGGATTAATAAAGTATCTATCTATCTATCTATCTATCTATCTATCTATCTATCTTTCTATCTTAATAATGGGCGGGTCAGATTCAGACCTAATAAAAATATCCGATTGGCTTTAATGTGCCGCGTACGGCTTTCTACGAGGGACTACGCGGCGTGTCGAGGCAGGGACGCGTTCATGTGACCATGTGACCATGTGTCCATGTGACCATGTGACCATGTGACCATGTGACCATGTGTCCATGTGTCCATGTGACCATGTGTCCATGTGACCGTGTGACCATGTGTCCATGTGACCGTGTGTCCATGTGTCCATGTGATCGTGTGACCATGTGTCCATGTGTCCATGTGACCATGTGACCATGTGTCCATGTGACCATGTGACCATGTGTCCATGTGACCATGTGTCCATGTGTCCATGTGTCCATGTGACCATGTGTCCATGTGTCCATGTGACCATGTGACCATGTGACCATGTGTCCATGTGACCATGTGTCCATGTGACCATGTGTCCATGTGTCCATGTGACCATGTGTCCATGTGTCCATGTGACCATGTGTCCATGTGTCCATGTGACCATGTGTCCATGTGACCATGTGACCATGTGTCCATGTGTCCATGTGACCATGTGTCCATGTGTCCATGTGTCCATGTGACCATGTGACCATGTGTCCATGTGACCATGTGTCCATGTGTCCATGTGACCATGTGTCCATGTGTCCATGTGTCCATGTGTCCATGTGACCATGTGTCCATGTGACCATGTGTCCATGTGACCATGTGTCCATGTGACCATGTGACCATGTGTCCATGTGACCATGTGACCATGTGACCATGTGACCATGTGTCCATGTGACCATGTGTCCATGTGACCGTGTGACCATGTGACCATGTGTCCATGTGACCATGTGACCATGTGACTTCCTAATGAGTCGGCACTCACTCCTCGGGCAGCAGATACTCCTCCAGCTCCGTCATGGGGGGTGAGGCGGGGGCGAGCTTCGTCAGGGCCACGATGTGCTGCAGGGTGATGTCGGTCTGCGTGCTGATGTCCGAGACCTGGGCGTCGCCCGCCACCGCTTTGGGGGGCGGGGCCCGGCGCAGGACCTGGACCACGATGGGCTCCTTGGCGGTGCGGAAGGCCTCCACCGCCTGGTCGTGGGTGGCCTTGGAGAGGTCCTTGCCATTGACCTGGAGGAAGAGGAAAGGAGAAGAAGAAGAAAAGGACGAATCAGCAATTTTTCGTTTAGATGTACGGTTCTTTCACGTGATGAAGAAACGGGGAGGAATATACGTCAGCGTTTTTTTATTTTTCCATTTGCTATTGTGGTCCTTTTAGCCCGAAGATGATGTCATCATCACCCGAGACGCCCACACGAAGCCAACAGCGCTTTTCCGGAGGGGAAATGACTCGCCGCCGGTTTTACAGGGCAGAATGAAAAACCTAATTAGGACGAGTCCGTCCGTTAATTAATGGAGGTCATCAGCTTAGAGGAGCCCCTCGTTTAGCCGGGTCATTCCTCAGAAGGAGGTGAATGCGACCTGCTGTCGGGGCGGGCGCCGCGAGATGAACCCGGAGCCATTAGAGCGCCACTGTACATTTAGATTAGATTACAACACTTTATTAATCCCCAGTGGAGAAACTCATTTGCCAGCAAAAAAAAACAAAATAAAAAAACAAATGTAATGAGAAGGAGACGAAGAAATACAAATTCAATGTAGGAATCGCTCTTGAATCAGATACATTGAAGCTTCACCTGGAGGCTCATCACAAATGAACACGCCTTGTTATTAATTAGACTCGGAAAACAGAGAAGAAAAGAAAGAAAGAAACACACACTACGAGGAACCCACAAAACATGACCTTCAGAAAGATGCTTTTAAAAAAAAAAGTTTTTTAAAAAGCATCAACCCTTTGATCTTAGGACGCACGCTGCCCATCCGGCCCACGGGCCCCTCGGATCACATCGGGGCCCGGAGCCGCGGCTCCACACATCACGCAGGCTTTGTGTCTTTGTGATTCCTGGATGTGTGGAAGGCTTTGATAGGATCTCAGGCCCGAGGCGCTCGTCCCCCCTTCATCTCCCCTCCGTCACGCCCTTGGAATCCAGTTACTTCCCTGGCGTGAGGAGTCGCAGGTCACATAGATCCTCGCCGCTCCTCCTCCCCGACATCCCAACACACGCGAGAGTCGCCGTCGGAGGATTCATTTTCTGATAAACTCACAAAAAAAGAAAAGGGGCCACCAGTGTCTCTCATTCGCATTCAGAACAGAGGCACACTTTGCAGACTGAACATGCGGCGCAGCGCTTAAAAAAAAAAAATCAACGGCGTTGTTAAATCTCCTTATTGGGGGGGAGAGAGAGAGAGAGAGAGAGAGAGAGGATGAATGCTTGCTTTGTATATAGACACGCAACCTGCCTTTGACCCGGACGATGTAGAAGCTGAGGACGGATTCCTATAAAGGAGTACATGGAGGAAGCACAGGCAGCGTGTGTGTGTGTGCGTATGTGTGTGTGTGTGTGTGTGTGTGTGTGTGTGTGTGTGTGTGTGAGGAGGAGAAGGATGAAGATGTCGCCAGACAACTCTCCGGTTGTCTTAACTGTATTTGTTTTAATGTGTTGTCCGGCGACCTTGAGTGCCTTGACAGGCGCCTTATAAAATACATTTATTATTATTATTATTATTACTATTAACCAGAGCTGATTAATCCCGAGTCTGCAGGATGGTTCGATCATCTCGACATAGAGCTTCTCCCTCTCCTGTACATCAAAAGTTAGGAGCTCATCTGTCGGTTTGCTCCGAGTGAAATCGAGGAGACGAGGAGACGAGGAGACGAGGAGAGCTCGTTATCGCAGCGCAGAATGCTAATGTCAGAAAAACCTGCTGGGGGGGGGGGGGGGGGGGGGGGGGGGCGACCTTGAGATTTAAGATTGAGATTTAAGACCGGACTGGCCTTAAAAACAACAACCGCCCCGAGTGTTGCTGCTGCTGCCGTCGGCAACGAGCCGTCCTTAAATCTCACGGCACCTCGCACCCGCCGCCATCTTTGTTTCCCGCAGCAAAGCCCCGCGACGCTGTACATCAGCTGAGGAATACGAGCGCCTTTGTGTGTGTGTGTGAGTGTGTGTCTGTATGTGTGTATATGTGTGTGAGTGTGTGTGTCTGTGTGTGTCTGTGTGTGTCTGTGTGTGTGTGTGTCCGTCCCCCTCAGGCAATCAAACCTGGTTGCCAGGAATCCCGGGGGCTACTTGGAGGCAGTGAACCCCCGTTCCCGCCCGGGATTTGGTTTAAGCCACTTTTGGAGCGAATAATACAAAAAGAAAAGAAATGGGATTTAGTTGTTTTCCGTGAGATATCTATGCCGGTTTACAGCCCGCTGGGGAATAATTAGAGGCAGCGGGGGTCTCTTCCACGGAACGCACATCAAGCTGGGATGAGCCGCTAATGTGGGAATATCAATATGTGTGTGTGTGTGTGTGTGTGTGTGATCAGCGACTGCTAACCTGCTGCCAATGATGCTTATCAGCCAGGCGGCGAGCGCCGTCTCTCATTATCGTCTTTGTCGGACGGCAGACGGGCCTCACGCCTTCTTCCCATTCATTCTGGATTTAAATCAGGAAGTTTTATTGAAATCGAGCTCCATATTCACGAGGACCCGGGTATGAAAAAATGCCCCCAGATACAGGAGAACGTTCCAGATACAGGAGAATGTTCCAGATACAGGAGAATGTTCCAGATACAGGAGAACATTCCACATACAGGAGAACATTCCAGATACAGGAGAAATACAGGAGAATATTCCTGATACAGGAGAACGTTCTAGATACAGGAGAACGTTCCAGATACAGGAGAATGTTCCAGATACAGGAGAACGTTCCTGATACAGGAGAATGTTCCTGATACAGGAGAAGGTTCCAGATACAGGAGAACGTTCCTGATAAAGGAGAAATACAGGAGAACATTCCTGATACAGGAGAACGTTCCTGATACAGGAGAACGTTCCTGATACAGGAGAACATTCCAGATACAGGAGAACGTTCCTGATACAGGAGAACGTTCCTGATACAGGAGAACGTTCCTGATACAGGAGAACATTCCAGATACAGAAGAAGGCTGAGGAGAACCCTGGGAACTTTAGCGGCGCCTCGAGAGCCTCCTTTTTCTGCTCGAGAACACTCCTTAGACAGGTTCTTCAAAGTCTGTATTTGGGAACGGATGGGAGCGCCGACGTGATGGAGAGCGCCAACACTCGAAGGCGGAAGAGGGGGGGGGGGGCTATATAAGGTGTGAGTGGCGGTCTGAATGAGGGAAATCCCCCTTTTATTTCACTTGTAACCATTTTCATTAGAAAGAAAGACGATTCAAGGGCCAGTGTGTGTGTGTGTGGGTGTGTGTGTGTGTGTGTCTTGAAATCGGCAACGTGTTCTTTCTGACCACCAAACCGAGTCTCTCTCTCTCTCTCTCTCTCTCTCTCTCTCTCTCTCTCTCTCTCTCTCTCTCCCTCTCTCTCTCTCTCTCTCTCTCTCTCTCCTCTCTCTCCCCCCTCTCTCTCTTCTAATTGGAGCCTTATTATCGAAGTTCAGAAGCGAGTCGGCTGACCTTCACTCGACATTGGAATACATTTTCTGTCACTTTTTAAGCTCTTTAACGATCACCTCCTCTACACACTTCTTTTTCTCTCTCTGGAGTGATTTCTCGCTGAAACACGGCAGCAGTGTACCGCCGACCCTAGAGTCGTGAGCGGACCGTAAACTACGATAACCGTCGAAGGTTGGTAAAAGGCAAAGTAAAATAACAAAGAAAAGTGGATTTATCAAGTGTGGTAGAGCAAAAAGTCATCTTTAACGTGCAGCCCGGATGGAGTCGTCTCAAAGCGTCGCTCGATAACAGACTGAAGTTCTCCAGGAGAACGTGACTCGTTCTAATCTTTAAGAGCGAGCGTGATCGGATAACATAGATGGAGACGTCGCTCGTCTCGCAGCCCGACACCGGGGCGACATCGGAACCGGGATGGACCGCGTGTGTGTTACTCCACGCGGCGTGTACCACACACACCAAAGCGCCAACGAGGTGTCGAGACTCTAACGTTACGACATTGATGCAAGTGAACGGGAACCTGATGCATCGGAAAACAATCTCTAATGTCTTGGGACCGACCCCCACGCCTTTGGAGACCCGGCCATGACATCCTTAAGCTCATTTCTGCTCGATCCGATTGGTTTCGACGTCAAAGGTTTGATCCCCTTTAGTCATTTGTTTTTTAAACCGACTGGTAAGGACGCCGGCGCTCCCCTGGGGCCGCCGGGCCGGGGGCCAACTGTCAGGGGGTGGGGGGTGGGGTGTGTGTGTGTGGGGGCCTGAGTCTCCGCACGCCGTCTGCGTCGAGCCTCATTACCGAGGGGGTCGAGCGGGGACACGCGCGGCGTCTTTGCCCGGTTCCTTTTGATGACAGGGGAGGGGGAGGGGGAGGGGCTCTGACAGCGGGGCAGGGGGGAGGGGCCAGAGGATTGAAGGGTTGGCGGGTTTGTCTCGTACACATGTTCCCGTCTTATTTTCCACACCTTCAACCAGGAATCGAGCGGACGAGGCCCAATTTTTTTTTTCTTCTTTTTTCGGGGTTAAAGATGCTGTTCCTCTGCAAGACAACCGACTTAGACAAACAACGGTCTCGGGATCAGTTCCCCCCTCCCGGTAGCCGGCTTGCGCCGAGGTTCTCGCCAAGCTCCGGGGCCTCGTATTAAGAGCCGCCGCACGGCGCCACGGCCATTACGGAGCGCTCCTGGAGAGATTAAGAGCCCCGGGACTGTCCAACAGATTCTCCCCGGCCTCCGCCTGACAAGACCCTGACAAAAGTGTCCGAGGCTTACGTCTCCACATGGAGCTTCACCTTCCGCTTTGAAGAAGAGGAGCGAGGGCTCCGCCGCTGTCAGAGGGGTCAAGTTTGAGAGGGAGCGGCTAAAGGTCTTTAATGATCAGAACGAAACCCCCCAAAAAAGGAGGGGAGGACGCTTATCTAGAACGCCACGCTGGCTGCTTTTAATAGACAACGCTTGATCTCCAGCGTGGCTCTAGTGACGCTCAGAAAACTGATAGGAGCGATTCTTTGAGGAATTAACGTACACCAAAGCTCTTAATTTGTTCTATCCAAAAATACTTCCAACGTTATATATATATATACACATATATATATATATATATATATATATATATATACATATTTATTTATATATATATATATATATATATATATATATATATATATATACACATATATAAATAAATATGTAAATATATATAAATATATATATACATATATATATATATTTATTTATATATATATATATAAATAAATATGTATATATATAAATAAATAAATATATATATATATATATATATAAATAAATATATATAAAAAATATAAACAGAAAACATTTATATATAAATAAAAAAAAAAAAAAAAAAATATATATATATATATATATATATATATATATATATATATATATAAATGATAACTCAAGCGAGCATTTATAATCCTGGTAATATTCAGCTGCCATCTGTTGACTTTCATAAAAACTGTGCCGTAGAGCATATTCTTTCCACGCTGCAAACACACGTGTTAAATCAACCGGAGAGATTTCAATTGTCGGCGGATTATTAAGTCCTTAGAGAGATGGAGGGGGGGGGGGGGGGGGGGGGGGGAGCGAGGTGGGCGCCGTGCCAGGCTCACCGAACAAGAGGATCTGCCTGTATTCTTTCAGGAGGGAGAAAAATAAGACCTCCCAGAATCCAAGTTGGGGTTAGTCTAGCAGTCGCGAAATTAAGTCGACTTCGAACGCTTCACCCGTCGAAGTGTTTTGCGCTTTTGTATGAACATCGATGCAGTTCTTTGGGGAGGGAAAAAAGAGAAATAAAAGGCCGTGCTGTCGAAGGCTTTTACGGTATTAATGAATGAATTAATCCTCCACTAGACATCCCGACTACTTTGACACTGTTCAAATATTTTCTTTTTCTTCTTTTTTTTACATTTCACAGACTAAAAGATGAAACGAGGACTCCAGAACACGACGGCCAGACAAAAATAAAAGGGTTCACGACATGAAAAGGAACTAACAAAGTCGCTGACTCCTTCCTCTTCCTCTTCATCATCACAACGGAGCACGTGTCAGACCCAGCGCGACGCCGAAGAAGGAGGAGACCGCTGAGAGACCGACAGGAGGAGGAGGAGGAGGAGGAGGAGGGGGGGGGGGACGGGGACGGGGACTGACAGGCGAGATGACTCAGTGGCCGAGGACACGAGGAGGAACAAAAGAAGTGACAGCCCTCTTCCATTAGCCATGTTTTTAGCCGTTATTAGAGGCCCGTTTGTGTGTGTGTGTGTGTGTGTGTGGGGGGGGGGGGGGGGGGCGTGTCTTTCTCACCCCAATATCAATCAGCAGCCATGATCCATTTATTATACCACTGCACAACCGTCTTTTCCTCGAGACACACAACTCCTCTCAGTCTTTTGTTGTTGTCTCGTGAACAGACCTGATCAAAGCCAAACTATTTGCAAGGCACCCCCCCCCCCCTCCCCCCCCTCCCCCCCCTCCCCTCGTTATCTTACCCCGCGACGGGGGGTGAGTATAATGAGCTCGATCCGCAGCGGAGAGCTCCATCATTACGATCATTTAAACCGGCGACCGGGCCGAGCGGCGCCAACGGAGTCCATTACGGATGGAATAAAAAAACCATCAAAAGATGAGCAACGCCGTCTGTCGGACCCGTCTGCCATTAGATGTTTTCAGTCATTAGACCGGACCGCTTGAACCCAAACAAGGGGGGGCACACGCACACTTTACACACAATAATGCAGTCGGCCACGAGTCTCTGTGTCACTTTCTTTCCAGACGGAAAATCAAGACGGAAAGGCTTTAAATAGGATAAAAAGAACTCAAAATAACACGGAGCGTTTCATCCTTTTCAACTCGAGTCCATCAACAACAAAGAATTAAAAAACGCTTCATTGTTTTTAAAGCATCTTCTTTAAATAAAAGTATTTGGAATAACCGGATTGGGGTCCATTAAATCGTCCATTTATCCGATATTACTCTAAAAGAACTGAAGTCCGCGGTGAAGTCTCGAGACTCGGAGTATTGACTTTACATTAGTGACGCCATATAAAACAAAGAGGCGTAGTTTAGTGGACTAACCGTCCCCTCTCCTGAACACATCCTCCCTCTGAGGCAACAACAACAACAACCACAACAACAACAAACCGCTCTGCTCCGTTTCTTTCTTTGGCGAAAAAAAGGGGAGAAAAAAGTGCAACACAAGCATGGCGCTGTTAATATAAACTCTCTCTGTGTGTGTGTGTGTGTGTGTGTGTGTGTGTGTGTGTGTGTGTGTGTGTGTGTGTGTGTCACACACAGAGGTTAAAGCAGGAAAGCTCAGAGTCAGCAGTCGGTCGACAATTAGGAGGTGGGCAGCCAATCGGCACACACACCAGCAAACACATTGAGGGAGCTGTCACCTCTTCATCACCCCCCTTCCTCCTCCTCCTCCTCTTCCTCCTCCTCCTCCTCCTCCTCCTCCTCCTCGTCCTTTAAACGCAACGCTCCGCCACCTCTCGCTGACCCCTGCGGCCGGAGTTCAGGCTGCTCAGCTGCGAGAGCTCAACCGACGGCAACAACTCCACTCCACTCTCCCACTCAGCCGGTGACCCCCCCCCCCCCCCACACACACACACACACACACATACACACCTCCCTCACCCCCAATGAAGTCACAATAAAATAAAATGTTGACCAAAATGTGTCTGTGGCTTTTGCCGAAAACAGAAATATAGAAAAAGTACAATAAGACAAACAAGGACCTCCCCCCACACACACACACACACACACACACAGTACCTGGCAGACTTCATAGAGGAGTTTGTACTGCTCCTCGGGCTTCTGCAGGGTACAGAGGCTGCATCCCATGGTGGAGGAGATCACACCATCAGGCTCTCCCTCCGGCCACTCAGGACACTGGAAGCGGATCTCTTCTCCTTCTTCTTCTCTTCTCCTTCTCCTTCTCTTCTCCTTCTCTTCTCCTCCTCCTCCCACTCTCAACTGGCTGCCTCCGTCCGCTCGCAGACACACGACAACTCTGAGGGGGCCCGGCGGGATTGACTTCCCACCCCCGGCTTGTGGCTGTACCTCTCCGCTCTGCCTCTTCTCTCTCTCTCTCTCTCTCTCTCTCCCTCTCTCTCACACACACACTCTTCTTGCCCCCCGCCTCACCCTTCCTCTCCTCACACGCTCCCTCCCTCCCTCCCTACCTCTCCGACCGACGTCCCTCCGGCTCTCTGCCTGAGCTTCACTGTGGGCCCCGCGACTAGCGCTCGGCCCGGCACGGCCCCCTGCTCATGTTTATGAAGCGGGCGCTCATTGGTTATTCAAAAGGGGGCGGGGCATGTCACGAACAAGACGGAGTCCTCCTTATTAGCGGCGGTTTCGAGACTTTTGAAACAGAAAATGTGACCAGAGGATATTTATATATATATGAGAGAGAGAGAGAGAGAGAGAGAGAGAGAGAGAGAGAGAGAGAGAGAGAGAGAGAGAGAGAGAGTTCTTTCCCCTCTTTTCGAAGCCAGGGGAAACAACACACACCAGGCTCCTGGCCTCGGTCCTGTGAGGGTCAGAGATGGAAAACGTGACATTTCTACGGGCGGAGGATGCAATGCAGTGGCATCAGCCCCCGTCTGGACCGCAATACCCCCCCCCCCCTCCCCTCCCCCAAAAAGGACTGGAAACCTTTTATAAAGAAGTGCATTTTTCGACCACAGCGACCAGGGTCAAAATCAAGTTTTTTTTTTTTCAGAAACGGACTCTGTTCAGGCGTCGCCGCTTCCTGAAGGAACTTCCAGTTGTTGGTTTTGAAGTTACGGTCGTCCCCGATCGGTCAAACCAAAGTGGATTCCCGACTCATTTAAAAAAAAAAAAAAAAAATGCTTCCCAGGGAACCCGTTAGCTCCCTTAAAAACGAGCACCTGGGTACTAACATCTCTAGGAACGTCTTGGCAGGTTGAGGTTAGGATTCATTCAGGACAGACGGTCCTGTGGGAGGAACCCCCGGCGGCGGGAGGTTTCTCCCATGCCAGATGTGTCCGCTGATCCCCATCTGCCAGGACTTCCTGCGTCTCTCTCCGAGCGCGTCGCGTTGCCAGTGAGGCTCCAAGGTCTCAAAGTCAAATGTCAAGCAAATTGGATGTAAATCTTTTTCAAATGCCAACAAAGACGTGCTCTTCACACCGAGGGGACTCAAGAGAAGCGGTTCTCATATGGGGGCGGACACAGGTTGGGAGGGCAGAATTTTTTTCCTTTTTTCTCACTTTCTCACCATTTTTATTCACTTCCCCAATTGACATAAAAAATACTTTTTGGGGATTTTGGGCTGATGAGATTTCGCATTTAATCTCCATATTTGTATTCAGTCCAAAGACTGGCTTCAAATAAATCCTCGCCCTTCACCCCTCCCTGCTCCCCAACCGTGAACACACAGAGTACTGGAAATATATTTAAAATATAACCCAAAAAAAGGAGATGAATCTTAAAATCTGATCCTTTCGGCAGAAGCGCTGGTGACCGGAAGTTGCCTCGGGGCAAAAAAACAGTGAAGGGATCCGTGTGAACGCAACAATATGAATCATAATTACTCCGGCTCACGCTCTCCATCCCGGCGAACTAATTCTACGCTCGCATTAGCCGCACCGGTTGCGCCCGGGGCTGCCGGGGGGGGGGATCGGCGGAGAGTTTTAGCCGCGGCTAATCTCGCTCTCGCACCGAGATTATCCCATTCACAAAGTCGAAGAAAAAAAAAAAAAACAGAACAAAGAAATGCAAGATGGAGCTCCGATACCAACGGCCCGCTTTGTGGTGAAAGGTTACGGCAGCTGTTTCGGCAGAAAGAAAAGAAAGAGGAAGAAAGAAAAAAAACGTGCGTATTAATGAACACATCGGAGCCGAGAAGTCAAACGGGGACCCCGGGAGCACGCGCCGGCCCCTCGACGGGTTTTTTCGGAGATTTAATTGAGCAGGTGCCGATGAAATGCCTTGCCCTTTCGCTCGGTGACGGCACCGCTCCCCCCCCCCCCCCCGGGGGTTTGATCTCCAGCTTTCATTCATTACCGGTCCAGACGGTGACGCCGTGTCGGAGGTTTTCCCCGAGACCAAAACGACAATAATGTCATGCGGTTTGTTATAATAAACATGAAGAAAAAAAAATATATTCTTGTCTTTTTTCTTCTTCCGCAGAGACAGGAGGGTGAGAGGTCACCGCGTACCCGACCAATTAGCTCGGATGCTGGGCATTTGATCTACGCTCGGCTGGATCATTGATATTCATAGAGAAGGGCCCGGTGTTGTTTCGGCGTCCCGCAGGCCCCCCCCCCCACACACACACGTTTAAGAGTCGCGGCTTTAACTCGGGCCCACGGCGGGGATCAGGTGGCCCAGAACTCTCCGACGCAAGAAATTGTGAGAAATATGAAGGTAGATTTGTGTCTTTGTTACGTAAACTACAAAAAAAAAAAACACCAATAGAAACGTCTCGCTCATTCAGCAGCGTTAGCCCCGCCCACTATATCAAAACGCAACTCGTGGATTTTTGTTTAGAGAGCGCAGGGTTTGAATTTGAGAACAAAGATTTTGGGTTAAATAAAAACCAGAAAAACGAATAATTAATTTACTTACAAACAAAGAAATTTGGTCTCAAAATCTTTTTTGTTTGCGTAATAAAGACACAAATCTACCTTCATAGAGAAAGCCCATTTCCCAAAGTGGTGAACTCTACCTTTTGTCATCACCTAACGTTTTACAGTGCGCGACTGAGTAATAGCATATCCATAACCCTCAATGTCTCGAGTCCGCTGAGCTGAACTTAACCTGACCTCGGCGTTTCACCCTGCCGCCGTGGCAAAGTGCCAAACCGTGTATCTGGACATCGTGGGAAGTGAGATCTCGGTGATGCGAACAGAGAGAGAATTTATTACGATACTTCTTTTCGTAAAAAAAAAAAAAAAAAAAGGTGGACTTAACAGGGTGTGGAGCCAAAAGTCTGCAGAAGGTGACAACGTGGCAACATGTGAAGAAACAGGACACCGATGGCCGATTGTGATAACACGATGAGGGAAAGCCTGATGTCCAGACCCTCTCGCACGACTCTAATGCGCGGGCCAGACGGCAGGAAGGAGGGAAGGAAGGAGGGGAGGACGAGGATCGACAGAGTGATGGGGAGGGGGAGGGGGGGGGTCTAAATTAGCCACATATTGTGAATCCATGAAGAGAAAGCCCGAGTGTGGTTCCTCACTTGTGTAGAGATTGATTGTTTTCTGCGCATCAGCAAAAGGCTGGATGAGCTTCACGTCGTTTTACTTGAGGTCAGAAGAAGAAAAGAAAAAGAATACAGACTTTCCGCTGTCAACTTCTCCTTTTTTAAATGTTATTTTAATATCTTTGTGGGGTGAAACCACAAGCGCTGAGTCACACAAACAGCCGAAATGATGAAATGTTCCCTTTTTCCGACATGACTGCAGAGCCAAGAGTACCACTTTCTAGAAGGCGTCACCATTTACAGACAACGCTTCTGCTTACATCAAGTGTCACTCACAAAAGGGTGTGTAACCTCGAGACGTTGCATATATGTCCTTATTTTATAAATGAATATGCAAAGACAATATTTTTTTACTTCTTCTTCGCCTCTGAAACTCCATTATTAGCACATCCGAGTTTTCTCTTTCCCGGCCTCGTTTCCGGCTCACTGCTGCCCCCTGTTGACCAGAGAAATAATGTTGTGCCCACGGCTTTGCTCCGTTGCGTCGTTCCTATGCTCGATGCAAATGTGGACGAAGTATAAATGAGACTTAAATGTGGCCACATGTGCATTGGTGGTGAGAACAAAGGGCCGCTCGTTCCCACGGCGATTAGCGTCGCGGATAGCGTTGGACTGGCGAAAACAGGCGCATGACGTTGTGTGCGTTGTAAATCTAAAGGCGCGCGAGTGGGTCGTGGTGTACTGTGGAACGTGGGATCCGGCGTGTTTCATACGAGCGATCGCGAGTCAAACGATCTAGACTTTAACCGGACATTTTTTTTAATCCATCTCTCTCAAGTTCCTGAACTTTATGGAAGTTCAGGAAGATAAACTCTAAGAATTCCCCCATTTAATGAAATATTTCACAAGACTCACAAAGCGAGATCGGGTGTCATGCAGGAGTAGGACACCGCCAGTCGACATGGCGAACCAAGAGATTAATAATGCTTTATAATGAACCTATAAGCATGTAATTATACTTCAAACTTGAATAAAGCCATCAGTTACAACTTGTGGAAGCTTTACAAAGGTTCACTTTACTGCCTTATAGTTTATAAGTTTGCTTCAGTGCAGAACAAAATTAGTATATATATATATATATACTACCGTTCAAAAGTTTGGGGTCACTTAGAAATGTCCTTATTTTTAATATTTTTTCAATGAAGATAACATTAAATTAATCATAAATACTCTCTCTTCATAGTTGATGTGGTAAATGACTATTCTCTGGTGTGTAATGAAGTCTCTACAGAGGTGTGTAGAGGCCCATGTCCAGTGTTCCAATGGTACATTGTGTTATCGCCTTAGAAACGTCTTTGAGTACTATGAAAAGCGCAATATAAATTTGATGTATTATTATTAGAAGACTAACGGAGAGGTAGAACACCCTTGAAAACTCTTTTTTATGTGAGCGCAGCTGAAAACAGTTATGCTGGTGAGATAAGCCATAAAACTGGTCTTCCTTTGAGCCACAAGTTGAAGAACAACATTAATATTTAGAATAAATCATAATGTATAACCTTGTCAATGTCTTTTCTATTAATTTTGCAATTCATTTGATGAATATAAGTGTGAGGAAAACACAAGATTGTCTTGGTGACTCCAAACTTTTGAACGGTAGTGTATATATATATATATATATATATATATATATATATATATATGTTTTGGTTAGAGCCCTCCTATCAGCCCTCTAATCTGCAGGGGGACATGAGAGGAGAGGGGAGCTGCGATGCCGGCGTTAATGGAGGCACCAGATGAGCGAACGGGAGCGTCAAGAGGGAGCGAAGACGAACACACGGGATGTTAAAAAGAATGTGCGAAGAGGAGGAAGAAAGGAGATGAAGTTGAAGAAGAGGACGGACACGGCCGAGACGCGCGGTAACCGAGACGGGAGCCAGAAGTGTGGGGGAGCTTAATGAGTCTCCAGCCTCCTTCGACTGTACCGCTGGGGGCCTGAGCGCCATGAGGATCAGTGTATGCATGTGTGTGTGTGTGTGTGTGTGTGTGTGTGTGTCCAGCTCTCATAATGTATCAGACAGCCGTCAGTGTTGTACTCCTGTTTGCTGCCAGACGGATCCTGAGCCAACATGGAGGCCAGCCAGCAGCATCCACGGCCACCAAAACACTTTCATTGGAGACTCAAAAAAACACTAATAATGCCATCACCGTCACTTCGGTGTAATTACTTAAGCACGAGGCCGACGCTGACGAGACGGACGCGTTAAAATCCCCGATGTATGATACATTGACACTGGATATTTAGGAATAATGTCTGTAAATCTGTAAACCTGTTTATACGTTGTGCTCCTCGAGGCGGTTTCCCGTTATCCAAAGCCTGGCGGTAATATTCAAAGAATTTCACTCTGTGCTGTAGAAAAAAAAATCATCTTCATTTGGGGGGTGGGGCAACAAAAAAAAACAACAAACAAAAAAAAAAAAAACACAGCTTTGGGCAGGAGGTGATTCACACAAACACAATGACGCAAAAGCAATTATCGGTTGTGTGTGTGTGTGTGTGTGTGTGTGTGTTCAGATCAAACCGGGACCTCGGCCCCTCGGTTACCTCGCGGGAACATTTCCCCCCACTTAGACCCCTCCCCCACCCCCTAGAAAGCTTCTTAAAATAAAGAATAAAAAAGCAGCACTGGCAACGGAGCGTAAATTAATTGGGCTTCTCTTGGTCGGGTCCCCTGTAACCCCCCCCCCCCCCCCCATCACCACCAGTAAGAAAGAAATTGGTATCTAGTTTAGTTCCACGATAAGCCGAGTAAAAAAAAATCACCGTCTAACCTCTGCTACAAAATAAAATGCCGCTGTGGCTAGGTAGAATAAAATACCATCTACAGCTAATCATCCAAATGCCACGCCATCCCCTCAGAAGGTGTAACTCATGGAGCTTGTCAACACAGTTATTAGGCGAGATATTATAAAAGGAGTCCATATTTCATCCCCCTCCGCTGTGTCCGGGGGCTCGATGACGCGACTCTCCCCTGTGATGGTCCCTGAAGGCCTCTCCGTCAACCCCGGAGCCGGCGCAGAGTTCCCGTCAACAGCTAATTCCTCCAGGCCTCCGAAAATAAATATCAGGAAAGCTAGAGAGGGAAACTGAGACGGCATGGAGGCACGAGAGTATTTTAGAGTAGGGAGTTGACAGTGTTTGAAGAGCTTTGCTTTCTTCTATGGTTCAGAAAGTAGAGCCGGTCGTCCATTAAAATAAACGTGATGAGACGAGCCACATGTGAACTTTTAACCATTTGGAATCGTTCCAATCCAATCTTTATAAAAAAATCGACCCCACCGCATCATTTTATGTCGCCCCTGACGGCTTAAAGGACATATGATCACCTTTTCTTCAAGAAACCTAACAAAAATATCCTGTGCTTTTATTTTGAAGGTTTTAAAAATTAATGAATCATATTTATGTGATATAATCAAAGAAATGTTTCTACACTCTATAAACAATAATCAAATGCTACAAGAGAGTTATTTAATACATCCGGGAGTAGCTCACACAGAGTTTCCGGTGCGACCGGCCCTTTAAGAGGCGGTCGTGGTGCTGATGCGGCCCACAGTGAAAAAAGAGTCGGACACCCGCGATCCAACACAACCAGCGCTGCAAGCTGGACAAAGCCAGAGGAGACCACGACTCCACACAGCCACACCTCCAACAGGATGTGGGGTGAAACCGAGACAAGCCCCCCCACACACACACACACACACACAGCGAGACCGTACGAGTTTACTTGCAATGTGTTGACATTTTCCACCGCCGCAGGAACCTGTAACGTGTTATGACCTCCGGAGGTTCTCCCTAAAGCGAGGAAGTAACTGGAAATGGAAAAATCAAACGGCAGAACCCCTCGACGGCGTCCACACGCTACGCCACATTGAGCGCCGCGCTTGTCGTTGAGGGGATGGGGGGAGGGGAGAGAGAGAGGGGGGGGGGGAGGGGGGGTAAGCCTGTTTGGAAGGAGAGGTTCCGAAGAGTGAGTTACAGCCAAAAGTAGTCCATGTTAAGCCCCTTCCCTCCCACACACACACCACACACACACACACACACACACACACACACACACACACACTCTCATTACATTACGACGCTCTTCCAAATGAAAGGCTCTGGAGTGGGAGAGCGGAGGTCACCGGGAGGCAACCGGACCGACGTGTTCGGCTGACATCACTCAAGCGTCTCAATACCCAGACGGACGGCCGGGTTCAGCGGCACAAAGTCAGCGGTTGATGAATGGGAGCCGCCCCCCCTGGAGAGGAGGCGGGGCTACGGGGTGTGTGGCGGTGGTGGTGGGGGAGGGGGGGGATGGGGGCAATGTTTTGTTTTTTTTGTTGTTTTTTTACACACAATGTCGAGATTTTGATGAAATTGAGTGCGCTGCTAACTGGAAGTCTTGACCGCTCAGTAAATCTCTGCCCCCCCCCCCCCCCTCTGCATTAGACGGGCCGAGCCAGTGACCTCAGAGGCCTCATGGGCAGTGGGATGGGAGGGGGGTGGGGGAGGAGGGGGGGGATTCACAGCCCCCCTGTTGTTGTTTTATTTTCTTTGCTCAGCCTGGCCGGTAATTTGAAAAGCGAGATGTTCAAAAGGCTCCACCGGGTGGACGGTTGACTTCATACGTCAACGAAGCGCTCAACACGCATGGAAGAGCTTTTAACCATTACACTTTCATTCACGGCCTTTTTAACATCCACACATTGGGAACAACGTCTTTAACTATTCTAGGAAGAAAAAGGTGTGCAATGTGTAAAATACACCGGATATAATAATTATCCAAGAAGTCCCGTAGGATAGCCCGGGACGATCTGGTTTGATGATGACAGCTGACCTTTCAGATTAGACCGAGCAGACAAATTCATTTTCTCTCCCGCCGGCGGCACGTTGGAAGTTAAATCGTCTTGGAGCGACACATTCAGCCCCGACGCCGGGACTCCGGCTTATCTGCCCTCCCTCGTAATGCTTTACCCTTCACATGTAGTAGCCACAGGGGGGGTTGGGGGTGTTTAAAAGATTACATCACGGAAGATTGCATTGCTCTCATCGGGAAAGGTCAAAGCTGCAACTGGTGTAAAAAATAAATATATATATATAAGAAAATAAAGGAAATTTGTCAAAATTCCTAAAACGCATTTGTGCGATACGTTTTTCCGATTACGTGTTAACCGTCAACATTTCGAAGCTCGTCAAACTTGCGGGGTCGCGGAATTTGCGACTGGGAAAAATGCACGATTGCCATTAAAAAAGCAACTTTAAATGTGGCGGGGTTTTACGTCGAGAATAATGCGAACAGTCGAGACCGAGTTTGAAATTTGTATTTACGGAAATACAAACCACGTTCGTCCAGAATCCATTTTAATCACCAACTCCCAGGAAATGTTAGCGTGTGCGATGTCCTCGTTCTCCACTCCTCACCCGGTGATTACCCCGAACAGAGAGGGTGGGGGGGGGGCATTAACGGACAAAATGCTAATGCCGTTATCCAGAATGGAAAATTAATTTGCGTCATACGTCAATAGACGTACTGACATTTCTGGTGCGTGCAAAGTGGCTCTTAGAATGCAAATGGAAGCTTTCAGTTGGCCGATGTGCCACGACGCTACGCAGAGCATTCAGGGAGTTAGGAATTAAGCTTAAAAAAAAAGATGCTCACGCTGTTATTTGTCTGTTTATTTTCCAAATAGACAAAAAGTCTTAAGAGCTTTGGCCAAACAACTCAGTGGATCATAATGGAGTCTTTTTGTCTCCTCTTAAGGGATGCGGGGCTCGAATGAATGAAATACATTATACGCTTCGGTTTACGGAGACCCGCTCGACTGCCGGAGACGAGAAGAAAACACGGACGTCAACGTGCTGTAAAGCTTTTTCCTTTTCGGACGCTGCCGGTGGGTTTTTATTTAAAAAATGGGGAATTGGTCAAACCGGGCCCAGAAGTCCAGGATTCTCTTTTGGCCCTCTGATCGTCATGAACCCCGAACATCATTTCTTGAGAACTGGTTCCACCGACGCACCTTCAGAAGCAGTGAGTTTCATTGAAAATCACAACTTGCAAAACTCAGCCAACCCCCCCCCCCCCCCCCCCCCCCACATCCAAGGTGGAACGAGCGAAAAAGAAATTGAAGCCTGTCATTTTCTTCATTTGCGCTGAAGTGCCCTGCGAACGCTGCCTCCACAGAGCGCCAGAGTACACCCAGTCCATTAAAGAGCAGGAGGGAGAACCATCCTCCCCTTGGAGAGGAGCAGGGGAAGCAAGGGGGGGGGGGGGGGCACACAAAAGAGCAGGGGGTGGAGGGGGGTGCTAATGCGGGGAAAAGGAGGGGAGAGAAGGGAAAGATGGCTGTGGTTTAATGAGGAGACAGTGGGCTTTTTTTAGGGAGCGAGCAGAGAGATGGGGGTGGGGGGGTGAGTGTGTGTGTGTGTGTGTGTGTGTGTGTGTGTGTGTGGGGGGGGGGGCTTGATCTTTGACCTCTCGGATCCCTCGGTGCGTGTGACAGGCCTGGAGTTCAGACGGAGGATTAAGGTAATCAAGGCCAGTAATGAGAACAGAGCGCACATTCATGAGCCGGGAGACTCCCCGAGAGCAACAATTATGCACCTTGCTCGCCTCTCCGCCGTGTGTGTGTGTGTGTGTGTGTGTGTGTGTGTGTGAGGGTACCAAGACATCATCGTTGCCCGTGGTGTTTTTTCTTCGTGACAGAAGGGGGCCGCCGCAGACAGATATAGATGTGCGAAACAATGCCCATGGAACCCCCCGCCCCCCCCCTCCAATAATGGGACACCTAGCCTTTGTCCCACTTTCCAAGGACACGTGTCTTTTAGCTGGCAGCCTGCAGATGACGCCTCAATCCGACAAGACAGCAATGAGTTATTAAAAAAAGGTTATTTGAGGTTGGAACCTGTTGACCTTTGAGGGAGAGGGGGGGGGGGGGTAAAGTTTATTCGTCAGAGGAAATTAAAATTGTGACAACTGATTTCTTTATTTGATTAACTATTTTATGGAATTTCGTGGACCAAAAAGAAGAAAGAAAAATTAATCAATTGCCGACAAATACATCTATCAGCTGTTGCCATACCTTTGCAAATAGAATCAGGGAAGCAACGTAAAGCAACGGATGAAATATTTAGGTTATGGATTATTTTTTCAAACCATTAATTAAGGGCGATCATTTGGTCTATTAAATACGAGAAAAAAAAGTGAGCGACAGTCGAAAAGAAATAATAATAGAGACGTTACCATGATATGAAAAGTAAAAATGTGGTATGTTTGCCTTAAAACCCACTCTTTTAATGATTCATAATTAATAACAAGGGATTCTGCCTTTCAGAATTTCTGCATGTTAAATATTCCTCCTGATGAGGTGCTTTACGGTCACAATTAATCCCGGCCAATCACAAGCTTGCATCGCAATGCTGAACGTGAGCACAATCTCAATCTTTGTGAAACTCGAGTGATAAGCTTTATGGACCGGAATGAACCAACTCGGTGTTGGGGACATCCTGAAAACATTGTTTTAGCACTTCAAACTGGACCAGCAGCTGTAGTTTGATTTATTTTTGGATTGGGGATTTGGAAAGGAGGATAAAATGTAATAAGAAATAAGAAATAACCCTAAAAAAATCCGACATAAATCAGGATATTCCAAAAAGAGAGTCACTGGACAGGCGCGAGGAAACGTCTGTTGTCCTAGGAGACGAGGGGAGAGGAGGCAGCTTAAAAGGCTACGCTCCGTCTGAGGCCGACCGGTGGAACGTGACTTCATCCTGAGGTCGGAGCGATCCTTTCAACAACCTGAAAACATCCCGTCTCCGGCCTTCACACCTTCACGAGGGGGACGCTCCGAGTCCTCGTAATGAGGACGCCACATGCCGATATCACCTTTCACGGGCGCCATCTGACCGGCGCTCCCCGCTGGATGGAGTCGCGTTCAGCGGTGCACATCCCCGCCTGTTCTTTCACCAAAAAAAAAAAAAAAAAAAAAAAAGTAATCACGTGTTTTCAATTACTCCGGGAGCGCAGAGAAGCGACTCGTGCTGAAGTTCAACGAGGGCACGAAGAGGAGGGTGGGGAAGGGTGACAGGCGGACATTGTCCCGGGACAGCCGTGTGGAAGAGGGAGGAGGGGGGGGGGGGGGGGGGGGGGCACTTTGTACCGGTCAGTCAAGCTGTCAGGGGACTCGGGGTGGGGGAGGGGCCTCCAGAGACGAGCGAGGTGAGAGGTCTTCCGCCACAGGGCAGCCTCCCCCCCCCCCCCTACACTCAGCAGCCTCCAGCTTGAAAAAAAAATAATGAAATTTAAAATAAATCACACAACAATAAGTCGGGCCGAGCAGCTGGCGGAGTGTCGAGACGGAGGTCGAGCGAGTCGGGCGCCGACGTGCACGCCGACCCCTTCGGTGACGCTTCGAGAGCAGACAGGAAGTGGCTGAATACGATAAAAAAAACAGCCATTAAAAAACAGCTTTCCACTACATGTCATCACCAGGCATCGAGAGATAAAAAAAGAAAATGGTATAAGAAAGCAGAGGGAGACAGATGGTGGATTTTCGGGGTTGATATCTAAATTTTTTGCGAAAGTTTGTCATCAGTTCTGCAGGTATTTTGTTCATAAAGAAATGTACTTGTACCAGTTCAGATCAGGCCAATCCACCAAGCTGAATAAGAGACGTGCTGGTAATGCCGTGTGTAAAGACATGGGAAGGCCATGTCACCAGACATCATGACAACTTCAATTCAATTTAGTTTATTGTGTACAATATCAGAAATTATAAATTTGACTTGAAATCTGTGCACATGCGACATCCCTGACCTTTGACCTCCCATCGGATCAGGAAAAACTCCCAAAATATACATAAAAAAACTTTCCCGGGGGAAAAAAAGGGAAGAAACGTTGAGGAGCGCAACAGAGGAGGGTCCCTCTCGTAGTTCTCAAGACTTCCTAGGCGAGTAGTGAATGAAAGGAGATTTCTCTGACAAAAAAAGGCCAAATGTCCGGATACTTTTGCCCGTGTGGTGAAAAGCTCACAGGCGAACGACGGCGCAGTGCGGTCCAACTCCGGAGCAAAGAACGATCCTTAATTTCTCACCGCTGGATGGAGTTCTGCTAAAAACCCATCTCTAATTTGCCGGATCCAAGAGCACCGCTCTGCCAGAAGAAAGACGGATTCCCTCTCCACCGCGAGCTCCTCCCGGCCTCCATCTATCTCTGTCAAAGCCTCTCACTACAAAGTACTCCTTCCCCCGGTCCACCGCTGACTACTTCCTTATCTACCGCTCTCAGCCAATACACCATTATTCAGACTGCTTCCGAGCCGCTGGACGTCCCTGAGCCGAGGGCAAAAAGATTGATTTTTTCTTCCTCCTCTTCTTCTTTTTTTTTTGCCGCCGCCGAGTGGCCGAGGTAAGGAGGTATTATGTGCCAGTCACGGCTGGCCGGGCAGCCGGCTGGAGGGAAACGGCTGCGGACAGCACATCACACGGGGGAGGAGGGGGGGGGGAGAGGCCTCGGAAATAACACTAACAACCCTGAAGATAAAAAAAACTAAAGAAAAGCTGAATGCAAAAGCAAAAATTGTAGAGAAGACGACTGGAAACTCTGGAGGATTTTCTGCCGGCAAAGTCCGTTAGAACTGAGTCGGAGAAACTAGCCGCGAGAAGTGACGACGCCCGGGAGAGTTGAGACTTATGATGGAGGCCGAGAGAAAAAAAAAGATCAACATGTGATCTTAAAAGTGCATTTGCTGGTAAATTAGACCAGCGCAACTGTTTTCAGCTGCACTAACATAATTGCAAAAGGGGTTTTCTAACCCTGAATTAGTCTTCTAACACTAGAAATATACACTTATGTAGAGACTTCATTAAAAACCAGACATTTCCACCTGGAATATCATTTGCCACATTAACAATGTATAGAGTGTATTTCTGATTAATTTAATGTTATCTTCAGTGAAAAAAAACAGTGCTTTTCTTTGAGAAATAAGGACATTTCTAAGTGACCCTAAACATTTGAACGCTAGTGTAAACCCATCTTTGAAGATTGAGTTCATAACAGGAACGTCCTGAAATGCTTTCAAAACTTTCGGAGAGTAAAAAAAAGGAATTCATCCGAGCTGAGCAGAGTGATGGAAGTGGAGAGCGAAAGGTTGCAGCGGAGCGTCCTTTGAGTGTTTCCAAAATATAACGGTAAGATAACGGACAATTCCTCCGAAACGGCTTTCAAGACCACGGCGAGCTGGCACCGGAAAACACACTTCAAGTCTTTAAGTGTACTTTGAGCACTTTGAGGAGGACAGTGTGGCGGAGGGACCACTGGGCACATCACTCACCTCAGAGGAGGAAGAAGAAGAAGAAGAAGAAGAAGAAGAAGAAGAAGAAGAAGAAGAAGGACAAAGAAGAAGGACAAAGAAGAAGAAGAAGAAGAAGAAGAAGAAGAAGAAGAAGAAGAAGAAGAAGAAGAAGAAGAAGAAGAAGAAGAAGAAGAAGAAGAAGAAGAAGAAGAAGAACAACAACAACAACAACAACAACAACGAAGAAGAAGAAGAAGAAAAAGAAGTACAAAGAAGAAGGACAAAGAAGAAAAACAAAGAAGAAGGACAAAGAAGAAGAAGGACAAAGAAGAAAAAGAAGTACGAAGAAGAAGAAGGACAAAGAAGAAGAAGGACAAAGAAGAAGAACAAGAAGAACAAGACGAACAAGAAGAAGAAGAAGGACAAAGAAGAAGAAGAAGAAAAGAAGAAGAAGAAGAAGAAGAAGAAGAAGAAGAAGAAGAAGAAGAAGAAGACTCAAATGACTGAATGTGCAACTTGAATAAGAAGTCAACAACTTTGATGAAGAACCCAAATCCCACTAAACTAGATAAAGACATTATTTGATTTAGGCCCCGCCCCCTCCGCCCATCCCCCGCTCTGTGGGCTCCGTCAGCCGTCCCAGGCTAACATCTGGCCCTGCTCCTGATTGAGAGCCACATGTTGACATGTCTCGTAGCCCCTCTGCTCGTCTGCAGGCCACCCTCCTCTTCCTCGCCGCACACCGGCTCATTCTGCCTCCGAGCCAAACGGCAGAGGACGGCTGGAGGTCGTCTGAGCCGGACGGGACTTTCACAAATTAGAGAAATACGAAAGGATGGAACACGGAGAAGGAATTTACTATTAGATTCAACCATATTGACCTTGGTGAAAGTTATTTTTCTCTCCATCTGTGTGTGTGTGTGTGTGTGTGTGTCGATGGGATGATGATTCCGTCAGGCAACAACAATGAAGCTAATGCACATGCCGGGCAGGACCCCCGTCGCCAAGGAAACACAACCTTGCTTCTGACCGTCGCCACGGAAACCTGCATCCCAAAAGCATCGCGGGCTCTCGTCGAGGGGGCGGAGTCTCACCGCTACAGGTTTGGCTCTCGGGGTGTTGTCCGTCTTCATCAGACGTTTGTGACAAACGGATTATAATTGAAGACCGGCCACTCGGCAGCAGCTCACAGATTATTTTCCAAATCGAAAACAATTCCGGATTGTGCAAATTCAACGACCTCTCCGAGGTCACCGTATAATAACTCGAGATAATCCTTTTAAAATCGTCAGGAAAGGAATTTGGATGCTGAAATATTACTTAATATGCCAAGAAATGCTAATTCAGATGTTTAAAAAAAAAAAGAAAATTCGATGAAAGCCGACTCTCGTTGGGCATGCTCGGCTACGGCGGCCCCGCTCGGAGCCGGCCCGGCGCCGCACAAAGACGGGTTACGCAACCGACGGGATGCGATGCCCGCCGTCCGGCGGGCGCCAATGGCGCTCGGGATGCGTAATGAGCGCGAGGTTTCAGGTTAACTGGAGCTTTTGTTCCCTCCTGGTAACGAGATTATTGGTTCGGAGGGAAGCTGAAGGACGAGCGAGCTGCAGATATATGGAGGAGTGGGGGAGGGGGCGGGGGAGATTACATCACAAATCTACCCCAATACATACAGCACGGAGATGTGGATTGTAGACACACACACACACACACACACACACACACACACACACAGACACACAGAGAGAGAGAGAGAGAGGCGCACACACACATTCATAGATACACACATAGAGAGAGACACACACACACACATGGAGAGAGACACACATAGAGAGAGACACATTCACACACGGAGAGAGACTCACACACACACACACACACACACACACACACACACACAGAGACACACAGAGAGAGAGAGAGACTCACACACACACATAGAGAGACACACAGAGAGAAAGAGACGCACACACACACACAAAGAGAGAGAGAGAGAAATATTTCTACATCATAGTCTCATCCTAGCTTGATGTGCGTTCCATAGAAGATACCCCTACTGCACCTAGACACACGCACACACACACGCACGCACACACACATGCACGCACACACACACACACACACACACACACACACACACACACAGCGCTTTAGCTCGCATTCCGGCCCCGACGGGGGGGAACAACAAACAAGCTTGCTCATGCAAAAACACACAAACACGAGTGAAAGCCTCACGAGGGGGGGGGGGGGGGAGAGAGAGAGAGAGAGGGAGAGGAGGAGGAGGGGGGGAGAGGAGGGGGTGGCGAGGGGCCACGGAGAGTTCAGCCGCCGTCCAGACTAAACAACCCCGATCCCTTGATCTCTGCTCGGTCGGGGCGGTCGTGTCACTTGAGGAGATGGGAGGGGATGTCCAGCTCGGGGAGGGGGGGGGGGGGGGGTACATCAACAAGGTCAGACCTTTCACGGACAGCAAGAAAGAGAACGAGTGTGGAGGGTTGCCATGGCGAGCTTGTTCAGAGTGAGGTCGCCGGGCCCGCTGTCTCTCGTATATATGGCAAGTGCAATCCTCACAATGCATGCTGGGTAACAAAACGCTACAATGCAGTGTGTGTGTGTGTGTGTGTGTGTGTGTGTGTGCGTGCGTGTGCGTGATGATACGGTGCGAGATACCTTCCCTGATGACGAGCAGAAAATCAGCCTTCATCCTCACCGACTACCAACTTTTGCAGATCGTTAAGAGCAAAAAAATAAAAAATGAAATAAAATCAAGCAGTTGGGAAACTCTCTTAGACATCCAAGTTTTCTTTTCTTTAAGAAAAATAAAAAATAATCGCACAAAGCAGTTCGCTGAAGGGGAGGTGGGATCAAATAAGGGCAAGGAGGAGAGAGGCTTCCGCAGAGTCACATCGCCACCTACTGGTGACGGATATACCGCCAGGGGAGGGGAGTGGCAGAGGAGCGCAAAGGGAAGTGTGTGTGTGTGTGTGTGTGTGTGTGTGGGTGTGTGTGTGTGTGTGTGTGTGTGGGGGGGACACAAACAGAGAGAAAACGGGCGGACAAAAAAAAAAGGAAAAGAAAAGGCGAGAGTATGAGAGCATGGGAATTTGTGGAAGCAATCTCAACAAGTGGCCTAATCTGTGGGGGAGGGGTGTGATGTGTGTGTGTGTGTGTGTGTGTGAGCAGTGATGTTTACCTGCTAGATTCTACAGCAGGCCCATCAATCTCAATGTGGGCCTGCCACCGCCCGCCCCCTACTCCTTCTGGCATTTCATCACTCCTTCTGTCCTCCCATCAAGTGCCTCTCCGACATGTCTGCCTGTCTGCGTGTGTGTGTGTGTGTGTGTGTGTGTGTGTGTGTGAGGGTTTGGATGTTTTCAGGAGCCCAGCTGGTTGTGTCGGGCGGTGGGAGGAGAGGTGGGAAGGGAAAGGGAGCTGGAGGAGCCGGAGCCATGGCTCCAGTCTAGCGTGACTCAGGCCGGGTGCATCCATGCCCCGAAGGGGAAGAAACGCACAAAAACAGGTAGCGAAAAAGAAGAAAAAAGACACACACACACCCTCTGTAATCAGTGTGTTCAGATGCTCTCTCACCCCCCCTATACCCCCCCCCCCCCCTTTTAACAAGCATTTCCACGTCTCTTAGCCCAGCTGCTCCGAGGGGTAATAACGGCAATGACAGGCGGGCGACTGGAAAAGCATTAAGTCTGTTTTTTGGGGGAGAGGGCCCGAAAGAGTGATGCCGAACTGGACAACTGGAGAGCCTTTTTACAGCCTGGGGGGGGGAGGAGGAGGAGGAAGGAGGAAGGAGGAAGGAGGGGGCCCCCACCTGTTCAAACAGCCAGAGCGGTCCAGAGGAAATGAAAAGGTCCATCCCTGCAGATCCCCGTGCGTTAAATCCCTTCAACTTCCTCCCTGGCTCACTCGCTATCTTCTGTTTCCACAGCTGGCTCCAAGACCGTCTCTTTTTCTCTGCATAATACGCACAGAAGCGTAAAAAGATTCTTTTTTTTTTTTTAAATCCCATAACTCATTCAGGCTTTAAGAAATGAATCGCTTTCTACGTCGCCATTTTCCGCGGGTCACGTTGGGTCACGGGACCGGCGGGTTACCGGGCAGAACGCAGTGCTAATGTGGACATCATCATTATTTTATAAGAAAATGGCAAAAAAAACACACTTTACGTACACACGAAAGATGCATTAAGTGCTCCCGTCTTTGCCGTAAACCACTTCACAGGTCTGAGAAACACTCGTTGCGTACTCGTTATACAGTTCCTGTTGCACAACCCCCCCCACACACACACACACACACACACACACTCCCCGAGGCGAAAACCCAACGTCTCCCAGACGTCTTCGCCTCGAGTCTCGGCCTTATCAGCAGACGCAGACTGCTGGCGTCGGTCGGGGGGGGGAAACAAACACCACCTTAGCTGCACCCATCGCCACGGAGATACCCGCGGAGGGGGCTGAAACACCTGAAAATGGTGGTGGTGGTGGGGTCGGCTCTATTTACGAGCGACCGTCGTCCTGCCGTCCACTGAGCTCCTTCAGGAAGATTCATGCAGGAAAAGGAAGAGGAAGTGGAAGAGGAAGAGGAGGAGGAGGAGGAGAGGTGGTGTTCATGTATTCTGCCGCCTCATGGCAGGTGTAGGATCCCGAACCTTTGGCCGTCGAGAGAGCGAGAGGATGCAAACGATCACTGGCCTCTGCTGGAGTTGACAGCAAAGAGACACACCGCCTCCCCCCCCCTCCCCCCCTCCCCCCCACCCCGGAGCTTTCACCAGCAACCTCAAATTGCACCTTTCAGACGAGTCGTAAATCAGAGCTCGTTGGTTAAATGCTTTTGTGTCAAGACATAAAACAGGAGCGTGACAGGTGGTGGAAGAGATAGTCGGCGGGTGACACGAGAAGAAGAAGAAGAAGAAGAAGAAGACGAAGACGAAGAAGAAGACGAAGACGAAGACGAAGAAGAAGAAGAAGAAGAAGAAGAAGAGAACTTCACGAGGAGTGGCACGCTCCGCTTCCCACCGTCCTCAGGACTCATTGTTATCCGAGGCTCCTGAAGCTGTAAGTGCGCACCGCGGCCACCAGGGGGCGCTCCGCCCCTCCGCTGCCGATGAGCTGCGGGGCAGGGCCAGCTGGACAGGAGTCAGGAGCGATCTTTTCCGGAATGGAGCCTCAATCTAGATGCAAAGACCCGGCCGGGGTCCGACCCGTGCTCGCTCTTTTTGACAGACGCACATAAAATGCAAAACAAATAATTAAGGGAGCATATAAATGCTTTATAGAAGCAGCCCCAGCTGGCACCGACACTTGTAAATCCCCTTCTCATTTGTGAAAAAAAACATCTGCCAGAAATATGCCTTTGTCTTGGGGATTATGCCTGAACTGCAACTCACAAGGGCTCCTTTGGGGGGAACGACGCCAGAAGTAAAGCAAAAAAAGGGAGAACAACACACTGTCAGGGGAGGGGGGAGGGGGAGGGGGGAGGGGGGGACGACGACGACGCTCTGGATGGGTTATGCAACAGGCCACACCTGAGAAGAGACACACACACACACACACACACACACACACACACACAGCAGAGCTCCCTGCTTCACATCTAACTCTCTCTGCAGATGTCAGTGACAAATGTATCTCTTTTTAGAGTCCAAGAGAACAGCAGAGAGAGAGAGAGAGAGAGAGAGAGAGAGAGAGAGAGAGAGAGAGAGAGAGAGAGAGAGAGAGAGAGAGAGAGAGAGAGAGAGAGAGAGAGCGTGGGAGGTGGAAAAGTAGAGAAACTGAGCCAGAGAGAGAAAATAGTATTAAATAATAAAATTAAAAAAAACAGTTGGATGTTTAAAGTTTTTTTTGGTTGCCGGTCCCGCGGGGCGCTGCAGGAGAACCAGCGGCGCACAGCTCACGGTTGACTTGGTCCATCGCGGGCTCAATCCGAGTTTTCCAGCAGGCAGACAGGAAGCACCTGGGTCCAAGGGCCCGAGAGTGGCGCTGCGTGTGTGTTTGTGTGTGTGTGTGTGTGTGTGTGTGTGTGTGTGTGAGAGGGGGCTCTCCCACTCCGGCCCCATTCGACGTGACACATCATCAGCTCCACTTGAAGGATCCTGAGCAGCCCTCCCTGGCCGGCTGAGCGTAAACAAAACGCGCCTCCTCTGCAGGCGGCACATCGGGCGGGGAGCGTCGCTTTTTTATTTGACTTAAACGCTCCGAAAATCTGACTTCCTTACAACTAAAACCGTCGACGAACTAAACGCTCTCATATCTCGATGTCCAAATGGCGGAGGAGCCGCCACTTGAAAGAGGAGGAGAAACAAAACAACAAGAAGGGCTGCGGGAAGACTGATGGAGCTCATGAGGGTTACTTTTCCTTTCTTTCTTTTTATTTTTTTTGGGGGGGGGGGGGGGGACTGTGGGGCTGCTCCCGCTGGGCTCGATGGGGGGAACGAGAGGCCGGCCGCAGCAGCAGCCAGAGGCGAGTGGCTCGCTGTGTAAACAGCTCATTGTGGCTGGCGAGCAGCTGAGGAAGAGGACCTCTGTAATTACCGCCGGTCACGAGAAGATGGATAAGAGATTCAGAGAAAAGGGAGGAGGAGGAGGAGGAGGAGGAGGAGGAGGAGGAGTGGATGAGGAATAACGCGGGGTGGGGTTCCCGCCCGGCCCACACGTCGATCTTTATCAATGAAAGATTCCCAGGGACAGAACCACACGGAGATCCCCTAAAAATCTGGGAATATTCCGTGAAGGAAATGGAAGTTGCATCAGCGAGACCTTAAGAAGCTCCACTGGCTCGTGGCGACGCTCCCGGAGCCCACGGCCCGTTACCAAACCACGCGGTGCGAGCCAATTAGCGCCTGGCTTTTCTTCTTCCTTCTTCTTCTTCTTCTTCTTCTTCTTGTGTTGTTGCAGCATGAACACATTAATCCAAAGTGGAAAAACAAGTGAGGGGGGGGGGCGTTGGTACGCTGGGTAACACGTTACAACTCCTGTGTTGAGTGACAAGAGAGACCCTTTGGCAGACATTCCTCTGGAGCCCCAGAGGAATGGGGGGGGGGCAGCCAAATGTAGGACCAAGACTGTTTTACATGTTTTAAAAAAAAACATTAATCCACCACTATGTGTCACACATGCCCTCATGCATCGTTCAGAGGTTGCCCCCCCCCCCCCCCCCTCCCTTCCACTGACGACCTTTCCCCCGAATCCCCGAGCTCCGATTAACAAATGAACGACCTCTGGTATCCATCCGGGCCTCAGGTAGCGGGGGGCAGGAGTATGCGGAGGATTAGTGCTTTTTTATACCAGGATTACACAGCATTTATACCCCCCCCCCCCCCCCCCAGAAAAAAGTGGGCGGAGATGGTGTATGTTTTGCTGTTGGAGTCGGAATAGAAGAAGAGGAGGAGGAGGAGGGGCCTCAGGTGTGCCCCCTGGTGGATTAGCGTAAAGCTCCCGGTAATGAAAGAAACGGTGGCCGCCGCTCACCCGCCTCGCCTTTGAAGTCCGATCAGACTGGGGGGAATAAAAAAGGACCCCCCCTCTCCCCCCCCCCCCCCAAAAAAAAACAGAGCCCTCAGAGGATCAGGATCCACGCAGAGGTCGGCGCTGTTGAGGTCGAGCGGGATTAGACTCACCTGGTTTAGAGTTCTCTCTCTCTCTCTCTCTATCTTCCCCCCCCCCCCGCCTACAGTCTTCTTGCCGTCGCCCCCCCGCTAATTGAACTTGATTTTCCACATCTTGGAAGCAAAAGAGGCAAAAAAGATGACGAGTCTGGCTGCTGATTAAAATGAACAGTCACAGAAAGGTCAGCCTCTAGTGCTGCTACTGGAGAGAGAGAGAGAGAGAGAGAGAGAGAGAGAGAGAGAGAGAGAGAGAGAGAGAGAGAGAGAGAGATACAAAGTCTGGGTTGATCTGTGTTTTTTTTCGAGCAAGGCAGACCGAAGTGGACGGGAGGAGAAGGTCGGGATGGATTCCCGCCGCCCGCCTCCGACACATTGAATAAGGGTTTGGGGAGACTGGGCGAGGGAAGTCACTGACGGACGTGTCTGTCATTGCACTAACAAGCAGCACACCGAACCACAGACACATTATGGTCCTGCGATTCCCGGTAAGAACCCTCGATCGACCACAACCGTCTCCCCGGCATCACTCGCTACGTCAATGCTTCATTTACAATCCTCAAGGATTCCACATCAAAATCCCATTTTCTTTTTACGCCATTCAGGGATAGAATTTCATAAGAAATAGCCACTAGGCATATTTGCCTTTAACCAGCGCTTCTCTATAAAGTATTAACTGGGTTGACATTCCCACCAGTAACCCCGAGTGACGCCATATCAAATCTTAAAGAATGTATCGTTAACCTTTATTTGTTATTCCATCTACCAATTAAAACAAATAAGTATCAGGCTACCCGTCATCATACCACTCAAACTGGGCCAGTCGTCTCTGAGGGAGGCTTCTGGACGTGTGAAGTTCATAAATAATTCAGACGACGGCGTCGAGGTCATCTCGGTTTTGGAGATCTGATATTTCTAGAAGCTCTTTGGAAGTTATCGGAGGTTTACCTACAGGGGCTAAAAGTCAAGAAAGAGAGGCCTCCGCTGCATCAATTCTGACAATTTCTGTTTTAATATTCCATGAACCTCATGGAAGTACGATAACGTACCACTGGTAGAGCCTCAAACATTAAAAAAACAGGACTTATTGCTAAATTTAAATTTTTACAAATTCCAACTCTGTGCGACCGTAAATAAATCATAACTCTAATCAGGGTTCTTACACATTTTGACCAATCCAGGACTTTCCCATGAATATTCCATGACTTAAAACCAAATTTCCATGACCAAACTAAAATCTCGGTATAAACATGAACAATTTAGAACATTGTGCGTCTAGAGAGCGTTGTCCGGCTTAAATTTTGAGCGTCTTTCTTTTAAAAAACATGAATTATTTCAAACTCGGCTTGAATAAACATGCAATAATAACACATTTCCATGACTTTTCCCAAACTTTTATGAATTACGTTTTTTCCATGACTTTTCCAAGCCTGGAAATGACCATTTTAAAATTCCATGACTTTTCCAGGTTTTCCATGACCGTACGAACCCCGTCTAATACGCTATAACCCAATAATTACCAACAGCCGCGAGGACGAGGAAAGGTCCTCGATCCTCTCGCATTTGACGACTCTCGTAAAGACGGAAAACAACAGACGGCAAAACGTCATTTCTCTCCTGGAGCAACTCCCGCCTGATCCGAGCCGCATGGAGGGTTTTAAACCGTGTGAAGGATCCTCTGACCAATCGCTGCCCCGAGTGAGAGGAATGCAACCTTGTGTGTGTGTGTGTGTGTGTGTGTGTGTGTGTGTGTGTGTGTGTTTGAGCCGCCCTGGGGGGGCTAGGGGGTTTACACAATGTACCGGCAGAGGATTTGTAACCAGCGAAACGGGGCGGCCTCCGGCTGTGCCGCAGTCCAGCGGGGTTTAATCGGCGGGGATCCGTTACAGTCCAGTCAGATGATCCCCCTCCCAGATAAAGGTCAGTGACCCCCCGCAGTTTGTTTTTCCAAAAAAGCAAAACGCTCCCCTGACTCTCGAGAAGCTGGATCTGGCATCCGAGCCAAAAATCGTCGTTCCACGTTGCCGCGCCAACGGCGTTCCTCGGACCCTTCGTTTAAGAGTCGTCCGCGAACGACCTCTGGTTGATTGAGGGGATATGGAAAGAGAGAGTAATGGAGGAGAATATGATAGAGAGAGAGAGAGGGAGAGGTTGATGAAGAACACATGCTTTATTTACAACCCGGAGGAGAGGGCCGATGGCCTGTTTGTCATCGGTACTGTAGACGGAGCGCAATCGGAGCGGCAGATGGCACCGGGAGCGTGGAAGAGTCTGGGAGGGGAGGGGAGGGGCGGGGGGGCAGGACGCCGGGGGCTAAGACAAGGCTCATTATCACTTCCCCCCCCCCCCCCCACACACACACACACACACACACACACACACACACTTTCCATCGCCATCCGCACCTCGCCTGATGACGGTGCATTACTCTCCCAGCACGGCCTCTCAGGCTTTTTAAAAAAACAAATTTGCACGGGCCAATTAGAAAAAGGAAACGGGAAGATCCGAAATCAAACACGACAACTCTTTGAACAAAAGTTCCGCCGAACCCCCGCTCGCCACGCCGAGATTTCTTTTTCAGATGTCTCGGCGTCGCGGGGCGGCGCATTCTTCTTCAAATATTTTTTTTTACGGGAAATTAATTCAGCCATCTGTCGGTCTTTCACACGACGGGCCTTTTTTCTTCTTCTTCAATTTTTTCCCGCGGTGCCACTGCTCCTCCTACTCACGCGGTGCAACTACGATTGATGAAAAAGTTCCGAACTTTGCACGCCAGGATCTCGGCCTCCGCCGCAACCTTCTTGGCCGATCGCGACCCGGACGTCTGGATTTGAAGGTCATTTTCTTTCTTTTTTTTACGAGCGGGCCGCGTGATGCCGCAGCCCTTTCTGTAACCTCCCGCTCACCCCATCGACCGGCCGTGAACCGGCCGGCTCCCAACCGCACCGCCGGCCCGCCGTTGGATCGAGCGGCGTGCGTCCCGGTCGGCGTGACGGCCGTGTTGCTTTTTGACCTCCGCGGAAAATTGAAAAAAAAAAAAAAAAAAATCTGTTAATTTTCATCGCGCAAATGCGATCATAATCGTTTAGAAATACTGGAGGGATACCTCAAGCCCTGCTCGGTTAAAAAAAAAAAAGATGCAATTGAGAGTAGTTAGCAGCCAAGCGTGGCTGAACGTGATCTCTATCTGAGGTCGCGACTGCGCGGTTGCGTGTAACGGAGAGCGAGTGCAAGCCGGCAGAACTATCGACGGTTAAGGATGTGTGGTCTGGCCGGGGTGGATGACGGCTCCTTTTTTTCTTTTTTGAAAGGGAAATGAGGTTGTGAATAAGAGACTGCTGCGCAACACGCTCCCGACCCGCGGGGTTGGCTGGCCCTCGAGGGGAACCCAGTTCAAATGTTTCTGTTCCACCGGAGGCAACCGGAATACACCCGAAATACACCGGAATACACCTGAAATACACCGGAATTCACCCCTCTATGTGTTTTTTTCAGGAGGGCGCCGCAGCTGTTTCTTCTCAATAAACACAAAACCTAATGGGGCGGCGATGATGTCAGTCAACAGACGGAGCAGAGGAATGTCCCGGGGTTTGAAATGTGGCGAGATCAGAGGTCAAAATGTCGGAAATCAACTGAATGGAATGGAAAGACGTTGCGTACGCCGACATCAGCAATTTTTTATGATGTTCTCGAGGCTGACCGCAGAAATTCGCCCCTCCCCCAGACTGCGATGCGCCGCAACGTCTTTACCTCGCCTTAACCTGCCGGTTCAGTTTGACTTCTGTAAAAGAACAAAACAAGGTTGAGCCGAAACTTATTTCATTCGCTTCCCATTTGTTCCTAAGCGTCCGTTTCTCCTTTGAGCCGTTTCAGATTCCTCCGACCGTCTAGCCGACAGCGCCGACTCACGAACTCTTTCCATTGTTGACTTTGTTCGCCGTTGCCGATAAGGACGTCGTCCTTTCAGCTTGCCCACAATGTCCGAGTAAACACGCTTATCTTCAACAGGCCCCTTGTCATCCGCCCCTCCTCCGCTCCCCGTTGCTCCCGGGATGTGTGTGTGGGGGGGGGGGGGGGAGGCCGGTGGGTTATGTAAGCAAGAGTCATGGGTTTACTGGCAAGTGTGTGTGTGTGTGTGTGTGTGTGTGTGTGTGTGTGTGTAGGTGCTGATGGGAGGTGCGTTTCAGTCTGAGATTCTTACTCGTCTTTCTCCTCCTACACCCCCCCCCCCCCCGACCCCCCCCACACACACACACACACACACACACACACACACACATACTCCCCCCCCCACTCTCACATCCTTTAGATCTCTCTTCAAAATGGAGACACTTACAGCCGTCACTTTCATCCGGCGTGGCATAAAAAGCGTCACGTTTTCAGATGACAAAAAAAGAGCTTTGGCAAAAAAAGAAAGAAAAAAAAGAGTGAAATAAGAGCTCCGGAAGAAATGAAAAAGACAAAAGGAAGTCTGGAATCACTCCTAGAGACCAAGTTGTATTTCCTCTCTGAACCTCTTTGAGCCCCCCCCCCCCCCCAGGCCCCCTTAGGGAGGATTACAGCCAGTGTCACTCATCTGTTTACCTCTGCGCTATTAACCTGTAATGCAATCACACGCTCCCGACTGGAAGCCACTCTTTAGCACCGGCTTAGGGATTATGCAAAGGAGTCGATACAGGTCAAGTCTCTATTATCGCGCCGCCAATACCCGCCTCCCGGCGCCCGTTTGTGTGCATCTGCACAATAGGAGTGGGTTAAGGTGTGTGTGCGTGTGTGTGTGTGTGTGTGTGTGTGTGGGGTGTGCACGCAATCAGCGGCCCGGGTCCTGACTGACGCGCGGCATTATTAGCATGACACGGGCTACGGAAACGGGAGCTCCCAGATTACAATTTACACGCTCTCGTCGAACTCAAGTCGAGAGGCTGTCACAACAACAGGTACCTTGGGGATCGCACTCACACACACACCAGATAAAACACACACACACACACACACACACACACACACACAGATAGGAGCTGATGTCAGGGAGAGAGAGCCTACGACTCTGACACTGTTACTCACAGGCTGCATCACAAAGGCGCTTGTAGCACAGGGAAATCTTTCTTACCTGCAGAGAAAGAGAGAGAGATAGAGAGAGAGAGAGAGAGAGAGACAGAGACAGAGAGAGAGAGAGAGAGAGAGAGAGAGGGAGACAAAAGAAGGAGAATGTTAAGTGCGTTTCTTTAGCGCGAGAGTGTTCGTGTCACTTGTCGGCCAGTTGCTTTGTGTCGGCCCTCGGGGCGAGCGAGAGGGCGCCTGGATGTCCATATTTGGCCACGTGGGCGCTCCTCCAGAGCGTCTCTGTTTAATAACAACGTGCTGGTCTCAGCTGGTTGGGCATAATGTATATCACTCTCTGGGTGTTTCTCTCTCCATCTCTCTCTCTCTCTCTCTCTCTCTCTCTCTCTCTCATTCTCTTGGTTTCAAGGCCCCGCAGCTTCACTGCGTTGGTTCACTTCCGCTGATAAAGATCCAGATTTTTCCCGCGGTATAGGGACCAAAAACAGAGCAAAAAGGAAATTTCATCATAAATCCTGGAAGAAAAAGGAAAGAATATGATCCATTTCATTGTGTGGGTAAAACACACAGAGACGAATGTTACATGAAATATAATCGTGAGGTCATCTTTTATAGTTTCATTTTGTACTTTTCTGATATTTTCGGAATTTCTAAATGTACGTTATCCCGGTACATAACCACCAATCGCTTTGACGTCACACAATGCCACTGGCAGAGATGAGAGAGAGAGAGGAGGAGGATTGGGGGGGGGGGGGTCCTTCTCTTAATTCCCTGTCTAATTACTCGTCCCCAGCTCCTCTCCGCAGGCCACAGACCCTGCAGGTCCCGCTCTAATCCGGCTCCTCCGCCCACTTCAAAGGGCCCTGATTACAGGGAGGAGAGGAATGAGGTGAGAGAGATGAAGGAAGGATGGAGGGAAGGAAGGTGGACGGAGCCAGAATGGAGAACACACACACACACACACACACACACACACACACACACACACACACACACACACACACACACACACACACACACACACACACACACACACACACACACACACACACACACACACACACACACACACACACACACACACACACACACACACACACACACCTGTCCGTCTGCCTTTGTGAGGTCCGTCTAGCTTGGAGCCGATACTCAGGAGGCCCTCTCTCTCTCTTTATTCTTTTCTTTTCTTACCATTGTCAAAAAAAACAACCCCAAAAAACCTGGCAGACTGATAATTGCGCAATAAGAAGAAGAAAGGAGAAAAAAAGTAGACAAACGTAGCATAATAGCGGCACTGTTCTGTGAACATCTGCGTGTGTTTTCCAATCTTCCGCTGAGACCGAGTCTTCCGTCTATTACGTGACTCGGAGGAGCCGGAGCATCCCGGGGAGAGATAAGGCGAAGCTGTGAGAGTGCATGGGGGGGGGGGGGGGGGGGGGGTATTATTATCATAACCCTTAGCATGAAATACGTTCAATCCGCCACCCCCCCCCCCCCTCGTTCGTTCGTTTGACTCAAAAAAGTCCATATACGTAGAAACGAGCCGCCGCGTATATGCTAATGGCCACTTTCATCTTTCACGTGCGTTTTTTTTCTTCTTCTTCTCCCTTTTGTTCTTTTTTCGTCGTCTTTTTTTCCCGCACGTCCAATCAACGTCAGTTTTCCTCGGCTCGTCTCCTGGCGCGGGGCCGCTTCTTTCCTCCGGGGCGCGGCGACAATCACCGGCTCTGGCTTCACGTTTTGTGTTCAGCGCTTCATTCAAAACAAACCAATTTCTATTTTTATTTTTTGCGTCAGGGGACGGGGGGAGGAGGGGGGGGGGGGGGGGGGGTGGAAAGTGACGGTGTCTCAGGTGTTCGTAAAAAAAGAAAAAGCTAACGAAAACAAGATTTCGTTCAAATTGAATCGTCGGCGCGCCAGATCCAAGACGCCAAAACGTATCCGCTGGAAAACGCGCCGGATAATTAGCGACAGGAAGCCAAAAAGGGCTTGAATGGAAAGTGGATCCCACTGGAGCGCTATAGTGTGGACGCAGTTTCGTTTTTTTTTCTTTTCTCCGCCCACTTGTGGAGCGTCTGGAAGGCCGGAGAACATCGCCAAAGTTACAAAGTATGATTTCAAAAGCTGGAAGAAAAACAGATGAGGGAAGTGAGGGAGAGCAGGAGGAGGGAGGGAGGACAGACATAAAAGGCCTGAGGCCGACTGACCACCCCCCCCATGCCGTGGATGATGATCAGCGGCTGGAATGAGGCCGGCCCGCTGGCTAGACTCGTCTGTCCGCAGGTTTAAATTTAGGCTGCGTCAGACGGCCCTCGCGGAAGCCGCCGCCGCCGACCACATTATCATTCCTCCTCACCTCTCGGCGAAAAAAAAAAAAAAAAAAGGAGGACGTCGAGAACTGGATGTGAATGGAGGACCCTGTTCGGATCGGCCCGCGGAAGTCCGAGGAATACGGAGATCGGGACGCGAGAGACGGTTAACGGTCTCTAGTAGGAACCAATAATAGCAATAATTCACTCATTTCTGGTTCCTGTTAGACTGTATTACCTCCTACACTATTTTTGTACTTATACAATACTATTAATACTGTAATATGTTTTTTGAAAATTGAAGCAGTGTGATTTGTTCTGTGTTGGGATGGGTGAAAAAAATGAAAAATAACGTTTAATGTATAACTGTAAACTCTGCTTTTGAGAATAAACACAATTTACAAAAAAATTGTTTAGAGTCACGACGCCGGGTATATACACACCTCGCCGGACGCGTTATATACTTTTTTTTCGAAACTCTAAGACGACCGACTACATATATAATGTGAAGAAAAAAAGAAAAGAAAAAGGCGGTGTGGATAAACAACTGCGGCGTGTGAACCGTTACGATAATGACATCAGTGACGCGTCTCGTCGGAGCCTCCGACCGGCCCGGTTTGTTGACGGGCTCGTTCAGGTACACGCATCTCTTCTCGTCCAACAATACAAGTATCTGTTCACAAGCACCCCCCCCCCCCCCCCCCCCGTTGGCCACATGATGCTCTCATCTCTATAATTGAGGCTTATTATGCCGCGCCGATACGGGAGCGCCGCCGCCGCCGCCTCCCGTGTAAACATTTAGATGTGATTTCAGCTCGCGCTTTCTTTCTTTTCCGTTCTTTGTCAGTGTGTTTGTTTGTCCGTGTGTGTGTGTGTGTGTGTGTGTGTGTGTGTGTGTGTGTGTGTAAACCTCCGACGGGAGACGGGCCGTGACCTTCTCGACAGACAGCGTGGAGGCCGTGCAGCTGTTGCTCCGCGGCCGCAGAGGGGGAGCTTTTAATTGAATGTGAATGCAAGTTGCACAGGCTTTTAATTTGGCCTGGGCTGGAGACACAAAACACACACACACACACACACACACACACACATCTCAATCCTGGTGTGTGCATGTGTGCATGAGAGAGTTGAGGGGAAGACAGCTCCTTTCTCATCCTCACTCTCTCTCACACACACATCTCAACTCTGGTGTGTGCATGGAGGGAGAGTTCAGGGGAAGACAGCCCCACACACACTCACTCACTCACACACACACACACACACACACACTAATTACCAGCCGTGGGAAAACAACAACATTTTACAACGACGACGACGAGACATTGTGATGTGCAAAGATCAAGCTGCAACATCCGCTGTGCCCGGAATTAAATGAAGGAGTGCGGATGAAAAAAAAGAAAGAAAGAAAAGAAAAGAAAAGCAGAGGTGGGGGGGGGGGGGAAGAGAAGGAGAAGGGGAGAAAAAAAAGGAGGGCTCAGCTGTATCCTTGCGTAATGAGCAGCGGGACGGACACGTGATTGGCTCCACGACGGCGGGCAGGGGGGAGTGAGTGTGTGTGTGAGTGAGTGTGTGTGTGTGTGTGTGTGTGAGTGTGTGTGTGTAGCTGTGGCCAGTGTATGTCAGCTACACTACAAGGCACGTCTATCCGTTTGAACAGATGTGATACAGCTCTGACGGCTGGTTTGCGTGACGTGGTGCAACCAACGGGTTTCACTTCTTCTGGAGGAGGAGGAGGAGGAGGAAAAGGAGACGAAGACCGCCCGAGCCGACGGCCCGAGAGAAAACTGAAACTCCCGTCGGCGCCTCGGACTCGCGTGCTCTCGAAAATACGTGCGGACGCAGGAGCCAGCTCCGTTTGCTTTCTCCCCCCCCCCCCCCCAAAAAAAAGAAATATGGGACTGTTTAACATCACTGATGAGCCCAGTTTGTTGTTTCTGCACCCCTCCCTCCCTCCCTCCACCCACTTTCCCTACATGTGTGAGTACACACACATAACCACACAAACACTAGCAGACAGGCGAGAGTGAGGGTGGGGGGGGGGTGGGGGCGAGCCTTGTGTACCCATGCGTGGAAAAGCACACACACACACACACACACACACACACACACACACTCTGCGCTCCTCCACACCGACGGGTCCCCCGGAGACAGAGCACCTTTTCAACCGAGCGGCGCGGCACTAACTCATGGGTGCCGCAGTTAAACTGCCTCGATGGGTGGGTGGGGGTGCGTGGGGGGGTGGGGGGGGAGGGGCGGGGGGCAGCGGTGCGAGGGCCAGACGACAATGACGCGGGCTGACCAGAGGGCGCGCGTCGAGCCGTCTTTACGGCCCCGTTCCCACAAGCCGCAGAAGCCGCCGCGGGAAAACAACGCGCCGCCGCCGCCGGGCGAGGGCTCCGAGCGGAGGGATGGAGGAAGTCGAAAAGAAAAAAGAAGGAGAAAAAAAAACCTGCGCATGAACTCGGTGGAATGCTGCCCTGCTCGGCAAAGAAAAGGTTATCGCTAAAACAAGCTGGGGGAGAGAAAAAATATCATCTTTAAAATCCCTCATGAGGCATTTCCTTTTTGTTTGGACCCTTTTTTTCTTCTTCTCCTCCTCCTCCTCCTAAATTACATCTGGAGATGTTTAAATGTCATTAAAATATGTGCCGGCTCGAACGGGGTTCGGGCTCAAATTACAGCACAAAAAAACAAAAAAACGTGTGGATAAAAACACGCGCGCTCGTCTACGGCCGCCGAGCCTCGAGACGCCGGCGACTCCTTAAAGAAAATCGTGACAAACATCGGAGTGTGAAAACGCGTTCGAAGGATCGGGGGGGGTTAGAGGAAGCGGATAAACATCTTGTTTCTCTTTGTAAATTCACGAAGACGAGAGCAGAGGGGGAAGGAGGGATGTGTGTGTGTGTGTGTGTGTGTGGGGGGGGTGGAGAAGGCAAAGAGAGGCGGTGGTGGGTGGGTGGCTGGGTGGGTGGAAATGGTTCTGTGTGAGTGTCTGTGTCCGGCCCTTGCCAAGAAAAACAAGACCTGAGAGACGCTGGGATCTGATTTCAGCACGGGAGGCATGGCGCAGGAAACTGGTTCCTCTGGGCGGAGGGGTCGGGGTACGGAGAGAAGAGGGAGGAGGGGGGGTCGTCGTCGGAGGAGGAGGAGGAGGAGGAGGAGGGGGGGCTACAGTTGATCTCCTCCCAGAAGAAGATGAAGAGACAGAGAGGTCCAGCCCCCTCGTCAGAAACGCGGATCGCCGCGGGGTCCACGCCGTGTTCCACCGAGAGGTCAGCTCAGTCCAGAGAGCCCCCCCCCCCCCCCCCCTCCCCTTGTATATCTGCATCTGAGTCGTGGCAACGCTGCCGGAGAGCCGGCGCGCGGCACATGTGCAGAGAATTAGCGCCTGCAACGCAGCCCCCCCCTTTTTTTTTTTGTGTATGCGACTCAAAACCATATAAAAGAAATATAAGCATGCGTCACGTGACCTGTCGCGTACGCAAACGGGAAGCAGATTTTTTCTACGCGGCGAGGAGGAAGGAGGGATGGGAAATAAGTGGAGATGATGAAAAAGGTTCTGCGTCGGTACGGGTGAGACGAGGCTTGAAGAAACCGTGAGACGACGAGCGGTTTTATTTGGGGGGGGGGGGGGGGGGGGGGGGTTGTCAGAAGTATATTCCACATAAACAAAAGCAAGCGCTTTCTTTTTCTTTTTATTCTTGCGCCATATCTCATCGGAAAATTTCAACCAGAGATTTTTCAGGAGGTCCGAGAAGTTTGCGGGAGGAAAAATCGGAGCCCAACCGATAAATCGCCCGCGAGGCCAAACATCTGAAATGTGTCTGTTACAAAGAAGCCCTCAGTTCTCAAAGGGTTCTGCTTCTTCCCTTTTAACTCACTCATGTCAATATTGGTACCAGTCTTCCCAAAAGAAAATCCGGTGCGGGTCGGACTGTGAAGACAATACGGTGTGAATAAAGAACCGGACCAGTGTAGGCTCACGGAGGCGGGACATTAAAATCACTCGACGCAAAACAAGTGTTACACGGAGCGCTGGAACCAACTGGGTTCAAAGGTCAACGCGGTTTCCAACTTATCATTTTTTTTCCCCTTTCTTCTTTTCTATTATTTTCTTAAGAAGGAAAAGAAAGTCCAAAGTCCCCAAACGTTTAACGACATCAAAACACGAGCAGCCGGAAGGCGAGAGAAGAAAGTTTAAGATTCAAGGGGATTGAAGCGGTGGAGTTGCTTCAGAGTCTCTCTTGAGAGATGAAACCCTCGACCAACGGATCACTGGAGGCAAAGACACAAAGATACAAAGACATGAAGATACAAAGACATGGAGACACAAAGACATAAAGACACAAAGACACAAAGAAACACAGACATGAAGACATGAAGATACAAATACATGAAGACACAAAGACATACATACACAAATACATGAAGACATGAAGATACAAATACATGAAGATACAAAGACATGAAGATACAAATACATGAAGATACAAAGACATGAAGATACAAAGACATGAAGATACAAAGACATGAAGATACAAAGACATGAAGATACAAAGACATGAAGATACAAAGACACAGACATGAAGACACATAAAGACATAAAGACACAAAGACACAAAGACACAAAGACATGAAGATACAAAGACACAAAGACATGAAGATACAAATACATGAAGATACAAAGACACAAAGACACAAAGACATGAAGATACAAATACATGAAGATACAAAGACACAAAGACATGAAGACATGAAGACACAAATACATGAAGATACAAAGACACAAAGACACAAAGACATGGAGACACAAAGACATAAAGACACAAAGACACAAAGAAACACAGACATGAAGACACAAAGACATACATACACAAATACATGAAGACACAAAGACAGAAAGACACAAAGACATAAATACACAAAGACACAAAGACATACATACACGAATACATGAAGACACAAAGACACAAAGACATACATACACGAATACATGAAGACACAAAGACACAAAGACATACATACACGAATACATGAAGACACAAAGACACAAAGACATAAATACACAAAGACACAAAGACATACATACACAAAGACAGAAAGACTCAAAGACATGAAGACACAAATACATGAAGACACAAATACATGAAGACACAAATACACAAAGACACAAAGACAGAAAGACTCAAAGACATGAAGACATAAAGACATGAAGACACAAAGACACAAAGACATAAATACACAAAGACACAAAGACATGAAGACATAAATACACAAAGACACAAAGACACAAAGACATAAATACACAAAGACACAAAGAAACACAGACATGAAGACACAAAGACTCAAAGACTCAAAGACAGATTTAGTGTTCGGTGTTCTCGTTGCACAAACTTGTGCTTGTTGGAAATCGATCGACACCGGGCGAACACGACACTAGTTTAGAGGAAGCACCAACGTTCTTTTGTTTTTGTTATTCACTTTTTGTTTCTCCCCCATTTCACACATAAAAAAAAGAAGCTGAAATGGTAAAAGCTCAACAGTTATCTTCTTTTGTTTAAAAAACATCTGCACAATAAAAAAAATCCCGGTTTGAATAAAACCTGGAGGGGAGGAATAAGAAAAGTACAAACCTAACTTAAGTCGGGCTTTGATGCATTTACTCTACATTTACTCTGAGATACAGAAGCAGCCCGGAGGACGGAAGAGGAGACATCGATGTTGCTCGGGGGGGGGGGGGGGACCTCGGGGCGCACACAGAGGGCAAACAAACAAACACCCCCCCCCCCACACACACACACACACACACACACAACACCAAGGTGGAAGTAACGACAGCCCATGTGACCAATCGAGCCGATACAGAGCCGGGTCCGCTCTGGGCCGGAGGGAGCACAGCTGTGGGGCGCAGCTGTGCTCCGTTGTCAGGGGCGAGAGAGAGGGCGAGAGAGAGGGCGAGAGAGAGAGAGAGAGAGAGAGGAAGAGAGGGAGGGAGAAAGTAGAGCGAGGGAGGAGAAACAGCCGTGTTGTCCCAAAATAATCCCTCCTCAGATCCGAGCATCGACATCTGACAGATCCATCACTTTGAACCCGGAGCTCGTCGCTGCGTTTCCAAAATGTCTCCTCTCTCTGTTCCTCTGTTCCTCTCGTCCCCCTTCTCCTCCCTCCTCCCCCCCCCCCACCCTCCCCCGTGTGCCGGCACAGGGCCTGCTCAACACATTAGCAAGATATCCTGTTCTGACAGCAGCTTTAGCCCAAATCCAGCCATCATGGAGAGTTATGCCATGGTAGCGAGCGGCGGATTTGGGAGACATAATACGAGTGTAACCCAGAGGGACCGGGGGGAGGAGGGGGGGTGGGGACAAATTAAACGGCAAACCGGATGAGCTACCGAGTTTCGAGAGAATTCGGATCATTTCGATTCAAAAAAAGAGAGACTAAGGCGACGTGAACGATGCGTACGTCTGTGGGAAAATCCGCTAGCGATATATATATATATATATATATATATATATATATATATATGCACTGTGTCGCCGATTTATTATTTCTGAACAATTTTCTTTTCATGTTTAGTCCGTTTGACTCGTTTCGTGAGAGAAATGCAGCCGACGCGGCGCGACGCCCGCCGTGCCTCCTCGCCCTTTAAAAAAAGGAAAAGAAGAAGAAGAAGAAAAAAAAAAGGAAAAGCAGCCCAGGCTTTGTTTATTTTCCTCTTGCCGTTGTCCATCAGTCTCCCCCCCCCCTCCCCCCCCCCCCCCCCCTCGCCTTCCTCCAAGCTCAGCCATCTTGTAGACAATCTGACCAAATTAAGATCGAGCTGCAGCCGGCTGCCAGGCCTTTCTCTCTCGCTCGCTCTTTTTTCTCTTTTTTTCAAGATAAAGTGATGTGTGATGTTTTTTTTCCTTCAGAGTAAAACTTTTTTTTTTTTTTAAACAGACACAAAACACCTGCGTTATCTATTTTAGACGGATGACAAACTCTCTCAACTTTAAAAAAAAAAAAAGGAACATGATTGCCAGCTGTAAAACGATGAAGGTGTGAGACATTCGGTGACCTGGTGACCCCCCCCCCCCCAAAAAAAAAAGAGTAATTGTGAATCTTCTGGCCAATTACTGTGACTGTCACGTCGGTGCTTTTATTCGACGCGAGGTCGTCGCCAGTGTAAACACGAGCCGATTACAAAACGCCTCGCTTCCCCAAGACTCCCCTGATGTTCCTTTAAGGACGTCTACATAATTCATGCAGATCGTCATCCTAACACGTGGAGACACCCGGCGAACTCGGCCGCAATAACACGCGTCATTTTATTCTTTATTATTCTTCTTATTCAAGCGAGCGGAGAGGTAAATTAAATAGAATATGAGCGCCGGGTATTTGCAGCCACTTCACGTGAACGACACGTCGTCCTAATCCAATCCATCGCGGTAATGAGAGGCGGAGGGTGGCCTCGCAGATTCAATCAGCGCCGCCGCCGCGTTAATTCTTTCCCCCCCGCGGGGACAGGTTTACACAATAAAAGCCTCTCGAGTGCCATTTTGAATTAGAAATAAAAAAGGTGGAAACGGTGACTCTGATACGTGAATCAGAACTGTGAGAATCCGGTGGGCTGACTGACTGTCGCACACAGGAAGTGGATTGTTGTCCGAGGTCGTCTCCGTTCACACGGCAACCCTTAAAAAAATATTTCTTCTTCTCTTTTTCTCCCGAAAAATAGCCGACGGCCTCGGACCGATCGCACAACAGGCGCTCTGTTGTGCGCTTGGCCAGCTCCCGGCCGCCACTGAGCCTCACAGGATGAATGTGGACCTTTTAAGAGTAAACCACACACACCCCCCCCCCCCCACACACACACACACACACACACACACACACACACTGGAGGTAGTTAGAAAAAAAAACGGTGTGCGCCACATACACAAAAATAATAATTTAAACCCCATGTCACCCGCAGGGAATGTGAGCGACACACACACACACACACACATCTCTCAATCCTGGTGTGAGAGAGACACACACACACACACTCATATAGACACACACTCATAGAAACGCACATAGAGAGACACACACACACATCTCTCAATCCTGGTGTGAGAGAGCCACAGAGAGAGAGAGACACACACACACTCATAGACACACACACACACACACACATATAGACACAAACACACACACACTCATATAGACACACACACACACACACACACACACACAGGGCCTTCTCTCACTCCCCTAAAAGCAGGCCTCCGAGGTGTAGGGATACAGATGACCTCATGCAGGGTAAACATACAGGTAGAGGAGCTTTATCCGTCTCTGCCGAGTGAACAGCGTTCCAGTGTTTGAGGACGCACACTACCCAGCGTACTTCCCGGTCGCGTCCCGTGTAAATGGAATACCGACATCTCAAAGCGCCGGCTATTAATAAATGTCGTTTATGAGCCTCTTGGATCAGTGGTGGGTGTGTGTTTTTTAATAAATGCACTCAGGACTAGTTTATGCAGGTGCAATCATCATATATATATATATATATATATATATATATATACATATATATATATATATACATATATACATACATATATACATACACACACACATGAAGTCATGTGCAGGCCGGAGATGGAGTTTCACTGCGGTGTGTGTTCTCGTCGGGGTTATTGGTTTCCGCTTTGCGTTAATTGCTCCGGCGCTCCTGTGCCCTCGGAGCACGGCGCCGGCGAGGTGAGACGAAGCGTTTTTTGTTTTTTTATATTCCCGCTCGCGCCAAATTAACGTCTGATATAGAGCTCCAATTTCGAAAAACTGGCTAGGTATCACTGCCAGGCCCGCCCCCCCCTCCCCTCCTCCCCCGCCAGCCACAGGCTTGTAACTGCAGGATCAGTGGGAGATAACCCCCAGACAAAATCACAGAGAGAGAGAGAGAGAGAGAGAGAGAGAGAGAGAAAGAGAGGAGAGAGAGAGAGAGATATTCCTACACCAGTCTCATCCTAGCTTGATGTGAAATAAAGACCAAAAATAAAGAAATGACCACATTTTTTTAAGATTTTGTCTTGAAGTTTGATGTAGATGAAGAACATAGGTTCCTCTTAGCCTTAGAGATAAAAAGAAAAAAACAGAAAACCAGAAGGAAGCCAGCAGGCAGGTGACGTGTAGACGTGATCCCGATTGGAAGGGACCGCTTCAAAGACGCTTAAACAGATTTAAGGTCATCGTGAGGACCGGTACACATCGCTCTCTCTGCTCTGACTGATGATGTGCAACAACGTGACCGCACAGACCAGGGAGATATTAATGATGTCGGTAAATACACCTCTCCCGAGTCCAAACACACACACACACACACACACACACACACACACACACACACACACACACACACACACACACACACACACACACACACACACACACACACACACACACACACACACACACACACACACACACACACACACACACACACACACACACACACACACACACACACACACACACACACACACGTCATCTGCTTCTCCGCTCAGGCCGGGGAGATGAGCTCAGCTCCAGCTGGATGCTGAGTCCAGCTTTTACGTCAGTCCGCCTCTCCTCCGGCCCACTGCTCTAAATCAATCTGCTCCCCAGCAGACGCATTATTCCATTAATGTTGTCACCGACCGAACTGGTGGCGGTGGTGATGGGAGGAGGTGGGAGGGGCGAGAGGAACAGAGGTTGTATACATATTCTGCTCATGAAATTAGAAATTGTGTGGCTTTAAGCTGATTTATGGTCTCCGGTGGTGGAAGGTGGGGGGGGATTCATAAACCTGAATCGCGACTGAAACTACGGGGATTTCCTCGGGGTTGGGCGGCAGCTTTTCCAGGAGGCGGAGCTCTACCCAGAGAGCCGAGGAGCCGGCTGCTCGTCGTTTTTTTTAACAAATGGGCACCGTGCTCCGGGACTCATCCCCTGCATAATATTTATAAAAAAAGCTTCGACTTAGCTCAGCTACTTCCCGGAGAGGAATGGAAGAACCGCTTTCATTTGCACTGCGGCGGATCTTGACAAATAACAACCGAAAATAAAAAAAAAATAAAAAAATCTTTCATATATACTGATTTCAGAGGGAGGAGAATCCGTCAATCAAACAGTCGCACTTAATTTCTTCGTCTTCTTCATTTACCGCAACGGCAACAATGAAAGGTTCCCAACGCATCTCGCTCGTCATCCCCCCCCCACCCCCCCGCCCTTAACGCCCCCGCCTCTCGCACGCCCAGCTCCCCGAGGCCCACACAACCCTCCACCTAACGAGGCGGCATGTGTTGGTAATTTGCAAGCAGTTGATGTTGATTAGCCGGGTTATGACACCCTGCGACCTCGGCCCTGGCCGAGCACATAGACACACATTCTCCAATTAGCCCCCTTTGGCGCTCGGGCCATCAGGCTTTACGGGGCCCATAAGAGAAGTCTGCAGGGATTCAGCTGGAGCTTCACACACACACACACACGGTGGCACACAAAACGCACAGAGTAGCCGCGCACATGGAAATTGATGCGTGGAATAATATATATTTTTTTACTGCGACGTACTCTGGTTATTTACATGGCATCGGAGCAGCTGCTGCACTTTAACTTGCCAGTGAACTTCCAGGCAGCTAATGATGTGTACGCCACACTGTGCTTTGTGTTTTTTTTTTCCTTCTTTTTTTTTGATGTTTTCATTACAAGTTTCACAACTCCCCCGCTGAACTGCTGTTATCCCCCTTATATAAACTCATAAACTCAATCACAGCCAAACTGTTCTCGGGGAACTTGGTTTTTTCGCCCCGGCGCACACTGTTGTGTCTGAGTGTCTGAGTGTGAAGTAATTCAATCTGTCAGTTGGCGCAGCGGCGTGAAACAACAGCAACACGAGGCTCGGCACCACCTGATGCCGCGGATTCTACCTTTTTTTTTTTTTGGTGTACTAGTGGCAAGTACACCGTAAACAGCATCTGTAAATAAATAAAGTAGGTCGTGGTAAAACCTCCAGATTTATCTCTCCACCGGTAAAACTTCATCACTTGGTGGCACCAGAACATGATTTGGCCACGCCCCTTTTTCTGGTATTCTTTAAAAGGACTTTGGCTCAGTCAGTCTCAACTCCGTCCCTCCCTTAGCAGACGTTTTGCTTTAAAAAAAAAAAAAGAGAATCAGCAAGGCCGCTTTATTTTTGGAACAAGGTCAAAAGCTAAATGGATTCTTTTGTGTAAGTTCCGAGCACCGCGACTCACGTACGGTAAAAACTCTCCCCTCGCACATAAAAATAATTTAAAAAACGTTTTTCGTGCCCCGTGATGCAAAGCGAGTAGAACCGCATCGCCAAACCCCGAGGATCACGGGGCGGCTCAAGTTGACTTTGGAGAGGGGGGGGGGGGGGGGATGACGGAGGCGGCGACGATAACGATCGTCGCGTAATTGCGACCACGTGAAATTTAAAAACACGCAGGCCCCGTAGGTTACATTCAATGCGGTTCTTCTTCTTCTCCTCTTTTGTTCTGGCTGCGCGGAGATAACGCGACCGCAGTAAATCTCATCGCATTATCTGTTCCGAGAGCATTCGGGGGGGGGAGGGGGTTAAAAACAGACGCCAGATCAGATTGGGAAGAGGAGCCGGCTCCCCCACCTTGATACCCTCTCTTTTTAAGAGAGGTACTATCCCTCTTGGCCCCCGTGCGGCCGCCCGGTGACAGATTTACGGCCGTTCTCGGATCCTACCGGCTTGAAATGACTTAATAAAGTGGAGCTGACGTTTTGAGTACAGAAGTGGAAGCCACGAAGGAGGGCGGAGTGGGGACTCGAGGACTGTTTCCTATCCAGTCGGGCGTGTGCGTGAGTGCTCAGGTCCGCCGAAAAAACGTCACACACGGTAACCGCGGTGGTGGTGGGGGTGTAATATGGGTGGGGGGGGGCCTTGGCAACCACTACCAAGTTTTTCAAGTTGGCTTCCCGTGTGGGGATTGCCTGAAAGCAACCAGAGAGACCAGAATGAATGCCAACTCCACCGTTTTTCTTTTTTCTTTAGGGGGCCGACATTATCGCGTCACAGGAAAACAATGTTTTCCTTCCTCGCAATTGGAAACCTTAATGTTAGGCTCTCGAGCCCAACGCTAAGTCCTTAGATATGCCAAGATGACTTCACTTCGCAAGACTCCAATTAAAAAAAAGGTCCCAAACTGGCCGTCGCCAAAGACCACGGACGTACACCGCACGCCAAAAAAAAAAAGACATTTAATTCCTTACAGTAACAGATTTAAATGGAGAATAAATACAAGTAGCCGGCCCCGCGATGGTGAGGGTGGGGGAGTGTGTCTGTGTTATTGCACCCCTCACCCTGGCTCCCGCTCTCTCTTGTCCCGCCACTCCTCTGCCTCCCAGACACGCACTGATGGAGAGATAAGTTGAAGGTCATCCTGGGAGAACAGAGGCTGCGCTCAGGAATGTGTGGAATAACACTCGGGCTCCGCGGACCGAAAAGGCAAATCAAGAGGCTGGTGTACGGCGTTGAACGGGGCCCGGTGTCATCACAGTCGTCGATACGTGACCCCCTCCCCCCCCCCTCCCCCCTAATGACTTGATTTGGGAGAGCTCGCAGATAGAAGATACAAGCCCGAGTTTCGCATATTATTCTCATTTATTATGTGAACCAGTTAAAAGCGAAAAGAAGTTTGAGATTAAATTCTATGACGTTGGCAGACGCATCAATCTGAAAAAAAACAAAATAATAATTCCAACGCTGCGCCTTGCGTGCAGCTGTTCATGCAAACCAAAAGCACTAAAGCTACAACCCCCCCAAAAAAACGCAGCCGGGGCAAAAACTGGTAAATAAGATCGGAGACTGAAAAATGAGGCGACAGTTCCGACAACGGATCTCTTAAAAAAAAAAGTTAAACAAACGCGACTCCTTTTTAAGTCGCTGCCAAAGTGCGTCGTTTCCAGAAGAAGAAGAAAAAAAATAAACAAAAAAAGGGAACACCAGATTGCGATTTCACATGAGAGAACACCGACATCAAACCGATGAAATATGGAACACTTATCCGGTTTGATACGCGATGTTTGGATAGGCAACAGAACAGGACTTTTGCCGCCCCATCCCCCACCACAAACATCCATTAGTCTCATTATTCAGAGCGATAAAGAGATCCGACTGACACATCAAAAGATTTGCACATCGCGGTGACTGAGCTCTCCGTTGGCAGTGTTAGTCTTGCTCTGCACATAGACATTAATAATGTGCTTGCGACATGCGAGCCTCCCAGCTGCTCCCAACCCGGAGCTGCGAAAAAAAGGCTGGATGAGTCAGCATGTGAGCTGGAGGAAATATGAATATGGCTGCAGATCTGTCACACGGCATGAGAGTAACCGCGCCGATCTCAGGCCCGCCGACGTATTAAGATCCGATAGTCACCAATATGCACATGTACGGGCATTATCGTGGAAGGCTTCGGGCTCGGGGAGTGCACATGTTCTGTGTATTTTTACGATGTTTCCATCAGACATTTTCTCAGCAGACCCACGTTGGATTTAGGAGGATAAGACTTGAGTTTGTGTTAATTATTTTTTGGTTTCCGGTAGTGCAGCTTAAAAGGAAGTGGAGTTTGACCACAAAGGGCGCGGTATGTTTTTCTTTGTATCCGATGCTCAACTAAAGCTTACGCACGAGGGCGACTACACACGCGAAGAAAAACAAGAACATGTCCCTGTGTGATGCATAATTGCCTTGAAATGTGAATTTAAAAAATCAACAGGAAACGAGACTCTAAAAGCTGGGGTTGGTATAATGTTCTTTAAAAAAACGTTTTGGTGTATTTTGCTACAATTCTCATTATATCCCGAAGAAGAAAAGAAAGAAAATTTGAGGTTCATAATGATCATTGGAGGGGGAGTGGCCTTGGAAGGTGACCTGAAGGGAAACATTATTCCTTTTTACTCTCTGCCAAAAGAAAAGAAAAAAGCAACCAGATTGTAAAATCACACGAGAGAACACTGACATCAAACTGATGCTAATGTTTATAAAAAAAGACTACGGCCAAACGACGTCAGTCCGATGTTGGCCCGACCCGGCAGACAGGAGACCAAACGGACCGCCAGTGCTCCTTTCATCCCACGTCGGTGAGTCACAGTGGAAGACAACGATTGCAGCTCCATGGATGCCTCACAATGTCTCACAAGGGGGGGGGGGGGGGGCAACTGTACGACAACTGTAAACATGAAGAAATGCATTGCCGTTGCGACCGAACATCGACGTCAGCTCCTCGCATCTCTTTCCAATCACCTAGAGATGGCGGCCATGAAAGATGGCCAGCTGTGATTAGTCGGATCCAACATGCAGGGAGCCATGTCTCCGGTGAAGACGCAAGAATAATTCACGACTGTATGATCACAGCATCCCTCTCGACTGGCAGAGATTAGGTAGTCTGATCCCAACCGTACCCCAGGTGGTAACATCTCATTAGCCACTAGCGCATCAAATCGCCCGTGTAATGGGAAAGAGCATTTACCGCAAAGATCGGCCGTGTCTATCGACTGAAAAGGAGACGGCACTAGTGAGGCGACGTCCCTCAGTTTCACACTATGTGACTGGTGTGACAGTCGGCTGCACGTACCCAAGCAACGTGGCTACATGCGATTTGACATGCTTTGACACAAATACATATATTTTCCGTTGGCAAAGATTGCTTATCTAATTGCATCCGTCTTGGTTTTCCTGGGCTAGATAGACCCATGGGAGGTGGTTTGAGCGAAACGTGTGCAAATGTGATGCTTTGTGGTTGCATCCCATCTTTCGAAGATGGCTGACTACGTGTTGGTGAGAAACGCTGATTGAAGAAGTCTAAGACTCCATAGGTACCTTTAGATGGATAGATACAAACTGATAATAATGGAAATTCACTTTTCAAAGCCGGAAGATGGATGGATTGGTGGGATGGATGGATGGATTGGGTTTTAGTTATATATTGCCATTAGGTTCCCGGTCTCCGGGTCGGACTGGACTCCCCTGCTGATAGAGGCCACGAGACCTTCCCTACTCTTTGGTGGTCCCCGTGCTGCAAGCTTTTTTTACTACACTCACATTGGACCACACATCTAGCTCAAAAGGGGAAAACATCGAGGCTGAAAGTGAGCAGTGGGTCAAAAAGAAAAATGGACCAGGCTGGATGTGCTTGGATAAGCAGAACCAGGGGGGGGGGGGCATCTGCCCCTTAGAGCAATACAGCACACAGAAAGCCAGCAGACCGCCTCCAGGCACAGCAGCTTTTGAATCTACCAGCAGGAATGGAGAGGATCCTGTTTTAATTCCACTTCCTGCTTTAAGTCGCTTATATGTTCAACTTTTTCTTTACCCCCCTTGTGTTCCTGATGGGAAGCTGGACAGGAATATGTTCTCAAGCCTTCTCTATACCGACCGGATATACACCGTTCCCTTGTTGGTCCTTTTGTGTTTTAAAGTACACAAAGCCCCTTTCAGTACCTCGACACAACCTTTTTGTACAGACTTGACACGCTCATGATGTCACACTTGCTAATCAGTGTACGACTTGGCCATTTAACAAAGTCCTTCGCAGCGGAAATGTTGCGCCTTAAAAAAAGAAGAAGAAAAGGTTGAACCGCCAAAATCTTGAGGCAGGACTGAAGCCCATTTGGTCAGATGTCACCTTCTTGCCTTGGTTTCCTCTTCAAAAACCCAGAAGACCACGGGGTACGTCAAACGTGGACGTTTCTGAAACCCAACAATTCAGTTGATAAAAAAACTCCCATTGGATCACGTTCAACGCCACATGGTTAAAGTTTGGAAAACAAACTGTTTAGCCGTGGTCTGTGGAAATGTACAATGCACACATTTGTTGCCGGGTGACTGGGCAGCAGAAACATCAGCATCCGTTAAGCCCTTTTCCAAAAGAAGAACATCTTAACAACTTTTAATGGGGCGGTTTCCGTTCTCAAGTCCAAATCGCCCATCGCCACAATGTTGTTCTTGTTCTAAACCAACAAACTCGACAAAACCAAAACCACGCACACGGGCATCCTTACAGATTCACAAAGCCAAGCGTTACGAGCGATGCATTACTGGAGCATGCCTCGCCACAGTGTTCCCATATTGGGGTTGAGACATGGACAAACTAGAACAGGCACTCGGTAGAGCGCAGACCTTCGCCGCAGCCACTTTTTGGGTACTTTTTCATGACCTTGACCCGATCAATCCCAAAATCTAATCAAATGGTCCCCGGATAATAACCAATCATCCCACCAAATTGCATACGATTCGGTTTAATACTTGTTGAGTTATGCGAATAACACACATACAAATAAATACACAGCGGTCAAAACAAAACCTTTCGCATTCTCAGAATGTGAAGGTCATAAGTAATTAAGCTGGACAGGCATAGTACGTGTGTGAAAGACAAAAAGCGTTGAGTTCTTTGACTTCAGTCTTGTCTCCTGATATGTCCCTGGGCCTCTCGTCCCTGGGCCTCTCGTCCCTGGGCCTCTCGTTTTGTTTTTACGATTTACAGATCAAACTTCGGAATCAACAGCACAGGTATCCCTGAGGAGGTAAACAGAAAGAAGAAGAAAAAAAGCAGCACGCTAATTGAGTAAAGTGAATCATGTGCTTTGTGGGCGAGCGTTCCTCCTCTGGTTCCAGCTGGATGATTCTAGTTTTCGTGATGCTCAAGGGGGGAGTGCAGTTTAACTCTCCTGCGTTGCCTCTCCCTCTCGCTGTGGGAAGTGGATAAACAGCTCAGTCAGCTGTGAAAGCCGACACAGCGGTTTCCTCAGGAGACGCTGCAACCAGGTGAAGCCCCGCCCCCCCGCCGAAGCGATGCAGATTCGCCTTCTCTGTGGCACTTGAGCCTCTCTCTCGTGGGCGAGTGAGGTTTTTCTTGTCACCACAACATGTAGAACCGTGAGCTTTATGGCAGAGCGCTGAGGTGCTAGGCCACAGATGTGTATGAAATCACACGTCGCTGCACTTCATGACCCCAGATGTACGTGGAAAGTCGCAACTTTAAAAAAAGCTTTTCCTTTTTTTTTTAAACTGTGCAATTCTGGATGATTCATTCAGAAACGGCTCGAATGTTAAGAGATTACAAATGATGCTCGTCCGAGATGGACGTTCCAACGGGATGACACTATCTTTCTTCCCCCACCCCCCTTTAAGTCCAGACTTCATAATCGGCTCCGAGCGTTCCCCATTTGGACACGCCGACGTGAAACGAAGGATTAAAACCCCCCGAGTTGCATTTTTTCCTCGGAGAGTCATACTTCATTAATCAGCGGGTGGGGGGATGGGGGTGGAAGAAAGAACAAATGTGTGCTCAAGATGACGAGGGAACCGACTGAAGAGAAAACAGAAAGAGACTCCGAGGGCCGAGAGGGCTAGGGAGCGACCGGTGGCACAGAAGTCTCTTGAAAAAAAATATTTAAAAAAATAAGAAAAAGGCAAATCAGGAGAGTTATTTCACCGCCCCTCTACCGCTGAGTGAGTGGAGTCTCCAGTCTGGCCCCCTAGAGTTTCTGCATCATGTAATTTAATTCATGGCCCCGCGAAAACACGGGACCAAGAGACGCCGAACCGCAGCAGCAGCCATTTATGAATGACGGCGATTTTGGGCTTTATTTTTTTTTATTTTTACTGCCAGACAAATGAGCGCAAAAACATCTGAGAAAACAGTTCCAGCAAAGCTGAACCCTTTTTTTTTTTGCTCGTCTGCAAAAAAACCTGGGGGTGCCAGAAAACAAGCTTATTGTGGGATGGTGCAGTCAGCTCGTACCATACTGGTACAAGCGGTGGCTGTTATACAGCCGCTGACCTCATTGTGTTTAAAAAAAACGAAGGTACAAATTTGTTTTTCTTATCCTGCAGAGCCATGTTTTAGCTATTCTTAGACGCCTTATGGTTACACGAATGGATGCTCCAATGACAGGAGCGCTGGAGGAAAACGAGCTCCGCCAACTGTCCAAGGCCGCACCACTTTACAGCCGTTGGAGGCGAGGCGGCGCGTGGGATCCGGCGGAATAATTGATTTGGAAGGATTGACATCCTCCGCCCCTCGTCCTTGTAAGGTATTCTGAAACGGGGCACTTCGCAGAGGATGGAAAACAGGTTTCCGGACGCGCGTAAATTAAGTTATCAACATTTAATGGCAGGAAGTGTAAAACAAACAATCAAAGCTCACGATTGTGCTCTTCCTCGGTCCTTACGGCCTCAATCCTTCTTCTCCCCGAAGTTTTATCACTCGCCCGGGGTCAAGTCCGGTCAAGTATTTTCACAATAAAAATCCCGTCCATCATTGTCTGTATTAAAGTCAACTTTCACAATAAAAGTCCCTTGTTATTGTAAGTCACGTCACGGAATTCAACCGGCTTCGTCAATCTATAATACTAACATAAAGTCACTCTCATGCAACATACATTAATTCTTGCCATTAACATTTGCATAGAGTAAACATTACCCCTATGCTTCACAATACATTAATAACAATATTCTCCCTAATATTTTCTATTATAATATCTTTCTATATGTATTAATTTAAAACATAAGACCTCTGCAGATGTTCTCAAAGTAAACTATTACATCCTAACGTCCTCCTCCCCGTCTTTCCGTTACCTCTTCTCGGGCGCAGAGAGAGAGCACACCGAAAAAGGAATCCCGACGCTCGTCTCTGCAATGTGTCGGAGTGAAGTGAGACGTCGAGGGGGCAGTCGGATAGAGGGGGGGGAGCGGGGGGAAAAGTTCACACTCCGCCGTGTACGACGCTGTGCTCGTGTCCCTGGCGAGCGCCCGGCCTGACATCCGACTACCCCCGAGCCCGGTCGGGGGTGCTTCTCCCGAGTGGAGTCGGAGAGAGGAAGGTCGCGGATGAAAGGGCCGTTTGATCAGGAGCTCCGCCAGCCTCGGCCCCTAAAGTACGCGCTTACATAAATATTGACCGGATTTGCAGGGTCGTGTAAATTGTTCCGTGGTGGAAAAGGGCCGGGATTAGAGAGCTGCAGCGCGCTTGAGAAAAAAAAAAAAAGAGTCCTCTGGGCTTTGAACATGTTTGAAAGTGTTGACTTTCGGCCACTTGATGGATCGCTCACACTTCAAAGGAGAAAAAAAAAAAGACCCCGGCCAATAGGAACTGCGTCCGCTCCCTCGAGTGGACGGGTAGCATACAGTAAGCGCTCGCTCGCGTCCCCCCCCCCCGAGTTGTTTAATGCAGCCGCCGGCGACCACGACGTGGGGGGGGGGGGGACGAGTCCGCTCATTGAACGTGAGTGATGGATGAGAAAGGCATTTGTCTAGACACATTTTTTAAGGAGCCTTCAAACGGGTCGGATTCGAGCGAGGATTTGTGTATTTGTCTAAAAACCTGCCTGATGACTCCCTGACGGATGAGGTTGCGTAAGCAGATAAAGTCTCACAGTTGGAATGTCGTGCGCCCGAAAGAAAAAAAAAGGAAAAGATGAGCTTAGGCGGACAGGGAAAGTGGCGGGAGGAGGAGGAGGAGGGGGAGAGAAGAGAAAAAACATCCATTGTCGCTCACATTTAGCCACTCGGCACGCTGAGTCTTCCAACAAAGGATGCAAAGGAGCACCACATTTGGTTCGGATCAGTGAGGTCGCGACCCCGCACAGGGTTTATTTGGACCTTTTTTTTTTTGCACCAAAAATAATCACAGGCCTCCGTCTCTCGCTGTGACAGACATTAACAGTCTGGAACCACTTCTCCCGTCTCACCCCGTCTCTACCTGGAAACGGAAACTCAGGCGGCAAAAAAAAAAAAAAAAAGTCGGTGCCACGAAACATTTCCTAATTATTGTTTGAATTCTGCGACTTCTGGAAGTGGAAATGTTTCTCGTAAAGGAGGCAAAGAGTGGTTGGTCTACTTTGGAGGTAAGAGACATGGGAGGAGGTCCAGATGAGGAAGAGACACTTTCTTGTTCTTCTTCCTCAACCGTTTAATTCGCAGGAGACGGCCCACGCATGTGGTTCATATTTTACGGCTTTTTTGTTGTTGTTGACGTGCCGGGATGGGATTTTTTAAATCAAATCAAGTGGCTTTAAAAAAAATAAAGATGGATTTTCCGCGTCCAGGAAAAAAAGATCAAAATGTTGATCTGGTCTAATTTATGTCGGGCAGTTTTTTCCCGGGTCCCCGACCCCAGCTGTAGTCGGATGAGACCGTCTGAGCAGCCTTTCGGTAATTGGTACCACGATCTGAATTTGTTTTATGACATCTGCCTCTCGGGACTACGGATGAAAAAGATCCTCTTGGCCAACTCTGGCACATTAACAGGAATGTTGTTGTATTAATATGCACTGTCGCTTATGAAATAAATAGTGAAGAAAAGATAAAAGGAAAACGTGGACCTGCGTGCGATGGTGCCGAGCGTACATTTTTACAATTTGCGGTACGAACGCTGATTATCTTGCAATGGCAACAAAAATGAAGCGTCTGACTTTTCTTTCTTTTTTCAAACACTTGATCCGGACTGATGGGCCAACTAAAAGTCTGTTCGGCGTTCCCCCGCTCTGTCTGATCCGGGTCTGAGACACGCAGCAGTCCTGTTACAACACCAACAACTCAAATTCTCCCTCCCCCCCCGAAAAAACAACAAATCAGATAAAGGTCTCGTCTTGATGTGCCAACCGAGGGACAGCTGCGAGCGGGCTTACATTTCTTTTGGCTCGGTGTCAAGGAATTTGAGCGTCGGAGCACAACGCACGCCCTGTACCTGCGATGCCTTGTGTAAATCTTCGACTGCACGGGTAAGACAGCAGCTGTGCAGCACACACACATACACACACACTCGCACACACTACATCTTATCCAGACACTCAAGGTTTCATGTCAGACGGGAATAAAATGTTTTTATTTTCCATAATAAAATAAAAAAATTCACAGATAAAGCTGGGATTGTGCTTTTTGTGTGTGTGTGTGTGTTTGCACATTCGAAGTCATAAGCCTAAAAATAAAAGGGCCTTGTGTAAGATCCGATGTGTGTGTGTGTGTGTGTGTGTGTGTGGAAGCCAATCCCCGGTAGTCAGCATGCCTTTGCTGAGAGACGGCAGCTGCTGGCCGGATATAGCATGGCTAGAGAGCAGAGAGGCCACAGTGTTAAAAACCAGCCTTGTTAGTATGCGGCCATAAGAAGGACGATAGAAATTCCGGAGATGAGAACTAAAAACTTTTAAAGCGAAGTCGACTGGATCTCACAGCGTCGCCGTTTCTTCACATTCTGCTTTTATCTACTATCCGTCCTGCTTCGGGTGGCTGGATATTCTTGGAGCGCTCATACCTTCCACGTTGTGCTCTCGTTCTCGTTATCGCCGAGGGTGCGTGTCCCGGCCTGGCGGAATACGAATGAGATGAAGCAACGCGATACGGACGCAAAAGAGAAATGGATATATCTGGTGTGAATCTAGGCGGCATTCGGGGGAAGATGGTGGCCTTGGGCTTTGGCAAAGCTAGACTGAGCATAGGTCAAGAATTCAAGGAGGGTTAGGATGGGTGAACTCCATCCCTGACCCCTGACCCTAACATCCAAACACAAAAAAAGGGCCCTCTGCAGAATAAATTACATCATATATTGTGAGACACAACCATTTCCATGCTCATTTTGGACCACAGCCAGAGCATACACCCACTTCTTCTTTCTTTTTTCAACAGACACAGAGCTGCATCCCAGCGTTTCAGCCTGTGCAGACTATGCAGGAGAAAAAAAAGGCTCCCTGTTTTGCCCAGCAATAATTTTTCCATCTTTCCTGTGTGGAAAAAAGTGTGGAAACTACAGTCACAAAAGGCAAAATGTTCTTGCATTTTAGAGTAAGCCCAAGGCAGCTGGGCTTATGGTTATAAAATAAAAAAAAAAAAAACCTACAATGGCCTATTGTCTCGCCGGAACGGGCATGACGAGAGAGACGTTACACATTAAATGACACGTCTTCTTTCTTTCCCTGACTTTCTCTGCTTCGAGCCGGCACGGGAGCTCTTCCTCCTTTACCACCTGCACACGTCAATCACGCAGCGGGAAGACTGGGAGTGTGTGTGTGTGTGTGTGTGTGTGTGTGTGTGTGTGTGTGTGTGTGTGTGTGTGTGTGTGTGTGTGTGGGGGTGGGGCAATCCTTTTGGATCTCTCTCTCCTTAGATCCCGACAAAATGGCCACGGCGGCTAGCGTCCTCCCTGGCTGATTAAATGCTGCGCGCTGTTTGCCAAAGTTAATCAAAGCGGCCCTCTGTGAGCGCCACCGCGCACAGGGCGTCTTTATTGACACCTCGGCGTTGACCTTGGCACGCGGCGCCGCGCTCTCCACCGGTGGTCCACCGGGCTTCTCCGAGAGCCTGCCACTTATTCCGCCTGAGCACTTATCAGATGTCACAATCTACACAAACGTGTGGACACAACCTGGTCGACCCCCAGGTACAAGGCGTGCCGGTGAGTGAATGGAGGGAGACAAGTTATGAAACGTATGCTTTTGATAATATTAAAAAAATGGGTTTTAAACTTCTGTAAACTCATGCTGAAACACAGGGAAAAAAAATAAACAAGATAGTCACAGGTGACCTGCGAACGGCGATATTCAAATTCATAGCAGCTCCTTTTCAAATGCGTTACCCTGAATATTCCGTGATGCGGAAAGAAAAAACGACAGATTTTTATTCTGATTACCCTGGCGATATGAAACATGTGGCACACGGTAAAAATCGCTGCAGGTGGAATTATAAAACAGAGAAGTGTGCACCTGTGTATACTGGGAGGAAGGGGAGTGTTGGGGGAAGAGCACACTTTACATCCCACTGTAGAGCGAGTCATTCTCCGAGGGGCGGGGGGGGGAAGAAATATGACATGAGCACGAGGAAATATCTCTCACTCCTCTTTTCTCCTTTGGCTTGAGGACTGAAACGCTTAAAAGCTTGCTCAATGAGCCGGCGACGGGCCATTCCTCCGGGCTGCGTGTCAAAAAGGGAAAGAGGAAGTCTCGAATGAGACGGAGAGCCGACGCTTGAATGAGAACGTCTCTCTCGGGGGGCGAATGAGAATAAAGGCCGAGGGCGAAGCGGCGTAACGAGAGACGGAGAAACGGGGCGCCGACGACGAACAACGCTTTTGGCCTTTTGTGTTATTTGCACACATTTGCATAAGGAAGAAAGAAGAAGAAGAAAAAAAGAGGACAGCGCAGCGGGCGTCGGTTCCACTTGCTGGGCGGTTGAATGGAGGGGAGCTCCAGACCTCCTGCGGAGAGGCGGTGAAGGATGGGGAAACCCCGTCTAAAGAGGGGTGTCGAACTGGGATTAGAGCGAACAAATAAGTGCGCTTCTTCACCAGTGTTGCCAACGGCGATGACGTACGTGACACGCGGCCCGGAGCTCGTTAAATTGCGCGAGGGCATCGACCACCAACGCTCTGGAATGCAACCCAAAACAAATTGAATTTCTGGATCCTTTGTGTCAGTCGAGAGCGGAGTAGATGCATCGGCAAGCGAACCCGACGTTTAGCGGTCGGCCGCATACGCGTGCGTCTAAGAGAGACGTCACTCGAAAAAACACCCGTTGTCCTGACACAATTCCCTGTGGAACTCCAGTCAAGCGAAACGCTTCCAGAACTCATTGTGTTAAGCTCGCTTAAAAAGGAACTGAAGGCCGAACAAGTTAAGAAGTTGGGAAAGAGAGCAGGTGTGCATATCAAGTTGAGGCCCATGTGTCTAAAAAAACCAATGTGTTGATGTATCCCAATTAGCTCAAATTATTATTGAACATCTGTCACGTACAGGAGGGGACAATTATGTACGGTGATGTCACCCTGTGTGTTTCGCACCTGTTAAGTCCTAACGGAGCCTCGCAAAAGATTAAACCCAACATCTGTTGGCAGCACTGTGAGCACAGGCGGGATAGAGCGTGGGCTTCAGGCTCGTTCTGAAGGTCGGACTGCTACTTTCACTCGGGAAAGGGAGCGATCCATTTCAGAAAGAAAAAAAAAGCCACGTTGCCGAGACCATTTTTATTTATTTATTTAAAGCTCTAGATCAGGAGAAGTATTTCACCCGTCAAGATAAACAAGACACATTGTAATAACGCATGCGGTCGGATATTTCCACTCGGCGAGTCAGCAAAGGAACATCCACGCCTACGCGACTACACCGACGGAGCCACTTCAAATATGCTTCTGATAACATTGGCGGCGATGAATAAATAGGCAAAGCGATGGCGTCATTTGATCTCAAAAGCCGACTCGTGAGCCAAACCAACAGAGCTGGTCGGACTCGTTTGCATTGGGTTAGAGTTTGAGTGAGATAGACGCCACAACATTCATCATCCGCCATCGGCCGCTCCGCAGTGAAAGCAGCAAACCCGAAACACGTCCCTCGGCCCAAAGCTCTCTCCAGTGATCCCGCCCTCGGCCCATGTGTGTCTTTTTACTATGCCGGTGTGACTCTTCATAGACAAATGTGGCAAAAGATCGTAGGCGCTCATTGGAAGTGGAAGCTGCAAAAGAAATGGTTGCTTAGAGAAAGGTAGCTCCTCAACCCTGAGCCGAGGACCTCAACCCTGGGGAGGAGGAGTCAACTTTGAATGTTTTGTTTACAAACCGCATCCGACAAATTCTTGTCGCGGTCTCTTCATATTCCAGTTTGGATCAGACGCGGTGCTTCAGAATGTAACACTTGGCGAAACCTTGAAGATCTTTCTGGTTTGTGCAAATAAATGACGTTTGGCTTCCCTCTGTGTTGCCGTAACCCCGTGCTTCGAGTTCATCAGCTAGCAGAGGACCCCTGCGTGACCCAAAATGCGTAATTTTGCACAGCTTTTGCCGAGGGTGGAGGGTGGGGGGGGTAAATAAATCAGCTGAATCTCTCTTCAAGGGCAGATGAGCCATGGAAGCATAATAAACCAGGGAAGCATAATGAACTCTTCTCTGAGAGAGTAAAAAACTACTATACGTGAATGCACTGAAGCAACAGATGACTCCACGTGAGAACAAGTCAAGCTCACAAGCGCATTTTGATGATGGATGAGAGTAAAATCCAAAGCCTATAATCTGCCGAGGGACCGAATGTTGGATCCTTCAATGCCCTCACGAACCATGTCTAAATCACTGTCAGCCCACAGACATCTCCACAGAATCTCTGTCACAGTGGCTAACCGACCAGCCGGCGAGCACCAGGACCTGTGCGATACGAAAAGAAACAGCAAAGTCTCCTTTGTGCATCGTGAAAATGTTGTGAGGATTTCGAACCAAAGCACACCCCCAAGAAAATGAAATTTTCCTATAAAATGTAACAACTCCCAACGACAAAATTGTCAACATCTTGTGTTTTATTTTGAAGTCTACGGCCGAGGCTCGGCAGCCTCTCCTCCGCTTAAATCGATTCCCCTTCACGGAGCATTCTCTCAAATCACCAGCGGCCATTTAGTTTTTACAGTTTGCCATAATGCAGCCATCAGTCAGCACGAAGAGGGAAGAACGACCTCTATGTATGCGGGGACGACGTCAAGCACTTTTAGGTTTATTTGACAACACCAACGCATGAAAGCATGTTTTTTTATTCGTCCGACTGCCCCTGAAGCTCACCCCGAGACGAGCGAGAGGCCGATCTGAGATTCCTGGCTCCTCTGCAGTGACTGAGATTTACAACTTTTTAGTGACACAATGGAGGAAACATCCAGGGGCCAGGAAAAAACCCGTCAACAATTTCATTATGCTGCCGGTTTGAGGACCGTGCCACGGGTTTCTACTTCACCGGATGGTTCCCCGTAGAGATGCGATCGACTCTTTTCGGTGTAGTCGGGCAAAAGACTGTCAAGCATCTCTTGGTCTGTTGGTATGCAGACTGTGCGTTGTCAATTTGGCCGGAAGATATTGGTATTTATTTGAAATGCACAAGGAAACAGGATACGAGATACATTCACGAATGTTACGAGGGGCGAACAAAGGCGGCTTTTTTTGTGTGTTTTCCACCCGGAACGAGGCAGATTTCGGTGAAATGGAAATGTTCTCAATGTCCGCTATAGTGCAACGACAAGGAAGAGGACAAAGTTTACCACTCCACCTTGATAACTTTAACCTTCCACAATAAAAGCTTTATATAAGGCTGCAGAACTGTTTTAGAGAGGGAACTCAGATACACTTGGAGCCTTTCGCCAAAAGGAAACTAAAAAGGCTGACTCTAAACCATGGAGGCTGCTCAGGGTCAACGGGTCCCAGTGGTCGGCTCGCTGCCCGCGCAAATCTTTTTTTTGATTTTTTAAAATATTATATATATATATATTATATATATTTTTTTTCAAATATTTTTGAATGCAAAATATTCCTGCCGGGTGAATAAAAGCTTCTCAAGGGGTACACCACCTAAAGAATACCAATATGTCCTTTCCATGGCCGAGGAAATGGGTTTCTAGCTCTCGAGAAGAGCCGTTCATGTTTATTAAAAAAATTTCTAAGGCCATAAGAGCAACAGATATGAATTTTTAAGCTGGGCGTAGCTCCTCATAAACCAGTCCAGACAATCTCACCTCTAGGTCAATTCAGTAGCTGCTCTGGAGCTTTCAAATGTTTTCAGTATTGGACCACAATGTTGTCAAGTCCTAAAAAGTACTCCGAACTTTTTTTAATGAAAATGTATATTTTCATTTTACATTGCAATTTTGACAACTCCATCTTCTGATGAAGATCATGTCAAATATGATCAAAAGCGCCAAAAAAAGTGACCTTGAGGTTATCTCCATATGCCATAGAAGCAACAACAACCTTGTGGCTTCACTGGGATACTGTCGGAAAATGTTTGAGCATATCTTGTTGTGATTAACGTGAATTTGCGACTGCTCGTCCCTAACGCTAAATTTACTGTTTCTCTGACAGTTTTTTCAATTTTTCCGAGGCACTTATGATTTTGTCTGGAAATGTCATGCAAATCCTAAATTGATCAAACAAGAGGAAACGGCAGGCGCCTCACTTTACTCCGATTATCCGTCTTTCGGTCTATTTATCTAAAACTCGCTGAAAACTGTCTGTCTCCGCTATTCAACCAGATGGAAACACACTTGTGCTCAAGTGTGCTAAGCCAACGTCTGGAAGGAGGGAGGGAGGGGGGAGAGAATGAGAGAGAGGGGTAGGAACAAACAGAGAGAGAGAGAGGAGAGAGTGGGCGGTGATTAACATGCTGCAGTCGGGATGCATTTCAGAGGGGCAGTGGGAGGAAACGACGGGCCATTACAGGACAACTAAGGGTCTGTTAATCAGCTTATTAGGGTTGAGTTGAGGGGAGTTAATTAGGAGTCGGTGGGCAGTCCATGCTCAGGGGTCTGGCCGACATGAGAAGCAGCTGGGCAGAGCAACCCGAGATGATTGTTACCGATCCATTTACTCAAGACCTGTGATTGACTGGCCTTAATTACACCTGTCCATTTATCAACCTTTTAGCAGCCATACATTAAACCCGCTGGCTCCAGCGAACACGGCGCTGCTCGGTCGGGAACACGTTTTACAGTAGGGCCCAGACTGTGTGTCTCCATAAAAAGAAAAGGAGAGGGAAAAAAAAGAAAGAAGAAGAATCACAGAGCGCGGCGGTCTGCCTTTGAGGACGCAAGCTGCTCAAAACCAGAGTGGAAAATACAATATTCTCCGTGTGGAGCGGAGGGACGGAGACAAAAGAGCCCTTCTGGCTGCAGCGAGGCATTAAGCTCACCTCACACCATCTCCAGACTGAGACGACTCCACGTCTTACTCCCCCCCCTCCTCCTCCTCCTCCCCATACAGAGCGGCTAGGGAAAACAAAGGTGTGCTTGTCCTCACTTCTTAAAAAAAAAAAAGACCCGGCTTTGAGGAAAGGGCAGCGGCTACCACCAGAAGCTGATTATGGAACCCCTTTAAAGTAAAGATTTAATTTAATGTCCTGCTCCGGCCTCGGCTGGACCACGGGGGCACAGGAATGCGGCTCGCTGCTTGGATTGGCCCGAGCTCAGCCCCACGGGGGTTGGATTCACCCCGTCTAAAAAAAAAAAAAAAAAGGGGGGGGGGGGGGGGGGGGCAGACAGGAGAAACAGAGCGGTGCCACATTCGGCTCACCCGTCTGGGGAATAAACACGCTGCCTGCACAGGGGCCCGAATCCAATAAAGAGACTGACAAAGGCCTGCTTCTTGCCTCGAGAATGCCAAACAACATGTGATTCCCCGCAGGGAAATAACTGCCGTGTCTGTTCCAGCGCAGTCCTCCGGGGTCAGACCTAGCGCCTGGGGAACCTTTTTTTTGGTGCACATTTCCGTGCCCGAGGACGCCGTGGGCCGTGACAACTTATTAGCGAGGGTGGGGTCGAGCCCACCGGACGCTTCCGTTGTCATCCGACATTGTAAATACGTCGTAGTATGGAAAACGCTGTCCCATTCAATGACGGTACAAGAGAGAGCAAATTACATGGGGCGATTACTCGATTGAGACCCCACGCCAAAGAATCAGCTGTAATCTTAATAATTTGAAGGGGAAATAAATGGCAAAAGCTTGATTTGTATCGTCTATTACCTTCAGACAATAGACAATACAAATCGATGTTCTCTACTTTCAGGGATCAGACATCTGGAATGTCTAAAGGCTAAAAGCAAATGTGGCTACTTTCGCAGCAAAAAAGCCAGCGGTCTCGTTTCCAATTTCCTTCTCGAATATCTCCCGTGCCTCGTGTGGCACCAGAGGCGGAATAAAGGCTCATGACAATGAGCGCTTTTCGGTCCCCACCTCCGACGCGGCTCGCTTCACATTTCAGTCGCTGCTAAGTGCTATCTGGCTCTGGTGACTTGACAATTAAACGTAACGGTGTGGCGGTTGGAGGTGTTTATTGGCTCACCGTGGGGTACCCCTCGCAATTCACACAGCCAAGTGACAAGTAAGGAGATGCAGATGTGCTACCTTGAGAAGAGTCACAGCTTTGAATTGCAAATCAAGACAATAAAATACATTTGTAATTGTTTTTCCCGCAGTACTAACGAGATGAACAAATGTTTTTCTCAACTTTTGTGCAACTTAAAAAAAAGAAAAAAGGAATTAACTTTCTAGCTCCAAGGCCAAAAGCCCATTGATTTGTTCCTAATTAACATAAGCCGAAGCAAAAATGGTCGTGGGAACAGGTTGTGTCCAACGCAATGAAGCTGATCCGAGTCCCAGGATGAAGGTTTCGATTTTAAATAATAATGCAAGGCGGTGTTTAGAGAGGTCTGTTCGGCATTTCAGACACGCACGATAGTGAGCCCTGGTATTTCTCCCCCAGACTTCTTCGAGTCAAATCACCAAAAAAAAGAATACATCACGTATCTAAACGATGAGGTAAGTGCCTGCGTACTTGTATAATCTAAACTATGCCGGCACGTATGTGCCCGCTATTTCCTTTCATCCGTGTTTTCTCAACGACTCTTGATGAAAAGATTGTTCTGTCAAATGTTAGCCTTCAACTCTCCCATGTTTTAATTCAAATGACGTCAAGTGGACAGAAAATCGTGTACAAACATCGTCTTAGCAGGGTCACATTCCTACCCCCTACCTCCTCCACCATATTAAAATTGGCATCCCCCCCTCCCTCAATGTCAGTTTATTTTAAAGTAGTTGTTGCTGTACGACCGCCCCCTGCGACCTTAGAATGTTTGCCGGGGAGATTTACAAGGCGACATTTACAACAGCAGCCCTCCATTCTCGTCCCATTTTCACATCCCCTCCACACGGAGAGCTCAGCCACGATCACTCTGAGATTGTGACATTGGCTTAGTCGTGTTGCGCAAGCAAAGGAGGCTTGAAGAAAACGGAAGGCCATTTTTCGAGGGGAGGGGGAAAAAAGAAAAATAGAAAGAAATAAAGAACGTGTTCGTTCGTTGCGCGATGTGAAGTGACATTGAAGAAATTGAAGGATTAACTTTTATATATACGGCAAATATAACACCCTCCGAACGTGGCATGCAAGCAGAGATTGATTTGAGAAGGAGCCGGGCAGGGCACCTTCGCACCAGATCAGAGCGCATTCATGAAAATCCCCGGTGGCAAACACCGCCCGATCCTGACCAGAGTGCTAAGGCTTTTCGGCTCGTGGAGGAGGGAGCGGGGGTGGGGGGCCTGGGCGAAAAGCAAACACAGCAGCTTTGGGTTTTTATGAGTAAAAAAAATAATAAAACGTCCGAACAAGGAGGCATTCATGTGCTGATTCATACCAGCCCGTAGCTCAGTTAAGAGGACAGCCATCTGCTATCACACTCCCCCGCTAAGAGCCTGTTATAGACGGACGAGCCGTGGATCGCCATGTACATGCGACGTCCATATAGACTTACTGGAACTGACACCTCCGCTAAAAGGAAGAGTAAAACATTTCTGCCTCCTCAGGTGAACGTGCTTTTTGCCGCTGTCATACCGTGGTACTCTACTCCGCCCCCCCTCCCCGCAGCGGTGAGAGGCTGCGCCTTGTGAATGGCTGTCAAAACACTTTCTTTCTTTCTTTCTTTCCACTGCAATGGAAACATAAGGGTGGCCGTGTCAGTCGTGAAACGTTAGCAGTTTCCTGAAATGTATCTTTACAGCTGCACTAATCCTAACATTCAAAGTAGGTCAGAAATGACTATGTGAGGGAAGGATGTCGCCGAGTATGCTCCATTCAAGTGTGCTCCGGGGAGGTCGGAGTGACCTTTGACCACCAAATTCCTATCGGTTCAACCTTGCGTCCCGAGTGGACGCTTGTGCCAAATTTGAAGATGTTCCCCTCCAGGCGTTCCTGAGATGTCACAACGTTAAAATCCCCTTAAACTACACTGTGAGCTACTTGCTCAACACCAAACCAACAGACAAAGTCCATAGCTAGTCAACATAGTGGCACATCTAGCGAGCTATGGCCAGAAGAGAGCGAGAAGAAGAGTGAATCCTAAACTTTAGTTCCTCACGTGGCGAGTAAAATGTCAGAGAAAGTTTTAAAATAAAAGCAACTAAAAGGCTGACAAGAAGATGGTTGATTAGCACGTTAATAAATGTTGGAGCCAACACCTTTAAAAAGAGGCACTATATCTGAAAAAGGTTAAACTGACTCATTGCTGCCGATTTAAGATACAACTTTTATATTGGGCATGCGATTCTTAGATTTCAACATATCCTTGAGTTACGGGATCTTTTTTTGCGATCCTATAAGTACCTATGGTTTCAGTAAATACTAATACTATCTCGGATCATCAAAAGCGTACTAAAACTATGCCACTCACGTCGTACAGTATTTGCCTGAAGAGAAAAAGAAGGACATCCTGAGGTGACGATTTAAAAAGGCATCCGCTTATCTATCGCGTCGGGTCCAACGCAGGATGCTAAATAGGTCGGAGTTACGAGCTGAATATGAAACCGGGTTTTGAATTCCTTTGATTCACCACTGTAAACCAGGGTCCACAGACCTGATCACCCACAGGTTAAAGATGCAACACACACACACGCTTGCAAAACGTGTCGTATTGACGTTGCGCTTCCTATTGTGGCCGTAAAAAAAAAAGAAGAAAAAAAAAGACAGTGACACGGAACTTTCTGCTTGAACCGGCAAACAAAAGAGGGAGCCTTCGAAATCCGAGCCACCTTCAGTATCGGGTTCCCCATCAGGTGAAAAAGAGAACGGCAGTTCGGAACTGCCTATACTTATTCTCTTTCAACGGATGATTTATTATGTTGCTTTTTGTCCGCTAAGCCCACACCTCTTGAAAAGAAAAGGTCACTTAATAGGGTGCTTCGCCACCTCCTAAGGCTCTTCTGCGTCCTCTCTGCTCATGTGTTCTCCTCATCAGAGAGATTCTGTGACTTCACCCACAATGGCTCATAATAAACAAGACACGCAAGCGCAGCCTGTGCCTTTTCTTTTTTTGTTGCCAATAAAGGGTGAATGGCTATCTTGACATGAAACCCTACACACTATAGCTTCTCAAGTAACCGAATACAGCGACATTTGGCCCGTCGACATGATCCCCAAACCTCCTCACACGCCCTGGCAGAAAAACTCACACTTTAGCTCCACTATGGAGTCTCTCATTGGCCTCAACTCGCCGGGGCACGAGAGAATCGCTGGCCCAACCTGCCCTTTGTCGGGAGAGCTTGGAGACTTGTCTCTGGGAGAGATGAGAACCAAGGACGAACGTGTCACATCCCAGTTATAGTGCCTCTCGTAATTACAGCCACAGCATTTAGTACCGTGGCCGGTGCCAGAGGACTCCTCGGGACGACTGCGCGAATGACAGGATGGAGTGATCAACCTGGCCCAGATGCCGCAGTCTCCTCTGGGGCAATTTCGCTGAGGTCTGACAATAAAAAGCCTTGCGATGGACCATATTTGTCAGTGTGCGGCGTACGGTAACACACATTTGCGATCCACACAGAACCTCTTGGTTCAATGCAGCCATTGTGTGGCATTCTGCTTGACAGCTGTTGCGTAGAGGCGACCTATGCGATGTCGAGTTTGTCAAAGCGTCCCTCGAGCCAACCTTTTCCCGCACAAGAATCCGTTTAACAGCCAGGAGGAGAAGGTTGCGACACGGCAGCTCTATCTTGGGGGGATTTGTCACACCGGACCCTTTTTTTAGACGAGGCGGCCTCGCCTCAGGTTTAGAACCGGCCCATCTGCAGTGGTGTCCCACTTTCGATTGTCCGAACGTTTACCGTCTGCAGGATTTACTTCCTTGAGCTGAAATAAAAAGCTCCAATGCGCAATTCAACGTGTCACATTTGCTGCACTCCAATTTTCACGGGAACATAAACATTGAGTTGTGGCTTTTTGCGTCTTTGCTGTCGTCATCTTTATGGGGCGGACGACACGTATTCCGACTTTCCCATTTTCAGTGCACAGTGTGGTGGAATCCACTTACCTCTGTTATTCTGTCGTGGATTTGAAGGCCCTCGTCCTTGTCCGCCGGACCTTCCTCGATGACCTTGGATACAAAGATCCCCTCATTCGAAGGGCTGTCGCTGTCGTCCTGTGGAATACATTGCAGGTAAAGTAAATATCACACTTTCAATGTCTAAACCTGGAAGACGGTGTGCAGTTTTACGCCACCAAACAACTTGAAAGGTCGGATCACCAAAAGGTACCTCTGAAACCTCTGCTGGCACCCCAATAAAGCGGCAATCTAGTTGCTGCTCAAACCCTTTTAAAAAGAAGAACATTGGGTGAATGTTATGTGCCGGCCTTCCCAGAAGCAGTTGCTGAATTACTCAGATTAATCCTCAGATATCACCGCCAGCTGTTTTACACATTGGAAACAACAACTTCAAAGGCTGCCGGCTCAGGATCCGGGCACAAGAAAACCAAAAATATCCGGACGGCTCGATACCACAGCAAGTCTATTTGTAAATTGGGTAAAGCGACCCTCTGACCCGGCCCCTGAGTGTGGACGTAAGGGCCATGTGGACATGCTGGATGCACGTGAGGTATAGAATCCATCGAACACTGTTGTGGCCATGACTGCCAGAGCTCGCATCTCCATCAGCGTTCACTTTAAAACCACACGAGATGCAACACAACTGCAATTTAACGGGATACTTAAAGAAACCTCAGAAGTCACCACACGCCAACTGTAATTCATTATTTCTGGTCTCGTGCAGTGTTAACACGGGAATGCTTTGCTGCTAATTTCTTTGACGAGCTCTCTGCTTTTGCCTTTTCAACTTGCCCCAATCTTCAAAAATTGTAGAACAACCATTCCTCCCAGAGACCACAAAAGCTGGCTTGCTGATTGCTTTTACCAAGCCATGCCAGAATAACGGCCACATGAAACGCATGTGTCAAAGGCTACGGGGATATTAGCTATTTCCATTTTAATGAATAGCTTCTTACACAGACTGCTGATTTGAGGCTAGCGAGGGAAAAGGAAAGCCAAGTATTATCTCCGCTCTCTTTCTCATGGTCGGGGGTTTAATGCATGGTTCTGTCACGAGAGCGAGAAAAGGTTGCAGATCTACGAGGCCGTGGAGTCCGGTAAAATACACAAATTACCACATTTTAAAAACACGCTCTTCATGTGAGAATATTTTTTTATTGTTTCCCCGCTATAAAATATTCCTTTATGATAATCTAGAAGAGTGCGTCACGGCGGTAGTCGAAAAAACAACCTTGTAACACAGTTGAGTGCAGCTTCGATGAAACGGAGACGGGGGAGCACCGTTTAGATGAGGCCTCGGCAGCAGAAAGCAGCGCCATGTATGGAAGACGGAGCTGTAACCAAGTGTTGAGATGTTTCCAAGCCTTCACTCAGCGGAGCGTGTGGCATCATTAATGCCTCTTTCTTCAGAGCCCCCCCGAGGTACAAAACATAGTGGCCGTGAAAGGTTTATGCCAGGATAAAAGACCCTTTCCTTTCCACTGCGTTTACCTCACCGCCAAAATCCGCTCGATTAGAGACAAAACAACTGCGGTGAAAGCCACAATCCCATATTTAACTCTCATAAAAGTAATTACATATATTTTTTAATCTGTAATGCCAAAGTCGCCAAACCATACCAATATATAAACACAATAAAACTTAATAGGTGCGGTCCATCTATCCACAGGCTGGAGTACACATGCATGACTGTGTCAGTCAGCACAGAGAGAGCCTGTGGTGCTTTCCGAGTGTACATGCTATTCATTCCAGGGTTGCCATACGACACTTGGCTGATCACCAGGGGGAGATGAAACCTCCGAGGCGCTCGGTTTTCAACCTACCGCGCATGGCCTTCCTCCTACGATGTTAAAACCCAGAGATCCGCCCTCACGAAGAAGGACGACAGTCGTGCTTTGAGTCTCGCCTTCCTAAAGACAACACAGAGGAGAGACATGTGCAACAGAGTGAAGGCAGGTGGGTATAACACGATAATCTATTATTAACTCCAGGTGAGCGACAGGGTGATTGAACTGGGTACTTCAGGAAGACGAGCGGGGCACGAAAACGTGACCAACCGACGATTGAACGTATTAGAAGATAACAAGAGGCGCTCAAACGCATCAAATTGCAAACGGAGCAAGGGGTGGGGGGGGAGAAAGTTAATAATAACCTCATCTACACATTAAGGGGAGGTGTGAAGGTGGAACAGTGAGAATCCTGGCTTCATATCTTCACAACGGGGCGGATCAATTCGTGGATTCTCTGTAAAATCACAGTTTGACATCTCAAATTTGCAAGTGCTCAATGACATCACATAGTTAACAGATTCTTCCAAGGTGTAGGGAAATTAAAGTTTTATGCACAGCTGGCAAGCTCAACTTTGCTGAAGCTTAATTGGTGGTGGTTGCGTGTTAACTCTACAAAACAGAGACTTGAACTGATTTTTTTCTAAGCTCTCCGCGTAACATGCAAAAAGACCACACTCATTGACCACAGAGAGAAACACAATTACCATAAAAGGGACACAAAATGCCCACAGAGGCAGAAAATAACCACAAAGAGACACAAAATGAACAAAATGATCACAAAGAGACACAAAATGGCCACAAAGAAACACTTATTGACCACAAATAGACACAAAATGACCACAAAGAGTCTCAGAATGGTCACAAAGGAACACTCATTGACCACAAAGAGAAACACAATTACCATAAAGAGACACAAAATGACCACACAGCTACAAAGAGAAACAAATTAACCTCAAAGAGTTACAAAATGCCCACAAAGAGACACAAAATGCCCACAAAGAGTCTCAGAATGGCCACAAAGAAACACTCAATGACCACAAAGAGGAACACAATTACCATAAAGAGACACAAAATGACCACACAGCTACAAAGAGAAACAAATTAACCTCCAAGAGTTACAAAATGACCATAAAGAGACACAAAATGACCACAAAGATTCTCAAAATGGCCACAAAGGAACACTTGTTGACCACAAATAGACACAAGATGCCCACAAAGAGGCTTAAAATGACCACTAAGAGTCTCAAAATGGCCACAAAAGTTAGCCGACGGTGAGCTCCGTAGTTCTTGAGGTGAAAGAGAGCTTGCAGACACAATTGTTGGACTCTCATGGTGAAATATATTTTAAACTCATCCCCCGAAAAAAAATGCTTTGCAGCGCCTCGACCCCCCCGGGGCCCCGGGCTGAAGCAGCTCGCCCTGTAGGCTACAACTGTCAAGCTAATGTTAGCTTAAGCCGTCAACAGTGTCATTAGGGGTCGTTAGTTGGATTTCAAAACACTGTTACAGGAGCGGCCTACTGTGAGCTTGTCCACATGAAAATAGGAATGGCTATTATTCCTAAGAAATGTTATGTCTACCAATTCACTAATTTAGACTAATAACCTAACAAATGGCTTTTCTATAAAAATATTAAAGCGTTACCTTTTCTGATTAAGTTAATCTAGAAACAATATGTTTCGGCGCATGCTTGGTACAAATGATCTTGTTTATAACACTGTAAGCATAGAGTTTAATTTATAAAAATGTATATTTTAAAAGAAAAAACACAATTTCAGTCGCAATCCCTTTAATTTAGGAAAATAAAATTGAATATTTCTCCTCAGATGGCTCAGCTCCAACTCTCACCCTTCGAGGAGTAGCCGGGCCCGAATACCAGAAGCTACCAGTCCGAGGAGCCAACAGCCCATCCCTCTCACAAACTGTTGTCCTATGTAAATCAATACACCCAAGGACCTCTAAGACTCGTGACATGAAAACCTGTGGGAAACACGCAGAGTCAGCTCTTATTTTTTATTTTTTTCCCCAAGCAGGACTTAAGAGGGGAGTTATGGGGCAACGTCATTTCAGCTGCCACTCCGGGACACAGAGAGACTAAATATAAAAGCTTGGCATGTACAAAAAGACCGTCATGTGCATGTCAGGACATTCGGGGAATTCGCGCCCCCATGCAGCGCGTCACGGCAGCATTACCGACACATGCTTCCACATTAAACCGACTTCGACCGTTACTGTCGACGAGCAGACAGTCGGGCATCAAGTGAAAACCGAGCCGAGAAGTAAAAGTGATTTCAGCCACTTGTGTATATACACAGACCCAGCCACAAGCCTCTAAATGGATGGATTTCAAAAGGTGCTTTAACATTTTGTCCGAGAGAGCCGTTAAGAATGAACTCAGAGTAATTAGGGCAAGTTTTTTTCTCTTCCCACATCTGTGAACACTCTACCGAAGCTTTAATCCCAAAGAAGTGAAGTGAATCTCTTCAGGAGGTTGTGTATTTTACTTAAACAGAAAAATATGCCGATGGTGATAAAAAAAATTACAAATAATGACATGTCCTTACCGCCGAACAAGGTAAAACATTAAGACGCTGACATCACTTTTAAGGAGGAGGAGGAGGAGAACACATGGAAGCTATGTCAAGTAAACAAACGTTCACCATTAACTTTAATGGGGGAAAAGAAGAACGGGGCAGCTTGTTACTGAGGGGAAAGGGAAGCAGGCTGGCAGTGAAGCAGGCTGGCAGTGAAGCAGGCTGGCATTGAAGCAGGCTGGCAGTGAAGCGGCGCTCGCTGGTGACTTTGGCGCGCTCACGGGCGAGCAGTCACATCAGCACCCGGTCACACTTTCCGAGAACGCCTCGCATCAAAAAACCCACTTCCAGACTCGTAATAAAGCAGGAACTATTAGAGGGAAGGAAAAGTACAGCGGAAGCTCAAGAAAAGGTATGAAGTGGCGTAATCCATTTCTTTCTTTGAAAAGGTTCCTTACAAATAAAAAAAAAAGCAGTGACTTCCGAGTAAATTAAATCGTTGTGTTAAACGATCTCATAGACTCCGGCTTTAAAATTAGAAACGCAATTAGCCTCGTCGCATCTGGCCCATGATTACCCAAATCAAATTCTAGCGGAGGCCTAATCCGCTCCATGTCTGGGTTTTTTTGGGGTTTTTTTTTGGAGACGCTCTTTTCGTGGCGTGGCGTGGCGGCAAACCGCTGTCGGGTCGGTTCGAAAAAGCAGAGATCTGAGGCTGAATGGAAAGTGTGACAGCCCACAACGTCAACCAGAAGGGGATATCTGAGCTGCTTGTTCTCTTGTGTGTGTGTGTGTGTGTGTGTGTGTGTGTGTGTGTGTGTCTGCGTCTGTGTGTGTTATGCTGTGGCTGTGGCGTTTAAAAAACTGTCGGTGGCTATTTTAGGAAACCCAAGTCAGTTATTCCACCCAGCCAGGTCATCCCTGACCTCCCTCACAGTCACTGCCTGGATGTTAAAAAGGAGACACTGAAAATCCTCCATCTGGCTCCGGAGGCCTCGGCCGGGAGGAGCGGCGGAGACCGGGGGCCAGCGTTTCCCTCCTTGACAGTGATTCTTGGGAGAAATACGCCACAATAAATCTGCATGAGACACCTCTCGCCTCGGGAGTTTGGGAGATTTGTGAGCTTGTTAGCGGATGCTGTCCATTTAGTCCTTCCAGGCTCTCCCGGTGTTGTGAATGCTGGCTCACTGGAATTAAAAACGGAGCCGGGATTTATGTCATTTACCTGGGCCTCCTCACAAAATCGGAGAACATTTTGATCGCCGACGTCGAGGGCTCGGAAAGCTGCGTTCCGGGGGGGGGGGTATCGGCGGCAGTCTGCGAGTCGCCCGTCTCCCGCCGGCTAATCCCACTTGCGACGCTCCGTTTCAGACTGCCACGTTTGAGGCTCTCCCGCCGAACAATCCCGCTCTGCTTGATTGAACCCAGTGAATGAGCCTCTCTCGCAACAAAAAAAAGACAGAAAAGCTTTCCCAAAAAAAAACATCCACACCATGTAGAATCCCCTCCTCCCGACCTGCTCTCTTTTCTCTTACGGGAACGATTTTCCTGGGCACAACCCTTTTGTCTTTTATGTGTTTTCGGAAACAAGGGACTCCTGTTAACATAAGCAGAACCAATACACTGAACGTATATATCTCCGCGGTGGAATGCCGCTGTCAAACGAACTATGATAACCAGCTGTGCTACAGGCCCAGGGAGCTTCTGTATACCAGCACGAGCCATTTCCCCATTCCACCCCGCGTCGGTGCTTTTGATGCGCAATTTAACCAGCCGACCGGAACGCAGTTTGCTGGGAACTGAGCCCGTGACGGAGAAATGAAACCCACCGGGCGAGACAAATAAAGCAAAAAGAGAGCGACAGGGAGACACGGGAGTGAAGTGTTTGACAGATGTCACTTAAACAAGAAGTGCGGGAAACGGAGCGAGACGCTCCGGCGACACAAATAGGGAGTTAAAAAGGTGTAAAATTTAAAAAAGGGAGGGGAGAAACCCACAGAAGTTTCCAGCCACATTACTGCCAGCGGTGTGCGTCCAATCAGAAGTTCCTCCTCGTGTTCTTGGGACACATTTTACAAGTTCATAACCAGATTACTGCGGGACCACTCCCCTCCTCCGCTGATGGCAGCAGCAGCAGCAGTGAAACCAGCGCACACTAATTCAATTCATTAAGTGACTGGTGAACTCCTGCGTCCTTTATGGTGTTGATAATTGGTCATTACGGGAGGCATTAGCTTTTTAAATTTCAGCCATAAAACACCTTTACACCAGGGGGGATGGGGGATGGGGGATGGGGGGTTCCTGGGCTTTTCTCTCAAGAGAGCTGCAGGAATGAGAGCGGACAAACACGGAACAGGCACAGACTGTGTTATAGGAAGAGGACGAAGGCGTTGCGACGTCGCACGTTTGGTTTGTGGACGTTTGTTTTTTTTGCACCATATTTGGAAAGTGTAGGAGTAACACAGAGAAATCACAGTAAGCCAGCCCTAAAGCGTACCCTGCTTTATGAACTATTTGACTCTAAAGTGGACCATACCCTACTAAATGAACATCACGCCGCATCGAAGAAGACTTGAAACTAGATATTGAGACCATGAACTCATGTTTACAATGTTAAATGAGGTAAGAAGTCAAGTTATTTTTCTTAATACAGTCAGACTTATTTTAGCAATCGGAGGAGTCGCCCCCTGATGGTCACGAGAGAGAATGCAAGTTGTGGGCGCTTGCTGTTTGCTTGTCATGAAGTCAATGTTTTCTTTTGTTTTGTAAAGATGAATGGAATAAGGTATGTGGTTACGACATAAAATAAGTCAGTGAATACACCACGGGTGGATTTTGGATCTTTTACGTTTCTTAAAAAAAAGGCAGTAGCTAACAGTCGGCTACAAAAGGCTTCAGAGCTAAAAAAGTTGTCAAACTAAATGTGTCAGTATCATAAACTTTTGCTTTATTTATTATTTTTCGCAGTAATCCCAAATGGTTAGCCCACAGGTTTAGATACCGTATTAACCAGTCACCAGCAGACATATTATATGGTTTTACTTTACCAGAAAACATGTCCTGCAAAAGGCATCCGCATATTAGAATGTATACTCATCCTTAGGTATTGTAAAAAAATATTTCTATTCAACATATTATATATGAGTTGACGTCACAGTTTGCAGTATCCATAAAACAACGACATTCTAAAGAGCTAGAAGAAGTGTTCCACAACACCCATCCAACCTCGGTGCGGGTTAACTCTGCTACACCCATGATTCTAATTTATTATGCTGGTGGGGGTGAGGGTGGAGGTGAGGGGGGGGGGGGGGGTAACATCCAATGACAGAGAGCCTCAAACAAGCGTGCTGCTAGGAGGCAATATAACTGGGGCCTGGCTCTTGTTGTGTACAGAACTGCAGTAAATATTTGGCCCCCCCTTCCCCCTCCACCCATTGACTGCCAGCTGGCCAGAGGCACAGCTGACATCCATGTCTCAAGGCAGACAGGGGAAGAAACTATCTCCCGGGAGCCTGAAAGCTCCCCACGGAGGACAATCCAGGCCTCAGATAAATCCCCTAATGAAATGTTCATGGTCTATCCGGGGGTGGAGGTAAAACAAAAAAAATGTAACAAATAAAACTATCCATGAAGAGCTGCAAGCAAACTGAAGTAGTGAATCCCACAAGCAAAGATGTTTAAAAGTTTGTGAAATATGAATAGTTATAAATGTTGTACAGCCGGATGCCAGGAGTCAACACATATATTAAGAGTACATATGTGAGGAGAAGATGTACTGCCTGCACCATGTGGCTGTTTTATTGTTATTTCACACTGCGAGAACGCCTCAGTGAAGGGGAGAAAGTGACTGTGGATAAGAGTATTGGAGGGAGGAGGGGGGGAGAGAGGCTGCAGAAACGGGGCTTACCTTGCAGGAAAAAGCCACGGTTTTGGTGAGGGAGTCGATCCTCTCGCTGTACTCGGTGAATTTCTTCTGGTATTTCAGAGCTGTCATCTGCAGCTCTCCGTGCACGGCGGAAAGTTGCGCCAGGAGAGACTTCTCCCTCTTGTTGGCTTGAATCGTCTGCTTCTTGAACTCCCGGTCCAGGCTGATGACTTTGCAGTGCAGCGCGCCGTTGTGCGCCTTCAGGGCTCTCAGGCAGCAGTGGCCGTCGGACATCTGCTCCCGGTGGGTGAGCGTCAAGCCGCAGCCGCTCTCGCACGTCCCCACCGGTCGGCAGTCGCACGTCTCCCGCATGTGAGCGTCCACGTCCCGGGGGTCGAGCAACTCGCCGCATCCCCGATTTCTGCACATCGCCGGCGCGTAATCGCACATCTCGGCGTGCTCGGCCAGATGCTGCAGCCTCACCACGGCATCGCAGCCCCGCGCGTGGTTGTCACATTTGATCTCCAGCTTCAGGATGAGGTTCTTCAGGGGAAGGACGTGGTTCAGCTCCTTGGCGGAGACCCGCTGACATTTGACGGGGCAGCTGCTCTGCTGGACGACCCAGGGCAGCACGCAGCCGGAGCAGAAGACGTGGCCGCACGGAGTCGTCAGCGGGTCCTCCAGGACTTTATTGCACAAGTTGCATTTGAAGTCCGGGTCCACGGTGCCCTTGAAGCGGTCCAGTTCGAATCCCATAGTTTTTTTTCTTCTCCCGAAGTCCCGAATCCAAACTTGTTGACTCCCCACCCCCGCGGATCTGAGTCGGATCAGTGGGGCGTTTTTTTTTAGCTGGTCATTGGTGGAGCGCTCACAGACCGACTACCAGCTCTCCTCGCTGTCTAAACTCTACTAATTGACCGAGACTTTTGGTGCGTTCAGGAGCGCCTCGTAATCTAAAGTTAGAACAAGTTTTACGCGTTAAACATGAAACTACTTTTAGTTAACTTTTCAAGGAGTACAAACATTGTTGCAAAACTGCAACAAGAAACTGATATAATCTTGATAAAGTTGAATGTTGTTATAGAACTTGGCACAAAGTTAAAACTTATATATAGATTTTTTAAATATATATGATAATAATACTTTTACTAGGATAACATTTTCTGCAATAAGCCAACATTTAATTATCTACTGATGATACTAGAGACGTGGACTTTTGTTATGACGAGAGTTTTCAAACTCTCCCCTATGCTGTTACTCTGACCTAAATAGGTAAACTGCAATGATTCTAACGGTCAGTGAAGGCAGCATTACAAGGGGCAAAAGTATGGAGGACATCTCTACCGTAACTGCTCTATTAACTGCGCATGTGAGAACTTTTTTTTGCCATAAAAACTTTTCTGCTGTCAAAATATGAATGTTTTACAAAGGATATAGGTAGTTTGACTTCACCATCTACTTTTCTATGGAACACAAAATAGTTTAAAATGCAGCTAGATTAAAAGTGTTTGAGAGATTAGGGCCTTATTTGTTTTCATATAACTTTTACGCAACTATATCGGATAACAATATCATTTGGCAATGTAGGTACAGTCTAACATGGGGGCCTTATTGGCTTTGGCTTTATCCCCCAATGTAAATATGTCTGTGATTAAAGTGATAAACATGCCAAATTGTACTATATACATGTTAGAAAAGGTGACGTGACAGATATTTACAACACGGTGGGTGAGCGTTCGGGCATATGCACAACACTTGTGAAAATAAGCAATGCTGAAAGGCCACTGGCAGTACAACCACAAGCGAGACTTTCAAGTTACAACACACTGTGAGCGAAGAAGTGATCAGTAAAAGTGGGGAAATCGACCTGGATCCCAATCAAAATGAATATTTGACACACCACTGTGGGGAAGTTTGACCACAGCTCTCACCGCACTCCTTATGTAATAACAGCATGGGACCACACCATTTTTACCACTTTGGCTTCAGAGGCCCTAAAGTGGACCTTCTGAATTTATTTTAGATGTGAATTGAACTGGATGTGCCCAACCTGGACTTCGATTTGATTTCTACTGGGTGCCCCGTTCTTCGGAAATCCAGCTTTATGCCATGCCAAGCTCAATTAAACCTTTCCATATGTGAATTATCCAGAACTGAAAAAGAAGGGCTTATCAAAGACTTTATGGAAAGAGTGTGACAGAGAGAGTCTGAGCTTCCAGGTAATCCTACACTGATGTTATGGGTTGTCTTAGATGGAGTGGAGGAAAAACTCCCTTCGCATTCACGCCAAAGGTCCTTGTACTGAGTATATACAGCCTGTTTTTTATACTCACCGTGCGATTACATACTTTTCTTAGCGGAGAGATAAGACATGCTTAAACACGGGTGAAAAATGAAGGAGCGCGCCTGTGTTTTACTTTAACACCTGTTTCTTCAGGCCAGTTTTTCACAAAGTAATTGGAGTTTATTTCATGCCGTAAATGGCCATATATTATATCCCAGTTCACGGCGTGAGGCCGATATGAAATCTAGCGCTTTTGTTCAGGGTACCTTGGAAGTATTATCCTTGGATTATTGTGTTCGGTGCTACAGAATCAAACCAGCAGCCCACCGGCTCCAACCAGCCTCTCGACCTCTGGGCCGACCTGCCGCCTGTGATTTACGATCGCAGTGCAGGAACAAACAACCTGCCTGTCTGCGGACGGCTGTTTACTGCGAGGGTGCCTCGGTCAGAGAAATGTTTGCTCTCGAAATGGAGTGAGGATAAATAAGCAGTTGTTTTTATAGAGTCAGATCGAGCATGGAGCTATGAGACCCTGGAGCTTTTGGATTTTCACGGTACAGTGTGTTGAGGGAACTGATACACTATCTCCCGGACCGGTCTGTTTGGGAATGTTTTCCGTGAGGCTGGGCGAAGTGGCAACAGTGGGGGCTTAGACGAGTCCATGTTGGGTCCAGGCCAAAAGACAGACGGCTTCCCAGTGGAGATAAGAGTTAATCCCAGTCCTCCAACGTAAACCGTGAGTGAAGGATCGGGACAGACCAGACTGAAATGCTCCCACCAGAGATGCCAGTTGAAATAGTATTTTAAGATCATTTACATGCTTCCAATGCTTTTGGCTGCAGCTGATTCAGATTTTAAGGAATAGTTTAAAATTCTTTGGAAACATGTTTTGTACAGATTAAGTGATCAAGAAGCATCGTGTTCATGAATTGACTTTATGATAGTTATGTTATGTAACTTAAATAATGCCCAATGGGTATTTTACGCAACACACAAGCTTATTTTATGAAAAACTGCAACATTTTACCAAGCCAAACCAAGTACTTTTGTTTGTTGCATTAGTAAATCTGAGTAAAACTAAGTCTATTTTGAAAAGAGACCAGATGCATAAAACAAGACTGAACTTTACTTTTCCTGAGACTGAAGTTTATTTTGAAAAGACTCGTTGCAGCAACCAGTATTAATACTAAACTAACTTACTATCTAGCTGTCGCTTCATCTTCAGCTCACAAACAATTTCAACAAACCAAAACGACTACTTTTGTTTGTTGTGTAAGTAAATCTACGCTGGAAGTCTATTTTGAAAAGAGACCGCATGCCTCAAACAAGCCCAAACTTCACTTTTCCTTTGAGACCGAAGCTTATTTTGAAAAGACGCTGCATGTAATGCTATAGTAATACTCCATGTGGCTCTATAGAGCGCAGGGCCACGAACAAATCAACGATATTTAATGAATTGGGATTAAGAACTCGCTGCAGCAACCAGTATTAATACCAAACTAACTTAATCGCTAGCAGTCGCTTCATATTCAGCTCACAAAACCTCGTCATCAATCTGGACGTCTAACTCTCGACAAGAAAACAAGTACGCCCATTTCCCAAACCTATTCCGTCAAGAGAAAATCAACAAACAAATGACCCATCCCATAATAGATGCACGCAAGAAGTGCGCAGCGTGAAGCACGCTCGGAGTGACACAAACCGAGCGGCCCCTTCAGGTTTCATTGTCGACGTCTCTCACTTGAAGCCTTTGTTGCAAGGCAACAGAGAGATTGAGTTTGGAGCATGTGCGCTGAGGGTGTTCACGTCTTTGGAGTCGAGCTATTTAGTAATCATCGGCACTCTTCTTTAGATACGTCAAAGAGACATGAGGGCCGCAACGATGCGTCGGGAATGGCTTTTCATGTCTCGCTGGAACACGAAGTACTCACAAAAGGAAATACGCGATCCGTCCCGATGCGCCTGCGACTCCCTCGGGAGTCGGCAATATTGTCAAAACCGAGTCCGAGCCCCCGAATGATTTATACGCCGATAGTATGGTTTGTTTTTCTTGCAAACATCAGTGACTTATTGGGCCTTTCACGAGGGGGTATTGGAGTTTTGTGGCTCCATCGCCTCGAGTGAATGAGTAACTTTAAAGGCTGTTAAGATCTCAGGGTGACCTTATGGACAGGCCGGGCTTGTGTCTGGGAAACCGGGCAAGGCAACGGCAAGAGGCGCCCTGTCGTCCTGTTGTGACAGAGGACGGCGGCTCAAACCGTCCCGACGTCTTCACGGGCGTGCGATGTTTGGTCACGATTGCACAACCCAGAGGAAGCGTTGTTTGAAACGCACTCGACATAGCGAACGGATACCCCGTGATTGATTTTGAACATGTTGTGGAGACACGAGAGGAGTCTCACTATGCGCAATTCTTCATCAAACGTCAGAAAAAAGAAGATGAAAAAAAAACCCAGATCCACAGCTAGATAGCTGATGGAAAAAGAAAAGCAAAAGAAAAGAAAGATCATCATCGCAAACTTCTGTGTGTACAGGGAGAAACGCGAATAAATATTTAGCTTTCTTTCTCACAGCAGAGTGTTATGAGTTCTCTCAGGGAGGTCGGGAACAAGTCGTGGGTCAGTGGAAACCCGGATTTATCCAACAGCGAAGCTGCACAAGTAGAGAAAATCCCCATTTTATACAAACTAAGTCAACGTCTCACAACTAAAGCTGAACTAAATCTGCAGTCACACACGGTAGCTAATTAAATCTTCATGGCAAGGAGACGTGCAGACATGTACACGGACACTTTGCCTGTGCCCTCTTGGGCTGAACTGCCCTTCTGGACCAAAGAGAAATAATAATTATCATTATTACAAGTTTTATAGATGTTGCCACAACTGCTGCTGTTGCTGCTGCTATTATTAAAATAATTATTGTGAGAGAGCTTGCCCTCTAAACCTTTCCTCCTTGGCCTGTGCACGAATGAACATGTAAGTCCTTTATTACGATGTCATGCTGTTTGGTTATGGTCGCTTTGCATGTCTGCCTGAGACTAATTTATACTTGTTACTTGTATTAGTGAAGTGATGTAATGGCCGATCATAAAGAAGAAAAATACGTGGTAAGTTCCCAGGAGCTACTGCAACAATCTTTTTTTTTTTTTTATGAGTATAAGGAATTAGGGGGAATGTCCAAAGTATAGAACCGGTCTTCCTGTATTAGCATTAGTTATGTTGTAGCTCAAAGTTGCAACAACTTTGGCAATTTTTCAACAATGTGTCTAAGGAGACAAATATTTTAGAAATTGGTCCAGTATCGAAGGAGAAGGCTGCAGCCGGTAGCTGCTCAATGGGCTGCAATGTAATTGCTTAGAAGCAACTCCTCACAGTCAATGGACATCTATTTAAAAAAAGCTTATTTTATTGCCATTGACACGCTTCGATTTTTATCACAAGGAAAGGACTCGACAAAGAAATACAACTTTTTTTATTAACCTTTCTGTTGCTGTTGTTACTGTTAGTTATCTCGTCATGTGACTTGTTGCTGGAAGACAACGAGTGGAAACGTTTGTTGAGTTGGAGGCCTCTAAATGACGAATGAGACTTCTCTGGGTCAGGCAGTCAGGATCAAGAGAAAGGTAAGAACAAATTATATTATATGGGTCTTTCCTCAATGAAGTCAGACAATTATGATGATAATATGCGGCTGTCATTGGCCAAAACAAGCATTTTTTGTGGCTGTAGATTGAAGATGAAAAGTTTCCCCAAGCTGTTTGCAGCCCGTTTACAGGACCAGTTTCAGGAAACATGCAGGTTGAAAAACACTAAAGTTACTCTTCAACCCGGTTCTAAAAGCCACTGTGGCTACCTCAGGGCAATGTAGCTTCAGGAATGAAGCTACATTAACAGAAAGAGGCTGAAAATATCAAGCTTAACCACACTTATTTGATTGTGTTTGATTGTCTCTGCATCTTGTAATAACGTTGGACATAAAAGTAACATTCAGTTAGATCCGGCCGACATTATAGCCTTAATAAGGTGTGTATTTTACAACAATTTAAATAGAATAGGATATTTTATGGAATATGGTGATATTATTTTTGAATACATTGACTTACAAAAGGAGGAAATGTGCATTTGAATGTGTGTGTGTGTGTGTGTGTGTGTGTGTGTGCGTGTGTGTGTGTGTGTGTGTGCGTGTGTGTGTGTAAAGGGCAATCATGAGTTATGTGACCCAAATGGATGCGTTATTTATTAGCATGGCCTATAAATAGCAGAGATCTGTCCTGCAACAAAAAAATAGTTTATTATTAGTTTTTCATTTTGTAGTTTATATCTAAAAGTTCACATGCTTTCTCATAAGTAGATAACAATGTGTATATAAGGATCATGTGAATCCTCATGAATATGACCTGGTGACATCATCACAATACCCTTGAGGAGCTCTCTATAGTCTCATACTCCTACGCAGAACATACACTTCTGTATATGAGTGTTTTTATTCACCACAATGAGCTGCTTTTCACACAAACTTGCTGATAGGGAAAATGGCATCTGCTCTTGGATACAATACAAAATGTTTTAAAAACAGTTCTGTAAATCTATTTTATTGTTAAATTATTAAAAATAAAAATAAAAATTGTAAGTGGGAAACTTCACCATTGCCGGTGAAATATTTGCCAAAATGAGCTGTTTTTCACACAAACTTGTTGATAGGGGAAATGGCATCTGCTCCCGGATACAATAAAAAATAGTTTTAAACACTTCTGTAAATCTATTTTATTGTTGCATTATTAAAAGCAACAACAAATTATAAGCGGGAAACTTCCCCGTTACCGGTTGTTTACCCACTGGCAAACAATGCTGGAAACAATCGTCCCCACGGTTGAACAAAACCGCTAACCTTGATACTGAGCGTCATATTTGATATTCCGAAGTGCTGATAGGGTGTAATCCGGGTGAATATCTCCCTGAAACTGTCGGCAGAGCGTGATCTGCTGTAGAGCTCCTCTAAAGCCCTGAGCATTTCTTCAGATGGACTAGCAGAATGCATTAGTTACAGAGGTTTCCAAAGCACAAGTGAGTAATATTAGGAACAGATGAGTCCCCTCTGCAGGGGGGGAGGAAGGGAGGAGACATTGCAGAATCTACATGGAGGAAAAAATAAAGTTGAAGCCTGTGAAGCGCTGCTGGTTTTCTGGCAGCTCTGTTCCCTCCGGGTCCATAAATAACATTAAAAAGTATACTTGGCATATCTTATCTTGGCTTATTAAAGGGAAAAATACAAAAGAAAGAATTTAAAAGTTATACCACATGCAATTAAATGGTTATGATTTTATATCCATGTAAAGAACAATTACGGATTTATATATTTTTTTACATTTAAAGATTAAAACGTTGATTGCGGTCACCCACAAGTTCTTTACTTCAGGCCCAAACATTACTCTTACATTACAAGAAGTATAAAGTTCTGCTATCCGAGTCTGCTGAATCTATTCACGCTCCTCAGAAGAGGACACTTCCCCAAGGGCTTTCTGAAAACTCCCCCATTGGCCACTTGTGGTACTGCAATAAAAAGTGCTTCCGTAAAAGCATTTCCACTTCGACCTACCATTATTGAAAATATAATGAAAGGACACATAGAAACAAAAACAAGGTCCGTAATAACTCCTTTGGATTTTAAAGTTTTGAACCTCCTCGATGAAAAAAAAAGAAATATATAGAAATATATATATATAATATAAAAAGTATACATTCATCATGCAGACAGTGTATACGTTTTGGAGAATATTGTCCCTTAAAACAAATATTAAAATGTTTGCCCAATTTTGAAACATATGGTATGATGTGAAAATTGCAGCCTGTAGGGGTCACTATCATAGGCACTTAACTTTAGCTTTAAAATCAATTCCAAATTAAAAAAATTTAAAAAAAAAGCCAACATGTGCTATTACGCATGATTGATGTTCATTAAAGCGTCTCTCCTTTATATTCTTGTACAGGAAAACCACCCCCTGCCTCTACTGACAATAATGGAGTTTGAAATAATCAGTTTACTCTGGCGGGTTGAAATAAATGACAACATGTGCGCATGTTTTTTTTCCCCGACGTCGTGTTGTTTTCACCGTTCGCTTTTTGGAGACGCCGTTCTTACACCTGAAGCCGGGCGACAGCGCGACTGGAGCGGCAGATAAAAAGCTGCGATGCTGACAGCTTTTGCTGATAATGAGAACGCCGTCCGTGAGCCGGAGAGCCGTGACTACAGTGTTGACAGGTCATCCAAAACCGGCATAGTTCACACTTTCCCATGCATGGCTGATGCGCGTGATACAAGCACATTCACCTTTTGCTTTTTTCGACAACTGAAACCCACTGTTGATTGATTTGACACAAGCCCAAATTATGACAGTGGAACCGCAGAGTAGCTTCGATTGGACTAATCACAGTGGCTTCTTTCTGGGTCATCTGTTATGTGTCGTAACAGATGCCACGTCGAAAGTGTTAAAAACGAGAGTGGAGTTTATTTTTCCACCAGTCCGAGGCAGGAAGCGAAGCCAGACTTCAACTCGACCGAAACAGAGCATCTGACGGCCGAGGAGAGAAAGTCACATTTCCGTGCTACTCACTCACAAGTCACAACTCCCTTGTCTCCAGGCAAACTCTGCCTCCATTCGTGCCAATTCAATTCAGTCTATTTTATATAGCCCGATATCACAAATTACGAATGTACCTCAGAGGGCTTTACGATGCGTACACATACGACATCCCCGTCCCAGGACCTCACATCGGATCAGGAAATACTCCCAAGAAATATAAGAAAAAAAATTCACGGGGGAAAAAAGGGAAGAATCCTTCCGGAGAGCAACAGAGAAGGGTCCATCTTTCCAGGATGGACCGAAGTAAATGATGACGTGTACAGAATGAACAGCGTTACAGAGTTACATAAACACATTCAATGAATATGACTGAATGTATGAATACTTCATAGTAGGCATGGACCACGATCCAGACCTCCACAATCCAGACCTCCACGATCAATGAGACGGAAGGAGTTAGAGATGTGGCCTGGTAGACAATGAACATGGCGGTATATTCCTGCTGTATTGCAGTCGGAGTTGATGAGATTGGACACGCGCAGATGCTTTCCGGTTTCAGCTCTGGCATAATGCAATTTTAATGCTTCTTCAGCAAACATAAGAGTATTCTGAATAATTTTACGAGCACTGTCAACATCGCTCCGCTTTTATTATACAAGTCTGCAAGCAGCTCATTAGATTACTTTTATTTGAATATGGTAATGGTGATATATACAAATATAATAAGACCAATGCTGAATATAAACACTGACTGCTGCAAGCTTGTTATTATATCTTAAATATGAAAACTCTCTCTGCCGCAAATATCAGATATATTTCTCACTGTTCATTAAAGGGCTGTTTTGGCTTGAGTTCACTTCACATTTGTCCAATCTCCCAGGTGTGCTTTGCAATAACGTTCAAAATAGGTCAGTTCAAGATTGATATTTATACTTGTGAATCTTGTGTGGAGTGGTTTCTCCCAGAGCTAAAAAGGAAAATAGGGAGATACAAGAAGTGTTCGTTCTGCCGGTGTATTTTGCTCTGTGAATCTTTACTTTTAATTAAAAACAGTGTGAAGTCATCTTTTGGCATATATATAACCTTATACAGTATGCTAAATGTTTAATTCTTTTAATGTTTGATCACCTGAAATAAAGGATTGTCCGTTTCTATTTATTACAGAGTGGGTCCTCTTCATGGAGCCGGTGGCCATGTTTCTACAGTAACCCAGAATGGACAAAACAAACACTGGCCGTTTCTATATTGTTGGCCAAGTCACCAGGACATCACCCGTTGGTTTGTGGACGGCTCTTTTGAAGCTTCGAGTTTTGGCCAGCGGCCGTTGTTTTTTCTCTGCAGCCAGAAGTGATGCGAAGAGGGTGAAGCCAACTAAGTTCTTCAGCCGACCAAAAGGGTTAGAATTAACTTTTTATGAACTGAAAACACCCTGTGAAAGGATTAAAGTTTCGAGACGGAAAACACGGACAACTCCCAAACTCAACAACGTCATGGTAGCAACCTCTCAATCACAAGGTAGCCCCGCCCTAAAGCATACCGTGCTTTACGGTCTATTTCCCTTCCAAATTGGACCATCATTTACTAAATAAACATCATGCTGTGTTGAAGAAGACTCGCGATATAGACCATAAACACATGTTTACAATGTTACTGAGGTAATAACTCAAGTGAGAAGTAGAGTCCTTTTCTCATTTACTTCTATACAACCAGACTTAATTTAGTAACTAGAGGAGGCGCCCTGCTGGCCATTTGAAAGAATGCAGTATTTTGCAAACTGAGATATTCAATAACATTTATTTTCTATAGCTTAAGATCACAAATTAGGAATGTGCCTTTAGAGGGCTTTACAATCCATACAAATACGACATCCCTGACCCCGGACCTCACATCGGATGAGGAAAAACTCCCAAAAAATAGAAAAACACCTTTCACTGGGAAAAAATGGAAGAAACCTTCAGGAGAGCAACAGAGGAGGATCCCTCTCCAGGATGGACAGAAGCAATAGATGTAATGTGTACAGAAGGAATCATTACATAGTTACACATACACATTCAATGAATACGACTAGTTCGTAGTAGGCATTGACCACGATCCAGATCCCCACGATCCATGAAAACAGAAGACATCAAGAGAGAAGTCAAGTGAAGTGTTTTCTTTCACAGAGGTCAGTCAGTCTGGTCGTAAACAGGACAATTTGTATTTGTACCATCGACTCTTGTCGAGCCGAACTGTGCAGTGGAAATGAGGCAATGCAGTTCACCACTGTCTACACTGATGCTATCGGTCAACAGCACAAACAAGCCGAGTTGAAGTAGACGTGACCCGGAAAAAGTGACGAACTCCAAAACAGAACTGGAGTTCCCGGTGAGTTCAAGGAACAGTGAGCTTAGAGAGCTGCCTGCTGTACAGCGGGCTGCCCGGGGAGAGAAACTGGGCCAGGAACAACACTTCATTGAGCACTCACATTAATGCACACAATGCATGGGAAAGATCGGCTTTGCATCCCTCGAGGGAGAAGGTTGGGATAGATGATTGTGTGGACGAGACGTATCGCATCGTGGAAGCTGTTTCTAATCAAAAGTCAGTACTGGCGTCTTTGAACCACGGAGATTTGTTTCCTAAGTAGATTTGAACTCATGTAGCCATGAAGTCTGCAGATCAGAAGACAAAATGCTCAATTAGGTTGTTTTTGAAAGACAAGACAAATGACGTGTCTTTTGTTATGCAGAGTGGCTTATGTCTGGACAAGTTCTCATAGATTAATGCGACTATATCATTCCTTTTGATTAATAATTAAGTGTACAGAGAAAAGGTGAGGGATTACATCGTCCTCCACGGACAGGCAAGCGTGAGCGCAGCCACTTCTTCAAAGAGTAATTAAAGCCATTCATCCGAATACCAGCGCTCTCTCCTGGGAGTTTCTCAGGACCATTTCAGCGGATTCATTAACCGAAATCTCAAACATAAATTAGGAGACGGTTTACAAAGCAAGAATAATGGACTGACATTGTGTCTTTCTTGTGTATAGTGATCAAGGAGAAAAACAAACAACCTGATTGGAACAGTCGAACCAGTTGTTCCAGCAGCACAGCATGTGCGAGAGGGGGTTCACTGAGGGATAACTCGATATACACGGAAACAAGGCAATGGCCTGTGTAAGAGACATTAGGAGCTAATCGGAAACAAGCCCCCTCTAATTAGCCATTACCAAAATAACAGACTGAGGTCATAGTTATTGCTCTCCCTTATGGGGAACGCTGGTCTGGGTTTGACTCAATTTGAAGGGCTGCAGAAACAACGGTATTTTTGGATTCTGGGTTTCACATGATGTGAACAGACGTCCTCATAATCAAGTGATTGTTGTCTCCGATGAGCGATTTGACGTTAATGGATGTATTTAGATTCATTGCTCTTCTCTACAGCCTTGCCTCATGTAGCTGTGGGGGGGATTCGAGGCATCGAATATGTTGAGGAATTGAAAAAAGAAGAAGAAAGAAAATTAGGCTTGGTTGGGAAAAGACTGTACTTTAATGCACCTGTGAAGGAAATGTTTGAATCACAATGTGTTGACAGTGTTTGATTATGTTGTCGGCGCTGTCAATCAAATCTGACTGAATTATCAAAGAATAGATTCTTGACAGCATCATGAATTTTGCAAGACTCTGAATCAATATCTTCCCCGTCTCAAGGTCCGATTCACCAAAGATTTCCATTTGGCTAATGATATTAAGGAGCATGTTTTTTTTTTGCAGATTAGTATTTGCTCTTTTTTTGTTTTGTTTGCGTCAGATCCAAATTATCCATGCCACAAATGTAAACGCAAAAGGCGAAGCGATAGCAGCGATTAAAAACAACAACAACTATTCAGTAGTGTTGGTGCTTTTAAACGCACACCTTCAGGACTGTGTGCATTTAACCTCATTTATATAGTTGCAAATTGCACAGGTGCAGCGAGGCGTCATTTGATTTGCAGCACAGTCAGGGGTGCGCTTCGCCCATTCGGAATGATTTTTAAATTACGGCTTTCTCTTCGTCTTATTTGTGGCAGGGTTATAGGCCCGTAAAAATCGATCCGATCTCACAGTCGGCAGTAGCACACGGGAAGGGATACATATATATGATAAATTCTAATAAAATCACTCCCTTACATAATCGCATTGGGTTTATTTTGCAGAGGAAAGGACTCAGAGGCACAAGATTGCACGGCTGATTATACTTCCTCTCACCGTCCTACTTCGGATGCCTGAGAGGCAAATACCTCGACTCCATTCGGTCCAAAGGAGTCTTTGCCTGCCAGTGCTGCCGCTGCGCTACCTGGCCAGATCAGATGGGAATGGAGATAGCGTCTCGGCTTGTATTCTTTGAAGCGATGTGAAAACAAACACACTTCCACTCCGCAGCTGAAGACAACCTTCTCGTAAAAAAAAGCTGTCCAAAAGAAAAGGAAAAAAAAATCTCGCTCTTTTTATTTGTCTATTTTTCAGATGCTGGTTCACAGTGCGAGATACAACTCACAGAGGAGAACGGTGTGTGGGTTGGGCCCGAGAATAACACGCGGGAGCTTTGGTTTAAAAACATTGTGTGCAAAGATATGTTAATTCTGCTTTGTACAAAACAACAAGTATCCTATTTAGAATCCCAGATTCTGACCTACTTGTAACAAATGAGCTGGAATGAACTTGTGAAATTATTATCCTTGAGGCTGTCCTGGTTTGTGTCTCTTTTTGGCTGCTGTAATGACATAATGTGGAGTCAATGTGGTGGAGCAAAGTGCTTTACAAACGGCGACATGATAAATACAAGCTAGACAAATAGAAATGTCTACACATGAAATGGAAAGCAGGAGTTGGGCAAATAGAAACTGGGACACAATGCATGTAAGAAAAGGAGGATGCAATGGGTTATGTGTAAAATGATCCATTAATAATATGTATTTATCACAGTAAAACCGAGATATGACTTTGGCCTATTCAGAATACGCTCACCTTTTATTTGCCTGCTGGTTAACAAAACATGGTGATCCATGAAAAACTGATGGTCAGGTCTAGACCAAATCTGGGTGAAAGTTTACTAGTGGAGAGTAGAGTCCAACAACTCAATAGAGAACACGTTTGTCAAGGAGAGATCAAAGGACAAAACCTGACTTTATGTGTGTTTAGCCCATCCTAAAATTCACACAAACATATTCTCACTCCCAACTGAATACCCACGTGAATCACTTCCAGCTCGATACATGCTTAGTTTCCTTTCAAAATAAAATAAATGTCTTGTGTTCACATGAAACTTAGCAGTTACCTCTCTTTACATGCACACTGTCTATTGTCTATTTTCTAAATTTCGAGTGTAGGTTTTACTCCTTTTTAAAAAAAGGTTTACTATACGTAACGAAACTAATTGGTTAGGGAACTGACCTATTAAGAGCAAACATATAACGGTGGCAGCATTATTACTGATATAATACTGCGTTTGGTGGAACAGAACCCATTGCGTGGGTCCACCCTATCTATCAGAATCAGGTTAATTGCTGAACTCGCTCTGAACCAACACCGCTGACAGAACCACAAGCCCATTGGGACATCGTTATGGGAGCTTGTGTACTGGGAACGCTTCTTTTTCCTTTTTTTAAATTATTTTTTAAAACAACTTTCGCAACGCTGAATCAATAACACTCTATTCATCATACTTTATTATATGACAACCTTTAGTCACGCGTCAGCGCTTTTGTTTTCCAAATGAAAATGATGAGCATCTAATGAGCAAGATAATGATCGTTCAGGAAGCATATACTGTAAAAGAGTCTTAGTACAATTTTTTTTCGCTGCATTTCATGCGCTTGAAATTAAAGTTCCGATTGACTTCCTTTCGTTTTAATCTAAGTTGCACTATCGAGACATTCATATTCATGAGTCAGTGTTAGTTTTATATTCTGTGTTTTTATCCACGCTGTGAGATGATATGCGAAACATTCGATGCTCCGTATCTCAGAGACACTGATTGCGGTTTCATACAAAGCCGTGTCCTGCCCTGCCTCGGTGCCCTCCAGGTCAAACATCGACTCTGCAGCAGGTCCAAATAAGTGATCTTCAAGGAGTACTAAATAAACTGTTGTGCTGTAATCCTTTCATGCCACAAACAATAAAGCTCCGAGGCTGCGTACGCGGTCCTCACGCCAGATGGGGCTTAAATGGCTTGCATATCCTGCCACTTTTATCTGGATGTTCTCCAGCGCAGCGCCGAGCCCATGATGTCATGCATCTCGATGCTTGTGGCCAGGACAAGAGCTTTTGTTGTCGAGAACCGTGTCAATATATCTTTTGCTCATGAGAACGCACGGGGAACCAAAAGAAAGTTATGACTTTGACATAAAACAAGTTTTTACAAAGTAGAACAGGCCCCCCAATTCCTACTTACAAATCTGCGTCAGTTCATTGACTTTGTTCTTTTGTTTTTTGCAGCAGAGCGCTCGCCACTTGCTGTGCTCCGAAAATCACAACATCTGTGGTGAATTTGCGGCGCAAATTCCCAAGATTCAGTACATCGTGATTGAGAAGCGTAATGGCCGATGGTGACATGTATATTGGGCCAACGGGGCCGACATGAATACTTGTAGGTTGGTCATGCAAAATCATACAGATCACATCAAATTTAAGCTCAAGATTAAAGGCACATTCTACAAATTTTACACACGATCATAATGCCACTTACCATGAAGTTCTACTCTAATGGCGCTCTGGAGGTCTGATTTTGTCATAGTGATGTCATGAGGATTATCTCAGTTTTGGAGGCTAACAACAGAAAGCGGAATGTTTGGAAGACTCAAGCATTTTCCAGACAGAAGGAGCCAAACAAAAAGACACTGTCCGAATACATTATGGGAATTGGCAGATCCAGATCTTTGGAGTTTAGGGACAATCTGTCGTGATATGGTTGACCACTACTACTATAAATTTGACTTTTTTCAGCTTGTGACTTTGTGGATAACAATGCGTGTCAGTCAGTCTACCACTGTGGCCGATGTTAAATCGTCGAAAAGCGCCCTCACTCCCAAGTCGTCCGATCCGTCAGCTTGGTCATGATATGACGCTGAAGGTACCTCTCCAGCCTCACTGTTGTGTCTGTCAATTTTCCGCTCGTTACATTCACACACTGTCGTTTTAAAACAAGAACAAAACTTCTCAGTGAGGTTTAGGAACAGATGGTGAATGGTTAAGGGACTGACAGAATTGCTTTTATTCATGTTCAACCATGAGCCTCATTGACAAACATAAATTGAGCAGTTTCTCGTTTTGCACCAATCTCCGGAAATCACCGTCAGAGATATGGAACAAATAAAACAGAAATGAGATCTCATGAGTGTAAACATTAATTAGATAACATTCATATATACATATAATCACAACATTTTCTCTTTCTTAATGGGCACATATACGTAGTTAAGGAGCCTATGTTCCCTAAGTAACTTGACAACTTAAAGTAGTTAAGTAGCCTATGTTACGTAAGTAACACATGAACTTAAAGTCACGTACATAACAAACTTAACATAATGTACAACGTAGATAACTAGCATATACACATGAACTTAAACTCACGTACATAACAAAGTTAAGTAGCCTATGTTACGTAAGTAACACATGAACTTAAAGTAATGAACAACGTAGATAAGTAGCCTATATTACGTAAGTAACACGTGAACTTAAAGTAACATACAACATAGTTATGTAGCCTTTACCTAAGTAACACATTAATTTAAAGTCACATACATAATGAACAACGTATTTAAGTGGCCTATAAACGTTAACATAAAGTGAAATACCACGTAGTTAAGTAGGCTATGTTACGTAAGTAACATGTTAACTTAAACTAATGTACAACATAGTTAAGTAGGCTATGTTAGGTAAGCAGCATAATAAAGTCCGTTACAATACGAAAGAGACGCGTTAACGTCACTTAACCTAAAATGAGACATCTGCTTTTCTTGGGGATTTCACAATTTAAACACTTTTTTTGACCCATCGGTCGCCCCACCGGCCACCCCAAAAAGAACTTGTTACTATTTCTGAGACGTGGCTGGACATCCTCCTGGCTTTATTTTCCGCCAAAATTGGGTTGGGATTGAGAATAGGTGGAAATATTTCAACAACTCTTAAATAATTTATCAATCTAACCGCCTGATCATTTCACAATTGTGGCTTGGAGTGAAATGTCTCAGCAGCCATCAGTTGAATTGTAATGAATTTGCTAATCCCATAACGGTTTATCTGGCTCCATCCAACCAATACGTTATATAAACGACAGCATCAAAAAAAAATTGTAAAAACTAACTGTACTCTGCACGGCAACACTAAATCTTTAGAAAACTCCTTTAAGCACCTACCATTGCTGTCATTTGTCTTACGAGAAACAAGCTGATCAAAAGAATACAAGACCACATCATAAATGAAAAAAAAATTGCACAATATAAGAGCCTTGTGGGTTGTAAAAGTTTCATATTTTTGGACGTTTTTGCACTGCTGGTTGCTGACAATGTTTATCACCTCGTGAGGTTAAAACGCTACGAGCGTTACGAAGAAGTCAAGCGCACACACTCTCAAAAATGTCTCTCCAAAGCAAATCTAATATTCCCCATCCCCATACTGCGGGTATTATTATTCCACCACAATGTCTCCACTGTTATTTAGATAAACATTCATGGCACTTTCATACTTAAAAAATCATCACTTAATGGTTTTACGTAAACCGATTTGCTCGATTGTGTCAATAGTAATAGACGAAGATGACCAAAAACACAAAGAAGACACATCTGTGGATGATAGAGTCATATTTAGTGAGCAAACAAATGGAGATATCGGATGATGTTCGAGTCATCGATGCCAGAACCGAAAGATGATGATTTTTTTCCAGCGGTTTTCAGAACTTGGGGCTTTTTCTCCGTTTCCTCGGAGGAAGGGAGGTGTTAGCTCGGCTCGGGACGCCCACGTGAAGCCGGCGTTCAGGAGCTCATTACGTGAACCTAGTTGATGTAAGCGTGACTTGAAGTCATCCATCTCCCTGCAGGATGCGCAGCACGTCTAATATACCTGCTGAATGCAAATCTGTGTTTTCTTACTCACACAGGGGATTGACTTTGTGGAATCCTAATGAGGCCGTTAAGAATATTTACACGTATCCAAGGACGCATGGGATATTATTAATAGTAAATTAGCGTGTGTTGAACATGCCTCGAGAAAAATATATGCAAATACTTTTTTTTTTTCTATGAAGGTGGTATTGCATCGGTGAGGTACTGGAGCGAAACTGTATGTCTCACTCAAAACAATAATCCCAATAAATTTGAATATCAGCATTGAACAGATGTCGGTAAAACGAGCAGCGAAAGAGACGAGGAAAGAGCGTACTGTTCTCCAACATACTGTATGTGCTGCCCTGAAATTAGTGTTTGAGATTTGGCAGCTGCGAGGTTCAATGCTCCCCCTGACCCCCCCACCCCGAACCTCAAAAGCCCCTTCCTCCCAGTTCCTTCTTTAATCTGCCCGTGCAAGATGAAACCACTTCAGCGGCGGAAACCGCAGAGGACGTGCAGGAGACACGCGGCGTCGGCGGCGTCCATCAGGGCCTCGCCGGCAACCTTCTGGAACGGCAGCCGGCAGCGACTGAGTTTCGCCGCCGCAACTCTCCGCCTGTTGCTTAGCGATGGAGAATCTGCTCCGCGAAACAGACCGGCAGATCAATAGTAGCTCGTGCCGCTTTCGAGATGGACCGGCTCAGAGTTTTTTTCTTCTCTTGTGTCTTGTTAAAGTAACTAATGGAGCGATACCAGCGCAACATTGAGTGCAAGTGTTGAAAGGGGTCGACCGTTTGTAACCGTTATAAAGAGCTGCCGGACTTTTCAAAGAAGTAAATCCAGAAAACGACTTGTTTGTGTATGCTGAGCTTCAGCAGCGGCGTGTCTTTCAGATGTACCCAGGTGTTAACCGGACTGGTGAAAGCCCCAAAACCTCCGAGTTTGTAAACTATCCCGACCACATGTGTGTGTGTGTGTGGAGCCGGGCATCTGCTGCTGAAACGTTAGGCTCCTGTCGCGTGCTAAGCCCCCCGAAGGACGGTGGCCAAAATTGAAAGGGCCCCCCCGATGAACACGTGACGTCGGTTTTGAAAGACCGGTGGCAAATCCGCTAGAAAAACACGGCTAACGGATGAAGAGCGGCATGTTTTTTTTTCTTTGGCTTTTTTTCGGGGCCTTACGTGTGAGCTGCTTGCTGAGGGAGCGGAGCCTCGGAGGAGCTCCCAGGGACCTCGGCTGCACGACATGTGTCTTCCATTACGGTGCATTTTCAAACACATTTCTTCAGGACTTGTGGCTTCAGAGTTGGCTTGAAAAGGAGGATTAGGACCCTCCTGAAATTGATTTATTTCTGTGCCTTAACTGTTTATTAAATATAATTGACCATCAAAGTTGTCACAGAGAGAAGGAGGGAAGGGGTGAAAAAAAGAAAGAGCTGCTATACATGTACCGCAAAAAATACCGGGGGGGGGGGGGTTCTTTGAAAAGCTATTTATCTAAAGAATGTCTTAGTTAGAGGCTGGACTGGGAGGCAGAATATAGGTCATATTTCAACCACTAATACCACCACACTTGGTGGCTGCAGGATTAATTAGAGCCAAAGTCATAATATACGTGATAAGTTGTCCCGAGTGAAGTAGTAGGCTTAGGCAAAATGGGCTCACTAAAATAACTCCACCTAAATATGCACTGGGAAAATTATTTTGAAAGCCAATTCATTATACCAGACTTACGCTTCCTTGAACATCTTGTTTGTTATAAGGTCGCAAAATCTACGTCTGTCACACTGTCTCTACAATGTATTATATACATTATCATAACGTGTTAAAATCGGCTTATTGCGTTATACAGTGATAGTTATAAGCACTCGTAGATATCCATAATAACCATAACCAACACATTGTAAAGCGGTTTACGCTTACGTCAAGTATCACAATGCTCATTGACATTTCATTGTTGTTGCAAGGATCATATAATATTATTTGTCTCACAGTTATACATTATAATACTGGTATTGGAGTAAGTTAGTTACCACAACAACTCTGTGACTGACCAGCATTCATTGCTTCAAGTTAATGAAGTAATACCATACTTGACCCGATAAGTCATAATACAAATGTTTTATTTTGATTGTTATAATTACATAGTTACGAGTGGTTATAACTATAATTATATGTTTCTATAAGCAGATTATAGACCGTCTGTCTGAATGTGAGAGAGGGCGTGTTCAACGGATGCTGACTGACCGGCATCAACCCCATCAGCACTTTCCACGTGCAGCCATGGTGGTCTGATTATCTTTGTCTCAAACAGACATGCATCTGGTGTCTTTTAAATACCACTCAGATACACTAAGAAAGGCTAAATTGCCTATTTCTTCTTCTTCTTCTTCTTCTTCTTCTTCTTCTTCTTCTTCTTATTATTATTATTATTATTATTTGTTGTAAACTGACAGCATAAAGAAAATCCCTCTTTCATGTCTCCAAGGCAAAACAATAAAAGCCCTAAAACAAGTAATGCTTATTATGTTCCTATCATATCACAGATTGCTATCTATGTTCCCACTCTTCCCAATGTGTAAATAACAGAGCACTTAATCACTATTATTAAATAAATACCGCTTTTGGAAGAGCGTTTGATGGAGGACAAGTGCAGAAAACCAATAAAAACATGTCATTTATCATTAACGCCAACGCGCCTGTCTTCAGCATTACAACAAAACAAGCATCGACTTACCCTGTCACACGTTATTTGATGCTATTTGCGAACCCCAATGGAACAATAATTAATGTATATAAATACATTTTGCAATACCAGTTTGAAGAGTTCTGTTTGTATTTAAAATGTGGAGAATTGGATGGACTTTAAAAAAAAATCTGCATAATGGAAACCAGATGAACGAGGCCAAAAGGTTCCTCCGTTAGCCGAAACTCTGAGGAATCCACTCCACGGCCGTTTTCTGAGACAAAATCCCACCACATCCCGACGACACGGAGAGATACCTTTAATAACCACGCGTGTATTCTTTTTCAACCCGCCGAGGATAAAAAGTAAACTTCGATTTCATTACTCGGCCCTGCCTTCTCCTTAGTGTCTCCCTATCTATTAAGTGAAGCGTGCAGTGAAGCTGAGAAATGAAGGTACCAAGCGAGACTATCTATAAACGTCTGTGGTCTATTAGCAATGCCTTCCCAACTCGCAGGGTAAGGTCGCTTAGACGTTGTGCATTTTCTGTCTGATTGATGAAAGCCAATGTGCCTTTGGGTCACATTAAGAGCAACTAAGGGAAGGGGCGAGAGGAAAGCAGCCCTATTCAATTAACACAGGTACCGGCAGTTAGAAATAGCTGGAAGTGAAAGTGATGAATTGGGCCTTGGTATTTCGTATGCTGTTTCGGTGGCCACTTAACCGCGGCTTCTTTCTATAGATTTTTATAAAGTATTGATTCCTGTAAAGTAGAGAAGTCTCATTCAGGGGTATTGTGCACATCAAGAGTGTCTTTGTGCAATTGTGCCCGACTTAAACAAGCTGAAGACTCGGGCCTTGACTGTATTTGATTGGTAACGTGTCTCGGAGCGCTACCGGCCGCTGTGACAAGCCATAATCCTGCAGCCTCTTTTTTTTTTTTTTTGGGGGGCCTTAAGAAAGCTCATAAATTGAGTTAAGGTAAAGCCCGATAGCTCTTTGAAAGGACTCTCCCTTCCTCTTCCCAGTCTCTCATTCGAGTTGACCCATGTTGAGCTTTCCCTCGGCGTTATCTACGCCTTTGAGTAACGCCGGCGGTCTCTTTGGTCTCCATTATCCCGCCTGAAGGACACATGACCGAGGGGACGGCGCATCCCTCAGATCATCTCTCTGCTGCGCGGATGTGGTCCGAATGAGCTGTTACACCCCTGTTACCCCCCTTTTAAAGGATTACCCTGAGAAAGTCACATTTGCCTTTTTCAGAATGATGAATGCCACCAGGGCTGCAAAATTTGCTGACAACAGGGAGGAATCGACGTGATAGCTCCTTATCCATCATCATTATCTACTTTGCCGTTTTTTTTTCCGTTTTCCATTTTCCGTGTGCCTTTTTTAGTCGACAGCCTCCTCCCGACTCCTGCCGTCGACACAGTAGCAAACAAAATCTGTAATGATCTGTGTCATTGATGAAAGCTCCCCGCATAACGGAGCTGTGAGCGATTTCTCAGAACACTGACTCTCAATCATTTTCAACATCTGGAACAACTATGGAATGCATAAACAATAGGGCTGGGGGGGGGGGGGGGTGACGGTTGAGGTCGAGTGCCATCATCTCAAGGGATTCGAAAAACGAGAGCAAGGGGTAGTTTGAGTGAGTCGAGAGTTTACAAGGATGGAATGTAAACAAGAGCTGACGGACGGGTCAGTGAAGCTCTCTGTTGTCTCGAGGAAGTCTGGTCAAGAGCTGCAGGACCCCCCCCCCCCGCTAACGTGCCTCGAGTATGAGGAAATGGGATCTCTGCTCCGGGGAGGGCATTCTTCTGCTCGTGCTGCGCCCGTACAGTGTATCAAAGTCACATCTGAGGCTTCCCGCGTATGTTTTGGTCCCCGGCGTTCTGACCTCTTGCCTGGCGTACTGCTGGGTTTGTGGACAACGTTCAAACAGAGAATTCCTCCCGTACAAAAAAAAAAGCCCCGTTTCAAAGCTGGCCTCACTTGGCACTCACTAAGGTTAACTGCCAGGGGACCGAAGTCAAGTAAAGGCAAAGAGAGACATTGTGTGGAGTCCGTTGCCGAGCAGGAAGCGATGGATGGGAATTTATAATGACAAACGGGGTGATTCAAATGTTTATTCTTTATTTTTCAGACGCCATTAAATAGCTGTGCGTGGTCAAAGGCGATGTGTAAAAGGATGCGAGAAAAAAATCTAATGCATTTACAGGTGTCGATTGCTCAGGATTATTTTCGGAGGAGATGAAAAGCAGAACAAAGAAAACCTGCACATAAATCCACATTTACAAAAATAAGTGTATTATCAAGTTGTGTTATTCACACCCACAACCACACTTACACACAAATACACCCCCCCCCCACGCACACACACACACACAACATATGTCGATAGCCAACCTCCTATCTAAAAAGTGCACTTTTTTGAGAATCTCCCCAAAACTTATTTTCTTGTAGAATGCTATTTGTTAAGGATAAATAATACAATACTATTAATACTGTAATATGTTTTCTGAAAATTGAAGCAGTGCGATTTGTTCTGTGTTGGGATGGGTGAAAAAAATGAAAAATAACGTTTTTAATGTATAACTGTATACTCTGCTTTTGACAATAAACACAATTTACAAAATAAAAGATGTCCTCACATAAACTTTAATTTGGAGGACTTGTTGACTTATCGAAACTAACATAATGTCTGCTAAACATTAGCATTGTCAGTGTGAGCATCATAGTTCAAAGCATCTCAGTGCAGCCTCAGAGTCACCAGCGTGGCTGTATACTCTCGGTCTATTATTTTATTTTTCAGAGATACAGAATTCTGCTTCCCTTATATTAAAAACCTCCTTTTCCACACACACTTATTGCTTCCTCCACAGCCGAGCGGCCTCCCACTATGGAACCTGAATGGAGGAAGATACATATTTATATCCCTGAACTCAGCGGCGGTATTTACATACCCAGGAGACGAGCTTTCATGTCAAAAGCTAATTTCCCTTCCCTGGTGTAAATCAGTTCAGAAGGGTTGTGTAAAACCCAACCCTTAGGAGGATACATTAAACACATCAAGCTCGGGGGGGGGAAATGGCACACTGAGATGAACCTATTGCAGTTTTCTTTCTTTCAAACGTGGCTCCTTATCACAGAAGGATTTTTGAGAAAAATCAACGCCCGCTTGTTTACCAGGCCAGAAAATCAAATGGCTTATCTGTGTGTTGACTGTACGTTATCCACACACACACACACACATGCAGGGATGCATGCGGGACAACTGGGGCACGTATGCTCCTGCAGCCTGAAAAAAAAATCTGCTTGTCAGGTAAGAGAGATCTGCGGAACAAGAAGCCATCGGTCAGGTCCTGACCCGTCTAATGAGACAGTTCTGCTCCGGGAGAAGTGTCACGGACATGAATGATGAGCAATGTTCAGTGTCACTGCCCTATTTGGTTGGCCTTGTCGTACAATGTAAAATGTGAGCCAGAGGACCACATTTACATTTGAAGGGCTTCGCCGTGTGGAACACGAGATTGTCTTTTTGAAATGTAATGGACATTTATGACGAGGCCATCGATGTAAATCAACCGCAGGAAAGCGTTTCCCCGCTGATTACATCCCTTTTATCATGTAATAGCATTTTGTCATGTGCATTTGTTCGACGTCGCCGCAAAAAATATATGCGGAAAAAACGCTTCCTGATTGTACACTTTGGTTCTTCTCTTTTTCGGCAATATTTTGGAAAAATCCAAATTAAATTAAATTAAAATAATAAAATGCCATGGCTGTTATCTGTGAAGCAAAAGCTGGAGCGGCTCCATTGACAAAAATAAGTGTGGGACTGACAGCGAGTGTTTTTTTGAATTTTTTACTGCATACCTGACTTTACTTCGGTGATAACGGTTATGGAACAGGATGTCTTTGCCATAATTGTGAAATAACAATGGCCAGTGCCTCTCCTTCCACATAGCTCTCACCTCCTTCATCAAGCATTTGTGATCAAGAACGTCTCGTTGAAAATAGACCAGTGTTCAAGGTCATGAATAAAAAAACAAACACACACACACACACACACACACACACACACACACATTCTGCCCACATTTCAATTTACAGTATACAAATGATCAGAAATTCTTCAAACATATGTATTAATCAAAGCTATTTTGTTTAACACATTTTGTTCATAGTTTTCACTTCAAATACTTTTATTTTGTAATGGTTAATGCCTTAATTTACTATGCAAAAGCTCAGAAAAAGTAAGCAGGTCTTTATTTCATAATATACAACTTCTCTGTGAAAGTATTAAAAACAACAGTCGGAACATAAAATGAAAAATAAACGCCCCCGGTGCGTAAAAGCCTTAATTTGTCACTAACTTCTGTACTTAAGGGATGTCAAGGGACCGAAAATAAAATAACTTAACAAATATAACAATCAAAAAAAGAAATCACGGCAATCCATGTTGACATGTTACTCAAAACCACAAATATGACCTTTATGGTGGCACTAAAGGAAAAATCAGAGGATCTACAAAGTCATGAAGACTCAACATCTGGGAACCACGAATGTCTGTAAACAACATTGCACTTATTCCTCAACATCTACCAAACAAATTGGTGCAAACTGACGAGCTGGGGACACTGAATGAAGGAATGAGGGCCACCGAAGTGAGTCGGGGAGCGTGCATCTATACACAAAACACAATGGAAATCCACGGGCCGTCGTTGAGATGTTTCCGACCGGACAAAAATGGTGGACGCAACATCCGTGACGGCTTCTCTGATGTTTAATTTGAGTGTTTTTCCCTTTTTTTTATTGCAGACCTTCCACACCTAGTTCCCTCCAAACTCTATAACACACACAGTATGTAGCTTACATCATAAATGCCAACAATCTCCCGTGTCCAACGAGAGGAAGCGGTTAAGATGGGAAACAGATGTAGCGAGAGAGAGAGAGAGAGGGAGAGAGAGAGAGAAAGAGAGATTAGTTGTAGCTGCACAGCCACATAGACGGTTGTTCAGGTAAAAAGTGTGGTAAATAGTCAAAGTTTACCATTTCAATATGTGTTATTGTATACTGTGGGGAAAAAAGTATTTAGTCAGCCACCAATTGTGCAAATTCTCCCACTTAAAAAGATGAGAGAGAGCTGTAATTTTCATCATAGGTAAACCTCAACTATGAGAGGCGAGATAAAGAGAGAAAATCCAGGAAATGACTTTGTCTGACTTTTAAAGAATTAATTGGTAAATTCCTGGGTAAAATATGTATTTTTTTCCCCCAGTGTCGGTGTGGAATGAGTGTGAAGCTGTGAGGCTATGTCTAGGTCCACTAGTACTACTGCAATACATTTTAATGGTATTATCTCTCATTGAGACATCAAATGTACCAACTGTATCCACAGTGGCCTATTTATGTTAAGTATAGACCCATGGCTATTCCGATTGGTTTTGATCATCGCCTTGATTTGAGGAACACCGTTCAAGATCGGCACCCCGAAGGAGTAATCTGTAGCAGATGTTCTCTATTGGCTTGTCCAATGGTGTTTGATTCAGCGCTTTGACAGAGCTAAAATAGAACATCTATTGCTACCACTGTAAAGGGTGGATTTGAAGTTGTCATTTCTTTATGAGAAGGTTTTTTCTTCTTCTTCAAAGTGTTTCCCTTTGATCGGGCGCCAATTCTTCACTTCATTCTGGGAAGCGGAGTCCTTTCAATCGACATCAAATTGATTTATTCTATCAAAGTCGGAGCCAGAGAGGCACGGGGATAGGAATTAAATCTTTATAGTGAAACAATTAGGTCTGTGATATCGGATATCGTCTTCTTTTTTTTTCTTTATTTATGTAAAAATCTCAGTTAGATCTACTTCCTCTGTTTATGCCTCTGCGTGGTGGTCGGCTGGAGAACGAACTGGTCAAACAAACACAGGACTCTCACCCAAGAGACCGCTCCCCGTGTCCCGCGTGAAACCAAGACAACGTTGACTTCTTTCCCCTCAACTTTACTTACATAACTCATACATACTCAACTAACGACAACAACAAAGATGTTTTACGTAACGAAAGCAAAAAATTAAAACCCCAACTAATCGAAACAAAGTTGTTATGTTGCCTGAACTGCTTCCGAAAAATTGTTAATTACTTTTCGTAAATGATATAAAGAGAGACAATGTTTAAAGAGCAGATCCGTGCGCTGTATTGAAATACATATTTACTCTCAATTGGACTTCAAATGTGACTTGAATGGATTTGGGATTTTTGCTGATTTGCCTCCTTTTCAAGGGAAACCTTTTTTCACATCCTCAAGGATTGGCTTTGATCTGCAGTGGTTGTGTGTGTGTGAGTGTGTGTGTGTGTGTGGGGGGGGTTACCAATTCAAAAAAAATTAACGAACCGTCATTTCAAAACATGAAACGTAGGACGGGGGCCAGATGCTGAGGGTTTAGACGCTGCCCAGGCAGGTTGACCGACGTACGGTGATGCGATCTCCCCCCACCCCCCTTGAGCTCGACACTGGCGCGCGTCCGCTTCCTGCGTCCGACTCCTCGGACCTCGCAGAGCGCCATCTGTTCCTTGTTTAGCATCGCCGCTCGTGCCAAGACTCGGCATCTTTATCACAGTCGGGAACGGGACTTCCCGAAATTCTTTCTCTTCTTCTCTTGACACGCCGCGTCAGCGGACTTTGCTTTGAGCGTCGGTTGAAGAGCTCTTGGCCCACGGCGTCGCTTCTGCGAAAACGTCAGTTTGTACTGCGAGCCGTCATACATTTCCAAACTATAGCGCGAGCCGCTATTCCTTTATTCTGCAGCTGCGCACGGAAAACGTCATTGTCTCGTGTTCTGATTCGCCGACAGTCGTTTTAAACATCGGGAGCCAAAGGACGATCGAACTGACTCGAGAGACACGGCGGCGAGGTTCTGACCGCGGACCCAGAGACGTCTGGTTAGTCTGACCTGACACGTTCCACTGCAGGAGAGCAAGGGGCAGGAAAAGAGCCACAGAGATGCGTTCCAAAATTCCTCTTGCCCTTGACTTTGCCTACTCCGTCGGCGCTGATTCAATCTGTCATGCTAACGGAAAAAGACGACTGGGTCTGCTGTTGTGTCTCAAACACCACCTGGCCCCTCGGGTCCTCTCTGACTATCTGGCTCAAACTGCCATCGGGGAGTAAAGACAGCGTTTAGCAACATGAAAAGCTATCTTTAAGATGCTTGGCCCTGTGTATTTCTCGTATGAATGCGAACGCCTGAGTTGTCAAAGCCGCATTCTTTCAGAGCTGAACAGTCAAATCGAGTGGAAACCCTTTGTAGAGATTTCTGAAACCAAGAGGGGGCTTAATCAAAGGAGATTTGCTGCTGTTACTTCGCCAGGTCAACGCCGCACTCTGGCCGCCTCCCCCTCCCCCCCTCTCCGAGCAGGGGGAGATTGGATGTAGCAGAGACAGCTAAATTAGACCCTGCAGATAGCGGGGGAGGGACTTTCCTCTCAGATTCTCTCAGCAGGGAAATGAGGAGTCAGAGAATCAGATGGAGTAGATTAGCGGTCCAGAAGCCAGTGCGGCTGGGGGAAAAAATGCGCCTCTGATGATAATGAGTCTAACAGGGCATCCACTACTACACCCTCGCCATCGCTCCGCTCGGCTCCCTCGCGATGCTGCAGCAAAGGTATCGACTCGAGAGAGGGCTTTTCGACTAAAGCTGCATGCCGTATGGGAGTCATGCTGTGGTTGAGGTTGCGTGTATCTCCATCCAGGGGAGGTACCTACGTCACCAACTCAAAGACGTCCTTGGACTCAATCGGCGTGACGCCATCCAGGCGTAGTTTACACATCTGAGAGTCTCCTATCAGATGGAGGGAAGGAGGGGTGAGAAGGAGAAGAGACACAATGCAAAGTGAAGCTTATCAGTAGAAGAAAGGGGGGGGGGGGCTGGGATTGTGGCAGAGCTGGTTCTCTCCCCTCCTGGAAGACACCCAAAATAAACAAACTGCCGACCTTAAAGCCTTCTCCCTTCCATCTCAGACGTCCCATGGCACAAGTCAGCAGAAATATCCACAAACCACCAAATTGCACACATAATATTCTCCTCTGCCGGACCGGTTGAAGAGCGAATGTGTTTTTTTGCGAATGAGAGAACAAAAATAAATCAGCGAAATGTCCGGAGCTTTAGACAAGCAGGCACCAAATAATTAGACGTCACGACTCAATTAAACGTCCATTTCGCGTCTCAAAGTTTCAAGAACATCTGGTTGAATGACTTCTTCTTGTGAACATGGATCCCACCCCCCCACACACACACACATTTTGTACTTCATGTTGTTGTGTTTACAAGTCGGCGTCAAAGAAACCCCGACAATTATTACACGGGGAGGCATGGGAGCCTCGCGATTGCCAAACCGCTGGAAGAGGAAATGTAATCATACACAAAATACAAATTATGGCCCCATAAAGATTAGGTAACAGCATGAAGAAATTACAGCGCTGTGAAAACGGAAGGATTAGCGCAATTACGCTCATTACGCAACATCCATCTCTCTCTCCGCCGACCGGAGTCTGAGGCCGAGGAAGCGCCGCGGAAACAGGAAGGCGGACTCCATAAAAAAAAAAGGTGGAGGAGGAGGAGAAATGGGAGGCCCGTGAGGAATGCTGGAATCTCTTAATGCACACATCCAGGTTGGAGGCGGAAAATAGCAACATGTCTGGACAGCAGTTGGAGGAATCCAGAGCCGGAGTGACAGACACAGTCGGCGTAGAACCCCCCCCCCCCCCGAAGACCCCCCAGCTCTCCGGCTGCAGGGCGTTATAAGCGCCGCCGCCGAACACAATGGAGAAAATGTCAAGTGAGGAGATAATGTTCCTTTATTTTTCTCGGGGGGGGGGGGGGGGGTTCTCGAGAAACTGGCGTAAACAAAACACGCTTCCGTCATCTCGTCTGGGATCGGCCGCCATGACGAGCGACCTCTCGCGCGTGACGAGGAAGCTGCAACAAAAAAAAAAAGTAGAAAGGAAAGAAAGAAGTGAAGAGCCTCCCTGGCGTCGTGCCATCCATTTGATGTTTCTTCAAATCAAAATCAGTTCTGCGCAGTTACACAACGAGGAAACCTTCCCAATCAGCGCCGATAATGACTCGGCATTATCCTCCGTTTAACGTTCGGATGCTAATTGCGGCGCCGGCTACGCGGTCGTCTATGTGTGGCGACGCCCTTTTTTTAATAGAGGCAGTGATGATTTCCCACTACTTTTTTTTGGGGGGGGGGGGCGGCGCTCGAAGTTGGGATGTAAATCAAAGAGAAGCGGCGGTATTCCCGAGCACTGATTCTGATAATGAGGGGTTAATAATGATGATAAAAAAAATATTTAAATGATTACGACAATCAGCCGAGAGCGAAAGGGAAAAGCGCGAGTGACCTCGTCTTGTTAACGCCTCATTAGGGGACACGAAGGTTACGCTCACTTGTGTCGGGGGGGCAATTATTTCCTGAAAAGGTTACCGCTCGGCACGCGTGGACGCCGACGCCGACGTGGACGCGGCTCGGTGCTCACGCTCGCGTGACAGAGCGAGAAAGTCGGCGAACGGTTCGTTTGGATCCACGTGTTTCTTTTGGCGCCGAGGCGAGGTGTCCCGTGGCAGGTTTGTTCGAGCAGGAGTCGGCCGAAACCGGCTCCCGACGAGTTGATATCCAATGTGTGACGAGGGAATCATTTGTTTTTCAAAATTTTTATCAGATGCTGCTCTCTCTCTCTCTCTCTCTCTCTCTCTCTCTCTCTCTCTCTCTCTCTCTCTCTCTCTCTCTCTCTCTCTCTCTCTCCGGGGGGGGGGGGGGGGAACAAACCTGTCCGACGCTGGAATCGCTGTAACAGGTGGGCGCCGTGGCCGGCTTTCATGTTTTCTCCCTCTCTCTTTCTCTCTCTCTCTCTCTCTCTCTCTCTCTCTGTTTCTCTCTCTCTCTGCCGAGGCATTTTGGGCTCACGCGCATCCTTCAGAAGTTCAAGGGGGGGGAAGAGAAAAAGTGAAAGGAAATCTAAACACATGACCCTCTTAAAAGATACGCCTCAACTGGCCTTTTGTGTTGGCCTCGCATGACAGACACCAGGTGCAGAGGGGGGAAATTCTTGGGGCGGGGGTTGCGAGACACGGAGGGAGGGGGGGGGGGGGCGGGAGGGGGAGGATTCGCAGTTAAGGACGGCGTCGTCCGTCGCGTCGTGACACTCTGGAGAAAAAGTATGCACATCGTTCCGAGAGCCACGTTGTTACTCCTAATAGCAAACAGGCGACGGAACTTCCTGCATTTGATGGAAAAAAGCTGTTCTGACTGGTGGACCCGTTTGGTCTCATTTGGTCGGGAGTGAAATAACAATAACAATCAACATCTGAAGGCTCGCAGGACAACATGCACAGTTTTCTCTGGTGAATCATCATTTGTACCCATTTACTGGAGGTTTCATTGAACTTAACTTCACAAACACGATCAGAACGCTCACAACGGGGGAACGCGGAGAACAGTAAGATAGAAATCTTACCCTCTTAGCTAATAACAAAATAAATATTGAGTATTCGACATCAAACGCCATTTGTACGAGATAATTAATCAACGCCAGCGCTGGGCGAAGCCTTCAAGTGCATCCAATAATGTTACCTTTATTAGTTTTTTTTCTTCTGCAGTGATACAATATTTAAACATTTTTTATTATTTTTTTATTCCAATTTCTGTGTTAACCAGTTACCCAGCTTGGCTGATGGGATCTGAGTGCTAACCTCCACTCGTCCTCCACTCCATACATTGTTTATGGTCCGGAGCTCCAGACAACACACTTGCCTCCGTGAACAAAAAGCCGAACCCGAAGACGAGACAGTGTCAACGGGCGCCGACCCGTCACTCGCCGACTCCAAGAAGGAAGTGAGAAAGAGTTTGGTTCGTAATGTTAGTATTCACAACATCTATAGCAATAAAAGTAGTATGCAGCCAATGAGCCGCGGCCTGTAACGGCACGCACACACACACACACACACACACACACACACACACACACACACACACACACACACACACACACACACACACACACACACACACACACACTACAAAGCAAAAAAAAGAACGACAGGCTCTAATAGGAGATAATGGATTCTGGGTCAACACCTGGTAATCCTTACATCAGTGAAGGGGAGGGGCCTTGACATTTTCCAGAAAGCGCCATACAACATGCCTATAATAAGAAGGTCAACTATATTTCAAACAGGGGGCCAGCTGGAAACAAAGCGAGCACACAACAGAACACGCTAGAAGCCTTCAGATCCAAGATTTGAAATAAAAGAACATATTACTCTGTATATATATATATATACATATATATATATATATATATATATAGTTATATATATATATATATATAGTTATATATGTTATATATATATTTATATATATATATATAGTTACATATATATAGTTATATATATATAGTTATATATGTTATATATATATTTATATATAAATATATATTTATATATATATATATATATATAAAAAAAAATATATATATATATATATATATATATATATATATATGAATAACTTGACCTCCGTTGGAAACGCTGAATAGATGTTTTAATCACTGGGTTGGATGATTTTGAGCTTTTTACCAGATAATATTGTTTTGGCAATGGCGGCGAAAATGTTCTGTCTCCGCTGCATCTGTAGGTTGGCTCGGGTCGCTCAAATCTTTTTTCTTCTTCTCGCGAGCGCACACACACACACACACACACACACACACACACACACACACACACACACACGTGCGTGTGGAACGACCGCGGCCGTTAAATGAATCAGCATACAGTCAATGTTATTAGAGGATTTCTATATTTATGGACGTGTGGAGGATATGGTCAGTATTCACTCCAAAGAACTCCCCCCCCCCCCCCCCCCCCCCCCCCAGAACGGACAGATTTTGATTCCTCTTTTTGGGGGAAATTGGAAATCATCAGTGTAACTCGGAGGCCAAACTTACAGAGAGGGCAGAGTGTGAGAGGCCAGGGGATGATCGAGGACTCCTGTGAGTCCGGCAACACAATAACGCCCCCTGCTGTCTGCTCCATCTCACCCCCCCCTCCCCCACACACACACGCACACACACACACACCCTGCTGCTCTGAGCCCCTCCGGCCAGGTTGCTGAGAACCTTTTGCTCTGGTGTTGTGTGTGTGTGTGTGTGTGTGTGTGTGTGTGACCTCCTGACTCGGCCACTCTTCATGTAGACCCATCACAATAATGAACTCCTCGACCTCTCGACCTCTTCTCTTCCTCACCACACAGACTCTCGCGAAGAAAAAAAAGGGAATCAACACAAAAGTAAAAAACAAACCTTCTCCAGAGCTGTGCATTCCTCCCCGGTTTTGGCTTTCAGAGAGGAAGAAAAAACCTCCGAACCACATCTGGTTTTGCTTTGCTGAGATCTCTCGCCGCATTCAAACACACACACACACACGGTTTTCCCGAGTAATAAATGGCGGGCGCGCTGCTTATTTGTACACTGTATGATGAAATTACAAGGGGCTGTAATTGGTTACTTCCATAATTGCATCGAAAGTAATTTATGTGCTGCCGTTGGGGTAGGCCAAATGAGATGAACTGGGATGATAATGGCGGTGGAATAAGTAAACATTTATTGGATCTTCTCTGTGGATCCTGTCATTTCAGCTCCAGGAGCATGTGTGCGAGCGAGCGCTGATGGAATTGGTTAGGGCGGTGGCATGCTGCTGCTGCTGCTTCGTGTGTGTGCATGAGTGCGTGTGTGAATAAGAGAGAGACACACACACACACTGACTCGTACTATTATTAGAGAGCCACTGGAGGGCAGTGAAAGTACTGTGTGTGGCAGGAGGGATCATCCCTGTTCAAGTATGTGCATGTAAGCCCAGTAAACAATCAGCAGGGTGTGAAAGAGAGGTCACGCATCAGCGGCTCAGAAACACAAACGTGGAGCCCCGCCTCCCTTTCGCCGAGCGTTCCCATGACCTGCAAATACAGGAGGCGGGTTGCAAAATATTCCAAATGTGATTGATACGTATAAAAATGTACTTTGAAATTATTATTATGGCGTTCTCGTCTCCGTCTTTCTTTTGTCTTTAACGTAACTGTAGAAGTTAATGAGCTGCACCCGTGAGGACATAATGGAGACATGGAAGTCGAACAGATGTGCGGCATCCAATGCGACCGCTCGGTTGAATACATATATTTTAAGTCTGGGCCTGTATCGCTTCATCCGAGGCTTCCCAGTGACTGGCAGGCGCACAGAAGAGTTTCTCGGTGACGCGGGTAATTCGGTTGTAAAAGCCCCTCCGACAGGCGAGAATGATCCGTCTTAAGACGGGGGGGACGGGGGGGGGGGACGGGGTATCATAAAGTGCGCCAAAAGACCAGTTATGGTGCCATCTCTTATGAAGTACATCTTTAGAAATCATGGAAGAGAGAGAGAGAGAGAGAGAGAGAGAGAGAGAGAGAAAAAGAAGCTTTTTTGATGCCGGATCTCGTTCCACACAGTTGAATACACCTCTTCCCGAGAGGACATAAGGTGTATCAAAAATGAATAGGCCGGCGAGGGATGGAGGTGGGATTGCATACAGAGAGCAGCAGCATAAAGAAAGTGGGCTAGTGGGTAGGATTCTGTGTGCGTGCTGGTGCTTAAAAAAAGAAGAAAAAGAGCCTTTTATATTACAAATACACAGCACGCCGCTTAACAGCTCAGGTCACGCGCCGACACTCGCACAGGTCACGCGCGGAACAACCTCGACTTTCACCCCCCCACCCGAAAAAAATCGGGTGGGGGGGACGGCTTGGACGGCTCATTGAGTTGACATAGTTTTCCTTTTCTTTTTTTCCCCCTCCCCTTCGTTTTTTTTCTGTCCTGCCGTCATTCAACCTGTTTATTCACATTACATCAGTGTGGCAACCCCCACACCACCACCCCATACCCCCCCTGGTGGGACTGCATCATAAAGTTGACTGGTGGCATCGGCGCCCTCCTCCAGCCTCGGTTAACCTTGAACAGCCCCCCCCCCCCCCCTCAACCCCACCCACCACCACCAACAACGAAACAGCGTTTGCATTGATTGCTTTTTTTGTGGTATCGTGCAAAACCCCAAATGCCCTTGAAAATTTCGTTTTTTTCATTGCTCTCCATTGCCATGCAGATCACCCCGTCCAGGCAATGACCCATTAAGATGTGCGAGGATCCATCTGGCAACTGGCGTATTGGAAAAATCTTCCAATCTGGTTATATAAGACACGCGCAGTAATGCTTTTGGGTCCTCGCAGCAAATTTGGCCGCTTGGCAGTCTAATGTGGATCCTAATAACGCCCCCGATGCCCTTGAGGGAAATGACAGACTAGCCGCAAATCTGAGGATTATTACTCCTCGGAATAATAACATCGAACATAAAGGAAAGCATGCATTATCTTTTTTTTTCTTCGCATTTAGAAACACGTGCAACATGGCTCGCTCAAATATGAGCTAACGGAGGTAACGCTATCCGACCGGGCCTCACGCACAGGAGTGATTATGCGTACGGGCGCCACAAAAAGACGCGCGTCGAAATTTCACAACAAGCGGATCGGCGACGATGCCGAGAGAATACCTGAGGGCTAATTTGCGGAGAATAAGATCCGGCTTCGGCAGCAGCTGATCCCTTCAGGTAAGCTCATTTTCAGCTCCATCCGAAGAAGAAAAAAAAAAAACTATCCCGCCCGCCCCGGCTTTGTGGTCGGCTCGTTACCTTGCTCAAGGTTATAGGGGAGGAGGGACCATTCAGTTTACAACTAACAGCTTTAAGAAGGAGATCTAAAATCTATACTTGGTTACGAAGGGATACAAAATCGATGAGGTCTAGTGTGTGCAGAGAGGCTTTAATACCTCCGCTGCTATCTGCTAAACACTTTTTTTGCTAGTAAATCACAAATATTTTAGTTTTCCATCATCTTTTCCTTCTTTTTCTTGCAATAAAACTTAAATCAATTCAGGCCAAAGGACTAACGGTCGTTTTAATGCAATCTCAATTTCTCTCCTTGAAAACAATGAAGAAGCACGAGTAGAAAATCAAGGTTGATATTATGTCATTTCCACATAAATCTCCGAAGCAGCTCCGTCCTGCGTGTCGACATCACATAGAACATTAATGACTTTTCAGAGCATCTGCTAAGCGACAGCAACTCAAACCAAAGCATTTGGTATTCTTTCATTTGCCAATCCAACTGAAATAAGCAGCAGTGTGGACAGATGTGTCATGTGGAAGATTGACACTACATGCTTCTATATTTAGAAAGTTGAAAAAGACAAGTGGCTTGTGCTGCAGCAGATGTTTTCGTGGACGTATTTCAAACTTAAGCCCTGCTGTGAAAGCCTTGAGTCCAAATCCACTTCTTTTTCGACCCCCACGAAGCATATTTTAGGTCAGCAATGTAGAGTACAAATTCTCATTTCCCACTTTTGGTTTGTTCTCTGTGTTCTGTTGTTTGGTTTCAATACCACTCTTTTTCTGGACTTTATTGACTATATTCTGAACGTTCTCTTCAACAAGGTGTCAAGACTTATTGTAGTGGAACCGCACCAGGGTTGGACTGGAAAAAAGACCGTCTCTCGAAGTTGTCCAGGACCGGTGGTTTACCATCACTGCTTTCCATTAAAACATTTAAAAAAAATATCTCATTGGATTAGATTAGATTCAACTTTATTCTCATTACACATGTACAAGTACAGAACAACGAAATGCAGTTTGGCATCTAACCAGAAGTGCAACAGAAGTATCCTAATAAATACATGATATACAGGTTATAAATAATGCGGATATGAATATATTTACTGGGGTTGCTAAACTAGTGCAAATATTCAGTGCATATTAACTTGATAGTGCAACAAATGGCTTAAAGTGTCTACATATTGTTGCTCGGTAATTATTTCTGCTTTTTTGTGGCCCGTGATGAACACCATCTCCCGTAAACCTAAAGTGGAAAAAGAAAAAAAGGAGTTGGAATGCTGCAGTCAAACACAAACATTTTAAGAAAAAAAGATCCTCTGAATAATTCAGTGATCGGGCCCTAATAAATAATAACAAATGTACATTATCATTATATATGGTTAAAGTCATTCATGAACCAACTTCCTTTTTTTTTACTTGTGTGCTCTGCTGAGCTTTGAACCTGTTCCATGATTCTGTTCCATGATTCTGTTCCATGATTCTGTTCCATGAGTCTGTTCCATGAACCTTTTCCAGGAGCCTGTTTCTTCGACGTGTCCCATCAAAGATGTTTTATTGCTAAGATCACCACATCACATGTTCTCCTTGTCTGACTCCAATCTCATAAATGCTGGCCGTCCAATGTACCCCCCAAAAAAAAAAAAAAAAAAATCTACAGTATTCACGTGAATTACCTATTTTGATTTCAAAACGGCGAATTTTGCCGAAAGGTGACAAGTTTGCAGGTATGGAGAAGAGAACTTGATGCAGTGTGAAAGGAAACTTCTTTAGGAGCTGTGGCTTAGTGGGTTGAGGCTCATGTTTGATGAACGTGAGGTCCTCTGTTCAAGCCCCGGAAGTGACAAATTGATTTTGACTGGGAACATTTACGTGAAGACCCCTCAAATTGGAACAGCAACGGACATGGTGGTACTCGACTGGCTGAGCTGACGTCATACAACACAGACACAGTACATGTTGGGTTGAAAATTAGGATTCATTCACATACTCCAGTATCAGTTTTTTGCCCAAATGTAATTTGTAATGTTTCATTTGGTTTTAACAGTATGTTGCTGTGACCTGATTAGAAAAGTTATTTAGGAGCATTCACTTTGCTTCCATGTCAGCTAAAGTAATGTCTGAATAGTTTTAGGGGATGTACTGGTGCAGCAACAAGTCAGTTTTTATATTTAACATGCATGTTTAAAATGATACGTGTGTCCTGATTCCTTTGCTCTACCTTCTCATGAAAACAGCTATCATGTTTAATCACTCTGAGCAATGGAATACGACGCATCTTCTTTGTAGCGTTCATGCGGTTTCCACGTTAAAGCTCATAAACACGCCACATCCCAACTCTGGTAACGTGACGATCCGTGAATGCAGCAGAAGATAATGGCGGTGGATATCAACAGATATGAAAAAAAAAAGTGATGACCGAATTATAGGCTGTGTAGAAGAAGTGGAAGTGACGAGGTTTACTGGGTGAGCAAATCAAGTGAGAAGTCGGGTCATTCTCTCCATAGACTTCAATACAATCAGAATTATTTTTAAACAGTCGGCAGAACACGTGCCGCCGCCTATTCAATTCAATTGAGTTAATTTGTATAGCCCAATTTCACAAATTTGTCTCGGAATGCTTTACAATCTGTACACATAGACATCCCTGCCCCAAAACCTCACATCGGATCAGGAAAAACTCCCAAATAACCCTTGAAAACTCCCAAATAACCCTTGAAAACTCCCAAATAACCCTTGAAACGTTTTCATGGGAGCTGTCCTTTGATTCTGTTTGCTAGCTAAATGAATAGTGCTCTGGTACAATCGATAGAATAAAGACATTCTAAAGGGAGACTGAGTTACAGAGGCCGGTGCAGCAGACGTTAGCCCGGATGAGACGCCGCGACTCTCGGATCAAGATGGCTGCTCTCGCCATTCAGCGTCCGCTATCGGCTAACCTACTTACAGCCACGCGTCCTTCTGTAGACGTTGAGTGTTTTAGACGTAAAAATCTCCCCCCACGCGCTCGTCTTCGGCTCTATTCCCCAACGTTGGCTTGTGCACAGGTTTCATGAATACGTTTACGCCGGCAGTGAGAGACAGTACAGTTGATGGTGTGTAGCTTCCCCCTTTGAAGTGCCGTGCTTCTTTCTCCCTCCGCCCCGCCCCCGCCTCCACCGGCGCCCTCCCCCTGGGAACGCTGCGTTGAAACTAATGGAAAGCGAGAAAACAAACTGCCTTGTGATAAGTGCTGAGGATCTCCAAAGCGTAGACGCGAGAAAGGCTCGGCGATGCGTGGACCACACAGAAACCTGAGAGGTGAGGCCAGATGATCATGGTTTACCGATGCCCTTTGATCGCAAACACGCACACACACACACACAGGATATGTCTGAGCTTCCTATATCACCTTTTTATCTCAGATTGCTTCCAACTCAGCCTCTCCCGGGTTACGTGTGCCATGCACCTGCCATACTATAAATCCCAATTCTTTATAACCAGTGGCACCATTGGGGGGGGGGGGGGTTCAGTGGAATAAAGGCATGCATGTTTGGCTACGTTCAGCTCAGTTCTGAATCGCTGCTTACATCTGATGTTCTTGGATGGCGGCGCCAGTCTATTCTAGGAGGCATCTGATACCGATGTGAACTGACAGCGATGTGGAGATGTTGTGCTTGTACATCTTTTGCTTGCTCGAACACATTTTGGTTACCTTCGACCTTTTGACTCATCTGAGGAATCATCCCCAAACTCCAGGAATCATCCCTAACCTCCTGATATACAACTTTCTTAGGCCAATAATGTTTAAAGTCTATATATATATATATATATATATATATATATATATATATATATATATATATATATATATGAATATATTAATATAAATTCATGCACCAGACATATTTTACCATTTAATACAGATCAGAACTGAATTTATTTTTAACCAAGCCGTAGAACACTATACGACTGGCCATGTATATTAAAATAGAAAGGCAATGGAATAAATCGCAAGTAAAGGTAAATCTGGTTAGGAGGTATTTGTTTGGGTGTTCAAATATCACAATCTTTCTCCAAAATTACTTATTTTAATATGACAGGAAGATGTTTATGAGCCGCGGTTGTGTCAATTAAAGCTTCTTTAAGGTTACGCTTTAAATATTAGTACGGTCTTAGAATGAAAACAAATATAACTCCAAGGAAATACATTTTATTTCATATTTCTCATCTGTGAGACTTTTCTTTGAGCATGATAATGACTTGTTTTTGGGATCAAATGATTACAAATTGTAATAAGATAAGTTTATTCGATCGTTTTAATCCAAACCAAAGGAGATCCATCAAGAGCTTTTTCAGCATTTGTCGTCCCTTGCGTACTTTTTTATATCCTTTTTTTTTTTTTACATGTCAAATCAAATGTGATCAAAACGCTACTTTGACAACAAGTATTTTTTTGATGTGACAAATGATACAAATAGAAAAAAGAACTGCAACCTGCACACACAGCGGGTTGGCTGTGTTCACAACCAGAACAATATCAACGGATCAGTGTCACGTCAGATCACAAAATTGAGACGAAATAACACATTTTCTCTCTGCCACAGTGTGAATGCAGTATTTATTGGTGTATCAGCATGTGCAGCTGTGTGTATTGCGAACACATTTCTATAGCAGAAGACGACTGCCCGTGCCTTTCGCGCCCGTTGAAGTGAAAAAGCCCAGAAAATGTAGGGCATGGATCTTAACCCTTTTGACAAGCCGAGTGAGCGCACATCAAACCGCCTGTGCTTTGGCACAGTTATTGAGCAAATGTGAGGCGAAAGCTCCTCCCTTCTCTCTTTGAAGTGTGAAAATGATGATGCAGGAAGCCAAAAAAAAAAAAGGAGCCCTCCCAGGCCTCGTCTGATGCAGCAAAGATTGCAGCCTTATCGGTTTTGAGCTACGTGAAAGCGGATGTAAAGCACGCGGAGGAGACTCGGAGAACGCCGAGCCGGCAGTTGGTATATCGAGAGAAAAGCTGGTTTCCTTCCTACTATTGTCACAGCATCCTTCTGTGCTCACCCCCCCCCCCCACCCCCCCGGGCCTCGTATCGCCACGCCGTCGCGTTGCCGGCAGTGAGTGTCGACAGCTGGTCTCCACGCTTGCCTCCGCTTCTCCGTCTCAGAACAGCCAGCCTGCCACGGTCTCTCATCGGGGTCCTACGAGCCAATCCAGACTTTTCATTTCCTGACGGCTGACAGCCGAAATGCCTGTGCAGATGCTCGTTTAAATCATTCATACGGCAATCCGCCGCGCTCGTGGGGATGCAACGAGATGTCTTCCCCCCCCCCCCCCCCCCATCCCCTGTTTGAATTTCTGTGGATTGGACCTTACCTAGTTCATTAGTCAGACAGTCGGAGGTGTTTTCAGAGTGCTGCGGCTTCCATCAGCGGTAATGCAGATATGACGCGGCGCTCGTAAGCCTGATGAAGCCACGGCTCATAGCAGTAGGCTGAGAGGCTCAGGGAGATTGCCTACTGCAGAGTCACAGGGCTTTGGTAGTTTCCACTTGATTAAGTCCGACTCAATGCAACTCGGTTCTCGCTTTAATTTAAAAAACGGCGAGGGAGAAAAAAACGTATATACGAGGAAAAAATGTAATGAGAAAGTCAAATACATAGATATGATGTAATTGACTTTGCTGAGCATCTAGGAATCCGACAGAGTTTGATTAGTTGAACCTAATCACGGTTTAATTAGTGGACTTAGACTAGATGGAGCTTCGCGCGGAGGAGCGCATTGGGACGGCGGCTCAGGAAGGCGGCAACAGACAATGATTGAGATGTCATTTATGTTAGCGTCTCATCCCGCTGCAAAGCCCTCCATCTCCGCTTTGTCTGATTTGATCTACTTTCCGCTCGCAGATTTGTATTCGTCATCGCACGCTCGTCCTTGATTGCGAGCTGCTCCGCTAATAGAGTACATTGTATCTCAAGCCCGCCACTGACAACCAAAGAAAGCTCTCAGCCGGACACTTATCTTGACAGGGTTCTGTACTTGTTGTACACCTCTGAAGGTATCCCGTGCAAGGTCCAATGATTCTTACTTTGTCTGTTTTCATCGTCTATATTCTATTTTTACAAAAGGTTTTCTGTTCAGTTTACTTTGAATGGGGAATTACTCGCTTATATTTTTATTTTTCCCCTCGAACAATGATGGTGTATTACAAATGTTATCCTAATTTGTAGTTTGGATTATGACTCCTATCTTTATCCTCCGAGTCTTGACTCCAACAAAAGACTCCTATGTTTTTTATCCTCAGAGTCTTGACTCCAATGAAAGACTCCAACGAAAGATTTTGTACGGCGGGTTTTTACTGACGCTAAAGCTGCCGCTTGAAGACCCTACCTGGCTATGCATCCGAGTTGAAGATAATTAGCTTCAACTGTGTCTGCCAGTTTTGTGAAGATCAAGGTTGATAAGAATATCTACTTCCTGCCAAAGCTGAATTAAGGATAGGATGAGACAGTACAGACTAGCAGTATAGTCTTCCCTTTTTTCCCCCTGAAGGGTTATTTGGGAGTTTTTCCTGGTCCGATGTGAGGTTTTGGGGCAGGGATGTCTATGTGTACAGACTGTAAAGCACTCTGAGACAAATTTGTAATTTGTGAAACTGGGCTATACAAATAAACTGAATTGAATTGAATAGTAGAGCAGTAGTAGTAGTATAGTATTATGCAATAAACAGCAACACATTAGGACATTAAAACAAGTGGGATGTGCCAATATTATTAGAGTTTTGGAGCATGTTTTGGATGGACAGATATCGTCTCAATCTGGGTTTGCAGTGCACAAAACAACAGCTTGTTTTAAAGCTACGGGTAGAGACAGTTGCCCAAATGAAAACTCCACATTTCGGGTCCAACACACCAATTTCTAAGCATTATGAAAGACTTTGATATCAACAGTTGACCTTTTCAAGAAGGCTGCTGGATGAATAAAGAGGGAGGCTCTGCAGTCCGCCATAAGCTGCATGGGAACAAGAATATCAGCTCAATGCTCATTTGCATTAAACATAAACAGCTTATTCGGAAGATTATCTATTTTTGGTGCATGGGCACATTTTTTTATTGTTTAAAAAGTTGAACTCACCAAATAAGTAATAACAGTTTAACCAGATTATTATGACACAACAGAAACAAGTGCACACTAAATACTGGTGATAATTCCTAAATGCAAGTAGGGTAGGTCAAAGGGGATCCAAGAAGTCGAACTGTGATGTGAGTTTGGGTGATTGTTCTACCCTCTTCTTATCCTCAGTTGCATCCTGATGAGGCTCCTACACCACAACTAGAGTGCTGTCTTTGACGGAATACCATTAAAGTCCATTTCAAGCCAACCCATGGGGCTCTCAATCTGCGCCTCGACCGCGCAGCCGATCAAGATCAACACTTGTCATGGACAACCGAAGGCTGCAACTGCTAGCCTCACCTGTCGCATCATGTATTGATATACAACCCGCTTAACCAAGGCTGGAACACGGTCTTGATTTATGGGATATGACGCTGGGTCTGAGGGGCACTTTCGGTGCGCTCAACCTGATGCAACTTTTTGGGGTATTGCCTTTGTTCATGGTCTTTTCTTATAGACTTATTGACTTTTCTTATAGAAAGCAATACAAGAGGCAGCAATTAGCTACCTCTAGGAAAGTAAGACATCTGATTATGTCCTAATTGGTGCTGGGCCTACATGGGGTATGTTTAAACCCATCTGATCATCTGTCAATCGCACACTTCTGTCAATATCAACATTTCTACAATAACTATGCATGGCCAGTACAGTATGGTCACATCAGGTGTTGCTTCCTTAAATATTGCGATTCCCTTATCTAATACATAGGATAATATGAATTTCTATTAAACCTTTATCAGATATATTATCAAGATAGGGCAACAAGGAAACATAAACCAGAACATGACCTGTGATGAAGGTCCTTGATTGGATTCATGCCCAGTGTTTTGCAGTTACATGGTAATAAAGTCTCGGTGCCCGAGACCACTGGGCCCCTTTTGTTTGACATTTCAACTTGTGTTAATGCTATTATCCACAGGCAGATACTACAAAAGGTCCGCAACAACAAACTCTGCTTCAGGTGCTTAAAGCCACCCCCCCCCACCCCCCCAGTGTTATCTTCCAATTTACATTTGCTCCATGTGTCTGCCTCGCTTCCATCCACAACACAACACTGTTCATCTATGTCACGTTGAGCCCGAATAGATTTCCTTTTTCTTCTTCTTTTTTTTTCTCCCTCCTTTGCCACCGATGGCTAATTCTGAGCCCGGCGAGGTGCAACAGTGCACGGCCTCTTCCCAGCTAACAAGGTTATTGATCTGGAAACCAACTTCTAAGTATGGGCGCTCCTCAAAAAACACTAACACACTAATTGCTATTTATCCCATACTTTCAATGTGGCACAGTAACTGATGCTCCTTAAAAGATGCAGCAAGACTACTTTAACGTGGCACATCAAAGTGAGGAGAATATGTTAAGAGGGACACTTTGATGAGCAAATTATACTTCAAACAGGCACGGCTCCCTCTGCTCCCTTCTCAAACAACAGAGCACCTGTGTCTCCTCGAGGGAGAGGGGGAAATACGACGACGCGGCGAGAAAATTAATCTCCCAGCGATGGCGGTGCACCCACCCGGGTGATTTCTACTTCTCCCTGCTGAATTTGCGCCAGCCCAACACGCCTGTCCCACATATATATATATATATACGCAGAGCGGCAATCAATTCATCCGCACGCTTTCCAGCAAGACTTCATAAATCTCGACCCTCTGAGCCTCTCCGCGAGACAACACCCCAATAGAGTGGCATCCTCTGGCAGCTTCCTCCCTTCCCTTCGCATTAATCTATCCGTGTGCACCCCTAGGTCATCCATTAACCGCCTCCAGTTTCCGTCTCCACATTTACTGAAGAACCATGCTGCGCGGCAGGCCCCCTCTCCGGCATCGAGCTCGGTTTCGGGGCTTCATCTGCATCGGGGCCACCGAAGAATCTCGGTGTATAATCGGGAAGCGGGGAATGGACCTTCAGGTGATTCATCCATAGGCACCCTGCTTCTCCCAGATGGCATTTCACTGCATTAAAGCCAAATATACTTTGCCGTTACTGCCACCGGCCCATCGCCGCTCTCTCTTTCACGCCGATCGTCCACCGAGATCCATTCGCCCTTTGCCCCCCCCCGTGATGTCACTCCCGCCTACTCTATCCATACAGATTCATGCTGGTGCACATATGAAGGAGGTATTGACATTTAAATCAAGCAGAAGGATTAGCGGGAGCAGACAGCTGCTACTTAAGATAGACACTTATATCCATAAAAGCTAGACATGTATTATAACGCTCCAATATTCAGGTTTTGGTCTGAAATCTACACCGCCGAGAGATGTTGGCTCTATCGTCCCCGCTGTGTGTGTCGTGTTACACATATTGCACGGTCTGCATGATACCTGTGACACACACATACATGAAGGGATCAATGGTATTCCCTGGTGGAAGGTTTAATAATGAAATCTCACATTCATATGTGGCACATGACCCAATATTCAAGCTGTGTGGCTGCCAGCAAGCAGAGTGGCAATTGTCATGGGAGAGTCCGTATTGAACCCGATCAGCGGCACTTTGCATGTTCCAAAGAAATTGCTTTCCATCCAGCTGAAATTACAGACAGTTTACCGGGCGCATACATGATATCGTGTTGGCAGGAGTGTCTGGATTACCCTGTAAATCAGCATGAACGCACATTTAAGCAGTGAGAAAGTATGTTTTTATGTGTTGCTATGTATGTTCACATAGCAAGCCCGACTCCCAGAAATGACACTCGTGAATTCATTTGCAACAGCGGATGCATGTTTTGAGAGAAACAGCGACAGTTAATGCTTTTTTCGACCAACGTATGAATTTCTTCTATTTAAATGAAGGTATTCGCAAAAAATGACAATTGTTCATACACATTGTATCAGAAATAGATTGACTCCTCTACAATGTCCGCTTGCAGCAGCTAAAGCATGATTACTGTCTTTATGGTTATCTGGAAGAACTATACAAGGTTGTCGAAAGTTATGGTTCTCATGTTTCTCATATTTGCTATAGCTCATGGGGGAGAGTGGTCTGTCCCGAAACCACAAGGTATCCGGTTCAATTCCCACTCTCACTATTAGATTCATGTCGAAGTGTCCTTGTTCAAGACACCCCACTGCTCCTTAATAACTAAGGATGGGTCAAATGCAGAGAGGAATTTCCCCACAGGGATCAATACAACTGTAAATGTCTTATTTTCATATAAATACCATTTTTTTAAATACTTTTCATATCATATAGTATATATTCTATCACCATTTTATATATTTACCTCCATCAGTTACCTCTCTGCATAGTAGTTTTACATTATTGCCGTCAGTGGAATTTATATATTCTTAGTTATATTTTATCTTTTTACTTGTGAATTGATCAAGTAATTAATCACTTGTGTCATGAACTAAAAGACAGGACAAAGACCCTGAGGTGTTATGAATCCCACGGATCCTTTCATTACTTATCACAACCTGTAGCCACATGTTCCCTCCTGAACCCATCCCCACCCCCACCCCTCTTATATACATGCATTGTGATGCATTGTGAACAGTCAGTGTGTTAACATGATGGTATAATTCGAATCTTGCTTTAGTCGGACTATGCTATCTTTTGGGGGATCTGCTATTATCCCAATATACATGGCAGGGAGTAATTCGAATCATTGGCCGAATTCGATTTCAATCCGACTAAGCCAGTTATTCGAATGCATGTAACCACGGTCAGTGACTCTTCAGTGCATCCTTGGGTAGACTCTTAGTGACTCTATCTACCGGTGCCTCTGACAAATGATTTCATATAGGCAAGTTATACAAAGTATAGAGTTTTTCTTCAATATTCCTCATTTCAGCTTAAAGCGACTCAACAAAAGGCAAACAAACGTGCCACCACATCCGAACCTGCCGTTTCAGTGTTTCACAGATTACACGTGCTTGTACTGGAGGAACCGTGTGCATGTGAACATTGAACAGAATGTCATGTCGCAGGATGACGGAATCTGGGAGGTACGTGTATCCTTACAGCAGTTAATAAAAGAGGCATTACATTTTCATCACGGTCGACAAACAAGGGAAATTTATTTTTTCCGACGGTGCGGCTGCTTCAAGCTCATTGTCTACCCAGAATAACTGAAAAACATCTTTGGAACATGTAGAAATGTACGAACTGTATTATGAAGACGTATAGCGGCTACGTTCTCTGGTGCACGGCGTCTTTTATGAATACATTTACAATGGGTCAACAAAACTACTTTGTTAGGCTCCGGGAAAGATTATGATTTGGGTTGATAAGTATGTATGTATGTATACGCTCGGCACGTGAAATGGAGGCAGGTTCTCAAACGTGTCCATGTTTCTAAAATTAACTCTGCTATGTCACCGTCTCTTAACTATTAGTTTCTTTTAATTTGTCTTGTTCTACGTTTGTTGTTGTAACTATGAGTTTTATGTGTTGTTGCCAGTCTTGTCCAGGTCACCCTCGAAAAATAGTAAAAAAAAAAAATCTCAATGGGTTTTCACCTGGTTAAATAAAGGTTTAATAAAAAATAATAAAAACGGTGTGAGTAAAGAACAGTAGTTACGCATCAGAACTCAGGAACAACTGGTTAAATGAGATTCGCTGAATGAATATCCTGTGTCCACTGTCAAACTGTCTTTAAACTTGATATCAGTTGCTCTGAGTGTCTAATGTTGACGCAGTTTGGTTTGGTAGTAAAGAACTCGGTGCATCTCGTACGATCCGATCACTAAAAGGTTTAACGGTATAAGACGCCAAAAGACACTGAGCAAGTGTTGGTTGGTAGTGAAAACGGGTTTCTCGAATCACATCTGTCAAAATATGACATTAGCAGTTCGTCATTTCTAAGAGACAAGGCTGCACATTGCCACATCCTCATCCTGATTTAAGAGTCCGACGTTACTCTCTGGTACGTTAGCATGCAAACATCACACGGGTGTGATTTATCTTTTTTCTTTAGTTTACCAATATTCTAACAAGGAGGAAGCCAGAAGTCGAAATGTATTTTTTGCGGCCCGTCCATAATCCGTTGTTGAGTCGGCGGGCGACGCCAACAGTGTCGTTTGTTGCTGTTATTGTGTGCTTTTGTGAAACAAACACAGGTGTGACAAAGAGGCTGATCCTGACATCGGTGAAGAGGATAAAAAATAAATAAAAAAATAGCACATCTGTTGTGGGTCATAGCGCTGTCAAGCAGACGGACCATATGGGCTGCTTCTGCTCAGCGCCAGCCGCACCTCAGCGCCACTAATCTGACAGAAGTGACACCTCTGGAGAGGCTCTGAGCTATGTTTTAATGAACATTGTACGTTATTAAACTCATTATGTCTAGACTCTCCTTGCCACTAAGTCTCGATGAAGCCCCGCGCCTCCATTGTTTGCCCCCCCTCCCCCCCTCGCGCTCGCCTTGCATGCATATGAGCGAGCGTGCGGGCGTGCGAGCATCTTTAACCTTAAGAAAACAACACGCTCCGTGATCAACAGCCTGCGTCGCGTTGGCTTCTTGCAGATTGCACCGTGTCGGGGAGTAGCTTGGACCAGTTTTCTTCTTGAACCTTTAGGCATCAGATGCAAATGTTGGTATTTCCTAAACAAAGTGCTGGAGACTCGCGATGAGAGGCGCATTAGTATTCACAAGCAGATGCATGGAAATGCTTATTTTATACCGTGTAAACAAATCACGCCAAGCCTGACTTGCTTTATTACTGCATAAAACATTTGATCAGTGTCATTAGCCCGTTGGGATGTGTCTATACATTAGAGGATTTAAGGGAGAAATAATTACCCTAGCGGATTGGTCGATTCTGGCTCCGTCTGACACCCTGTATGGATTTTCAAGTGGAACCTTCCTTGTTGTAATTATCTTTGCAAATTAAAAGACATTAGCAGGCGTCTTGCTAGTTGTGCAGGGGCATATAACTTCATTAGCCCAAAAGAGGGAATCAGCACTACCGAATGTGTAATTTGCGGTGATGGATGTATCGGGAGTCGATTTCGTCGGACCCGAGTCCCGACGGAAAACGTGTGCTGCATCGCAAACACGGGAAACAGACAGCGCTCCGTCTCTGAAGAGCAGACAGAGATATGACGCAATACCAATACGGGAAAACAAAACTGTGAAAATGAGGAATAAAAAAGGAATTTGCGGTACGGCTGGATGCCTTCTCTGTTGGTCGATTATGTTGATTAACTCGCTCCTATAAATTGTGAGCATTCCGGCCCTAAAATGAAGCTCTTATCCTGATTGTTTGCATAAATTTCGATGCGACTCGGGACTTTTCACACTGGGTGAAAATTAAACCCAGCAAGCTAGATCGAGTTGAAACTGCACGGGCTCGCCTTGAGAGAGAAAATCCCACAGATTGCCCGTTGCTTTCTATTTTTGAAGGAGACGTATTAATGGATGCGTCGATTCGAAATATAACACCGGTTTCGTCATATTTCACACATCAAACGCCTGGCTGTATTTTTGGTAGCCTCCCTGAAGATTGTCTTACTATCTCCATTTTTATTTTTTGCATCGTCTTAAAAGAAAGAAATAGACTTAAACGGGGGTTGCACCAGTGATTTACTGAATCAAGGGTCTAAATGAGCTTCAACAGCAATTAATCTTGCGTCGTTCTCCCCCTTTTTCCACATGCTCTCGCCTCCTTTGTCAGCACATCTGAGTGAGACTGTTGGCTCCTGGCAGTTTCGAGCAGCTCCTCAGTGCTGTTGGGACTCTGAGCTCTGATCGCTTCCTCTCAGACCTGCAGTCTGTTAATGAGAAAAAAGAATCCTTGGAACTCCTGAACCGATCACACAAAAATCTCTGATTTCACCCTCCTTTGTTCCTGTTCAGAGTATCGGAGCAAATTACACTTGTGTATCAGAACAAAAGACCTTGTATACTCCTAGAAATAGGGTAATTTCTTTGCATTGGCATTACTGCTAAGAGTAGTCCAAAGAGAAAGAACATTTGGTAGCATATTGCATCCCTACTTTCCTGGTATGTTACATATTGTGTGATTTATTCACTATCTGCTTTATGTCTTCTATCTAGAAGTGGAGAGGATTAAACCGGGCGCTGCCCTCAGCTCTATAACCAGCAAAGTGCTTGAAAGTTAAAGGCAGACATATGGATGGCAGACCGGCAGAAAAAGCCTTCTATTTTAAGCTTTGAGTTGTTCGGGCTTTAAGTGGCGCATTTGTTAGTTGTGCTTTTGTTGTTGTTGAAAGGCCTGCGCGAGCTTCGCCGACTCCCTGTTTGATATTGCTGATACGAGTCAGAAACAATTGCGTGTCGCCGGGCATCAAGATATTGATCAACAGCCAAGACGGAGGCGCTTTATAGCTGGACATTCACTTTGATACTGTATTTTTAGCAGAAACTTTAAGTGTGATTCATAACCGGCAGCACAAAAAGCTTTCTACTGACCTTAACGACTGGAATCCTGGGTCCTCCCTCCACCGGCGTCCAAGGTCGTGGCCTCCAACACGCCCCCTTTCCTCATGCGCATTCGACTATGTTCACAATTGCATGCAAATTAAAAAAGGAATTGCCTTTGTAACAGCTTTCAGATAATGCAAATGTGTGCATTTGTAGTGTTCTGCTCACAGGATTGTCCGTCCCAGTTCTTTTTGCATCAATTATATCCAATGAAGTGTGAAACGTTATGATTCCCGACCCTCTCGGCTTGTGATCCCTTAAATTTAAAAGTCAAGCGTAAATAAGATGTTTATGTCTTATGACAGCACCTCCGGCGTTACTGTTGGCCATGACCTTTTTGGTTGTGTGTACTGTAACTTGATTCGTTGCCCGTGTGGGTGGGCAAATAGTTGAGGAATTCGCCGATGCTCGATCCAAATTCATCCCAGCATTCTTTACGTTACCTCACACATTAGTCAATATGTTAGTCCTTGTTATGAGGTAATATACAGAGTGCAGGAGTTACAGCCCCATTAAAAAGAAACAGCAGACTCCTAAAGGTAGAATCCGGCAAGCCTCAACGCGGGAGGTGGACGTAAACTACCCGAGCTCGCCAGGGATTGAGTGGAATTGACCTAATCTGAGTTTGCCACACAGACCCAAGCCGTCTTTGGAAACTGGTAAGGGAAGGCACTTTACAAGAAGTACTCAGAAGGTGATTGGATGAAGCATCCGTCAATCAAACTCTTTTTGATTCGGGGGTAAGAGTGAAAACACAAACACGTGGGATAAGATGGATTCTGGCGTTGCGGGCGATCCTCGTGACATTGAATACAGCAGCTGCTATGCAAGGGACGAACTTCCCAGTGCGATGGGACCTCGAACATGTTGAATGTTGGGTGGCAAGCAATATATCCAAATCTATTCATTCAACATTTTGGTGGGACAAACAGAGGATGTGAAACAACAACACGTCTGATGAAATACTGCTCACAGTTGACATACGGATGTATATCAGCCCTATGAGATTGTGTCCTCACCATGCAATACCATATGGTCGTAATACAATGATATAATAGTGTGTTTCTATCTGAATAATGCTTAGGAAGGAAACAGATCCAGTTATTCAAATCTAAAAAGTACAGTTTGAAGAAGCCTAACTCTGCCATACTAAATTGTGTTTGCTTTATCAGTCCTGTGCTTGCGACCTGTTGTGGGGGGTGGAGAACCACATCTCTAGGTCTCGAGGCGGCCAATACAATCTCGTTTATATTCCTGCCTTTCGAGCAACAGCAATAATCTGAATCAGATTTGGTTGATGGCGCAATAATACTCATACATGGTTGACGATACCGAGCTCCTCTCCCACTCCGGCCCATTGTAATGTATTGACATCATGAGAAGAGAGGCTGATGTAAATATGGTTCCTGGGAGGAAGAAGAAAAAAAAGTAGAGCAATAAAAAGGCAGAGACGGAGCTGCAGAGGGTGAAGGGGCCGTTTCGTCAGATGGACAAAGAATGAAAGAGAAGTCTGTGGCGGTAAGAGTGCAAAATGCTTCATAGCCTCCGGGGTGTGTGTGTGCACGGCTGAAAGAGACAGCCTAATGGAGGTTCCCTGTGAGGACTGTTGACAGTCTATTTGCTTCAACCCGAGTAAGCGGCCCTCCATACAACCACTGAAAGCAGGTGCACTGTAAAAGCCTGAACAAGAGGGGGTGGGGGTGGTGGTGGTGGTGGTGATGGGTGGTGCAAACAAATACCTCCTAATCAAAGGCAAATATACACATCTAATGAGCCTGAAGTGGTCTCATTTTCACCTCCCGAATGGAGCCGCACAATGACCACGCTGCACTAATTATCGTTGGGCAACGCAGTGGGAGAGAATGAGCGAGACAATGAGGCGGAGAGTCTCTCAGCATGAGAAAGCCAAAGCATTCGGGGCCTTGCTTTTAGCAATAACACTTTGGGAAGCCTCGGCGCCACTAACAGCCGTAGTTTATGTTTGTTCCCCAGCGGGACGCGGCGAGTACGCGTCCGAGCTTTTTGGCCATCAGCCTTTATTTAATTTTTTTGTATTTCGAATGTGGCTCACGTACCGGGACAGTGACCTTGGGATTTGGTGAGAGAATTAAAAGGGCCCACTTTGATGCCACTGCATGGACACAGGACTCATCTTTTGGACATCCATAATGCATGAAAATTAAGTTTAAAAAAAGTGGATATTGAAAATTAGATTTGTTAGATGTTTTTTAAAATGTATAGCAAAACCACGGTCTCTTCTCTCTGCGTATAAAATAAACCTCAGAGATTTACGCCCGGTACGAAGCGTGTAAAGGTTTACCGGGCCGCGCGGCTGCCTGACAGGTACGCCGTCTCGGCTAACCGCTGAGGAATAATGCAAAAAAAAAATTGCCGGTTGGCGACATTGCTTCCCCGAACTGCCTCGGAAGCGAGGGTGCGCAGCGAGATAGCGACTGTCGTTCCTTTAAGGACCCCGTGGATATATATTCCAAGAGGAGCTTTCTATTTTCAGGCGAACCAGAGCTGAGCTAGCTTGCATGCTAGTCGGCGCAGGATGCCAGAAAACGCCGAGCTCCGGCTGCGCTACGAGTCCTGCCTCTTCACTTTTCACTATTTCCACTTCACACTTCTGCTGTAAAAAGCAACGAAGAGCTTTGTAGAAAGTAGAGAAACGCTCCAGATGTCGACCGATGAAAGGAATGCGATTGATAATTCATCTGAAATTCAAGGAGAGCTAAGCTAGTCATTTCTCCGCTGTGAGCGCGGAGAGACCTTGTGAGATCTTTTTGAAGGATTCTTTTTCAACGCGCTTAAAATATCTTTTTCCAGCTTGTTTTTCTACAGAAGTGGATCTGCACCACGGCCTCGCTAATGCGCCGCAGTTTCACCGCCAAAGTGCACGCACCATAGCGAAGTCCGGTCACTCCCACAAAACAGCAAAAATAATTCCAAGACAACGGTTGCGCTGGGAGACAGGATCCTCTTCGCCCTGGTGCTTTTTGTGTCGACTGTGCAGAATACACAAGATGCATGTAATATGGACCCAGAGGTGAGGCGTTCATTCGTTCATCCCCTCGTTGACTCAGCAGGACATCGGGAAAAAAAAAAAAAAAAAAAAATTACATATTTTGACACAGAGTCACGCCCAACTTTATTGATTCTCTTGTGTTCGTTGTGCGTAAGTAACTGATGAGCGGGTAGAAACAGGAGGAACAAGAGAAAACACGTGCAGTCGTTTCACGAGGGGGGGAGGGGCAGCAGCAAATCCTTCAAAATAAAAGACAGAATGTGTCCATGCCCTCTAGAGCAGAAGTTCTCATCTTTTTTCTTTCAGTGATATTTTTCAAGTAACATTATTTTTGGTTGGGAAAAAAAGATGTAATACACAACGCTGTGCCATCAGTGTATTATGTATTATAGAATATATATAATACATTTTGAATTTAATATTCATTAAATAACAATGTTTCTAAGGATTGTTGAACGCACGGCAATTTAAAATACGCATTTATTTTAAAGCGCCCATACCCCCATTTGAGAAGCATTGCTCTAGAACACAGGTAGAAGCTCGAAGTTTACTGTTGTCAAGCCACTAATCGGCATTTCTAAGCACCTTCTTTTCCCAGCAGCCCTCAACAAACGGAAGCAAACAGGCAAAAAGCTATCGAATTTATTTGAACGGCGCCTCACATCTTACTGGAGGTGTGAAAGCTTCCTATATCGGGTAATATAATAATGAATAGCATAATTGGCTGTGGTACATAACTGAAAAAAACACACCAGCTGTCTCTCATCTTAGGTTGTTTATCATCACAGTATCTTTCATAGGCGTGAGACATAGAGATCAAGAAGAAATGTAAACAACAATAGGAATACGTTATTGCCTTTATCTTGTGATCTTTCAATGGATCGGATGATACATCTCGCTGAGAAATAGTTAACAGGAAAAGAATAAAAAATATATAAACACAGCAAAATGCACAAAGGCTTTTCTCTTGCACGTCTTTCTAATTATTTGCTAGAATGAGATTCGAGGTAGTTTTACCTTGAAAACTATTCAAATGAGGCCACTATTTTACTGGTAAACTTCTCCCGTGAATGTGCACTGGAGTGACGACCAAATCCTTTTAGTTCATCCTGGATTCACAACTCGGAAAGAAACATTAAAATGAGCTTTATTTCTTTATTTTGGCTTGAATTTATCGTGATAGTCCTCTCATAAAGATACGGGATGGAGGCAGAACAGCGTGTGACGCAGGTAGGCCAGGCTTTGGTTTTCACAGCTGGCTTGGGGAAACAGCCAACAAGCCCCCTAACAGCCTTTTGTAAATCTATCACCATTGATGGCATCAATTGGGATGACAATGTCTTGGCCACCCTTAAAAAAAAAAGAAAAGCACTCCATTAAGGGATATTAAATGCCTTTTGAAACTTTAATCATGTAACTAATTAGATGCATTTGGGTTTTTAATGATCCTCATCTGATATTAATTAATCTCTCAACCCATGTTCCTCTATTTAAAAAATATATAAATATTATTGATGACTCTGGTCACACTCTACACTGCTGAGATCTATCCTATCCACATATGATAAGATTATCCAAATTAGGAAACCATCTGGTTCTCAGTGCTGGGCTCTTTCAAGTTATTTATTTTTTAAACCGTTCAAGAATACAAACAGGGAGGAAAAAGAGAGAAAACTCAAATTGCATCCTATGTGGGCAACAATATCATTAGCTGAATAATGTGAAAAGATTGAATGTTTTCTAACCCTAAAAGTTGTCCCGATGCATTATGTGTTTGACATTAAAGTGGTGCTCGGGGAGCCCGAACCCAATCAATCTCTGTAAGGCAGTGAGAGAGAAGCCAATTGCTTAAGTGTTCAGATTGTCTGATTGGAGTCCCAGGTGACCCGGCTGCCAGTAATGAGATATAATATGTGCCGCCCTGGGAGAATTCTATTCACAAAACGCCTGGGGAGGGAAGAGTCGTGGTGGTATTTTAAATCTAATTGGAGAGACTTTGGTACGGAATAAAAGGAGGGGACAAACTCGCCATGAGTGTGACACAACGAAGCGCAATTGAAAACAGTCCCACAATTCCTTGTTGTTTTATTTCCCCCCTTCAGATCGATGTCATAGTTGAAGGAAAAGAAAGCCTGCTGATTGGACGGGAGCTGGTATCCATTTGAAGAGGGTGTTGCTTCAGTTCATTGCATCATCGTCTTTTACACCTGCAGTTTACCAGGGTTCAGGAGCACAATCATTTGTCTTATGTCATGGAAAGATGAAGTTATACATATATAGAATGCAAACAAATCATCGGTGACCTCTGACCCGTGACGGACACAAAGTTAAACCTGCTCTTTTATCTGTATGCAGGTGCTGACAATTCCGTGTTTTACAATAACCATTTTTTTTTTAACAGACACAACTGATCGTGATAACTCATAATATGTTATAATAACTCATAACATTTAAGTTGAAAGACTAGTTTGGAATTTGGGGGTAAGAAATCATTTTTTGTACTGATGAAGCCGGTTGTGACGTGAGATTAAATAATAGTCTACCAGAGGCCATGCCTGTTTCCAGGTAACTTTAGAGAAAACATTTTAGACACTGTCAAAGAGGCGGCCGTAAGCTATCCATTAATTTAGACACAAGTCAGGACCGACAGACCGCCGGGCCTTTCGCATCGCTTCTGAAGCGATCCAGAACCGTGTTCCTGTCTCTCCTCCGAGGCCCACGTCGCCCCTCTCCGCCTCGCCACTCGGTCCGTACACCCTGTGGCAACGTCGCACCGTGGGAGTGTGCTCTTCAAATCAATTTATATTCATCCGCTTCTGTTGAGCCAGGAGTAGACATTTCTCAGATGTTACAGCTCAAGCGACTTTTTTTTCCAAGGCCCCCCCCCCCATACCTCCCCGTCTTTTCATTCCGCTCTCCAGCATCCGTGCTCGCCACGTTTGTTGTATTCAAGGCATGAGCACGGGCGCAACTGTCACACATACCTGATTTAAATGCATCTCGGTGGGACTAAGAGAAAAAGAAAAACGACCGTGGTTCCTCGTCTGGCTGAGAGAGAGAGATAGAGAGAGAGACTCAAATGTGCAGAGTGGCTCTGCGGGATGGATCAAGTGCATGTTTCAGGATCTCATGGCCCTTTTGGGGTGGGGCATGGGGGACTTTGCGTGGCAAGACTGTAGATGATGTAACAAACAAGGGGGGGGACGGGGGGGGGGCAGCGTTCGGGGCCTGCACATTAACCGAGTCGTGCTACCGGCCAAAAGGATTAGCCCCGAAGGAGTAGAAATCTGTCGTTCAAAGGCCCCGACATCCAATTAACTCGTAGGCAAAGGAGCAGGAGCTGAGGTTCTGGAGACCAATACCAGAGCAGGGTTTTTTTGGCAAGGTTTTAAGGTCATCCCGTTACACAGCAACCTTTTCATTTTCAGAGTTAATTAGTTTAATATTCTGGCATCACATTATCCGAGATCTAGCATTTTAACAGACTAGAAGTATTCCTTCATATGCACAGCACACTCAGTATCAGGGTCCATCCACACATGAAGATCATCAAACATGAATTTTCATATCCCTGAGAGCCGTGTTTGCGGGAGCACTTATGAGATGATAATAACATTTTTAAAAACCCGGGCACAAGCTCAGCTTGCCTCGCAGTCTAGGAGTTGAACTTCTCTCTAAGTGGACTGATTTTCAACCTTGAAAGATCCGCCTTGACGGAGAAAAGATTTGAAACACGGAGAGATGAGAGGCGAACGCAAAAGAGGATCCTTGAGACTGTCTGGGTTTCATATCGTGGGGGCGTGTCTGTGTGGAGGTATCATATACAAAAATGATGTTAACCTGCTATGTATGAGAGCACCGATGTAGAGATTCTTCAGAACCAATCCACACTTGTTTTGTTCCCTCACAGAGAGCAATGTCCTTGGCTATCACACCTTCATTTTGTCCTCGGTATATCACGAAAGGTTTAATACCTGATCACATAAATGTTGACAGCCTACTCAAGCATTTACAGACCTTTTCATACCAGCTGCTAGCAGCATGCAAACACTCTCTGCTGGGACCCGCAGCCACCATCTTTATCGTTATTTCCATGGCGTTACGTCCCGCGACTGAGACGGCTCTGTTCCAGAAAGAGGGTGGAGCTAAGTCTTTCAGGTTTGGCACGCCTGGAGCAACACCACCTGGGAGGCATCTCCTAATCAGTGGGCGGGGCTTGTATACACCCTGAAAGCAAGCGTCTCGCTCTCGCTTCACCTCTGAGCGTGACCTTTCTGTGGCATGGTGCCTAAGTGTAGGCCACCATTTGTGTGTTTTGGGGTCAAGCTGTGTAGGGTCCTCTGACATTTTTGTTGTGCCTGTTTTCTCCTGTTTTGTGGTCAGTCAGGGAGCTCAGTCTTGTTTTTCTTTTATTCTGTGGTAGGTCAGTGGGGTCTTTTGTTTTATTGTGTTGGACTTTGAGACCCTGACTCCTTTTTTTCCTTCTGTTTTAGTTTACCTTTTTTAAGCCTTAACTGTGCTAATAGATCCTTATTTGTTTACGCATTTCACCTTATTGTTCGCCTCCTTTGTCCCCCCTTAGCTGTATCCCTTATTATTATTATATTATTATACAACCAAGAGGCCGTAACACGTGGCTTCCAGGAGATGACAGTCAGCAGCCTCGACGTCATTGGCTGGAAATGACGAGGCCTTTGTTGATTGGACAAGAGGAGCTGCTGGTCTGGAAAGTATTCAAGGCTTTTGCGTGTGTGTGTGATAGGACATGACATCCCTGGTTAAACACAAGGAAATAAAAAAAATTGGGCTTCAGCTTCATACAATTGGTATATTTTTAACCGCACTACAAAAGCCACACTGGCGACTCCCAGGATAAACCTCCTGGTCTGAAAAGGGTCCATACACCTGCATTTGTCCTAATGTCTATCAGAGGGTTACTCTTCTAGTTGCAAAAAAATAAGTCTTTGAGAAAATTACCCTCCTGCACTCTTAATTCATAAACATATTTGACAGCCACACCTTAGTGGATACAAGGACAGGAAAACAGGAACAGAAAATACATGGAAAACTCTGGATTGTTTTGATGAAAACATAACACACATGAGTTTCTGGTCTCATTCTCTAGTAGCTAGTCTTCTTTAATACAGCACATGATGTTCATTTTTGTAAATTATTGTCCATTTAGAGTAAAATATTCAATATAGCAGGGTACGCTTTAGGGCGGGACTACCTTATGATTGACAGATGGCTACCCCCCTTTTCAGGTCCCCATCATGTGTACTGAGCCCCACCCTCCACTTCTGGATGCCAAAAACAAGATTTGCGGCTTCAGACCGACGGTCCACTAACATAATTAAATAAATAATATGAAGGCATTAGATTAAAGTGAAAACATAAGAACTGAAACTTAAGCTTATTATACTAAACCAATAGGCAGCTCTTTCTCCACTAAGTTGTACAAGAACGAAACGGACACAAAAACCTTTTATACTCGATAAGCATACATCAGTTTTATATTTGTTTACCACTTTATTTTTATAGATTTTTTTTTTTTTATTGCGAAGTGAACTACCCATTTGAATAGCTAGGAGGCAAATGAGTCAGTGACTTATACATTATCGCAACAGTTTTTAGACAAATTATAAAGGTGCAACTTAATAACAATCGGATCAATTTACAGTTGTTATTACTCTTTAGGTGTGAGCACTCTTGAGTTTATTCTCTTTTCACACAGCACTGCAAACGCATGGCTTTCTTCTGGTGATTGACGGGACATTTCCCTTCTAATTCGAATCAACTGGCACATACCTTCATTTACGAGATCAATGGCCTTCATAATTTTAAGAACAAGGTTACGAATAATCCTGCTTTTCAAAAACATGTCGTGAATCTGAAATTTACCTTTCATAAATGATTTCTTATTAACATATTTAAGAATATATGGTTATGTTGATTTCATGGCTAAAACAACACATCAAGTAAATATAATTTTAAATCAAAGCATGAGTTAGAAAGTAGATTGCTGCGATATACAGTAAGTTCTGTGCAGGGAACACACCACTTAAGTAGCCTGGAAAGGAAATGCCATCCTGGACTAGTATATTTCCCAGAATAAGATAAATAGGCAAGAAAAATAAAATAAAAAGAGTCAAACGGACATCTGAGTGACTCGCATGGAAATGTCAGCCAAAGATGTCCAAAGAAATAGCAGCACGCAACAACGTAGGATTTGTATATGTACCAAGCAAGAGAAAGTTCAAACAGTGCTAAAGGTCATTGCAGTGAGTGGAGACCAACTAGATGACATCTGACAGTATGCTAATTATACTGAGCCGGCAACACCACTGCAGGGGAGCCCCCCCGGTCAAGGGGTTTCACAAATCTACTGTAAAGCTCTATGCTGTATTTCACTCTTAGCGTAAATGTATATGAAATGTATAACGTTTTTATTTTGGGACTTTTAGTATCTTTTGCTATCCCTTGACTGGTTATCTATGACCATCGCCAGGTAAGGTTTAAATAATTGGCCTTACATCAAATATCTTCCAAAGAAATTACATTGTCAGTGTGGTTGTGTTTCCAACCAGCTCCAAGAGGTTTTAAATTCAGATGCTATTTCGTCAACAATAAATCACTTGCAGAAGCTATTTGTATTTATCAAATATGTTGCAGAATACCTTAGAATACATTTCGTTTGAAGGCTTTCATAAACAAGGCCAAATAAAACCGTTTCGTGACCAACAAAAAGGCGGAAAACCTCAGTAAACATCCCATCTCTGTCGGTAGTCTTAATTAATCTGTCTCTTCAGAGTGCAATACATTAATTGAAGTAAATTATAAAAAGCTTGACTACTCTTTCAAAATTGCCTACCATTTTTTCCTTTGTTGATGAAAATAATATATATATATATATATATATATATATATATATATATATATATATATATATATATATATATATATATTTGAAATCCCCAAGCAGCAGACACTTGTTTATCGTCTAACAAATGCAGCAGAGTGCATTAACACAGTTGGTCTTGTTGTCCAAGGTGCTATTGGTGGGCCAAGTTGTCACGTACAGCTTTAATTGAGAAACAAGTTATTTATACTGCAACATAACTTTGGGTAGAGGGTAAACTGTTGTTTTGAATAATGGAGTGAGGTTTTTTTCAGAGAAGAAGATCAAGACGGGATCAGTGTGGCAGTCAGCCATCTCTCCCACAGGAACACACGGGGGGGAAAAAAACAACAAAGTGTCTGTTAATTTTCTCGCTGACTGACGCCTCCGGGGTAGAACAACATTTCCAAACGCCTACCCTGGAAGTGTGACCTTGGGCACTGTCCTGGTACTTAGACAGCGATGGAAGCGAAACAGCTTTTGCATACCAAGAGAGGTGCCTTCTTGTTTTCAGTCCAGCGGGGAGCAATATAATAGCAGACTGGAGCAGGTCGAACCATCCCCTCCTCTCCGACTTCCCCTCTTGTTTACTCGGTCCTGAACACCTGCTGTCTCTCAGCCTGTAAAATTAGAGGTTGCAACAGGGGAGCAGTGTAACGTATGTGTGGGAGTGCCGGCACGGCGATAAGAGCCCTTCCTTCCCTATGTTTCTCTCTTCCGTCTCTCAGCAGAGACTTCAGAAGCCCTACTCCCGAAGCCCTACGCGCCACATCTGCCGAAACAGATGAACGAGGACGCGTCCGCGGTGACAGACTTAAGCCTTCACACCTCCTAGTTAGACATGTATCTATTAGTTGGACATCTGCTGGTGAATTTCAGTTTAGGCTGTGAGCCGGAAGTTAGATGAGGAGAAATTGTTAAAAATCGTCTCACTTGCGTAAGGACCTTCGAAGAGTGTTCCATCTGTCACCTGCCTATCTTTTGCACCTATCTATCCATCCATGCCCACCCTTGAGTTCCACCTGTACTAGCACATAATTGTATGTGTTAAATGTACTCATTCACTCTCACCTTCAGGCACTTTAGCGATTTCAATTATTTAACCCATTGTACTGGGTTTTGTTAGCCTGATGTCATACTCATAATTGTAGTCTGAATGTGAGTCTGATACCTCTCCGTTGGGCTATGATTATGGTGCGTGTTTCAACCGAACCAGGAAAGAAAATGCCTCTTCGCTCAATTGGATAGAGCTACAACCAATCAGAGCAACGTAGTATGTGACATATTTTAAGCGACGCATAGTTGTTGAACTCAACTGCACGCACGCTGGAAGAAGCAAGCGCCTTTTTATGACGTGGTTGGTTACGTTACTGTTGATCGTATGTCCGTCATCGTATAAAGCCCGCCCTGACAATTTGATTGGTCCGGCAATTTCTGTCCGCAGATAATTTCTCCCCAATGGAGCGATGCCAGACCCAACTTCCCGACTTCAAATGTTGAGGAACGGTCTCGTATCCAGGCTAGGGTTTTGTAAGATCAGTAATATTTGAACATCGTTTATAGGAACATCTGAACAGATCTTAAATATAAATCCACTTAAGCCTGACTCACAGAACAAAATTAGCCTTTGTCAGGATCTGGAGTTTGTGTTTCGTTTTATGTCTTGTTTTGAAGTCTGTCAAGAACGGCCGCGGATGTCGCAAAGAGAGAGGACCCAAAAGCCGACATGATGCAAAAAACAATATTTAGTCTTGAACTAAGAACTATGATCTTAACTACAAAACCGGACGACAAAAAACGCGGACCAAACAATACGAAGCCACACCGGGAATGAGACAAACAGGGTTTACATACACAGGCAAGGTGAGAGGTGATTGGACAATGGGGAACAAGACACAGGTGGACACAATGAGGGCGGGGCTTAGCAATCACACAGGAGGAAACAATCAGGATCACGGCAGACAATCACAGGGAGACAAGATGACAGACTTCAAAACAAGACATGAAACGAAACACAAACTCCAGATCCTGACAGCCTTGCTTTAAAAGGTAGAACATGAACCAAATGCAAGTAAAAGGCTAATTCAAACTTTCAAGCTAAATGTAAAACATTAACACTGCCGACGAGCCGTTAGCTGGTAGTTTGGTAAAGCGTTTTAGTTTTGTGGAACACAATCTTCTGGCTTTCCATTTAGTACCATCAGTAGGTATAATCCTTCACTTATCAGGTGACGTATATCTCAAAGAATCAGAATTGTTTTATTGCCAATTATGTTTCACATACAAGGAATGTGTCACGGCTCGAGGTGCATAGCATTGGACAAAACATTAAACAATTCATAACCATCAACACAGTGCAACAAATAAGTGACTTATTACATTTACAATAAATAAGGAATAATATAAAACAAAGATAACAGTATTTTAAACTAGTGCAATGTGAAGGGGCAATTGTATTTAAATATGAAGTATGAGGGGATGTGCAGGGGTAAGTCCGTTATGAAATTGTATTAGATGGATAATGTAACGGTGGAGATGGAGGCACAAGGTTAAAATTTACAGGAACAACCAAACTCTAAACCAAACTTTTGTCTGACATTTCTGGTTTTGTGTGAGCTATCTTGACAGCTATTGGCTGGATTGGCACAACGTTTGGTACAGAGTGTTCTGACAAAATAACTTCTAATGACACCATCAGGTCAGTTTGTCCGGTACTTCGGTCAATGAGAAATTATCTTTGTGTCTAGTGCTAACTGGCAAATGGTGTGATCAATATTTAAAATAAGACTGAGCATCAGCAGTTGTCACTATTGTGAAACTCAACTTATGATACAGGGTATATTGTGCACCATTAAGGAATTAGAGTTTTTGTTAGAACCCCTCCCTCCCCTGATGTGATGTATATCTTGAAGTTAACATCAATCTAAAGTAAACAAATGCTACTTTGAATAAATCCACTTCTGATGATATCAGCCGATTGAATGGGCTTTGTGAATTAAGTCTGGAGAATTGTAATCCACTTATAACGCCCATTAATTAGGCTGATATCAATCAAAATTGATATCAGTGTTTTAAATCTTTTCAATGTGAAAAACAGAAACAGGGCAAGCATTGCCAAAGTGGAATAATGAGAATTTCAATGTGGTGTTATGTTTCATATGACCATCCAATTAAAATCAAAAAACACTTAAAGCTATTTATAGTTGGAAATTAAATGAATTCAAAAGCTTGGTATCTTTAATGGTGGCGTTTTATTTCATTGTCACAATGCCAACTTTTTGTGCCATTACCACTTTTAATTTGGAGGCAGGCATGAGTCTAATTTCCTTGAAAACATGCCTTCTAAATATTGTATTAATCTAAAATTAAGCCCAAGCAAACTTCAGTAGACATGACTTGCCATAAGTACGTTACGCATAGTTTTTATCGTCTAACATTCATTTAGTTATATCCACCCGGGCTCCCATATGCCTATAGCTTCAGATGAGATGGCTGCGTTTTTTAAACATGCAACGCTCAAAGTGCAGAGCATCAGTCCTATGTATGTATGTCTACTTCTCATAATGAGGAGTGGGGTTGTGTGAATATTTCCTTTTAATCTTGTTTGTTTTTACATTGCAGAACATATGTACATCTTTTTAAGCAAAGCATTTTTTATTTCGAGTTCAACTACTTTTTTATAACTACATTGCTGTTTTATGAATCAAGTAGCTTCAACCCTTTCAGGTCCACGGTCTTAATAGATTTTACATAATTTCACACATGTACAATTTAAAAGGTTCTTGCATTTGATACATACTTATATGTGTTATACATTAACGATTGGAGCAAAATCTTAGCTATCTATATAATTAACACCATTGTCTTTAGGCACAGTGTAAAGAGGTAATTTGGTCCTTAAACTGAAGGCCGATTTATTAAAATATATGCAGATTACATTGTAGTTCCCCTCGGGATTTGATGAGATTTCAAGAGTTTTCTATAGATGCATACATTTAAACAACCTCTGAACACAAACAACACAGAGGGCCCAATCATAGAGCCTGACCACGGCTTTGTTCCCTTATTCTTCATAAATCCCAAGATTTACGGTTTTGGAAATGTGTTCAGTCATTGCATTTTTCCATTATCCGAACCGCTTATCCTTTCCAGGGTCGCGCGGGATCGATGCCGATCCTAGCTGCCATTGGGCAAAGGCGGGAACCCACACTGACACGGGGAGAACATGCAAACTCCACACAGAAGGACTGTGCAGACCCTAACCCTAACCCTCTTGCCGTGCTAGCCACTACACCACTAGTCCTAATTTAACAAATTAAGGACTATTTCAACAATCAGCTTTTTTGTCTGCTGAAATAATGAATGTGTTTATGTTCTTCTCCCTTGACCTTCAAACTACCTGCTTCAACAATAGAACTGTTGTTTGGCAACAGTTTTGCAGTCAGCATACCCCACCTCAACCGCTTTGCAGTACACTTTCAAATTATTTTCCGAATCCACTTTAAAAATAACATACCAGACTTAACATGGCCTGCTAATTGGTTATTTTGATGAATTTTTTTACTCCTTCCTGTTTCAAAATACTTCTCAGATCCAGGGGTTTATGATGTTCCTACTTAGAGTTAAGCGGTGATGGATTTTTTTTGTTGTTGCTGTGCCGGTGTTCTGTCATTTCATGCTACTTGTCAAGAACTGATACCTTGTGGTATTGCGCATGCGCCGAGTCGATTTTCCGAGTTTTTTTTGACACACCCATAATGTTTTGCCACCCTGTCGATGCACGTCTGATAACGGAGAGTGACATCATCAAAATCCAGATTATTTCCCTAGTTAAAAGTACATTCAGCATGTATATTGTACAGGTAGTAATAATATGTAGTAATGACATGTAGATTAATGAGTGATAAGCAGTTGCTATTTCTTTTGTGTCAACAAATTATTGTAAACATGAGTTTGTTCACATTATCATAATAAAGCACTGGTTTATTATTAGGGTATTTAGTGTTGAATATAAACAGTTTAACAGTTAAAAGTGAAACATTGAACTTTGAAAGAAAAGCATATTTTGATAGTACAATTCAGTGTTGAATATAAACAGTTTAACAGTTAAAAGTGAAACATTGAACTTTGAAAGAAAAGCATATTTTGATAGTACAATAACATCCTATCAGATAGGGTAGCATGAATCGATACACACCTATCAGTTTATGCAGCGGGTAGCACATTTTTACAAGGCAGCAAAAAATGACAGAACACTGGCTTTGGAGCAGTTCAAAGTAAGCCATGTATCCATCCAGCAGTTCAGCGTTCACACATTAAGAACGCTTATTAGGTTGATGTTCTGCGTGAGCTGAGCCGATTCTACAACTAAAACAATGCAAGAGCACTAATTGGAGAAAATCATTACTAGCATGGCCATTAGATCAGCTGAGAATCACGCCTGCACTTAGGGTAGCAAAAGTCCTGCTGTGGGAACGAGGCATTAGTATTCAGTCGGCTTGCACTGCCTCCGTTTCAAAATGTATTTTTATAGATCCACCATTCATAATAGTTGCATAATAGTGTTTTGTCATTTTAGCACATCCATCTGCTGATTTCGCTTTTATATCTTTTATATACGTGTATTGATATTGTGAATACACAGATCTATTGCTGGATTCCTTTCTCGCCTTCTTTCTAAAGTTGTTTGCAAGACTTTTGTGCTACAGATGCTCTCAGGGTACTTTGTGCTTTGTAATTGCGCTTTTATTTCCCTTCCTCCTGAAACTATTTTGCACTTGAAAAGTAAACACATTTATCTTTTCTGTTATCATTACTTGGGACTTGGGAGTTGTTAAAGTATACAATTATTCAACTTTAACAATGCAACAACCAGAAGCAATGTTTACGCCGCTACACCTGCTACGTCGATGTTGAATTGTCGGTGAAATTCGATTAGAATGATCCAACACGGCTTGCTTTATTGCTGATAATGAGGAGCCTTTTGAGTAGTGTGGAGTCTTTCTTCTCGGATGCTCAAAGTGGAAAAGATGGAGCTGCCTTTCTGCTTAATTTAGGGATCGCTTAGCATCGGCAGAGTAACAACTTCTACCAGGATTGATTTGACAGCCTCTAAGCCGGGCCTCTTTCTTATAGCTCGCACATCCCATCTGTTTGTCACCTCGTAATTTGGACAGAGTCTCTGAAAAAATTTGTTTTGCGAGGCCAATATTTACGGAATACCGGCTAACGTAACGCATCGCCGGAGCTTGCGGCGTAATGCCTGAACATTGGGCTTATGGCGCACACTCTGCATGACAAATGTGTGCTGGTGTCGGTGACACATGTGATTAGAAAAGGCAATCTCTGGAGCATTACACAGTCCTAATGGAGACGCAGCGTTTAGGGGACAGAGGAGGGGGGAAAAAGAACGAAAAAAGGCTTGACCGTGTTTGAGAGTAATCAGTTAAAGCGGCAATGATGATGTTCTAACATGGACAGTCGGTTCGAGCATCATTAATAGGTCGTGGCCACCTAATAGCTGTGCTCTGAATCGTCCATCACTTTAAACCTTCTTCTCCGATGGTGTGTTTGAGCCAAAAGCTTCTTCCCTCGATTCATTTATTCGTAAAAGGTATTTTAAAAAGATAGCTGCAAAACAATATTGTCGATTTGCATGCTGTCTTTATGATTTTACATAATGGCTGCCCTTATGTACAGATAAGGGTTATTTCCCTGTGTACACATCACTTAGTTGTCTGCAGCTGAAAATGGTAGTTAAACATCTAAAGATTGAATTTATTTTATTTTATTTAAAACTTTAGAGCGCCGTATTGTGACCGCCATCGGTGCATTTCCAAACTGACCCTTTCAACTAACCGAGGGGATATCGAATCCTCACAGAGGCCAACTTCAAACCCAAAAGCTTAACTCATATTAAATTATTTACAGGCCCAAAAAAGGAAATCAATTTTCAAAAGGTAATGGCAGATCCCCTTCTCCTGTGCTCTGATGCACACTGTCTGATCCTTTTCACAATCACATATATATATATAAATCAGCACAGATTTTAATAACTGAGCTATTTGCCAGGACAATGATGATATTGTTCTGATCGCCTCCTCCGAAGCACGATCCCCCTATTTAATGTTCTCAGATCGCTGTCGGAACATTTTGAAAACAACATAAATATATATCAGCAGCGGTTGTTTTCACTAACATATTCTGGAGCTAACGCCGATGCCCCGTTTATTTTTATTTTTTATCAGTTGAGCGTGCATGTTTCTGTCACGATTCTGCAAAAAGACCCCATTTTCACTTTTGAACATAGGATCTATATGGCTACATTATCTGGATAATGACATATCATTATGTATGCTTTTTGCTTTGACCCAAAAGAAGAAATAAGGCGTCAACTATCAACGTAATTATCGTGATTGCGCCGAATTTGTTGGCTATCAAAGTGAAAAATGATGCAGGCAGAGCTGGCAGACAAACATGCTTCAAGGGAAGTGATGCAAGATACACTTGAGGGGCCGCGATGACCCTGAACGTGTTAAGTACTAGATGTTGTGCTCCGAGATGTCGTCATGCTCAGTTAGTCACTGTTTCTTCCTATGTTTCCACATTTCTGGGCTCGCAGCCTGCACCCGGAGGGATTTTTCAAAGCCCTGGTTCACTTAACCTTTTCGGGTCTCCAATCATTTGCTGCCACCTCTAGGGCATGTAAAGAGGATGGGAATTGAGAGTAAGTAAAGCTATTTGTGTTGGATAATCCCTCTCACATATAGCTGATAACATCTGTGATTATTGTGTTGAGGAATACACAGATCCACCCACTCATATGTTCATGTGTATCAATGCGGTAGCAGAATTAGGAAACTACTTGAAGATCAAAAACCAATGCAATTAATAACACTAACATGCACAAAAGATGGCCGAGCACAGGCTGTCAAGCGTTGGGCTTGACTGCTATAATCATGAGGCGATCCTCATAGTACTACATAAGCGAAGCATTTCAACATTTACGGGGAGTGTCGAGGGCAGCGAGTATGTACGAGAGTCCTCCATGTACTGCTTAAAGCTAGACTTTCGGCGTTTCTCAATCAGCGTACTTGTGCGTACTTTCCTCTACTTGTGTCCTCGTGGACTCGTGTCTCGTCATCAGTCTCAGCCCGGGTACATGTTCACATTCAAAGTTCGCTTCTCTCAAAGCACGGTCAAAATGCCTGGATGTGACTTGATCCTCCCACTTTACCCAGGATGCATCAGAGGAGACTTGTGCGTACTCTGGCCAGCATATATCCCAGAATGCGTTTCACCAGCAACCGGAAACAGTAGCGGAAGAGAAAATAAACTACCGACAGTTGACTTTATATAAATACGACTGTTCTTGAGTCACAGAATGTCATTTTAGGATGTGTTAAGTAGACTGTAAAAAATAATTTACAATGAATAATTAGAGTAAAGTCAGGAGCAAGAACAGCTGATGTGGTGATGTCATCAAGTCAGCTGCTGGTCCAATCGCAGAAAGACCGTCCTCCCGTTCTCCCGTCTTCCGGAGTCTGGACTCCCAAGACCAGACTCCCAAGTTCAGACTCCAAAAGAACACAAGTCTGTAGTCGTGTACTTTGAATTGAGAAACGCCGTTTGTCTCACGTGGATGGTTTGTTTGCAGTGCGTCTTCATGTGCCCTACACCCATTAGCTGCACTTCAAGTCACCAGTCCGTCAAGCTCCGGAAGTTCGTGGATGACACCACGCGGGATTGGCTGCGGTCTACCGTCCCTCCACAACTTATGGAAATATTGTAGCCGACACCTCTCGACTTGAGTACGTTCCCTCTGGCAGGAGGCTGCGGTCCATCGGGGACAAGACGTCATGCCACAAATATCGTTTCTTCCCATCGGCAGTTGGGCTCATCAATAGAGCCCCCACTGACATGGACACTTACAACCCCAGGAACATTTCTATACACATAACACCCTATTAACATTCTTGTTTTAACAGACCACCGGATTCCTTTTATGTGTAATGTAGTTGGCAATAAACCGTTTATGAGTCAGTTTAAGGTTGCAATGCGTCCAATTGGATCACTGGCGGCTAGTTTATTAACATATAGCAGTAGGAGGGAGAAGACAAGAGCCTTTGTCAGTGTTGGACTCAAAGTGTAAGCAGACTATTTCCTGAAGGCCGGTAAGAATCTGACAAAAGTACTAAACGGAAATTATTTGACCGTTCATTTTAAGCATGTAGTAAAAACAATGAATTTCATCCCCATTTAAAAACATTATGATCTCCTTTGAGGATTACACATTGCAATATGGCCTGAATGGATCAGTCTGATAATACAAAGGACTCATTGTGAGGGGTTTGTGTCGTATGATACATCTTTTACAATCCCTTTTTGGATTGATGATGAAGTCTTCTATTCCTAGACAGCTCAACTATGACGCTGTATAAGGTTCATGGATATGGCGAGAGTAAAAGGAGGAAGTACGGTGACGTAGCCTAAAGAGCAACAGAAATACGAAACACGTTACATAACATGTGACATTAACCGGGAGGTTTTATTTGACGAGCTAAAAATTAATAGCGCGTTGTCTCGGGAGCTCCGCTACAAGCAAAGTGACGGATCCAGATGTTGCACCCTTAAAATGAACTGTGCAGAAACACGTCGTTCTTCTGTTTTGCAACTTTTATTTGACAAGTTCCCGGTTAAAACAAGCGTACGTTGTTTTGTCTTCAACCTGCTTACCGCACCTGCCCTTCACACACTCCTCTCTTAAAGAGACAGTGCTCTCTTCCAAAGGGACAACAAGCACTTTCCTCCTTTCACAGTTAGTATGAGAACAGGTGATCAACTCTCTCTAATATAGGAACTACACATGAATGAACTTAAACACACATTTAAAGTAAATTATGAGAATGGACACACTTTAATTAAACCGGTAAGATATATGACATAACATATTTCAGGGTGCTACACCGATGCCAGATAGATATATATATATATATATATATATATATATATATATATATATATATATATATATATATATATATAGGCTAATTTTCTGTGGCATTCCTAACCGTGCTAACATTCTTTGTTCTGGCGAGCCAATGGAGGAGCATGCTAGCTCCAATCACAATTTGGGCTGCCCAGATGTTAATAACAGATGTAAATAGGGTCATACAATGAGGGTACATGTCTAGATTGCTATATTATGCAAATGTATTTCACTTTAATTAACACATCGACCGCTTCATGTGACGGATATCCAATCATATTACTTGTCATGTTCCCACGTTCTCCCGGTGCTGCGGTGCACAATGTGTCTTGTCTCGAGTAAATGTTATCACGTTGGGGACCACCAGCTGATTTTTCACTTTTGCCTCTGAATTATAAAACAGAGGAATGTGCCATTGATTTTTACCGTTGCGCGAGTGTTAATAATTAAACAGCTCTGCCTCTTTAATTATAAGTGAATTAAAGAATGCCCAGTGTGAATTATGTCTAATCGGAGGAATAGATTTCAGCAATTAAGGTGCCCTCCAGTCTGGAGGTGAGGGTGAAAATGTGTTACAGACTTGCCCATAAATCCAAGTATTGATTTCAACAGGGAGGCAGCGTGATTCAATAATAATACCACAGCTCTCCCTGTGCATTGCAATGTCGATTCCTGTGCACGTATAGAGAGACAATGATTGGGGACCATTAAGCCAAATGCCGATGGCATCGTGAGCTCTGGATATTGTTCCTCGTGTCGACGGAGCTGTTGGGACTTTTGGTGTGAACATTTTAATGAGAGGACCTTGGATAGCATCTTTACATTTTGCAGTCAGTTCTGGAGCCGAGTTGAATAACAAGTGAGCATGAAATAAACACACACGGCGGGTGAAAAAGAAATACCCTCTAAACAAGGTAATCAAAATGAGATGCGAACCGGAAATTAAGTATAAGCAAACCCAAAGACGCGTTTTTTAAAAGTTTCTCAAGGTGATGGATGTGCCACACAATGAATATGAGTAGAAAGCGACCATATGCAATTTACCACACGTGTGCAGGTAATTATAAAGAGGAATTGTGTGCAGCTCACGCGTGTTTTTATGGATACCGAGTACTCTAGTGAGCTTAGTTTGAAGAAAGAAAGTAAATAAATACATGATCGGTCCAATCTAAAAGCAATTAAAGGCATGTATATACACCTATTTGTGTGTGCTTCATTTCCTGATTGTTTTTAATGACACCGCAAGCATTTTCCTTTTGTCTACGTTTTCATTTTCTCCTTTTACTGCGAGGCATTCTGCACATTCTGTTTTAGGATGAGGGCCGTACATTTCCATGATTATCTTTTTGGATGTTTGATAATGATGAGATATCACTGTTGATGATGGATCGCAGGTACACACAGGTGCTGTAAAACGCCACAGGTATCACAGACGGGTGGAGCAGCAGGAATACAATATGTGAACAGCTGATACATTTGAAAATCAAGCTGTTGTGCATGCCTTGCCCTGTTTCAGTGATTGGGATTTAATAAACGTGTCAAAAAAAAGTGAACGCGTGCAACAGCTGCGGTGAGCGTTGGGTTAAATGGACAACCACCACGGCACTTGTCCAGTCGAGATGAGCGAGGTGTAAGGGTCTGCACATCGGAAACAACTTCATCGGGTGTTGCTGGGTAGCAAAACTATTAAGCTTGTTTCACTCCGTAAATCAGAAAATAACAGAAAAAGGCCATTAAAAAAAAAAAAAAAGCTATGATTTTAAGATTTGTTCCCAGAAATCTAACTCTAAACAATATATGAACAAAACCCCATTGTAAAAAAAAACTTTTGAATATAGAAAGGATCGACCAGAAAGCTCAGTGGTGAAATAAAAGTCAACAAGAGACATTTTGATAAGGCTTGCAGAATCAGTAACTTCCTTTTAATCACTTATTAAAACCCATTTTTATGGAACAGCTTTTAAGTGATCTAGTCTGTTTATGCAGAACTTTGGCTCCCCTAATTAAGTGTGTCTGTTTTTTATTTATTTGCAATTTATTTGTAATTTATTTGTTTTTTTAATTTAAATTTATTTTTTAAATTTTCAATTTTAATATATACTTTTAAATGTAATATTGGTTTCTTACTATTCCACTTGTTTTGCTTTGACTCTCTGTGGAGCACTTTATAAACATTGTTTTTAAATGTGCTATATAAATAAAGTTATTATTATTATTATTATTTTTGAAAACAATGTATTAATCAATTTGAATGGGGTTGAACAAATATTACTAATAGATACCACTATGAATCTTCCCTCGTTGATTGTGTGCATCCAAACAATCATTTTTTAAATGGCATGTTTAAATATGCAAATGAGGCATTAACTAATGCTAACTTTTGGTAAATTTCAGAGAAAACTAAAAAGATGTTTTGGGATGTTTTCTCTCCCCTAGTCTGAAAGAAGATATCTTAGCTATATTGTATATTCAAGCCACAAACACCAAGTTTCGAAGGATTTAAAAGTGCGTTAGAGGAGGGCATGGAATGTCAGAACCCCGTGGTATTTATATATATATATATTTGGAAAAGATCTGAACCCAGAGTGGAGCTGCGGAGGATGCCGCAGCAATGACCTGAACTCTCCAGTGGCCTCCGATAAAGTTCGGTGCAGATACGGAAGAGGAAGCCGCCTTAAGCAGTGGCAGAGATGCCAACCCGGAGAGGAGGAGTGAATGATGGTCCGTGTCAAAACCTGCTCCAAGATCTGGGAGAGACTAAAACAGGATTTTTCCACCTTAGTTACTAAAAGCGAGCCATTCATCACCGTGAGCAGATCTGTCTCGCTGCTGAGGGCGGGAAAAGGAGCACGAGAGGCCGATTGAAAGTTCTTCAGAGAATTACGGCAAAAAGAGAATAGCTCATTAGTTTGGGCTTTTTTTCCAAGATGGAGAGGAGAGGCGATATCCAGTTTACTGTAGGCCAGGGGTTCTCAAATGGGGGTATGTTTACCCCTGGGGGTACATGAGATTTTTCTAAATATATAAAAAATGAGTATCCTATAAATAATATTCAATTGAATATAAATGTCAGTTCATAAACTTAATTTTATATATAAATAAAATATATATATATATATATATATATATATATATATATAATCTAAATCAGACACTCAGGTATTGTGTATTACATATTTTCTCAAACCAAAAATGCGTTGTTCCGGTTAGGGGGTACTTGGCTGTACACATATTTCACACAGGGTACATCACTACAAAAAGGTTCTGAACCACTGCTGTCGACGTTAGTCTGAGGTTGTGGTGCCCCTGGATGGATAGGAAGCAGTAATAGTGGGTTAGGAGCAATTTAATATAGCAATCTTTGAAACAAGACTGTGTTTTGTAACACAGACATATCAAAAGCTAATCGAAAAAACCCAACAACTTAGTTACACAGAAGACAGATGAGAGAGGTGATAATAGAATCAGTGCTTTCACACTCACTCACACACACACACACACACACACACACACACACACACACACAAGTGTATTTTTAGCCTCTCTAGCAGCAGCGCTCTGTTGACGGCGGTGCTGGTCGTTTGGTCTGTCGATCTGTTGGTCCAACACTCGAGTCCTCGGTGAAATAATGGAGATAGCGATATGAACGGACTGTGGCGAGCGCAGACATGCAACACAGTCCTCAAAAGATTAATCCAAATCCCCGCTGTGATCCCTCAGCTCATAGGCTACAGCACCAGCACCAGCCCCATCGGAGAACCCATTTGTTACTCTGTGATTCTGTCCGGGTCCAAATCTTCAAGGGCTAAAAAAAAAAAAAAAGAAGAAACAAACTTCTCCCCCAGGGGCTTTGCATCTGTATTTTAGTGATCTCACAAATGTTTTTTTTTTCTTTCTACCAGAAATAATAACTTTTTAGCTCGAGGCAAAAACCGACGTCCAAATCCAATATTTCCACAGATCGTGCTCTTCTTCTCCGCTGCGCTACAGCGTTTGGCGGGGCCGGAGCCGGGTGCTGTGGCCGGTGCGGTCTGATTTCAAACATCTAGCTCCAGGCAAGTACTTTATCATTTCAGGCAGACAGTAGGGGATGAAACAAAACTAACATGGGTTTGACTCAGACCTCCTGCTATTCTTACCCCCTGGTTTCCATCCCAACTGCAATGCAAGTTGACATGGCAATAGTAGCTTAGCATACGGTAATGCGAAGAGGTTAAGATGCTAAATGACAAACGACAGTCCCATAGAAATTCCGCTGAGCTTGCACGGACCAACGTTAAAGGTTATACTCCCCACCTTTCGTGTGAATGTCTAATCTGTGTCCGAGGTCGATAAATTCCTCAGCGCGTGTTCCATTGACCATGAAAGCCGTTTGCAGGAGCACAAACGGTGTCGTTCTTCACGCATCCAGGGCTTGATCTGGAGCGACAGCGGCACGTTGATGCAGTGAAGAACTGCCGGCTGCTGTTTCAGCTTGGTTTCTGAGACTCTTGCACCTACAACAGATTCCAGTAAAAATGTAAGATGATAACAAATATATGATTAAATACTGTATGTCAAGAGCTTTTATTGTGAAAGGTAAGACCTGAGAAGTGGATCTGGCCTGCGCTGCCTTTGTCAGAGTTAAACGCATTATTGATTGGTGTCTCTATTTCCTTTATTTGCAGTGTGAAGGTTTTTTGATAAAAAAACAGTTCAAAAGAAGATATTGACAAAAAAAACACACAACAAACACCTCTTGTGTGAAGTCCTTCAGACTTCCATTAACTGTATCCAGTTAATTCCAACTCCAAGAGGAAACCGTCGTTTTTCTTGTCTTTTTTTTATCTTTTGACTCGCGTGCTTTCACTGAGTATTTATTGGATGGATTTTGGTCTGAATGTTGTATTCAAAGGTCTTTTGTCATGTCTGAAGCAAGCAGATGGACCCAAAAGTGAGAGAACATCAGCAGGCGGCAGTGAGGAATTTAAGAATAGACTCATTCTTTTTAAACTCACGATAATAAACCCATGGAAAATAAGACAGGAGGAACAACGATTCGGCTTCAACGCTGGGAACGACGTCAGGCGAACTGACAAAGGACTCAAAGAGCAGATATAAATACACAAGGAAATAATCACCAGGCAAGGCATAGCTGGAGCGGGCAGGGAAATGGAATAAAGACGGGAACGCTACATGTGGGTAACATAAGGAACACGCAAATTAGTACAGGAAACTCAAAATAAAACAAACGTGAGCATAGAATGAGGGGGAAAACTGACAGGGAACAATGTAGAGCCAACAGAAACGCTACCAGAACACAACACGTCTCAGAATACAAACAGTGTAGGCGTTTTTAGGGTGGACACACGACCGAAGAAGCCTTCTAAGCAATTGAACGCACCACGGAGTCCAACGGCACCATGGCAACCTGTGTTCAATGTGTACTAAATGTGTGCACCCTTCAGCCTGCATCACCCCACTGGCGACTAATAACAATTTTTTGATAGAACACAAAGTGTTAGTGCAAATATAACGGTTACAAACATGGTTGTTTATTCGACTAAAATAAAGCAAGTGAATATATGGAATGAAGAGGGTTCGTACGGTCATGGAAAACCTGAAAAAGTCATGGAATTTTAAAATGGTCATTTTCAGGCCTGAAAAAGTCATGGAAAAAATCATAAAAGTTTCGAAAAAGTCATGGAAATGTGCTATAATCACATGTTCATTTACGCAGGGTTTGAAATAATTAATACTTTTTTAAAGAAATTCGCTCAAAATATAAGCCGCCTTACGCTCTCAACACGCGCAATGTTCTAAATTGTTCATGTTTATACTGAGATTTCAGTTTGGTCATGGAAATTTGGATTCAAGTCATGGAATAGTCCTGGAAAGGTCATGGAAATCCATCAGTCAACATGTGTAAGAACCCTGAATGAAGATTATTGGAAAATTCCCCCTTTTTGTAGGATCTCCCAACCTCTTCATTTAATACAATCAACATTTTGCACACGTTCTATGAGATGTTTGATCAATTTGGCCACAATATAGGAAGGGAGATTACACGTGTTGAATACATTCATGTGTAGACGGAGCTCGAATGAGGTGCTCTGTCCTCGACTGGATAGCGGGCAGGTCAGAAGCCAATCAATCAACCGGCTCTCACTCGCAACTCGTCAGTGTCCCTTGGAGCTGTCTGCACCCGGCTTTCCCTTCCCATGTTATTATCCAACCTATCCTCATATGATGCCTCGTATGATGTCTGTAAGTGAGGCACCTGTGGCTCAGCGGTAGAGCAGGGTCGTCCTTCAATCGAAGGGCCAGAGGTTTGATCCCCGGCTCTGCTGGTATATGTCGGTGTATCCCTTAACCCTGAGACTTTCCCTCACAGGCTGTTCCTGTGGGGTGTGAATTGGTGAGAATGGTTAGATACTCCTGATTGACAGGTAGGACCTTGCATGTTGGACTCCGTGATGAATGGGTGAATGATGACATGTAGTGTTGAAGCGCTTTGAGTGGTTGGAAGACTAGAAATGGGTTATATATAAGTACAATTCATTTAGTTACTCCTCATTTTCTGTACAAAAGTGTTAATTTCCACTTGTTATACAGTTATATAGTCTTTTCAAATTCCATTTCATCTTTTCGAAACAACTTACTTACAGTGGGTACGGAAAGTATTCAGACCCCTTTAAAATGTTCACTCTTTGTTTCATTGAAGCCATTTGCTAAAATAAAAAAAAGTTCATTTTATTTCTCATTAATTCAGTACCCAATCTTGATAGAAAAAAACAGAAATGTAGAAATTTTGGCAAATGTATTAAAAAAGAAAAACTGAAATCTCACATGTTCATAATTACTCAGACCCTTTGCTGTGACTCACATGTCCATTTCTTCTAATCACGTACTGTATGTTTAGAAGATTCTAGTTTAGAAGATTCTAGTTTATTTTCAGTTTTCCGCCCAACGGTCTCTTGGCTCTCAGACCAGTATTTGTTTGACCCATCCTCCTCCACTCTCACCCACCATGTCCTTTGTGGTTACCTTCTTTACCCCCTGTGGTTAATGATGAAGTCGATTGCATACAAATAGATTTCTCGGGGTATTTACTATAACGCATAATTATATTTGTAGGTATAGCTAGAAATACTGTTTTAGAACTGCATGCGCTATAAGCCCCACCCACTGACGTCCACAGCGTGGGTGTGGAACGGCTCAAACAAAAAAACGCCGCTCTTTGTCTTTCTAGTTTGGGAATGAGAATCAATCTTTCACGAACTTAACCGATTCCGTGACACGTGGCATTTAGGAAAAAAAAGAAAAGGCAAAGGCGAATTGCTTTCCCCTGTCTCTTTCTGCTCTTTCACCGGGTTGTCAGGCTCCGTTACAGCAGGGAGACGACGATGATCTTCCGATCTCGCGTCCCGGAGCACTTGTGGACAATTTGCAGCCCACCGAGTCGCCAGCCGTTGCTGCCTTTGCTATCTAATACATAATTTGGGGCCTAATTTGACAGTCTTCGCCTCGGCCTGTTTATTTGCCCCCGAGGTGCTCGGTCAGCAGAACAAGCTCTGCATGTATCGCATGATATTTCTTATCCAAGTGCACCTCTTGATATTCAAACCCTTCCTGTCATCCCCATGAGTCTGGGAGCCTCTCATTGGCAATCTAAGCTGCTTCTTTTTTTACCGAGGATGGGGGGGATTTAGTTTTCTCTTGGTCCAATAATGATGTGCCGACATAAAATAAGATCGCAAGGGGGATTTAATCTACTGTACCATTTTTGGTTTAAATGCAGTCGATGGCTGCAGAGAACATTTAACCATTGCATCAAACGTAGGGTGACCAGACGTCCGGTTTCCCCGGACATGTCCTCTTTTTGAGACCTAAAAAATGCGTCCGGCAGGGATTCAAAAGACGTCCGGAATTTCGTTTCGTCGGATATTTGTGTTTCTCTGGGTTTTCACAAACTAGTTATTACCCCTTACACGTTTTGGAAATGGTATCTTCCTTACGCCATGGGAGCCCTTTCCTATCTCAACATCATGAATTCCGAAGTGTCCTCTTTTTCACAAACTCAAATCTGGTCACCCTAATCAAACGTCCGCCACCATTCACGTCCTCACTGTTCTGCTGCATCTCATTTGGGAAAACCAGTCCAATTACTTAACGGGTTCTTTCTCGGAGAACTGTTGCAGAATTTTTGCGATCATCCTTTTATTGCCCGAAACCAAAGTGGTTCCCGATCCTATTTGCTGATAACCCCCAGCTTACGATGGCTTAAGAAACACAAACCCGAAACCTGGGAAATAAAAGTTGCTGTTGTCTCTCCAATAAACATAATGCCATCATATCTGACTGTAATGAAATCGACCTCTCCGTCTCATCTGCAACAAACGCTTTCTCTGAAGCACCCTATTGCCATATGCTATAGTACACATTTCATCTCACAGTTTATGATCTCAAATGTCTGCAAGCTCCAAATGTGACTTCTGACATGTGCATTTGGGCATGATGGAATGAATCGGAGTGCAGCCAAGTCTTTTGATGTCACACTCAGACAGCAGCACAATACGTGTTGCGGAGCAATCTTTTATGTCGGCAGCTGCTATTTTATTTGACCTTGAAAACTCTTTTGTGAAGGAGACAATTGAACCAGATTGAGCCCAGCCACAGTTTAGTCCCCTCATATTGACTCACGGATGAACTGTTTAGTTTTCCACCCAAACGCTCCCACATAATATTACATTTTTGAGTCGTTCGACATGCATGAAAGCTAGTTTTCCGACGGTGTTTCGTATGCTGTTAGTTTCTCATCCAGCGTGAATATTATACACTGCAATATATTCAGATTTCCTGTTGAGTTAGGAATAGAAAGGCAGTCTTAGCTCTGTTGCTGACTTGGCAGGCACATCGTATTTGGCATCGTAATGTCAAGATGGAGCGCGTCACAGTGAGAAAGTAGGCAGAATGCTGGAGCTGAAAACAAGGACAGACTTTTCAAGTCTGAAAAACAACAAACAGCAGCTCGACCCCACAGCATGCAGCGAAAATCAATTTGATGGGCGCGCATAGAGGAGGACAGAAATGCTGATGTCTTTCAAATATCTGGGAGAGTGTTTAGGCACATAGGTATTCACTGCAAGTGTTGCATCACCTCTGTGTATATTATTATTGTTGTTTGACTATAATTTGCCTTTCAGGTGAAAGTGCACTCACAGAAGTATATTCAGAAGGGCAGAAAGAGGTGCAGGGAAAAAGCATTTTTTTAGGGCCAACATCCTCAAAATGTGCCATAATCGTATTCAACAACTGTTTTCAAACTGCATATCATTTTCTTTTCAACCTTAAAAATGTGGTGTTGTCAAAATACCAAATGCCTGTTTTTTAAAATTGTATTTTCCTATATACAGAAAATTACGAAAAAGGAAAAGTAACAATTATGTATATATGTGTATATATATATATAGATATATACATATGCAAACAATTGTTAATTTTTCTTTATCCATCATATACTTTTTCATCCATACTTAAACAAATACATAATTACCACCTTTAATTTCTCCCCTGAGGTTTAGCAGGTCTATTAACACTTAATGATCTATAATTCAATGTCTATACATGTGAAAAATGGTAAATCATTTATTCCATTCGCTAATTATTTACTAACGAAGCACTTATTATATTAATGGGCTTTTTTATAAATACTTCCTCACTCTCATTAGAAACGAGTAACTCTGTTGAGGAAGACCATGTGACCAATTGACCGTGAGTTAAGATTAGCATTTTTATTTTCGGCCTGTCCAGACTGCAATATCTCAACAACTATTTGATAGATTGCCAAGAAATTATGTACAGACGTTAATGTTCAAGTTCTCACTTGTCCTCTGAAATATTTCCACACCTACTGGATGGATTGGCACACGATCTGGAACAGACATTGACTCATTGACAGTGTGTAGGCATCCTAGCATTAGCAGTGGCATTAATTCAACACGCTGAGAGATGGGATTAAAAAAAATTTAATAGAATTACATCTATGTTACTCAATACTTTGCCATCAACCATTCATAATTCTTCACGCATCAGGTATAGGATGAATTGTAATTCAACCAATACATTGATCAACCCTTAAAGAATGGCCTCAGAAATGCATACAACCACATTATAGTGTTTTAAATAATGTATTATGTGTTTATATACTACTTAAATAGGGGTGGTTTTAGTGGCGTGTTACCCGATTCCACTGGCAAACAAGAATAGCTCGCTAGCCAGGTGTGTTGTGACTGCATGTAACCCCCCCCCGTCCCCAGCCGATCTCTCTCTCTCTCTCTCTCTCACACAGACACACATCTTATATAGTATTAATAATTCATCGGAGCTACATGTCTGAGGCTGTTGGCATCTATGTGACCACTACGGTGCAGATCAGGTAGCCCTGGGCAAGAGAATCCAGTGTCAGTGCATCCGGAGCGGCTGCTGCAGAGCGCTTCACATACGACACACCGCTCCTCCGCTCATCCCCCCCGACGAACACCAACCTGAGATTTCAGAATCTCTCCCCTTGAATCCCATGACCCCTTTCTCCGCCCGAAGCCAGTAAATCCACGAGGTGGCGGACGGATTGACAGCGATTGAATAATCCCCAGTATTTATGAGTGCAGTGGAGGACCTCCCAAAGTAGTGGCTTTTAATGAAAGATGATGCTGATGTTGGGTGAAAACACTGAGTGGAAGAGATGCGACTGCTTTCAAAGTAATTTAATTGCGCGGAAATCAAAATGCATATCGTGCCCGTATGAAGGGAGGAGGCTTGGCTCCCACTGCTACAGAGCTGTCAATTCAATAACGTGTCCTTCCGTGGTGCGGGATCCGATTCAATTCAGCAGAGGTTAAAACCCGATGATATGACTAGGTAATTCTCCCGCAAAGATCTTATTGCTCCTGACAGTCGGGAAAGATGGCCTCTAACCGACACACAACAAAACAGTGGATGGAATAAACGCCTGCCGCTGTCTCGACTCAGTACAGACACAAACATTGATAATGGGAGGCGGTAAAAACATGGAATTACCTTCTTTTTTTTCAACGTAAAAACATTTTCACTTACATTCCAGTCTGAATTGCTAACACAAACGCGTGCATTAGTCGGTGCGACGGTATACATTTCGATGCTGGAACATCCAGATCCGACGTCTAGGAAAACACAGCATGCCCGGAATGTAAAATCAATGGCAACCTTCATTAGAGTCGAGCAAAGATCTCTATCGACACATACAAATGTCCTGAAAGTGAAATGGATATATTCAACAGCAACACATTCTTCGTGAGTGGGTGTGTGTGAGTGTATGTGTGTGTCTCTCTCTTCTCTCTCTCTGTGTGTGTGTGTGTGAGTGAGTGGGTGTGTTAAACCTCAGACAACATGCCAACAGTGGAGACTGCTCTCTCTAAGTAATGAGATTAGCTGACAGCATTTGTGCAACAGGATAGTCTCGCTTGCGATGCACTCTTCACCGACTCCCCATTCTGGTCACATTTACTGCTACAATGTAACGTGGAATCCATTCGCTTTGCTGCAACAATAAATTTTCTTTTTTTTTTTACAAGCGAGAACTCAATCTCATTCGATTTTTTTAGGATTGATGATTACTCTACCGGTTCATTTTTTGTGTGTGGACAGAAAGTGTTTGTTTTCCAACGTAAGTGCAAGATGCTTCATATAAAGTTAGCCGGGTTGTTTTTCTATATATTCTTACCGATGCCTTCCGACAAATAAATCTGTCATATAATAGTGGTTTGTGGCGGCGGACGGGTTGTGAGTGCCGGGGGCGGCGGTGGTGGGGGATGCAGTTGGCACTGCAGTGTGTGTGTGTGTGTGTGTGTGTGTGTGTGTGGGCATGTGAACTTGGCAGATACATGAGATGAGAAAATACACTCACCGATTCTATTGTCTCCCAGAGATTGTATATCACGGTTCAGCCTGGGCGGTTTGGTTCTAAGCTCTGCGATGCATTTAGCGTCCAACGGGGAGGATTAGCGAAGGAACACGCAACGGGATTTGTCTTTTTCCTCTACGGGTTGACTCGGTTTTCACGTCATCCTCGACGGAGGCTCAAGTCAGGGTCGAACCAAACGGTCGGAAAAGAAACGGCGATGTCTTTCAGAAGTGTAACCAAAGTGAATATATGATATGATTTCAATAATTCATCGGGCAGCATCGCATGCTGGCGTTAGCTGACAAAACATGACCAGACCGTGACCTTGTAAATTATTAATTTAGAAGTGTGAGATACTGATCCAGGAGGTGGTAACATTTTGTTTTCCACAACGAAGAACATGTTTAACTTTTTATTGTAAAATAAATCGATCGGGAAAAATTAACACATGTACAAATTGTGTCAAATGTGCGTCATTATTTAGTTATTAGTTTGATATAGTTTAATCGGGATCTGCATGGTTGTCTGAAGTGTATTTTATTTTCTCCTTTTTATAAGAATTTCATTTTGTTATAACCGGTAAAATAGCAATAAAATGTGAACACTTGTCTTTCTTCTGGTTCTATAATTTAAAACTGTAATAAGCAGTGATATGGAATAGATCCAGGTCACCCTTGAAAAAGAGATGAAATATTCACCTGGTTAATCAAAGGTTTAATAATTAAAAAAAAACTTGCTTTTGCGGCTCTGGAAACATTTTATTTGGTGGAAAATATGACCAAATGGCTCTCTAGATTGTAAGAGTTGCTGACCCCTGTGTTAGGCTGACAACGACACGGTCAAAAGAGTTATGAACTGAAGAAATGACATAACGGTGTCTCAATGTAAAAACACCACTGTGAAGAACACATGGGAGTCAGTGTTAATCCCAAAAATATAAATTATTAAATATTTCACAACAAAATGACGTTACAATTGAATGCTTTCTTAAATGTCTTATTCTTGTATAAAAAAAAGGTGATAGGATTATTCATTTCAAACATATTTTTATTATTGTCAATATGTAACACTTTGGGGCTCCATTTAGGGTGTCTTTATAATAGCCGTTAAAATCCACATTGAATAAGTCAACTAAATTCAATTTCATGGATGAAATATGTTTAAATGCAGAAGGAATTTAAGATGCTGCAAAATAATTCAATGGGGCACTTGGGTCCATTGACTCCATCGTGTTACAGCGACTGTTTCAAGCTGCGCCGAGTCTCCACGGAGCAACCTTTAGAGGGGAGGATTAATAGGAGTGGGGGTCTGCTGGTGCGTGCTCCGGCTCCTTCGGGTCTCCATAATTCACATTGTCAGCTGAAGAGCCGGTGCCGAGCTCCAACCTGGAGCTGTCTCTCATCATCACACACAGTCAAGAGCCTGTCAGAACAGATGAAGCCACCGGCTCAGCACTGTCGAGGAACATTGAGCCGTATTTCACGTTCTCTCGCCCCGACAGGGTTCACTAAATCCAGGTCCTGCCACCAAGCCTGATTCCGAGTCTGATCAAGGAAGGCCGCCGCCCCGTGTCAAAACCACACGAGAGCCCCTGTGCCGAGAACTAGATTGGTAATGAACGTCTCACACTGCGACCCCTCCCCCCCCCCCTCCCTCCTCCAACCACATCAGATGGTATTGACACTGAGACCCTGTTTACACGATATACACGATAAACACATATATTTTCATGCGTTTTGGCCTTTCATTTACACAAAAACGGAGGTTTTGTCACGGAAAACGATCATTTCTAAAAACTCCGGCCAAAGTGGAGATTTCTGAAAACTCAGTTTTTGTGTTTGCGTGTGAACGAGGTCAAACAGAGTTTTAGGTCGTCAAACGTCACAGTATGCGACTAAAGATGCTTCACGTCATGTGAGCGTCCTATGTGGACGTATGCGGACGGCGTATTTATGCGGGTTCATATAAACAGAAACTTTTTTGAAAAACGACCTTGTCTGTACAACGTTATTTTTGAAAACGGAGGGGCAGAAATATTTGTTTGTGTAAATGTGGCCTCAATTTATTGTCAATGTTTTTGTTTATATTATACACACATGTTGCTATTCTATTTTTAAACTATATATATATATATATATATATATATATATTTTGATTTTACAAATTAACAAGACAGGACTTTAAGGATACAATGCAAAGGGAAAGGAGGAATGAAAGGGTAAAGAACAACACAAAACAGAACAAAAATAATTTGAAAAAACACTGCAAATAACACATTCACACATCACGAGTCTCATGTTGCTACTCTGTTGTCGTCAATGTCATCTAAAAAAGTATTAATCCTGTTATTTGTAAAAAATGTAGTCTAACCGGAGCCAATAAAGCTAATTCAGATTCTTCCGGGGGAGATTAGCATGTGCATGAGTCACGATGTAAAAAAACGTTTAAAAACCCCCAATATATTTTCAATTAACGGCCGACTCCGAATGAAACAGATGCGTGTGACACATGAGTAACTCTTTCTTCCCGCCGCAAACTGCACCCACCTCAGCGTTATATATTTAGGAATTAAACTCTAGGGGGTTGTTGGGGATGAAATTAGCGTAATGATACACAACAGCTCACTGCAGTGTCCGCTGCCAGCCGCCTGCGAGACTCCCGTCTGCCTGCGGGGGTTCATCCGACACACTGGAGCTGGATCTCGCTACCGTTATCAGCAGCTGCCGCCCGATATTTGTGCTGATGTACACATCTTGGCAGATGCACGTGAAAGCTGCAGAGAGACCCCTCCCCCGCCCTCCCAGTGCCCCTCATACATTCGAACCGATGGTTCCGACTCCATCAGCATACATAATCCACATCTGTGTTTGAGTGGCTTAATTAAGCCGTAATTACAAAGTGCCGGTGCGACACACCCAGCAGAGGGATTCTTGGTGGCCAGTGTCAGACCTCATTTTTTTTTTTACCGCTATAGCCTCCGTGATTGGCACCTCGGTCTTCGGGAAACCTCGGGGCGACGTGAGCTCCGGCAGCAGACCGAAGAAATTAGGTTTCGCAGCGAGACCGGAGAACCACGAAGATGAACAAACCGGGGAAATTACAACAAGAGTAATATTATTAATTTCCACGGAAAACATTCATTATCGCGGACAGATGTATTGTTAAAGAATATAGAAATGGAATTACGCTCGTAGACACGCGTTGATTTAACATAACAGCAGTTGTTAATCACCTCGCCAACCATTGCTTTTAGCATGCCGCTGATAGATATATATAATCCAAATAACTCAAATACATATTTAATTTGCTCCGGGGCCTGTGTGCGCGAGAGAGCAAATTACAGAGCAGAAAAATAACTGACATATTAACATATGTCATATGCCAGGCCCTGGTTTTATGCTAGCTGCTCAATTAAATGCCTGTTTAAATTCTCCGCGCACGTCTCTTAAAGCGGTCACCCTTCTACCAGACTGTGTAAATGGTTTGCTATGATGCATGGAGCTCACAGGGCTATACTGTGAGTGCTGCATATAATAACTGCATGCACGAACAAGTGTTGTGTTAATACATATTTTTAAATCTGTTTTGCAAGTAGATTCAGCGATATGAAATGTGCACATGGAGATAACTATTAGGAATTAGTGTATGCATCCTGTATACGTGTCATTAAAGCCTACTCAGGGGTTATGAAGTAGATTTACATCCGACATGAAGCGGCTTTGATCCATGACATGGTTCGGAAATCAACAGCGGAAGAAAAATATGCGTTTTCATCATCTCCGCCTCGTATCGCGCTTGCAGAAAGCCAACAGAACTACTTGGGTTGAGGTCAGGAGAAATGACAACTTAACGTAATGCAACATAACAACACGAGTTACAACATTACTATTATAGTTGTAACTATTTTTATAATATTTTTCCAAAAGTTATATTTTCTATCCTGAGCAGACTTTCCCCAGGAATTCCGAAAAAAAAAATCTACTTTTCCTTAACTGCAACTGCAATGAAACACATTGAGTGTATTACAGTATATATGAGAAACAGGCGTAAACCAATAGGTTTGCCACCCTGAACGCTTTTGTGAATTATTTGGTGGTTTTAATAAATATCAACGCAAAAGAATGTGTGTGTTCATCGAAATCGGTGCGGACCGATTTTATCGTTCCAGCGCCTTAAAGCTTGGATCCAGGGAGAGATTAATTAAGTTGTGTCAGCAGAAATGTCTTCATGGTTTAAAGAAATATTATAAAGGATGTAGGAGATCGTATATCACTGTCTTGATCACGCTGGTGAATGTGCGGGTAGAATTTTCTTCACTGCTTTGCAATACAAGACAGTAGGGATATTAATAAAAAACAAATGTTCAGGAGAATGCAATTAGACAGGTTGAGAAGCATATTTATGGCAATATCAGCTGCTTTTTTCCAACCTTTGTTCTTTTTAAAACGGCTCTTCTCGTGTTACACGTTGACATTACATTTAGAAGCGACTAGGTCTCCAATGGAAAACACATCAACTTGATTCTGTCCTAGTAGGTTATTTTAGACAACAGAATATAGGCAGTTTTATATATTTTTGCCAATTTCTTATATACCGTGTCATACAACATATGATGCAGGTGGACATAACCTCTCCTTTCTGCTGCAGTGGTACGTCAGCATCATGCGTTACCTTTGTGTGGGCACAACATATGACATAAACAAAAGAAAATGCCACGTTAAATTTAAAAATGGGAAGTATTCTAGGTGTTTTAGAGCTGCATGTGAAGTTTGATGCAAATACATCTTTTCCTCAGTGAGTTACAGATATTTATGCAAATGTTGTAACCGTCAGTTGCGTCTGTTCATTGGCTGGATTGATAACGAATATAGACTCAGAGGATTAACACCGGCATTGATTAATTAATTATGTATTGCATCATTAAAGTTCCCAGGTAGAGCCATTAACCTCCAGATAGATCAGACTCAACATTATTCATTTCCCAGTGAAAACGTGCAGTATATTGATGTGCTTGACTTGACATCCAATATTGTTAAAGGTTAATTCCTTTTTTATAACTAACCTGGGTCTATATTTGTAGTTCATTATAATTGGTAAATATTACCACTCAAGTTTTAACAATGTAATAAATGAATCAAATATATCACATATTTGCTTTTTATCCTCATTCCTGATTTAGATAAACATAAGTAATGGCAAAAGGAGTGAGAACGCAGGAACACAGATTTAAAATATGGGGGTAGCAATACAGTCAAGACAAAAATATGACAATATTAGGTGAATATTAGGAGAATATGGATCGGCGAAGTCGTGGAGCCGCAGGGCGTCCTCTCGACGGCCCCAAAAAAAACCTAGAAAGACGAAAGGTGACAATGACGCACACGAGAGGAGACGCTCAAGAACACCTGTCACACGAAAGGTAGAAAAAGGACAAGGACGCCACTCAAACGGATTGGGGAGAGACAAACGATTTCAAGAGCGGATGAAGTAGGTCATTTCAGACAATAAGAGGGCGGCTTTGAACAAATACAAAAACAAGGATCTCTCGTGGCCGTTACACGAGTGGCGGGATGTTGTTCCAGTGGAGGAGGCTTGGATGTGATTGGCCACGCCGTCGCTCGTCTGTTGTTATGCTAAGCATTTCTCTGATGATGTGTTTTCAGCCAATCACTCCTGTATCACTCCACACACACACATTTGACGAAATCAACGTCTTTTTCAAGTGTTGACCGAATACCATTTGAGACGAGTAATAAGCAAATGGCAGAAATGTTATTTTTGGATTATATGTTTTTGCAAACCACAAATACATTGAGTGGCAATCCGTATGTCGGATCACTCAAACGGGTACATTTTAGACACACGCAATATTATTTGTTGTTTCGGTAATTGGGCAAAAGACACCAATTAGGCCGACAGCTTTAAAATAATTACCTAAACCGTCTGCTGCGAACATCCATCACAGTTTTCGGGTGATGCCCTCCTCTACTGACCTTCCAGACTCACAGCACACACACATTGAAGTATTTGAGGTGCATGTACTTTTAGTCTAATGCAGGGGTCGGGAACCTATGGCTCTTTCGGTGACAACATATGGGTCCCAGACAATTATTTGTTGAAAAAAAAAAAAAAAAGCATCATGCAGTCACATTAAAATGATACGTTAAAAATACCATATGGCTCTCAATTAAATATATTTAGAAATATTTGGCTTTTATGGCTCTCCCAGTCAAAAAGGTTCCTGACCCCTGCTCGAATGTCTTAAAAGAGTGACGTTTTGTCCGCTCATATTTCCACTTGTTAGCAACCAAATGTTATTTACATCTTTTATTTTGTAGAATAAAACTTAAAAATGTATTACAGCTACAGATGGCTTCAAAACAGGAACTGAGGGTCTCGGGTGGAGAGACTGTTCTGCCAACGGCGGTATTCAAATCAAGACTAACCTTTAAGATGTGAAGATACAGAATGAAAAGGGATTTTTTTTTACATTCCTGTACCTTTAGAAATTTACAGAAGAATGTTGCACCGACTTCTTTTTTTATCCCTTTACATCCAAGTCCTTGTGTAGTCACATAGTGAGCCTGAAAAAGCCAATTTATCTGATCTAGGCCACCCTTTGTAAATAAAACGCTATTAGCATTCCGAGGCAGACACTAACCTTGTTTTTCTAATTTGTTATCCCTGATCTGTGCAGAGATGGTAGCTGCCACGCTTCCCACTCACTCTGTTACATTTACTGCTAGGAACTGCCCGGCTCAGTCTTCTGCTGTTGGCCACAGAGCAACGGCGCAAGGGCAAATGGGGGTTAAGTGTCTATAACAAGGGCAGTGCGATGGTAGTCGTTGAGGGAGGGAAAACAACATTGCTCATTCACTTCCCGTGCTTAGATTTCCCCTCACTGGTCCTGGGGTTTTAAGTACAACCCTTCTACTTAGAAACCTACCTGACCCTTACAGATAAAAACAAAGACTAGCATTGAGTCTTTTTATGGAGCACTTTAATCAATCTTGATCTCTGAGTAAAAGGAAATGTTCAAAGACGTGTTACACTTTTACTGTCAATTCCTTCGCTCATCATTATCGTACAACTTCCAGCAGTGGTCTGAAGGCACTGGGTTTTAAGACGGAAAGCGGTGGCTCACTTTGCCGAGGTGGCCCTCGTTGCTGCAGGACTTGCCAACGGTTATGAAGTCACGTACAGAAACTGCCGGCGCGGAGCCAACATTTCCTGGCCCAACACGCCTGACCATCTGAGTCCTGGATGGAGCTTTGGATTCATCCTCTTAAGCTCAGAGAGATCCGCGTTCTGGGTTCGGTGGTTTTGGCTGCAGCTCCCAGTGAGGAGAGCTCACCGGAGGTGAAAGGATGACCTCGTCCCGGTACGTCCCTCTCACGCCGTCGTCTTGTTTGTATTACAGCTTGTACTGTATTTATTCCAAGACTACATTAGTCCATTGCACTAAAGTAGTTATACAATGTCACATATTCCATCACACGGAACAAGGAGGGGTGCCACACCTGACCCCTTGCTCTTCTTGCGCAATCACCGCGAATAACAATTTTCCGTATTTTCATCTAGATTTATTTAATTTTCTGTTTTCTTAATATACAAGCATGTCCATATTTCTCAGTATTGCACAACGCTTTGCCCCGTGCTTTCGTTTTTAATATCGGTAATTGTTCTGAAAAAGCTCTGTTAATTGTGTTTTCCTGCTTGGTTCGCCACTTGGTCCGGACTACACAAGTATAACATGGTTCTTCTGTCATTCTGTAGAGATGTTGACTCTTCAGGTCGCAATCTAATGCCAAAAACCTTCTATAACAGATCACATCTTGCCAGATACTAGAGCAATAACTGCATAATAATGATGTTGATCTGCACTCCACACATTTCATTTACACACACTCTGTTTATAATTTTACAATGCAGTCATTGTCACCAGTATTATATTATTTGCGTATATATATATAAAATAATATATATACACATATTTTATATATTTGTGCACAGTCACTGTATCCGTTTCTTATACTTTAATTTTATTCTTGTGTTTAGTGTATTGGGGCTGCTATTGTAACAACAAATTTCCCCTTGGGGATTAATAAAGTATCTATCACTCTATCAACAGCAGGTTAGTGTATTGTACATGTAGTGCTAGTTAGAAAATGAGCAAGATAACAGGCCAAAATATTTTTTTAAACAAGACGAACATGCTGAATATTAACATGTTGATATAGTCATTGTCACCACTAGTGTACCTGCTTGGAGCGCATGCTGGTTTGGTTTGGGGAGACTGCTTGCAGCGTCTTGAGAATTGCTAATTCCCCGTTGTATCAAGACCTACGCCACCACCCGTGGCTTTCCCCCCCCAGCACCAAGGACCAGCCATAATCGATGCGGTTTCCTCTGAGACCATGTTTCATTTCCAATACGCACACTGAGCAGACCACAACACCATGTGTCTGCTCACCCTCCAAGTTCTGCTCCAGCTCTGCCCTCTTTATACCAGCAGCATCGGCTGCTGACTGATTGCCAATCAGTGAGAGCAGCTGACTGATTGTCAACCAGCCAGCAGCCGAGGCCAAACTGGGGAGAGCTGCCACACCCGTTAAACTCCAAGGTACTGAAGAACAGTTTGGTTGTAACATTAGTAAATCCAGCATCCAGCAAAACAAGTGAACAGCAGCCAATGCTGTTAAAGGCCCGCTGCAGACGACATGCCCGACTCAGTCCACAAAGTCCTGATAAGCATGCTGATAATAGCATTAAGCGCAAAGCACAGATGTGCCATAAGCACAGGCTAATTGAGCTGCTCGAATGGCTGTAGACTTAAAAAAATATATAATATTGAGACATTGGTTATGTTAAATTTGGGCATAACTGCAGATCAGTTAAAATAAAAAAATCTCATATGGGATATCGCAGAAATCTCGTATTTTACCATCTACAGTTGTGCTGAATATTACCTCACACCTTTTTTTTTATCAGTTGACCCGGCTGATAAAATCTGCACTTTACAGGTTTGATTCTATGGGAAATGTTCTGCAGACTGAATGCTCAGTGGGGGAGTAAATAGTACCAGCAGCCTCCCAGATTGACATTCAGGAGCTCTTTGAAGAGACATTCATCCATTCAAATTGAACATACGCAGCCTTTCAACGATAGCTAATATTATTATTTGACATCCACATCTCGTCCAAATGAACTATTTGATGTTTGAGATACTTTCCTCTTTCTTCACATATGCCGACCAAAGAAAAAAACTCCTAAAAGCTTTGCTCAGCTGGTGTCCCCACGCAGTCTCCACAGTGATGGATGCAGCTTGCGTCAGGCCGCTCTCTCATATTGTTCTCCGGCCACACAGGGCAGCAACCCCCTCATTAATAAACCTCAACGATTCATTTCCAACCCCCCTCTCGTGTCCCCTTCCTTGTCGTCTGTAAGAAGAGAGAGGAAAAAAAAGGAGGGGAAAAACCGGCACCCTCCTAATTAGCTAACACTGATGGAGCATCTATAAAGCCCAGGGGACAAAGCTAAGGAGCAGTGCTGCTGTTGAAAAGAAATCTATGAATAGCCAACTCACTGTGGCAGAGCCCGTCATCTGTACCTCCAGTCTAGTGGCTGTTGCCTGAAGGTATACATATAATGTCCTCCTCACAGTTTTACATTTTAATGGCCTTTTGACTGAGCAGACAAAGACTGTTTGACACCTTCAAGTTGCAAAACATAAAAAAATACACTATATATATATATATATATATATATATATATATATATATATATATATAGAGTATTTATTAGATATCAATTATTTTTTTGGACAGGTTGGCACCAACTATGTGCGATAAAGTTGACATTTACGTCTTTAATTAGTGAAGTATAGTCAGAGTTCACTTTCTTAATGATGCAACATTTGGTGTGGGTAAATATCCCGGACACACAGACGGATTTTAATCATTGTTTACATTTGATGCATGTATATTTCCTGCGGAGAGTTGCGGCATCGTAAGGACTGAGCCTTGCTTGCGCCTTATTTACATTTTTTATATTATCATTTTTGCCATCTTATGAATTAAACTCCATTACACTGACGTATAAGAGTTCTGCTACTTTACTGTGCATTTGTATTTGTAATAACCCACAGTGAGGTATGTTTGTGTGGTGTGGTGCAGATAGGTCCAAAGAAAGACTAAAGGTTAGTGAAGGTTAAGGAGATTCATTACAGGTCAACAGGAAATGGTGGTTAGATGGCTGACTGAGGCACAGGGCTGAATGGCTGTCCAGGCTGGACGATGGTGAGGTTGCATAGGGGAGAAGTAGCCAGGCAGTAAACCTGTGGCACAAAGAAGCAGGTTCAATGTGAGTCGGGGAAAAAAAGAAATAAACTTGATTGCCCAATTCAAGCGGCCTGGGATACGAACCACCAACGTAGCGGAGCAAACAATGTGGCAATGAGTCGACGGAGGACCGGAGCAAATAGACTGTGCGGTTGATGATTCGATGTAAGGCAGCTGTGCAGACAGGACAGGTGAGAGGAATGAGTCATAACACAGGGGAGGGGAGACAGAATTAAAGGAATAGATCAGAATTGTGACAGTTTTAATAGTCTTATTCGGTTTCTTGCTGGGTATAAGAAGATGCGATTGATACCACCCCCAATGCTGTCCATGTGATAGGCCAGGGGTGTTTGTGGGATTCAAAGTATGTATGATATCATTTTTATATTTGACTATTTGTTGGAGACTTTTAAGGTCATAGTGATATTTTATGTTCAATTGGACACTATCACTGAGATAAAGATGAAACAGTTCAGTGTCAAATATACCATTTAATGGAAAAATATATAATAATAATAATATTAAAGCAAAGAATAGAGATATGTCGATAGTTGTTTCATGTATTTAGAATTTGCTCATTCACACTCTCGCTTACTGGCGACAGTGTCTAACAAAATAGCTAACAGCTAGCTGTTATTCGCTTTCATTTGCCTCAAGTAAACCTAAATGTAAGCAGGTAACAATCGTAAAAAACTACTGATAGCCTAATTCTGTAACTAGCTGGGCTTACAGGTCACTCTGTGCATCATTTACTTCATGTTAAACTCCTGGCTATTGCTGCCGTTGATAAGAGATGTTACTTGGCAGAGTGAGAAAGCCAGCGCAGCAGCCTCCCCAAGGTCCTAGTACCCGGGGATTATATATGAAGTATGATGATAGGCTATTGGATTGTAATTTGAAGGAGAAAACATACAAATCAGAACTCACGCACATATGTAGTGTTCAGGTTTGAAACAATAGTTTAAGTTAATGACATCACAAAAATGCTGAAGCCCCCCTAAAATAGGCCTAACGACGCCCCTGAGATAGGCCATGAAGCTGGCGCCAGCAGATGGTTAGCTTAGGCTAGCAAAATGCCTGAAAGCAGCCTGGCTCTGTCCAAAGTAAATGGACTGCGAATGGTAAATTAACTGCATTTATAGAAGGCTTTAAGGAACAGAATCAGCAGATGTGAAAGTTTTAACACATTATATCTTTAAGTTATTCCATACAAAAATCAAGGTGTACAAACAGCTTTTCTGTGTTAGCCAGCTATTGTCTTATATTTTACAATTGGTGAAACCCTTGGCAAGAAGGTAAAAAACAAACATTTGCCAACCTAAAGATCGGGTGAGTAATGTTGAGAAACTAACATGTGTACAGTTGATCCAATCGAAACACCTAGCCTGGTTCCGTCAAGTTTTTTCCAATGAAAGTAGCTAGCCTTTAGCTCTAACAGTTGATCGAGATTTTGCAAATACGTTCAAATAAACAAACAATATTAAAAATATTTTAAAAATATTTTTCATGGGATATAAACTGAATACCATACAAGCAAAACTATTTTTTTTCTAATTGAAATTCCCATTTATACTGAATGTTATAAAAAGTTCTGTGAGAAAAACACTTTGAATTATAGTTAATCAATTATTAAACTTTGATACATAGTAATAAAGAAGCGAACAAAAAGTGACCTTCAGTCATTTATAAACATCTCAACCATAATAAATGTACTCCTCAAAGAGCTTACTAATGCAGAGTATGCTACTGCAGAGCAATTACTGCCGTTACATTTTGTAAAAAAAAAACATTAAATGAAATTTCTTCTTGAAATCCTTTTTACGTGAGTGTTTTGTGGAACTAATGAAACAGCCCTCCTGTTGTGCTTGCCACCATATCTTAAAAACAATTTACCCACACACTGAAGGAAATATCTCTTTTCACAGAGAACAGACCACCGGGGCATGGACAGTGGCTCTCTAAAGAAATGCTTTCATATATTTCTCATTACAACAGGACATTCAGGGAAGATCATTCTGCATGAATTATAGAACGCATCTCCTTGAAAGCTACTGCAAAAAAAACGAAGAACAAGGCGACCAACAAGGGGTGAAAGCAAATAACCGACCTTTTCTCACATCCAAACAGTTCGAATCACGGGGTTTGTGTATTACTTTGAGACGACCTCTGGTCAGAAATAAGGAAACATCCATTCTTCACAGATACCGTGCCTTTGTGGGGCTAATGATGGGTAAAATGCACTGTGGAGAAGGCAGTACAAAGCTGTCCTTTGATGAATCGGGTGATTATATTCTGGAACACTCCTTTGCTCTACAGACTGTTGTGGCATAAAGTAAGCCTGTTTAGATCCCACTGACTAAAAGGGCCTGTTTGCCACTGATGTGTGAATCCCACAAGCAATGGCTTTCTGCCGTTCCAGCCTCCCATTATGGGAGGTGGCACCTTTACTTAAATCAGGCGTTGCTAACATGCCATCATTGCTGTTAGAGATAATGCATATCATTTGCCCGTTAGATTTCACCTGATATCTAAAGAATACTGGAAATTGACTGTATTGAATTATTCAACGGCCGGCTCTTTAGTTATATAGGTATTCTCATGCACTATGTAGTGCTTTAAAATGGGTAAATGTATTGATATGAGATGGAATTTCTACCCAGATCCAGGTTTTGTCAGGGTTTTGACCTGTAGAAACACCTGTGTTCTCATGGTCAAGCTTGTATACTGTGGCCCAATGGTGGGCTAAAGACCTTCGTCTAGTGGGTCACAGAGGTATTGCCAAAATGGTTTAAAAATGTTGCACATTTAAATCTTTGTTATTTTCAATACTAGTTATTTTTATATCGAAATGCGCTCAAGGATTCACAGGAATACAAGAAAAACATCCAATTAAAATAATATAATTCTTTCCTGATTTCACTTTGAACATCCTCACGCAGATGAACATGTATCATCAAGTAGGATAGCTAGCTAACTTTCCCCTCGGCAGTAACACAAAAGGTATATAAATGACCTTGAATACATAACATTTCTATCCGTAGGCATATTATACAACTGTTGTGTCTCTGTAATTGAAAATCCAGCTTGAGTCCATTTTGTTGAGAGAGGATTTATATTGCATCTCCTCACTGTCTTATTTCACCATGAGCTGTTGGAATATTGGTCATATACAAAGACAAACTAAACACTGTTCAATACATTTGATTTTTCCATAGTATATACCATCAGTTTCTTTCATGAGCTGTTTTTATTACAGCTTTATATCCTTCAGAAAACCCCTAATCCTTGTGAAATGTAATGAGATTTGTAAGAAAATTTAGTCTCCAGTTGGTCTTAAGCCTCAATACCCTTAGGGCCTGCTCTGGTCTCAAGCTTCTCTGGCTTAGTCATAAGGACTTGACTTGGATTTTACTTTAAGCTACCATTCACAATGGAATAATGTTATTGTTTTTTGTTTTGTTTATCGTTTTACAAATTTCTGCATCCTCATTTGCCCAGAGATCCAGAAACTAACCAGCCTTCCAGTTTTGTCTCTCTCCCAGGGTGTCTAGGTGGATGGGTCAAACAAACACAGGACATTAACCTATGGGACCAGCGTTCATATCTCTTCACTGTCAGCATTATGTACCTACGTAAGTTACCTAACACATGTAGCTATTTACACCATAAACCCAATGTCTTTTCTAACCCTAACCAAGTAGCTGTGTTGCCTAAGCCTAAACTTAACTGAGACAGTTTCACAATGTCATCATGTTCCTGTTACCACTTTCATACCTTCTGTTAATACAAATCTAAAAATATTGAAGGTTCTTATGTTATTTTCAGGTTTCTCAGGTTCAGAAAAACAACACGTAGCAGCTGAAATATGTGTCTGAAAAGAAATATTCTGATGCCTGCTCCTCAAGAATAGATACGAGTCTCATAACACAAAACTCACGTTATCGGTATTGTTACACGAGGGAGGGGGACGGAAACCATTGTACTGTCCAGTCCTGCGAGGAGATGGATTTCTTAGGATTATTCTCCTCCTAGACAGTATAGCGCCAATCCTAGGTCACAATGACGTGATGTGACGAAATCTGGGTTTTAAAAACTGAACTTTTCTTGGGAGAGAGAGTTCTTTTCCTATCAACTTGTGTGTCGTAGGAGAGACTCCCGGTGTGATCGCAATCGCAGCGAGCGCTTGTACTTTGCTTGTGGTCAGAGAATGAATCTACCAGAACGAGAGAAGTTGTTGGCTGAATTTTTCCGAAGGCTTTACCAGGCAGCCAATTTTGACACACACTTTTACTTCCCTGTCAAGATAGTGGAATAGTACTTCCTGGCCCCATGTTTGGGGTTGACTCATCACAAGTTAATTCATGAGTAAGCACTAGTGGCTAGCCTATGTGAGACACTGCTCAAGTTCAGCTAATAATATCTACCTACATTAACTAGAGGATTGTGGAAAATGCCTACTACCAACTACGCCATGGCCCTGTTGACGCTCTGCCCAATCCTCCTCTCTACCTCCATCTGCCTGATGGATTATGGAGGTCTGGATCGTGGTCCATGCCTACTACCAACTATTCATACGCTTTCATATTCATTTAATGTTTTTTTAACTCTTGTGTCCTTCTGTAAACATGGCTTATATTGCACCTGTCCATCCTGGAGAGGGATCCTCCTCTGTTGCTCTCCTGAAAGTGTATTCCCTTTTTTCCCCAGGGTTCTTTGGGAGTTTTTCCTGATCCGATGTGAGGTTCTGGGACAGGGATGTCTATGTGTACAGATTGTAAAGTCCTCTGAGGCAAATCTGTAATTTGTGAGAATGGGCTATACAAAATAAACTGAATTGAATTAGATGATATTGAACTGTTGGGTACAGATTCTCTACCATATCTATAGATAATAAAGTCACCATAAATCAACTGAACTTGTGGAAGGTCCCCTGGGATTTGCATCTGGAAGAAAGCAGTTGGTGGGTCCATGAGTTAGGCAGACACAAGCGAACTGGCTGGAATAAACATTTTTATTAAGTTATAGTTTTAGAAAAAAATCCAACACAAAGTCACAAACAATGATTAACATGCACAATTTTAGTATACAAGACAAAACAGTTACTTTTCAATATGAAAATGCCACTCTACATGTCAGTATCTCACAGAGATCATTGATTAATACACCAGTATTAAGGTCGGAGAACACACTATATAAAAAGCAGTAAGGTTTATCTTTGATGGTCATGTTTAAAAAATATATGCAAGCTATTTACACCACACCAGGTACACTTCTTTCTAGCAACAACAATCACGGAAACCAACCTAACATAATAGACCTTGTGGATATAAATAGATATGTCTGTGATCAGTCTACTTCAACTATTTCAGCTGATGCCTCTGATCACTGCCTTCACTTCCATTAGATTGGACTTTGTTGTATTTATTAAAGCACAAGGCCAGAAACAATAGCTTTGTTTTTTTCTGTGATTATGAGCAGAGGTAAGAAAAATTAGGCTGAATTACAACTATATAAAAATTAAGAAAGCTTTGAGAAACTGCCACACATTAATTAATTAATTAATAACCTATGAGTCTGCCACCCTGCGATGAGGTTACCTTATCTGAATAATAATGGAAATATTAACACCACTTGGATTAAGTATTTTCAAACACAAGCTTCTTTGAGGCCCGATCACACCAGAAATGAGTACAACGTCCGCACGTCCTTGTGAAACGGGCATTGCTCGAAGCTCGGTGACGTCATGAATTCTTGTTTGTGAACTAGTGTAGCTAGGGCGTTAGCGGATAAACGATAGACGGCAGGGAAAATGCTAGTAGTGCTAGTCAGTCTTTTTGTTCATTCAAAAGACAAATCCCCCAAGCGAGCAAGCTAGTTCATTGTTGCTCGGTTAGCTTGGTATATAACAGGACATAAGGTTTTCACAGTTTATTCCACATATTTGTACCATCAAAATCTGTCTCATAACTTGTCTAAAAACTGGTTAGCTACATTAGCTTCCACCATTTTGGACGATCCGGTTTGTCAGATTTGCAAATGGTTACGTCACAAAGAAATGGACACAGATTTATTTTGCCTTGTTGACATGAACTGGAGATTTCAGGCTCCTCTAACTGAAAATGCTGGTGTGACTGGGCTTTTTATGCTGTTGGGAAGAAAGATACGTTATTATTTCGATGTGGAACTCAAACAAATCAACCAGCTAATCACTTTCAGGTCACTGCTCCCACGCAAAATCACAATCTACCACTGCACTACAAAATACCTTTTAAAAATTCTGGCGAAACAAATAGCGCAATTACAGTGAGATTTCGAGTAAAAAGCGAACCGAAAACACAACATAAAAATGATGGAGTTGAAGTTGTCCACTCGGGCGTATAGTAGTTTTCAAACATCAATTAACTTTTAGCACAACAGAACGAGTGCAATGGGATGGCGGCCATAAGTCAATCAAGCAGCTGAATTGTGACAGCTGTAATATTGGAGCAAGAAAATCCATATCTCATTGACTGGTCGGCAGCGACCTAATCAAAGAGCACAGAGCTTTAAGAATCCGGCCAAGGAGCAGATAGACAGCCTGATTATGTCGGCCGCTTGGACGTTTTACGACACCCCCGGGGATCGCACACCTGTTCAGGCGGCTAAGTGAGGACGTCCAGTCACCTTGCATCAATTCCTTGTGCTTTCATTCGACTTTGGGGAAATAGGGACGGTGGGATAATAAGAGTGCAAAATACAGACGACGACAGCCTCCGAGCTAATGGCCGTACACAGCCCCGTGTTCGGCAAAGGCACAGTAATGTGTAACAGTTTGGTTAGACTGTATCCTTCCACCTCCACGAATGAACACCGCTAGGACCTCAGTAATCACGCCTTTCTTGGGTTGGTTTTTGACACTTATCCACGTGATACAATACATACAATAGGGAGTGAAAAGTAGCTCCCCCCTAGCAGAGTAGCAACTTTCTTTTGTTATTGTTCAGTCTGGTGTGTGTCCAATGGGCGGTGATGGGGTGGGGGTAGAATGTCAGCCGTGCCTTTCGCTCCATTTCCAGTCAGGGCACTCCCACCGCAGTATTAGCTTCAATTATTCTGATGCCTTAATAGCCCATAAATTATGTTTCGGATGGAGTCATACATTTATTAAACCACAGGCCATAAATACTGGGACCGAAATTTCCGCTGTACATCTCAATCCATTGCGGCTTTCCTAAAGCTTCCAACCCTTTTAGTCAAAGGTAAAAAACGGTGCTTGTTCCAAGGAAAATTTAATCAACATACAGTCTCCAATAACGGGCTCCCTCTATATTTATATTCTGAGTTTCCTCTCCTTCCTGACAAACATCTTCAGAAAGAGAACAGCAAACAATGCCTTCTTCTGCAACCTGATTCTTTCCCCCTTAAGCTATTTGAAAAGGAAAGAAAGAGAGAAATAAGTGAGCTCTTGTGAAGGCACTGTTATGCTGCAAGTGTATTGTGCACTGGGCCAGCTGGTCTTCTGGGGTGTTTACATGTGATATGGTTTACGCATCTAGAACAGGGGTTGTCTAAATGTGGAGGAGGAACAGCACACGCGGGATCTGACAGCACACTTCTCTATCTTCTGCAATCCCCGGCTTTTTAAGCCAGACTGAGAACGCGCGGTGTGATGGGCATTTATTATTTAGAGGAGCAAGAGATGGCAGAATGCCAAGATCTATCAGATTATCGTAGGGCGGGCCTTCAACTCAGGAGACTGTGGTTCTCCAACGGACTTAATATTATTTCAGTTTGCAGAGAAAAGTGGGATGAGGCACAGTTGATCAATTTGCTATGCATCTTTTGTATATCTGTCAACGTCTTTTTTAAGCCTACAATTGGTGTTTCTTTTGGCAAAAGCTGCTAAATGTGATATGTGATAAGGACATTAGTTGATGTTCTGTCAATGGAACGGATTTAGTTTATATTATAACATACGGATGAAGTCAACTAACGAGAGGGTGATAAATTATTGTGAGTATTAAAGAAACCATGAAGCAAGCAGCCTATCACCTACTTTGGTATGGACTGTATGTGTACAATTGTTTTTTTTTAAGGCATTAGTATCTACAAAAGATACTAAGAAGATCAAGTCGTGTAGACATCATAACTTCTAAAAAAAAAAGAAAATGAAACCTACAATGGCACTTATGACGCAGGAAGAAATACTGAAAGGTTATCATGCATGCAAAAAAACATCTGGTGGTTCTTTAAAAATAAAATAAAAAATAAATAAAAAGGTGGCGTGGTCCCTTTTTTAAAGAGTTCGTTGGAGTCCGGTTCTTTCCAGTTTCTCCCGGTCCTGGCCACTGAAAGCCTGGGCCTCGTGCCAGTCCAGTGCACAGGCTGACTGAAGGGGCGGAGGAGGAGGGAGGCCGCTCTGTAGGCTCCGATTAGACATCACCAGGCGGAGCAGAGCAGGGCGCCGATGAGGACCGCAGAGAGGCACAGTGGGCTGAGGCGGATCGCTCCCGAGCCCCGCGCTCCCATGCCTGCAAACCCCCAAAAAAGCAGCCGGTTAAGAACCAGAAAAAACATTCAGATCAAAAAAACAAAACAAAAACAAAAACCTTCTACAGTGCTATCCCCTCCTCCCCCGTAAATTTCCGACAAGTCATCATAAATCATGTTTTTTTTTATTCTCCCCCCCCATATCTACATTATTACTGGCTTCCGACAGGAGAGGGGCTGTTCAAAGCATCCTGGGAAGATAAAGTTTGTATCATATCAGAGAGGAGAGCGACAAACTGGGCCGCCTCACATATTTTGCAGAGCACTGGGTCGGGAACTGCTTTATATGCCGCGGCGCTGTGCAGCCAGTCAACAAGGAATAATAACCCAATGGCAGAGATGGATGACGCCGCGCACGCATTTCTAAAAAGGTCGCTTTTCTTGCACTCTTAATAAGTCTATTACACGTGGGTGGAAGGGGATGCGATGAAGCCAAATTAAATGTCCCCTTTGAATCATTGAACCCTCCGTTTTCATCCGTGGTCGAAAGTAGAACGACGTGAAGGGACGAGCCTGAACTCACTTAATCTCTGGATGTGGATGGGTTCGCTGGCCACGCCTTCGCCGCCCTCGCTCACGGCCTTGATCTGAATGAGATAGTTGTCGTTGGCGGAGAGGCTGAGCTCCACGCCGGTTTTGCCGGTCGGGATGGCTTTGAGGTCGTTGTAGCGGTGTCGCCTCAGCAGCACCTTGAAGGAGGGGAGGGGAGGGGGAGGGGCGGGGCCACGCGGAGAGGAATTAGTTCAGGCCACAGGCGTCGACCCTGAATTCTGAAGACAAAGCGGAGCTTTGCGGTGCATCTGGACCTACTAAATATCCGGTGACCCTCGATTCCGTCTCCATAGCTACCACCGCATCCCAGTGCATCGTGAGTGTGGAGCCAATCATGGTCCATTGTATGTTGAGCGGAGCGCGATCTGGAGCTGGAAGAGGATATGGTTAAAGTACAATAAAAGCTGCATGAGTATTTCCTGTAGGTAGAGGGAGGGGGGGGGGTCTTCTCAATCAATGCATATGATAATTTACATATTCCTGCTTTATGAAGCACAGTGGGCTCTACTTGGTAAGATTAAGATATAAAAAAAAACTCAATTATAAATAGAGGCTGCAGCAGAGCACCTCCACTAATTAAGTCAGAGTGAATGCTATAGAAGCCCTGAGAGCCCAACATACTAACAACAACAACAACAACAACAACAACACGGCATTCAGAAACGAGTAAAAAAAAAAACAGAACAAAGAAGAAAAAGAGGGAAGAAAAGCAGCTAGTTTGCAGCGTGTTTGATGATGCGGCCGTGTTTCTGTAGTTCTCATTTGCCGGCTTTTTTTTTCAACGCTGCAGATGTTTTATTCAACTCGGTGAAGACGTCTTAATTTGCTCGTGTTTGGACTATTTGCATGTGTTTTTTTAGGGCTATTTTCCATCCTATTTCCTTCGCTACCGCCGGTGTCACAAAACACACCAGCAAGCCACGGTTAATGTATTCCACTCATGTGGCGGAAGATCTGAGGGTGTTGAATCTCCACATGTTTGTGAAGACATTTTGAATAGCTAAGCTGCCACTGCAGCACCTCTCGACCCACTGATTACATCTCTTTTTCATCTCGTGTAAACGGAAATAATTTTACAAGCACAACCGACAAAGCCAAAGAAACGCTCAGGTTGTCACGTTGAGGCCTCGCGTGGTTCACGGATGTTGATTTCGATGCCACCCCCCCCCCCCCCCCCCCCCTCCCACAGAGTGACTCACGTGGTTTCTTCGTGGTGGCGTTGATGGCCGCCGATTGCGGCCCGGGGCCGGCCGTATTGAACGCGGCCACACACAGGTAGTAGACCGTGTTGGGTCTCAGCCCGGTGACGTTCACCAGCTCGTGGTTCTCAGATATGCGCACTTTGCCCACAGTGTCGGGCTTGGTGTCGTCTTCCCAGTACATGACCTATTGGGTGCACACACAAACAAACAAAAAAAAAAGGAATAAATAAAAGTCACAATCTAAAATGGACGGATTCTCGTGATGCATTATTGAAATATATTCTAGTCGTGAAAACTGAAATGCCGTGTGGATTACTGATGCACATCCTCTCACAGCAAATAAACATGGCGTTAGTGATGGTCACATGATGACTGACCCAGGAAGGAGAATTTATGATAATTGCCTTTTTCCCCCGTAAAACCAGCCTCATCTTTTGATTTTTTGTTCTCGGAAGCCGGCTGAATTAAAATTGTGGAGCTTTATGGATAAATGTGACTAAATACTTCAAATGACTTTGCGGTATCAAACAACCATTTTTTTTTTCCTCCACAAAGCCATACGTGCTCTGTTGAAGATGCTTTTCCTCAAGGCTGTTTATCTCCAATTAAGGCTGCAGGTAAAGCGATGTTTGATACAGCAAAATAACACTAATTGATCGCTTGCTTCGGGTCATCTTCAATATTCATGCCTCTGGTATGAAGTGACATAAAAATTAAGTCGATAAATAATTAAATTGAAATGCGAAGTCCGCCCTCAGGCGTATTCCTGACGTTCCATTCCGCGAAGAGTTATTGTATTTCAAATGCGTTATCAATGTGAAGTTGTAAGCGGGCGGGACTCGGCTTCCAGTAATGTAATCTTTTGAGTGGTAATAACGGTGATTGCATTAAACTGAAGCTGGATTATCAATCTTAACAACGTCTAATTAAAGGCTGGGGATTCACGCGGTCGGCGCCGTATTGAGATTGCGCGTCTTAAATCCACTTCAGGACGGCGTTGGGAGAAATCAAGCTCCGCTCTAAAAAAGGACAATGTGGCCACTGTCATGGCAACTAGAGAGCTCTGCGCTGAGGGCCAGAGGTGACAGATATTGAAAGAGCAACGGAAGGTGGGAGAAAGAAGAAGAAAAAAGGCCTCTTTGCGTTCTTGAAAGGACAAAGGTTTTTATTTTCCTTTGCGTGGGTTGGCTGTTGGTGCACCGGTAGCTTTGAGGTCATTTCGTGACACCACAACACTCAAAAACAACATACCTCACGTGAAAAGATATCGCAGCGTATTTCAAGAAAACTGATTTTCAGAACAATGAAAGGATGGTTATGATTGCATAAACAGGGCACACGGGAGAACTCAATTATCATGTAATTTGAAGACGGAGAAAGAGAAAAAGAGGAACAAATAATCATTTTGGCGGTTCATATCGTACCTCGTAGCCGAGCACTCTTTCGGAGATGGCGGGGAGAGCTTCCCAGATCACTTCAATTTGCAGTGCAGACACACTTCTAGTCCGAACCCTCTTAGGTGCCAGACTGGGGACTGCAGAAAATTGAGCGTTGGTGAGGATCCCACCAATTCATCCAACACAATTACACACACACACACACTAGTCGCAGAAAGAAAGGCACCTGAATAGACCTGTAGAAAACCCATTTCCCCCACTCTCTTTTAATGGGATCTGTGACTGACATCAGGGAAGACTATCTGCCCAGCAAATTCAATTAAGAGAATACCTCCCTGACAGCGCGGCGTGGTAGTGTCTGCTAGGATTTACTGTAATCTACCAGCATGATAACTAATATCAGGTTGACATTCCCAGCTTGAGTGGGTAGGGAAATAACAGCACAGGGGTAAAAAGAAGAAGAAGATAGAGAGAGAGAGAAAAAAGAGCTCATTTCATCATTGCTATCCAAGGTCACAGTTGAGAGGAGAGAGATTAGAGCTGATTTAAGCATCAGTCGCTCGCGCTTACCCTCCTCCGCCGAGTACACGGTGGCGATGGAGCTGAAGGGCCCCTCCCCGCGGTTGTTGTACGCGCCCACTTTCACGTCGAACGGCGAGAAGGGCGGGATGGTGTCGTTGCGGAAGACGTAGGGCGCCGCGCCGGGCGACGAGACGACCGCCCGCGTCCACGTGACCGAGCCCACGGGCCGGAAGGCGACGATGTAGCCGAAGCCCTCGCCGTTCTGCAGTTCTTCGGAAACGGGCTGGGAGCGAAACACAGAACTATAGTGATATTAAAACGCATACGGACGAAGAAACGGACAGGCCCGTCTCTGCGGCTTTTCCGCGATTTTTTTCTTTTTCCGTTTTCCCTTCTCGGATCGCCCTTCTGCCTCGTCGTTTTTTTTCCTCTTGCGTTGGCTACGCGATTGTGGCCAAAGAGCGAAAACATTCTAGAACAGTGGTTCTTAACCCTATTGGAGGAACAGAACCCTGCAGGATTCATCAGTGCATCAGCTGAACCCTTCGTGATTGAAAACAAATTCAATAGGACTTCTTCAAAACATAGGTATATATAGTAGCCAAATAAGTGTTGGATTCAACCAATAAAACTCAAATGTCACACAAAAACACAACTTAATGATTTTTTTACCGTGAATCAATGCGACTTCTGCTGTTGACTTTCAGATACGAGGTCAAAACTGCGCGGCATTACCTCGGAAAATGCCACTCTCATATCATTATCGCAACAATGTCGGTACGTTTTCTTAGTGTTTACGTCTACCGTCTACGAAAAAGGTTGTAAAGAAGAAAAACGGTGTGTTGCCAACATTTTAGCAGGCAATTTTTTTTACGATCAACAAAACGGCCAGACATTTCTCTTTGTGTACTGGGCTGTACTGTGTGTGTCTTGACCCTTGCCGAACCCCTGAGAGTGACTCACCGAACCCCTGGTGTTCGATCGAACTCTGGTTAAGAACCACTGCTCTAGAGCGAAGGCTCTCCGTCCCTGCTCTCAGATATGAGAGAGAGAGAGAGAGAGAGAGAGAGAGAGAGAGAGAGAGAGAGAGAGAGAGAGAGAGAGCACTTGGGGCCCGAGGTGCCCTCTCTCTCTAATGCGGTCCCATAAAATTGCTCCGTTCAATTCTGCGCAATTAAGCAGAAGCATCACTCGGCAACGGATGGAACAGTAAAAATGTGAATGATGACTTACCTCCCATGTTATCACTAATTCAGTCTTTGTGCCGCCTCCACCTTCAACATCCGTGGGCGCCGTGTCGGGAACTGAGGGGTGAAAGCCCAGAGGGGAGCGATTAGAAACACAGTTTACCAAAAGCTCAATGAGAAACCCAAACTGTATTTGTAGCCTCGTGGCCAGACGGCTTCCCACATCCCAAATCCCTCACGGTGCGGATACAAACATTTCAGAGAATAGCGATATTAACGATATTTCCCCCAAATGTCACCGTGCATAAATGACCAAGCCGAGATCCGTCACTCGGCAACCAAACCCGCTTCTTTCCCGTTCTCCCACTCGTGGACTATTTGCGCGCCACAGTGTGATGGCAGAGCTGATAGTGTAGGTGGAGGAGCACTCGTGCACGTCCTTTTAGTATCCTATAGTAAGTGGAGCATCGCATTTAATGTGTCATATCAGTAACTGCACTCATATCTGATGCTCATGCATGGTTGTGTTCAGGTTGGATGTTGGGAAAAGGAGTCGGTATTCTACTCCCATTTCCTGGAAGAAATACCTCGATATTATTGAAAGCCTCTCATACAACGGCATTTTAAGGGTTTCCAAATAGCAGAATGATGTCATCTTATTTTGAAAATCGCACAAATGTACGAGAAGAGAAAGATAACACTGAGATAACACTCACATATTTGTGTGTTTTTTCGTCACAAACAATTATATATATTTTTTAATCCACCTGATCACACCTCAGATGCCACCGTTAAACACTGCCACGATATCATAAGACGAGTGCAACGTATGAATATATTAGCATTTATTAATGTTCATAAAGGAAAAGACAGAAAACTATGAACACTGCTTTATTGCTAATGTGAGCGTTTTCAAAGATTCATGATTAATTCCTATTAAGCTTCTCACATTATAACACGGTGGCAGCAGAGCTCAACGTAAGTGCCGTCCGTTGTCCATTCACCACGACACGCGTGACACCAAGTAAGTGGAAATCATTACAGCTTGACGTCTCAATTATGCAGTCATACCGATAATGTTCATCACATGTCACTGAAAATAATCTGAGGTTTTGGAAACTTAAATCTACTGAAAATGCAATGCAAGGATTGGTCAGTATTTAACTTAAATGACACCAGACTAGTAAACCATCACAATTATATTCCTGGCTGGCCCTGGGATGAGCTCCGTCTCACCCTGAACACTTTGAGCAGACAATCGGACACACCACCTCAAAGATGGTGTAAAAGCAGTGTTGCTCTGCTTCCATGAAAATGAAAAAAAACATCAGAAAATGTGAACTTTTCATATATTAATTCCAGCTGTACTGTGGTTGAAATATTCCATTCGTCAGGAGAAATGGAGGCAGGTTCAGAAAAATGTCAATGTTTCTCAAATAAACTTTATGTCTCTTGACTTTTAGCTCGTTCTGTGTTTTTTTGTTTTTAACTATGTGTTTCTTTTGAAAAATAGATTTTTTTTATCTCAAAGGGATTCACCTGGTTAAATAAAGAAAAGTTAAAAAAAATTAAATAAAGAAATAGATTTCCCTGGTATTTAATTACAGGGTTCTTACACATTTTGACCAATGGATTTCCAGAGTTTTTCCAGGACTTTAAACCAAATTTCCATGACCAAACATGAACAATTTAGAAAATGTTGCATATTGAAATCGTACGCCGGCTTACATTTTGAGCGCCTTTCTTTACAAAAACATATGAATTATTTCAAACTCGGCGTAAATAAACACGTGATTATAACAAATTTCTATGACTTTTCCAAAACTTTTATGATTTTAGTTTTTTCCATGACTTTTCCAGGCCTGGAAATGATCATTTTGAAATCCCATGACTTTTCCAAGTTTTCCATGACCGTAGGAACCCTGTAATTACTTTAAAATTACTGCAAATGTGTGCTTTTGTCCACTAAAGTGTTTTAGTGTCACGTACTGGCATCCTCCGTCCTGGTCTTGGCTGAGGCCGGACTGGGCTCTCCCAGGCCCACGATGTTGCGGGCCACCACCCTGAACTCGTACTCCACCCAGGCGTTCAGGCCCACCACCGTCGCCGTCAGCGTGTTCCTGTTGACAACCTCCGGCACTGAGAAGTGACAAAAACAACAACACGTTCTTTAGAAAACCAGGAGTCAAATTGAACGACGAAAAAATACCAAAAAAAAAACACAGACGATGCAAGATAAATACTGCAAAAGGGGGACAAAGGGGGAGCGTTCCCGTGGTACCTGAGTCAACAGCCTGCCAGCCTACGGTAAAAGGCGTGCGGGCCTGGATGATGTAGCCGGTGATGGGGCTGCCGTTGTCCCTTCCGGGAGTCCAGGAAAGCTGAGCGGTGCTGTCCGTGATCTCCTCCACGGCCACTTTGTCCGGAGGACCCGGGGGACCTGGAGTCAGTCAGACGATGAGTTGGTTCCAAGAAGCACGTCCTTCATCAAAACTCATCAAGACGTCATATCAAGACCACTGTGCTCCTCTTCGATATTTAAGGGCTGTTCATGCGGGTAGGGCAGGGGTCAGGAACCTTTTTGACTGGGAGAGCCATAAAAGCCAAACATTTCTAAATATACACTACCGTTCAAAAGTTTGGGGTCACTTAGAAATGTCCTTATTTTTTATTTTTTTCAATGAAGATAAAATTTGAGTACTATGAAAAGCGCAATAGAAATTGTATCTATTATTATTATTATTATTATTATTAGAAGACTAACGGAGGGGTAGAAAACCCGTGAAAACTCTTTTTATGCGAGCGCAGCTGAAAACAGTTATGCTGGTGGGAGAAGCTATAAAACTGGCCTTCCTTTGAGCCACAAGTTTGAAGAACAACATTAATATTTACAATGAAAATCCTTTATTTATAACCTTGTCAATGTCTTGACTATATTTTCTATTAATTTTGCAATTAATTTGATAAATAAAAGTGTGAGTTTTCATGGAAAACACAAGATTGTCTTGGTAATTCAAAAGAGCCATATGCCATCACCGGAAGAGCCATATTTGGCTCGCGAGCCATAGGTTCCCGACCCCTGGGGTAGGGGAGTAGGGGTGGGGGGGGGGGACTCTTTAGTCACTGCTGGTTTCGCTCGTAGACCTACAAAGTGACTATTACCCAACGGGGATGGCGTCATCCGTGGGAAAAAAGGAGTCAATACGCCAGCGTCAGAGAGACGGGAGCGAGCGTCCGTGAGAGTTCGTTAGCTTGTTGCTGTTGTTTGCTCAACTGCCCAATTATTCAAATGCTTTCCATGATATTTTGCCCATGTGTAAATGAGCCAATTATAGCCATTTCTCTGTGATAAAAATTGCCTTCCCGAAGCACCTGGGACCTCTGTTACAGTTTGTTAAGGGCACCATGAATACCAATGTAAATCACCGGAGATAAGCAAGTGAGCCAGATACTTATTCGCACATGGCAGAATAACTGTGTGTGTGTGTGTGTGTGTGTGTTTTTTCTTTTTCCCTCAAATGTATTTCAGCAACATATATACAGTATAATGTAAACAGAAGCCGCCACTGCAGCAGCGTATATATTTATAGGAAGCTTGGAGGATTTATTTTTCTCTCACATCCCCGCTCTGTAAAAACAACCTTCTCTTTGAATACTCGTGCAGATGCTTCAACGCCACATTATTTCACAGCCGAGGTACAAGGGTGTGTTCATGCGGCGGCATGCGAAAACCAACTTTACACATCGCAAATCCTTTTGGCTCTCTTACCTTTGACAACCAAGATGGCAGAGGTGGACAGGCTCTCCACATCGGTGTCGATGACACAGACGTATTTCCCCCCGTGGTTCAGCTGGATATTCCGGATCATCAGATCCCCCGAAATACTCTGGAAGACGTGAATATGACGGTTGGAGAAAAAAAGAAAAAATGCGAGGCTGTACAACGCAACGGTATTTCATCACTTCAGCTTTTGGCTCGAGGATGTTTTGAAACATTCATAATGCCTCGCACATTTACATTGTCTCCAGGCCCACAGGTTGGTGCATCTCCTCAAACACCGACAACCAAAGACATGGCAGATGTAGTCTGCACAAATAATGCTTTTGGCTGTCCTTAAACAGCTAGCAGCTATGCGCGGGACACACAAAACAAACACAGCGGAGTTAATTGGCTAGGCAATCCTAATTATTCTGTAATTACATAAGCTCAAGCGAGATATGAGGATAACTCCCAGTGTAAAGAGCAAATATTATTTTACATAAGCCGGAGATGCACGCGGTGGCCGTGAGGGAACGGGGCAAAACACACACATATTGTCATCTTTTTCATCGGCGTTTGACATGATTTGTATTATTAGTGGCTGCGTGAGCGGCTGGTGTTTTCTATGCTTTTCTCATTGTCAACAAATCTCATTAAAAGACCAAAATACAACGGATGCCTTGGTCCGGCTGACAATTCGGGAACATTTTCCCAACACTGTTTGTGCTGCTCACACCCGAGCTCATTTTAAAATAAATATTCTTTTAAAAAACAGAAAACAGTGTTTAGCATGGCCGACACTGATTCTGTCTAAAAGTGAGACACTGTAGTTTTTTTTTAGCAAACAGGAATAAATGGGTGCATTATTGGGGACTATTTTCAGCGGTGGATTAATACATATTTGGTTCTCTTACGTCTCGTATCCGCAGCAGCAGGACTGCTTATGTGGGATCGACTCGAAATCAACTGCGCTGCCCATGTTCATCGTGCAGATATTATTGTACGTATTTATTAGCTTTGAGACAGCCGTGGAGCTCAACCAGCACAGTGGAACAAGCAATACCACAATTTGAATACAGAACTTTTTGCAACACAACACACATAGCCACTCCGCCTTGTATATACTTTCTTAAGTCAATTTCTAAAAACCTCTTAAACCGTTGCACTGTTTTGCACTGTTTGTTTTGTACTGCACTGTTCTGTTTTGTTTTGTCTTGTTTTGTGTTGTAATGTATAATTGTGTAACACACTGAGTCACTTTGGAACAACCTACCGGAGGAGATAAGGCTGGCAGAATCAATAACTTCTTTGAAATCACTTCTTAAAATCCACTTTTATAGAACTGCTTTTAAGTGATGTCGTCCTTTTTAAGTTTGTATTTTGATTGCCTATTTGTTTGGTTTTAGTTTTATTCAATGCTTTTATGGTATGGTCTTTTTTGTTTGCCGCCATTTAAGTTGTGTTTATGCTTTGTTTATCTGTAGAGCACTTTGTAAACCTAGTTTTTAAAAGTGCTATATAAATAAAGTTCTTATTATTATTACTTTACCAAGTAAAATTCCTTGTTTGTGCAAACCTACTTGGTCAATAAAACTGATTCTGATTCTGAAAAGTTGGAAGTTGTAAGAGGAGCGTCAGTCAAAAGTGGACCTTGAACGCACCGGGGAGAGGCCTCACACGATGTCTGAACCCAAGTGTTCAATTCTCACTGTTCTGCCACTCGATTCTAGAAACCAGCTCATCAGACTGCAGCATTAAATGAAACGATGCACGTTGCAAGTGGCCGTGGACACATTAGCACATACGCCGTGTCACTTTTGAGTAGTGTTTGAAGTGTGCATTGCTGGCGGTACAGCTTGCGTTTGACGAGACAGAATGAGATATTTTATCATCACGATTCATCTTTAATTTAACGCACCGGCAAGTCAAGATTAGATGCTAGACCCATCTTACATTGTGTGACGCGCGCCGAACCTGTAATATCCTGCTTATCGTGGAAAACCTTCGGCACGATCATTTAATAGTGGTCTTCTGTTGGTATCAACACAACAACAAAAATGTGGCATATCACCAGCCTTATCTTTTTAAATGGCAACGTGTTTGCCGAGGCGGAAAAAAGTTATTTACAGTGTTATAATAACACATTGTGTAACAGCATTATCCTGTTAGCCCTCTGAAAGTCACCTCCTGAAGAGTCTGTAACAAAGCACGTCGGATTGTGAAAGGAAATGTGTCGCTTTTGGAGAAAAATAAAGTCACCTGGGGGGGGCGAGCCAGGTAAGACTCGCTGCTTAGAGCCTTCTCCATTTCTGCCCCCTCCCTCTGGAACTCTCTCCCCAAAAACATCCGAGACTGCACCGAACTTTCATCATTCAAATCACAAATCAAAACCCACCTGTTCAAAACTGCTTTTAATGTGTGACTGTGTGCTCTGTACGTTCTTATCGTTGGTTTTATCGTAATTCATAATGCATAGCTTTTAGAATTTTTTTAAATTGTATTGTAAAGCGTCTTTGAGTACCTTGAAAAGCGCTATATAAATCGTATGTATTATTATTATTATCATATAGATTTTTTTTTAAATGATGTGTTGTAAAGCGTCTTTGAGTACCATAAAAAGCGCTATATAAATCGTATGTATTATTATTATTATGATATAGAATTTTCTTTTAAATGATGTGTTGTAAAGCGTCTTTGAGTATCTTGAAAAGCGCTATATAAATCGTATGTATTATTATTTCATCACACACACACCCCCCACCCCCAAGCGGCGGCAAGTGATCACAGCTCCTCTCCGCAGCATCGCCGGCGCGCGCCGATCTCCGCCCCTCTAAAGGCACCTGACAAACCAGGCCGAGCGGAATGGCACTTCTGAGCGCCCCACGGGGCAAAAGAGACGACCCCTCTCGCTCTATTTTCTCTTTCACCCCTTCCTTTCACGTCTCCTCTCCCTCCGCCGTGTCTGATTTCACCCGCTCCGTTGTCAGCCGCCACCTGGCCAAACCTGGGAGCTCGTGCCCCCGAGAGAGCGAGGCGTCCTTCCTTTGGCACTGAGGCCGCGATGAGGCAGATTTGCTTTAATTATGTTAATTAATTCATCAGAAGCTGTTGAGCAGGGGGCTGGTAATCTCTCTGGACAGGGGAAACAGATTCCGTGAAAACTATATCTCATTATATTAGTTCAATGTCATTAGTAATTGCCATTTGCATTCATAGAGATATGAATTTGGCGTGTCCGCGACGCTGAGAGGGCATTCAGATATCCCGTCAACCTTTACCACGTGAATGGCGATCAGGCCACGGGGCTGGCACGATTAAAGAGCACCAAAAAAAATAAAAGGCATACTTAAAGCAATTTCATACCGACAAGCTCTGAACAATCGACTTTGCCGTTCATCAAAAGGAACAAATACTCGACCGAGAGTCCTCGCTTATCATTATATGAAAGAATAAGGATTTCAAATGGACATTTACTGGCGCCATGCCAGCTAGCTCATTACTTAATTATTTCGGGGCGGGGGAGGGGCTCAAGATTCACAAATAGGTATGCAAAATGAAACTCTGGCAGAGGAAGACGATAAGGACATGTTCTCCCTTGAGGTAAGAGAGTCAGACGTTGAATGGATGAATAAAGTCTAAAGACCTTATTAATGAAGACCCTCTTCATGACTGAAATGGCATTTCATTGATATATCTTTAGAAGTGTAACACGGGGAAGCTCACACAGCCAATTCAGGCGGGAAGGACCCGTAATACAGGCGTTCAGCGAGTTTATGTTTCGTGGAACTGTGGAACCCTCCTACGTCTCAGCGTACATTTCTATTTACTGGCGTCGAAGAAGACCTCAGCAGGGCAACGGAGCGCACACCCGTACACGCCACGCAGCGTGTACCAATTAATCCGAGAATAGCCGGAATGATGCCTCGGGATGACTCACCCCGCCCACTCTTTCGAAGTGATCGCCGTCTCTCTGGAAGTCGATGAGCTGGCCGTTGAATGCCCACGAGAAGGAAACATCCAGAGCGGGATCGCAGGCGATCTGGCAGGGTAACACGATGCTCTCGCCAACAATAATCTCCATGTTAGTGGGCCTCATGGTGATCCTGGTGGGCTCTGGCCGGAAAAACAGACGACGGCGTACGCATGTTAATTTCCGGCTAACGCGGGGAAGCTTTTGACCCTCGCCGTGACCCCCGGCAACTGGCGTCCCTCAGAGGCGTTGAATTAAATGTGTAGCTTTCCCTGATTTTAATAAGCACTTATATTCCAAGCCTTTCCATTAGCAACATTTAATGACATATCAGGTTCGCACTTTATGTTCTGGGATCAATTTGGGGGGAAAATGTTTGAAACGGGATTACAAAGACGGGAGCACATTCCCACTGGTGGTTGTGGTGGGATTGGAGTTTGTTGAGGAAAGGTCACGGTAATTAAATTCTCTGACATTAAATGGTTCAGCTGTCAGTGTGTGGAAAGAATGGGAGCTAATGAGAAAAATAGGTCAGGTGGCTACACACACACAACAGATAAAACTGGAGGGCTACATGTACGTGTTATGTCACCGCCTTCATAAATAATGACCTTTGACTAAATCTAGGATAATGTTTGTGTTGCTTGTTTAACTGCTGTTTTTGCAGAATGTAGACCAGTCATATTAATCGACAATAACTTTGGTTATTAACGTGAACACATGCAATAGAAATTTCACTGTAAATAAAAGCTACTCTCCCCTCTCGAGCCATGAATTGACAAGAAATGCTTGACCTTTATTTTGAAAGGAAGGGAAATTGTCCATGAGCTGAATCCATCCCTTGGATGTTTGAAGCCTTGTGGCTGTACCTGGTAACAGCAAGACTTTAAAAGATTTGGATTCCTAAGACTGAATGTGGGGGCGGCAAAAAGAGCAATACCAGAGAGAATAGTTAACATCCGAACTGTGTTGAGTTTATTTAAAATATCTTTCCTCATTATACTGTGCTCTAATATTTGGACTGACTGACTTTACCTCTTATTACAAAAGCAATGCTGCTCTTTTATTTCCATGCCTTCTACAACATTTTAGCCTATATCTTTTTTTTGCATTATTAGAGCACTGCAATCGTCCGCTAAGGCGGGCATAAAATAAATTCGGAAATTGTTTACTGCTAAGGATAAGATGATAAGATCGATGCCACCGTCTGCAGGAAAAGTTCCAACCTGCCAGCAGCCGGCTAACTTAGCTCAGCCCGAAGATTGGAAACTAGCCGGTCACCAACAACAGCCAAACAACAAATCTGCGGATTTGATGGGATCATGTGTCGGACTATTTCTTGGTTGGAATCAATTTCCTGGCAATCAGCAGAGATTTCAGCAAGTAACTGACCCGTTAAAGCAATAGTCTGACACATAAACCCTTGTCAAAAAGCTATTTGTTGTGTTTACACTTACATTTTCCTGCAATGTTTGAATGCGTGGGCGTCACCACTCAAAGCTCTTTAAAATGACATGTCTATCTATTGTACTGGTCGGGATATTTATTCATGTTTGATATAGCCAAGCTAGCCCGTTGTGGTCTTTGCGGGTAGAATTCATTCGGTTACAAATCTTCATCTACCAATAAGGATGATAGAGATGTCGTTTCTACGCCTCTAACAGGTGAAGAAAAGAAAAAGCTATCAATACACTCAGAAAGATGTCAATTAATTGTGTCTATACACACAGTGCTGGGCAGAGGTCTAACCAGCCAGATGAACTGAGCACCGCTTGTGGGTCATTTTGGAAATAGTCAGGCTAGCTACAGATAATAAAATAAAAATGAAATTGTTGCCCACTAAACCTTGAAATAAAACCGATTAGCACAAATTCAATGGCACACTGAAGTGCCACTGAATGTGACTAAGGATGGCACTTACTGAAGGTATTTTTGTAGTTTGGCTTTAGAAAATGTTATTTTCTTGATTCTTGTTGTTCTGACTTTGTGCTCATGGTTGAATGCACTTATTGTAAGTCGCCTTCTATAAGGGTCAGCTGAATGAATAATGTAAAAAGCTGCTAACTAGAGCTGGTATTACAGCTGTCAAGCTCAGTCACTGTTACTGTTTCTTATGTGTATATTTTATTCTTGTGTGTTTAGTTTATTGGTGCTACTGTAACAACAAATTTCCCCTTGGGGATTAATAAAGTATCTATCTATCTATCTATCTATCTATCTATCTATCTATCTATCTATCTATCAATGGTTACCATTAAGAAAACAAAAAGTTGCTTTCGTCTTCTTCCGTTGGAAAATCTAGAACCGACTATCTTTAAAGTCCCCGGGACTCTCGGGAGGCATCTCTGCCGCTGTCCTCTGTCACATAACACAAGCTTAGCATAATGACATTAACACAAGTAGGGCGGGTTGTAGAGCAATAAACAGGTCAATAAAGGGGGAGGTGTTGATGGACTCACCGGTGATGAGCAGCCTCCCGGTCGTGCTCGCCGTCCCAAACTGGTTCTTAGCGACGCACGTGTAGCTGGCTGCGTCCCGTCGGGTTACATTGGCGATCTTTAACGTCCCGTTGGGAAGCAAAGTAATCCTGCAGGGAAGCAGAAATGCTTTTTTTTTAAACTATATTAACTCGTGGACAGTGGAAAGTTAGACTGAAGTCATTATTCTGCATTTGTCTATTTTTTGCAGATATTCAAAACATTTGTTCCCATGTGGTAGTTATTTCATTTTCTTATTTCAGTCTTCATGTAGTAAGGCTATTGTAAGTTTTCTGACGGAGGCATTTTGACCCTGGTGGTGCTTTTAAAGCTCTTCGCTAAACCTCAGGAAAATGAAATTCTTTGCGGCGGGAAAGCAGCGGTCGCTGTGACCCATCACCTTTTCTCAGTGGTGGGCTAAACTCTGGAACACGTTATTAAATGAGGGAGATATTTTACAAACAGCCACACTGAATAAGTCAACGAATAAATCTAATGTGCTTCACAGTTGCTTTAATGTTGCGAAGGTCACTGAGGACGGCATCACGCTGGGAACCTAAGTGTGATATAATTTGAGGGAGTACACAGTGCACAAGTATTACCCCACAAAATAGCATGCAATGTATAATGACCGGCAAAAGGACCATTAAAAAGACAATTAATTACATGAAATTGTTGATTTAAAGCTACATTAAAGCCACTAGATGGAACTTTCATTTTGTGTTAATGTGAAAAAAATCCATCCTTTTAAGGGTTAACGAAAGTTTCAGAGTGAAACGGGATTTTAGAGCCAGAACGACAAAATATGAGGATGTATTTGTTTTTACAGGCTTTTTGAGCGATGAGTAAATTAAGCTCAAATGATCTGCGTGTCTCGACACCACGAGGGAAATATGTATCGGAAATGCGTTTTTCATAATCTGAGCGAGAGTGCCATTAATTTATTGCTATTCCGTGACAATTTTCGTGTATCTATCTTTCCACTCCTCCAATTTACAGCACGCTGCAGTCAAACACACCTCGGGTTTGGAGCACACGGCGTGAGAAGCCAACGCGGTCTCTCGATGTCACTTCCAGCTTGGGAATTTTTCCCAATTTTCTGCAGCTTTGGATGCAGCTCGAGCCCAACGAGGAGCATCATTGCTGCTTTGACGAGATTCTTTTGCTCCTATTGTTCGCTTTCAAAAACCTATTTTTGAATAAGCAGCAATGGGCGTCATTCAGACGGCAGTTAAGCATTTCTTCCCTTGCGCTGTGTTTTCCCGTTTTTAATCATACCATCCGGCCTGTTTACGAATACTCTGACGTTCAGCGGGGGTGTGGGGGAGGCGGGGAAAGGGGGGGGGGAGGGGAGCGTTAGTCACCGCTTTTCTTCTCCTTCTCTGATGATGACAAGTTGGTGCGCGGATGTATTGCTTTCAAAAGTGTCATTTCCCCGCTTGTGATTTCCCTTTTGGATATCTCCTCCTTTCTAATTGGTCGTGGAGCATTGTTCGAGGTCTTCGCAGTAGCTCAAATTAGCCTCTCGGCGAGACGCGAGGACAACAAACTACCACTTTGCGTTGTTAAAGTGGCGCCTTAAAAGTTTGCTCGCCGGCTGCTATATAATGTCTGCGTGTGTGTGTTTGCAATCTTGTTAGATTCTCAAATCTGCGAGAAGACTTTTTTTTTTGTCTCGGTGATTTCGCGAATCACACTCTGTTTGCACGAGCGACAGCTTCTGTTTTTTGTTTTTTTTACTTCCCCGATTGTAAAAGCAACTCCGTTTGCTAATCGTTAATGGTTTTAAACCTTTCATGCACACCGGGGTTGATCTGACCAGCTGGCAACTTCATCGCTCACACACAGCAAAAATTAGCACATGCACGTTGTATAATAGCCATGTGCTAATTTTCCCGCCGGGTGGGGTTTTTCTTCCCTCGATCTCCTCATTAGCCTTCCCTTCTATGCATCTGCACAAATCCCAAAACACACTATTCAAACAATTCGAGGCACGCGGTGAATACGAATAAAAAAAGCAGTTTGGAAAAAAATATGCACTTTTTTTCTTCTTTTTCCTCCTACCTTTCGGTTCTCTGCAGGATCTCGTTCCCTTTCTTCCACTGGGTAATTGCTGGGGGTGAGGCCTGGGGCTTGCATTCAAGAGTGACTTCGCTGCCTGTGCGAGCTTTTAGCAGGGTCCTCAATGGACTTCTGGAGAAACTGGGGGGCGAAGCTGAGCGTCGTGGGGGAAGAAGAAAAGGCACAAGGTCAAAAACAAAAATATCGGCAACCTGTACCTTTGCAGATCAACATCTCTTCTCAGTTTTCAGCGGGGGGGCAGCTCACAGCCTCAGCGTGAACTCAGCAGAAATGCTCATTGGGCCACATTCACACATAGCCGGGTATTTACAGAAACAAATATTTCCGCCCCTCCGTTTTCAAAAATAACGTTGTACACACAAGGTTGTTTTCAAAACAATTTCTGTTTATATGAACCCGCATTAATACGCCGTACGCATACGTCCTCATAGGACGCTCACGTGACGTGAAGCATTTTTAGTCGCATACTGTGACGTTTGACAACCTAAAATACAAAAACTTTTCAGAAATCTCCACTTCGGCCGGAGTTTTTAAAAATGATCGTTTTCCGTGATAAAACCTCAGTTTTTGTGTAAATGAAAGGCCAAAACGTGTGAAAATATGAGTTTTCCCATTGTGTAAACGGGGTCTTGGGCTCGAGGCGATACCGACCCACCTGCCAGCCCATCCCCTTTTTTTTCCGATGCTACGCGCATAATCCACCCCTTAAAAAACGTCCACCCGAGCATTTTTTCTTCTTTTACGCATTTCTGTCAGCCGTCGTTCAAAGTGTCATCACGTTTCAAGACGGAATTGAATTCCTCTTTTCGAGCCAGTCAGATGGAAGTCATCAAAGTGTCAATAAATCAATAAACCCATCTACATGAGAAAGCATGCGCGATGTCACAGAGCGGCGCGTTTGTAGTTGACCAAGTCGATATGATGAAAGGACCAAAAGTAAAACGAGACACTCCATCAGATTCATTTTTGTGTTTTTTTTCCTTTTTTTGCAGGCAGAGCCCGTAGTGACATCAAATGAGAGCAGACTGATTGCTGAGAAGAGCTACAGCAGGCTGTGTTTTTATTTTATTTTTATCTCAGGAGATGATCAAACGCACAGACGGATAAAAGCACAGGGAGGGATGCAATCTTACCTAACACCATTAGTTGGGCACCGGAATAAATAATGCCGTGTTTGTTTTCCGCCACACACTGATACACCCCGGAATCTGACAGGTTTACCACGGCTATGGAGAGGGCCCCGTTTTCGATTTGCAGCCGGCCCTGAAGAGGAGGAGAGAGAGAGAGACACAGTTCTGCATAACCATTGCAAGGCCAGCCTATTATGTCCACAAGCACGGCGGCAGCAATTACTGGCGCACCGCGAAGAAGGGAGGACGACAGAGAGAGAGAGAGAGAGAGGGAGAGAGAGAGAGAGAGAGAGAGAGAGAGAGAGAGAGAGAGAGAGAGAGAGAGAGAGAGAGAGAGAGAGAGCATATATGCTCAGCTTGGAATGGGGGAAGAGGCGAGGAGGCGGCGGTGGAAGTCGCTAACCTGACATCGTAGAAACACAGAAGAGAAACAATGTTGACAACGGCACCGGCAGCACATTAAGAAGTCATTCATTTGCCGGGGTCGCTCAGCTGGAAAAACTACGGCGACAGCTCGGATGATGACTCGGATTGATTTTTAACCCGATGAGCTAGTCAGACATCCTCAAGGCGGAAGGGGGGGGAGGGGCTTGCTCTCGGGCGCTCTCTTAATTATATTCGCAGTCGGAAAGCCGGAGCTCGGTGAAATAGAACACATTAGCGAGGCACAAAGTCACCTTATCGCACGCGCACGACGCCGACCCCCGACGCAAATCTGTTTGTGTGTTTACCGATGATTACGTTCTGCATTATCTCGCTTCGGTGGCTGGTTTAAAAAGGAGCGATCCGCCTATTTCACACATCTTGGGTTTGGCATGATGTGTGAAATAGTTGCAGCTTGGGAGGAAACCACGAGGACCATTTTCTTGATTACAAAAAAAAAGGAAACTTGCAGTTTTTTGGTCGGTGTGTTCGAATTTTTTTTTATTTTTACCTCAGTAATATGTAAAGGGTTTTAAAAATGAATTAGTGAATGCTTGTTAATATCAAGCAGAAATTCAAAGGCCCTCGGATCAGATGTTCTTATACTTATATTTAGATGGATACCAGGTGTGCCTGTCAGCCCCATTCGGAAAGCACTGGAGGAGCACTTCTTGAATTTAATTAACGCTAGTTCTACCGAGCAATTGGCAAATGGATGAGAGGTTGATTCTTGTCACACAAATCCAGTTCTGATACAGAATATGCGTTCATCCAGAGCAGGGGTACGCTCACAATTCATATTTTAAACTGTTTCTCTTCATTTTTTGATTCGGAGTAAGCAACCGAAACAGAAACATCTGCTTTCTCAGCGTATCTCCGTACCTCAGGCGTCACTTGCTCGCCGTTCTTCAGCCAGCTGTAGGACGGTTTGGGCTTTCCGTTGGCCTTGCACTCCCAGAAGAGGTTCTCCTCGATGGACAGCACCGTGTCCGTTATAGTCTGGAGCCAGTGAGGTTTAGCTTGGAATAAAAAAAAAAACGAGGGGGATTATCTTCAAACATGTGTTTTTTTAATTATAGAAGCAGTGGATTAACAAACCGCGGTATCAGAAATCATGAAGCCGTTTAAAAGCAGCCTTGCATTAAATCATCAAAGTTTAACCTTTTGAACACCAAGCTTTTTTTTAGCCTCAGCTCCGAAAAGTGCACAGACAAAGTAAAAAGGCTATATCTCTGCAACCACTAGGGCTATTTTAATATATATTTTTTTAATTTTTACCTTTTAAATATAAAACAGTTTTTTTCAGATGTGTACATATCAGTCTATATGTTTCTGGGTAAGAGTAAATGAAGATGGAACACAGAAAAAATATTTAAATGTCAAGTCTGAATTGAAAAAAAAAGCATTTCCAGGATGATTATATTACATTACATGTCATTTAGCAGAGACTTTATCCAAAGCGACTTACAATAAGTGCATTTCAACCTAGAGTACAAACTAAGAACAACAAGAATACAGAAAGTAACATTTCCTCAACATAGTCAAACTACAAAAGTACCATAATAAGAGATATTTAAGTGCCACTGAAGAGCAAATCTGTGTTTAATCCAGATATAGTCGGAAAGGTGCGTTTTCAGTTTCCCGGCGGAAGCTGTAGAGACTTTCTGCTGTCCTGATGTCAGTGGGGGGCTTGTTCCACCAATCAGGAGCCAGGACAGCAAACAGTCTGGATTTCGAGTGATTAGCTCGAGGTGCAGGAGTCACAAGTCGGTTGGCTGTTATATGTTTGGAATGAGGCAGTTTAAAGATTTAAAACTCTCACAAATCATATTTAAATATGTTAACATTCTCCCTGCAAAGTCTGAATTTGAAAAAGTGAATCAGAACGAAGAGGTTTTTAGTACAAAGAATTTAGGCGAAGTTTCCAAAACGGACATTTTGACAAATTTGGGCAATTTGGGGATTTGATCGGCACAAGGAAGGCAACCTGGTCAACAAATTTAAATATCGACTGGAAATGTGGCTCCTCTACAATAACATTCACTATTTATATTTTAGAGCTTGAATCCAAAGCTTGAACGTTCATGTCTTTGTACCAGAAGACAAATAGGCTTCCTGTCAGGGGGATGCTGTTAGAGTGTCTGATCACATGTTTCCTGAGCCAATGGACACTCTCGCTCCCTCCTGCGCTTCCTTGTCAATTGGTAGTGGTTCGCTCACCGTGGAATGAAACACGACCCCGCGCGGCATTTTTGCCCCGCCTGTTCTCCGCCATGCATTCGTACATCCCCGAGTCCTCCTGCTGGAAATTGGGGATTTCGAGGACGGCGTTTGAATTCTTCATCTTCACTTTGCTGGGGAAAGGGATGCCGCTGGTCCTCCTCCAGCTTATTTCGGGGACGGGGCTGCAGAACACAACAGACATTGAAAAAAAAAAAAAAGGCTCCCGCAGTGGTCGACTGTCATTTCCCCCGGCGATCAAAGTTTGATTAAGCGCGCACGGCAACAGCAGTTGGAGCTAAAGCCCTGTGAGTTATTGTTCCCTGCAAATCAAACTGGGATTACCCTAATTTCAGAAGCTCTTAAAAATAACTTTGATTTCTTCCCCCTTGTCTATTCATGTTGCCCTCCTATGGATTGATGAATCTGAGTGAGTAATGTTACGGTCGCGCATCCCTAAATCACCTTGAGTAGCACTCATTCATGCACCAATGAGCCTACGTAATATGTCACACACACACACACACACACACACACACACACACACACACACACACACACACACACACACACACACACACACACACACTCACATACACACTTACACACACACAGTGAGGTGTACTTACTTTCCCAGAGCGAAGCATTCCAGTCTCACCACCGATTCCTTTGCAGCTGGGACTGAATCAGGGAAATGAACTTCTATTTTGGGTTCATATTCACCCATTACTCCTGGAAGAGGGAGACAAGAGATGAAAATCAAGGATTGACGGCTCACCTATTGCACACGTGTTGGATCCAGGGTTCATACACATGTTGACCAATGGATTTCCAGGACTTTCCAGGACCTTTAAAGCACATTTCCATGACTAAACATTTTGTGAAATCTCAGTGTATAAGGGTATATACCTTTAATGAGAAATGAGTGAGACAATAGTTTGATTAAAAGACCATATAATAATATAAATGTTATCAAACTGTGTTAATGGATTTATGAATATACCACATTTCCATGAATTTTCAAAACGTTGTGTGATCTCTAAAATTTCAAGGACTTTTCCAGGCCTGGAAATAGCCATTTTGGAAATTCCATTACTTTTATAGATTTTCCATGACCGTGAAAACCCTGTGGATCAAGTAGAAAGTAGTAACGTAGCGACACAGGCTCACAAGAGAAAATACGCACGTCCAGCAAAAGTGACCCCTGAAGGGGATAAACGCCGCTTATAAAAGATTTAGAGAACACATCAGGGAAAAGACTTGGAGGAGAGATTCATCACCTGTGGCAATTCATTCACGGAACGAGTCAAATACTGTTTCTCAGCGATAGGAGTAGGTTCCCGTATACGATTACCACAAACTAACCCATGATCTGGCAGCAGGAGAGGATTTGGAGACCGGTGCATGTTTTTAGACCAAGAGGTCGCGAACAACGTTGAAAAGTAAAGCGTTCGCAGCTCGACCCGAGCCTGTCAATACTCCACTGAGAGTAGACAGAGATCACAGATGGACTTTCACCCAGGAGACCGCTGTGACTTCACACTTGTTGCGTAACATTGTTGCGCTTATTACGCAACCTTTTGTAAGAAATGGGTGCTGGCTATTTATTTACTCTTATATATGTTCTTATGTTGGATTTTTCACGCAGACCGTTGTCAATTTGCTGCGGTTCAGCCAAAATGCACAATGTTAACCCTCCTGTTACCTTCAAATTTACTAACATACTTTACCCTTTTTGACCACAGCAGTTAAAACCTCCAGAAAATTATTTGAATTAATGTTATTTCCCAAGTTTAAGTGTGAGGTACTTTATGTAGTTTGGTTGACTTCCTAAATAGCCCTTTAAATAAATAAAAAAGTTGATATTTCAAGAGTTGTGTTCAGGACATTGAAAACATATCATCAAGTCCATGTTATGTTTTCACAGTTGTCCCCAATAAATTAGGAAAAGTCATGAAATATGAAGCAAAATAAATTATGTCAATCATTTTTTTAGAGACGTCAAACATTAAATGGGGTCAAATTTACCCCAAAGGTAACAGGAGGGTTAAAAACATTTTTCTCAAGAAACTGCGTTGCTGATTGTCTCAATGATTAGTTATTAGTGATATGCAGCATTTTTCCAACATTCATTTGAACTATAACTCTAGATCACGAAAGCCTTCACAGTTTGCCATTTTGTGCTTCAAATCAATGGTCTGATAAATCAAAATAATGGCTGAATAGAGAGGCTGAGATCAGAAAGACTGAAGGGAAACATTGCACCGCATTCTAATGAGGCGTCCTGCAATCAATAGCAGTTAACAAATTATCTACTTAGGCTTTATTGATCATAAGTCCTTGAAAACATCAACGTATGGGTTGCGCAACTTTACCGTTCATGGCTGGTTTATTCTGTAATAATCCACTTGTAATTATTGTCAATCCATCGATGCTGGTAATACTTATGGGGGTACTCATTTTCTAATAAGCCATCAAATCAGCACTAATGAATGTAAATTATTAATAAACAGAAAGTGTCGTGCTAGAGGAATATAAAGACCGACCAACCTGGCAACCCAAAAGTATTTAGTAGAATGGTATGTAACTGATCTGTGGAAGGGTTTAATAACATGTATATAGCAATAAAGGATAAAAAGCCTTTATAAAAGGCATCAGGTAGAACAAAAACTACCCAACAGCCTTTCTGAAGTCATTTTTTTAACAACCTTTTGTACACTGAATTTAATTCAGTGTATATGTGAAGCACGCCCCATCGTCTTGTCAAAGAGGATATAAAAATGCCGCGGCTTAAATTGAGACTTCCGATATTCAAAGCCGTCCTGTCAGCATGTTAAGCTAACGTTAACATGAGCTCAGGCAGCTTAAGTGCGGAGCTGTCAACCGTATGATTAGATGTCAACAGTCCAATATCAAAAAATTGTCAGATGTGACTTCTTATAAAGTAGAATATTTAAATATTAACACATAATGTTGAGTAAGCTCAATCAAAAATAGCCCAGTTTTTAATTTTGACGTAATGTCAAATTGATGCCTGCTGAGTCAAAGACCTCTCACAACCACAGATGGCAACATGCAGACATGAAGATGTAACAACTGTGGGCAGGGTTCTTACACATTTTAACCAATGAATTTCCATGACTTTTTCATAACTTTTCCATGACTTTACCAAATTTCCATGACCAAACTGAAGTCTCGGTATAAACATGAAAAATGTAGAAAATTTGCCGTATACGCCAGCTTATATATTTTGAGCGTCTTTCTTTAAAAAACATATTAATTATTTCAAACTTGCCGTAAATTAAAATGTGAACACATTTCCATGACTTTTCCAAGCCTGGAAATTAACATTTTTAAAATTCCATGACTTTTCCAGGTTTTCCATGACCGTACTTATTCCCATATCATTGAAATAATTTACCGTCATTTCTGAGGACCAGGGGTGTGGGCGAGCTGAGCACCTTCTCCCTCGTCACGGAGTTGTTCACCACACAAGTGTAGTTGCCGACATCTGAAGGCTCCACTTTGGAGATGTACAGACTCCCCGTCTCCTGAGAGATGAATCGACGGCTGTCTTGCTGGACAAAGTACGGGTACTCGTTAAAGATCCACGCAAATGTCAGACCTGGAATGGGAAAGGAAAACAATTAAATCGCCATTACTGCTCGCTCAAACACTGATTGCACAGGAACTGTATCGGTAACATTGACCTCTCCAAAAGAAGATCCCCCCCGGTGTGGCCTTAAAATCTTTAGTATGTAACCTCCACCATTTTCCTTCCCTTATCTCAGTATCCTTGGGAAGATATACCGAGGCATGGCAAATGTAATAGGCATCAATGCAGAAGCAATGGGAGACACAGGGAAAGGGAGCGAAACAAAATGGATTACGGCGCGTCGGTGGCCCTCCCCCGACACACGGCCTCCATTCCCCGGGTCCCGGAGAGACTCGGTCGGTTCGTTGGGAGACACGTGGACCAACGGGAAGGGATGGGTGGAATTGACGGCGAGAAGTCGAGGGGGGGGGGAACATGTTGCGACGCACACGCTTGCAGGTTTACCGTACGAAGAAGAGAAACCTGCCACGGCGAATTAGAGCGTCGCTTTTCCGTAGAAGTGCTCGTTGCGCACATTTGCGAAAAGCGGAGGCGAATCTGCCGGTTTCGGAGTTGAGGGGTGCGGAGTCAAAAGGTGTACGCGGCGACTGTCAATCATACCCCCCCACCCCCCCCGCCGATCAAGCGTCCGAAAGCCGGGAGCAGCGATGCAGATACGACGCTGCTTCTGATTAGGCGAGCAGGAGCCACGAAGTTCAGAGTCAGCAGAACCTCCGTCTGACCCACGCCGCTGTAATGAGCAGATTTTTAAGTCGAGAGGACAGTGGAAATACAACATCAGGGCTTTAGTGCAACAGACGAGGTGAGTCGTGCACTAAAAGCAGCTCGTAGAGTAAACAAATGGTGACACCATAACGATTGCGCGTGACAATTTCTTCTTACTTTTTTTTTTTTTATACATCTGGGTGATGCGAGCAAGAATGAGGTCATGGGGGGGTGTATAAAAGCAACTCTTGCAGAATTCAAAGTGTCCGCAAAGAGAATCGAGAGCTGGAGAGAAGATGCTTATAGATAGATAGATAGATAGATAGATAGATAGATAGATAGATAGATAGATAGATACTTTATTAATCCCCAAGGGGAAATTTGTCGAGACAGTAGCACCAATAAACTAAACACACAAGAATAAAATATAAATATAAGAAAGAAACAGTGACTGTGCATAAAGTATATACCGGTAGGTGTTGGATAAAGTTCAATGGCGTTCGAGGAGATCGTAAGCAAATTGATGGTGTTGGAAAGGTGTGAGAAAAAGAGGGAGAGAAGGTGAAGGAACAGTAGGGTGAGAAAAGGAAAGAAAGGGGACGGCATGCTCGCACTGCTTTACTTTCATTCACTTCTGTGAGAAGAAAAAAAAAAACCCGGAACACAATGGCGCCACAGTAACAGCAGCCAACCGCGTATAAGCCCCGGCCTATGTCAGAGGAAAAGCTGTCAAACTGTATTTCACACAGAGTACTCTGACCCATTATCCCATAGACCAGCTGTACAATGCAACTGTTCCCTCGCAAACTAAATTGGTTGTTCCGATGTGCAAGCTACTGTATCAATACGAAGACGAGCCAGGCAGCAGCCATTGTCCGTGTCCTCCGAGAGGTGGAGCGGCCCCGCGTCTTTATCTCCTGTTTGTGGCCTCTTATTTAAAGATGACGGTCCCGGCTTCTCAGTTGAACAATTAGAGCTTTTTTGGTTTTTTTTTGAATGTGCGGTGCATAATTATGAGGCCTGGCATACAGACTGGAAACAGCTCCGTTCTAGGGTAACGCAATTTTTTATCAGCACCTCTAAGACTCACAAATCGACACATTGCATCTCTTTTGTTTCACCCATTATGAATGAAAGTGGAATAAGTTGAACCTTTAGGGCCGTCTAAACGCTCCAGTGATCAAATACTTTGTTTTTTTTGACAGGGTTTAACAAAAGAGACTTAGGGTGTCCATTAGTGAGCTTTAGAGCTGTTTGCCCTTGTACACACTGTAGCCTTTGAGCTAAGCTAAGGCTGTAACTTCTTATTTAACGGACATATAAAGAGGTACTGTATCAACTTTCTCATCTAACTCCCAGCAACAGAACGTCAAACTTTTCCTTTCAGCCTAATTTGAGAAACACGCAAGCAACGTGCACTCATTAGATTGCAGATCTTGAGCAAGTGTCTCCCCTCTCCCCTCCGCTACACTGAGAAGAGTTGAATCTTAATTAGCGTTGCCTCCGGGCTCCCGTACGGTCATGATGTTGGCGAAGATAAGAGAAAAACGGGGATTTATTCATGTTGTATTTGTTGCTCTCTCCCATGGGTCATAACACATCTTGTGTGGAGTTAATCTGCAGATGCCGCGGTTCAAAATGAGACCAAACGTTGCGATGGATGTCAACAAACGGCGAGACGTGGCGCGCAAGAGAGAGGAGGCGGGGCTTGTTTTTAGCCTTGCAGATTTAAAAAAGGACTTTTGCCACTGCGGCGTAGGGATGCGTATGTTTTTTTTCTTTCTTTTTTTTTCGATACGGGTGCTAAACCGGTACTTTTAAAATGATACCGGTGCCTAAACGGTACCTGAACCGATACTTAAAAAAAAGAAAAAGCACAAAACGACGATTGAAAATGACAACATTAAAAACCTCTTCGGCCATATTCCCTGTAAAAGCCGTTCACATGGCCACACTGACAAAAAACTGATATCAGACTGTCTCACTCGTAGCTTGCGAGAGCTACTAGCTAGCTACGAGCTAGCTTAAACATGTTTATCACGGCTAATTTATTATTTGTTTGTCTACTTTAATGAATGCAAGACATGCAATCAACGTTATGGTACTAGTTAGAGTTCAGGCTGCTCTTGTCATCATCGGTCTCCACATTTTCAGGGGGACCGGTCTCCCCATCTCCCCTCACGCAGACAGTGAAACACGGTGCATGCCGGTGTGAAATGATAGGCTGTCGTAATCTGCTGACAGGGCGGAGTCACCAGGGTTCAAAATAATAGTTTTCTTCAATTTCAATCGGCTCAGGCATCGAAAGGAAGCATCGAAATGAGGCGTCAATAAGATGATTCAGCTGAATCCCTACAACCAACGACAGGTCCGCAACCAAATAAGCTTGATTAATTAGAAGCCCCTCTACTGCACATAGCCTTGTGAAACAGGGTAGAGGGAATTTGTTTTGGGTCATGTTTAAATAAGAGGCACAGAAAAAGGTGGCGTACCCAGATGGAGCGAGCTTACCTCCAGAGTGTGCAGGCGGTCCACATAGGAGAACCACTCCCTGGCCCTCGCGGACGTTGACGGCGTTCCTCACCGCTTGGATTCTGAAGTTATCCAGATCTGATGAGTCAAACAAGATCAACATGGAATTAGAAAAAGAAAGAAAAACCATCAACGGCACTGAGCGCCGTATCAAACGGCTAGAAAGTGTTTTTTTTCTATTTTGATGTCGTCGATATTTCAAAGTTCTGAACGTAGTTATTTTTTTCCGAGACTCCCTTCAGTGACTTTCTGAGGCATGTTTTTGATGTTGGATTTTGAGCGGTAGAACTTTAACAGGGCATCATTGATTGCCCTGGGACACCTTCCCGACAGCCTTCGACACTTTCAAAGGCATCTCGGGGTGCTGATGAAATCGATGGCCCCGACGTGTTGACGCTGCGCCGCACCGCGCTTTAGCGCCGCGGAAAAGATTAGCCTGGAACAGGATAGCATAAGCAGTGGGGTGTGGATTGAGCAAACGTGGGGTGTGAGGAGGCTGGGGGGGGGGGGGGGGGAGTGTGTGCATGACAAATGACAGTTTGCCGTGCCAGCAGCAATAAGTAGCATCATTATTAAATGCGGTGTAATGTCGCACTTAAAAACATTAGCTCACCCCATCAATACGCTCGGCACAATCTATCTATTCATTTTCGCAAATGAACGAGCGGTCGCCGGGAGACCAAAAAATAAATTAATAAAAAAATAAAAAACCCGGGATGATAAACCACCCCTTGGCATTATGACTGATGGAGAGAAGCTGCCGCAGTCCACTCTGCACTCTGTCGGCACCCTCTGGCTAACAGCCGAGAGTAAGCCATCCAAACACAAACAAAAGAAAAGTCAGTGTGACCGATAAGGGAAATTTGGGAGGAAGGGAAGATTATGGAGAGAAGTGGGACAGAGTGTCGGTAAGATTAATGAGCAGCTCTCGTGTGACCGCAGCCGAGTCAGACAGAGCCAAGTCACGGCAGGATGCCGAGGAGGCCACAGGAGGAGACGTCTGACTTCAAATGTACAGACAGATGCCATGTCCTTCTGATCTCATCAGGATGTCTTATGCGGCGTTCACATCAAGATAGGAGATAAGCCCCGCCCCCTCTAAGGCGCGGATGATGCGAAGAAGCCAAGCGAGTAAACTCACGCGAGTCAAGCGCTGCAAATATTCGCAGTCCATCTCTTAAAGACATTCAGGATATTGCGTTGATTTCAAAAAAATAAAAGCTCCAGCATAATATCATATGAAAACTAGAACGGGCACTCGGTAGAGCGCATACCTTCGCATATCACAAGATTGGGCATTGATTTATGAACATTTTGGCATTAGTTGCATGCCAATTGGATACAAATGTACCGCACTATGGTAAAAAGAAGATGTTGACCTTTTCATGACCTTGACCTTTGACCCGATCGATCCCAAAATATAATCAAATGGTCCCCGGATAATAACCAATCATCACACCAGATTTAATGCAATTCGGTTTAATACTTTTTTACACGCACGCATGCATACAAATACACGGTGATCAAAACATTACCTTCCGCATTTTCAATACGAAGGTAATTAGAACAGCCACGATTTTAATGGCAAATCAGAAATCTACAAATTACAACTTTGTGGACGCGGAGAGGAGGACAATCGTTCAAAATGGCCCAGAGGAATTGCGTAGGTGCTGAAGGGAGGATACACTTCTGTCCCTCCTCAGCCGCTGAGCAGAAGAAAAACAGTCTTCACTGGAGTGAACTGACCACACACTGTAACTCTGAGAGCCAGAGGCCAAACTCACTGTAGCTGCAGTGATTCCTTTGTAAGCAGAGAAGAAAAAAAGAAAGAGGAACGAATAATAGAATGGCTGGCTTGGAGATTACACAGAGCAACCATTACAGCTCAAAGATGATTGGTCTGGGGGCAATGGCGCAGCCCGCATCCCAGTTATATAGTGTGACCATCAATGTTATTGAGCAAACTACTTGTACCTGCTGTAGAGGCCACACGATGCAGCGGTCGTAATGTGCAAAGAATAAGGTATCGGTTTTATTATAATGTGCTTTTTTATTGTGGCTTTAACGACAGTTTTCATCTCTTACTATATTACTGTCAGGCAATTAGTGAGAATAGGGAACATCATTACAACAGAACTGAGCAGGGAGGTGATAACAAACAGGTTATAAACATTCCAACCGGCTATTTAAAGCAGTATTGTTAACGCAACTCTGACATATTGTCACCTTGTAAAAGCTATTAAGCCGTTTATTATAACCAAAGGGTTATGAGGAGCTGAGGTGAACTCGCTGTCAGTGTACGAATAGCAAAGGAATGTGAAAATATTCATTTAATTGACTAGTTATATTTCATAGTTATATGTGTTTTTATTTTATAATTACACAAGATGTCAGTTCTTCTTTGAATACAGGGCTATTGCTGTAGAACTAAACTACTTCTTACTATTCCCCTGCAAGGGTCCAAGCGACCTGAACCGATAATAAAAGTTATGGTAACACTGTAGGCCATTGAAGTTTTTAAATACTCACGCCTTTAACGGTAACCACGTTATTTTATTCATAAAAGCCAAACCATGCAATAAAAATCTGGCAAAAATCTTGAAGCTAAGTTTGCCCTAGTGGCTAATGTGGGTACTAGGTAAGAACGCTATGAAATAAGAACTATTTTAATTACAATGTCATATGTGTACAGATTGTAAACATTTTTAATTGGTGATATTGGGCTATATGAAATAAACTGAATTGAATTGCATGTGTGAAGTTATCCCAAGTTATATTCCAGGCCGAGCAGAACTGACAAGTCAAGGTCAGTAAAGAAAAATCATCTTGTTTTCGGCTAGGCCACCCAGCAAACAACTTGATGAGCACAATGTTCCCAAATCTGATGATGATTTCCAAAACCATGAACATAAAACCCTGATTGAACACAACTAGATTGGTCTTCAAAGCAATGTGGGAGAAGACAAAACCCATCAGAAATACAGTTTGCATGCTGATGATGCCGATTGCAATTCCGAGTTTCGTTCTCTGCATTATTTCGGTTGGTTTCCGGGGGAGGACAAGCGACCTTCAAGTCGTTGCGGCTTGATTTTGACGGGGAGTAAAGCAGCGAGGAAGGCACGACATGTCTATCTTAGGGCAGTGGCCTCATTACACGGGAATGCAGAGTATCAGCCAAGCTGATCTCCTAGACCTCCCTCGCTGCGCATTAGGCAAGACAATAAATGTCAAGCAGCTCAGCTCTTCACCCGGTCCCCGCAAGTAAGATTCATTGCTGGCTGTAGGGATAATGGCATACCATCTCCTGAGAGGAAGTGAAATGCTCTCTATCCTTGGGAAATGATCAATAGTCAGCAGGCTTGATCAAGAGCGGAGAGGTGCCTCGACGGTTGCCTGTCTGAAAGGTACCGTAGGACGAAAAACGCCACAGCATCACTTTCTAACCCAGAGCCATTTGTGTTCGTTTCTGTTGAAGTCTTGATCATAGGAGCCGGCCCTGTCACTCGGTAAAAGTATGAGTCAATTTCGGACCAAGCATAGACAGATGCTGTCACTAGTTGGAGCCGCTAATGAGAATCAATGGAGTTCAAGGGAAGTCAGAAGCGGTCTCACCCGCTGTGAGTGTTTGTTGCATCTGACATTTCATTCGATTTCCATCTCCCCTTTCGAAAAATCTATTCTCAGGCAATCTAAATGAGAAATCGGCATTAATGAATGTAATAAGGAAAGAAAAAGAAGGCCTGGGCCACAGCGATATTACAATAATACACACGTACGACTGATGAACGGACGATTGCAAAGCGATACCAGAATGTCATCATTGCGTCAGAGTCATGCCAGAAAAACGTGCGAGCAATTGTGGGATCACTTACATGCAAATTGTAGGCTGGCTCTGCGGCTGAGGATGGACCCCCACGTGTTGAAGGCCACGCACTGATATACCCCGGTGTCTTGGTCCTTGTCCAGGTCGCTAATGATCAGGCTGCCCCCAGACATGTGACGCCGGTAGTCGTTCCCCAGATCAATGAGTGTTCCGTTTAGTGACCATCTGGAAAAACGCAAACACAATCAGTGGCTGAAGCCCCCTGGAGAGGCGCGCTCAGTGTTTATCACAAAGATCGATCGGATCGGTCGCATCATGCTGAGGAGATAAAAAGGTGAGTAATAGGAGAAGGATTGTGTATTGTTGGCAGATAAATTGGGACGTTGTAAATATACATTATAACAATTTAGGACGAAAGAAAAACATTTCTTGATTTTGTGGACGGCCACGGCTGCCAGTTTTCAACAGTTTGACTTCGCTCTTTTAGTTTTCTTCTAACGGAGGCAACATTTCGAAACTGAGCAATGAGCAGTGGTAATAATGAAATGGGTTTTGTTTCATCCTAGTTTAATTACCTCCAAGGAGGTTCTATTTTTGGTTCTGGTTTTTCAGTCTGGAGCAGAATATGGGAAAAATGTTTAAAAAATTGTATTGACATTCGGTAGAAGATGAGGGCATGGTCTTGGGACTATGTTTTTTTATGTGCAGATAAATAAACACACAATTATGAATCATAGCATAGTTTGAGGGAGCACGTAACATTTTATTTTGCTGTTTTTAAGCACATTAGAGGTTGTCCACCACTTTGGCGGAACAGCTCAAACTAACTACTGAATGGGTTACCGTAACATATTATGAAAGATTCATGTTCCCAAGAAGAAGTATCATAATGTCTATAATGATATCCTGCATTCTATTTTAGCACCAAAATGAGGTTTATGGTTTATAGTGAAATGTCACAACAAATATTGGATGGATAACCGTAACATACTCGGTATTGGCGTTCATATTCCTCAGAGGATGCATCCTGATGCCATTGGTGATCCGATGCTGAATCCCAATTACTTAGTTCATCTTCTGACTTTCTACGTAGCGCCACAACAGCAGGAACATTTTTTCACTTATCTAGACTTGTAAACATAAGTTTTAAACATAACACAATTGCAGTTAACAACAATAACTGGATAGGTTAACAAGTCAATTAAAACACACATTCCTCTCAACTTCAGGATGCATTGTAATAACTTTGGTGAGAAAAACATGACATTTAAAATCAAAATGTACCTTTGTCCAACACTCTGGTTCATGAACGATCTGCACAAATAGCAGCCTCAGCTGTTTGATGTGTTTAGTGCCAATTAAAAAATAAACCTACGATGATAACACAGATAATAAGATATTCTATTCAAGTAGAACTGACAATATGACAATTTGAAAATACTCAGAGAAACTCTGTTCACTTTCAATGAGTATATTAGCAAAAGTCAAAAAGGCTTTCCTGTTCTATAATTACATATTATGCTATAGTATTATTATTATTGATGCAGTAATATTTGAGCTGCATTTGAATGTTTTAGCTGGCTGCTGTAGAACTAACACACAAAAGTAACACGATTAACAAGACAAACATTACACCCGCTAAACATCAGTAGGTTAGCATTTTCCTTTGGAGCATGTTAGCATGCTTACGGTAGCATTTAGTTCCAGAGCCACTGTGCCAAAATACAGCCTCACAGAGCCGCTAGCATGTCTGCAGACTCTTGTTAGTATGTATTCATGAATCACTTAAGTAATATTTCCAATGAGTATAAGAGCAAAAGTATGCACTCAAAACGGGCTCTGTCCCTGTTCCATTATTACAGATTATATTATAGTATTATTATTATTATTAAGCTGCATTTGAATGTTTTAGCTGGCTGCTATATAACTAACACACTAAAGTTAACATGGCAAACGTTACACCAGCTAAACATCAGTAGGTTAGCATTTTCCTTTGGAGCATGTTAGCATCCTGCTCAAGAGCCACTGAAACTCAGAGCCGCTAGTTTACGTTAGCTAACCTACGTTAGCTAACCTACGTTAGCTAACCTATCGATGTTTAGCAGGATGTTTGCCAAGCGTACCAAATACAGCCTCACAGAGCTGCTAGCATGTTTGCAGACTCATGATATTATGTGTTCATGAATCATTGCACTTACTTAAATACCCCAAAAAGTGTGATACATATTTTGATCCAGATTGGAAATGTAAAAAATGTGAAAGTCTGTGCCGCTTTGGCGGAGTCATGCGCTCTCTGAGTGATTTCTAATGAGTTCATGTTTGTGCTTTTGTTGCTCTGACTTATTAATTTTCGATACCTTCGCATTGCATTGTCTACATACCCTCCAAAGAAAGGTCACAAGGATATTTAGTCATGCATGCTCAGTTCTGGATGTGACAGCTATTAATCGGCGCGACCAACAAAGACAAAAACACCGAACAATGTTCTTGCTGAACAATGAAAACGTCCTCAGACGTTATTCAGGCAGATCTACAGTCTGCCGGGGCGTGACGGCCGCGTATGTGTGACGGATATGCAAACTGAGTGATACCTCTGAGCGCTCGCAGGGGCGACGGGACGTTATCACATAGCGCTAAGACAGAGAAGGAAAAAAAATGACTTTCCTCACTTCCTTATAGAATTTGAGAAACAAAGACTTATCACATATCCGTCCGCCTTTGTGACGGCACCGTGAAATGACAATTCCGTTGATGAAGGGAAAAAATAAATAAATCAATATCATTCTCTTCCCCCTCCGAGGCAAACGAGCAGGCTGTTAGAATGAAGCCGCGTGCGGTCTTAAAGCCAGTCATGGCTCTCCCCGGTCGCCTGCCTGACAGACGATAAAAGATGAAGCTGTCTGTCATCTTGTCGCTTGCATTATTCATCATCATTCACCGTCTGTCACTTAATCTGACTGATTTGGTCCGTGTCCCAACAATGATATTATGTATGTACAATATCATGGCAACACTTATGCTTCTAGGAGTATACTGGAAAACACGATCTCGGATATGCCGTGTGAACGTTTCTAGTTAAAGCAACACTATGTAACAATTGTACCTTAAAATAACAGCTTGAAAAAATGGTGCCGCTACAATGACATTTAATATGGCGATTTGTGCCTCTGTCATTGCCATCGGTGTCTGTGGGGGGAAAACTCCACTATGTAACATTTTGAGCCGCCCGGTACTTCGACCTGCTTTCTGGCAGTGATTACGCAACGTCACATAGTGCCAGTCCACGCTCGCATGTGACTTTATATTGCTGCTGTGGAGACGATCAATAACAGACGTTTAGTTTACTAAAAGAACAAAGACGTCTTTAAGAAAGGGACCTTACATTACTTCTACTGTAATCTGGCGCGATAGAGAAAATGACAGAGTTGCGGGCGGAGATTATTTTTTTTTTTAACTCAAACTCAAAAGAGACATATGTGTCACCGGAAGAGCCATATATGGCTCGAGAGCCAGAGGTTCCCGACACCTGATCTATCGTAACTGGGTATTTACGACACTGAAGTAAACGTTAAATACCTGAAGGGGGCGCTACAAGGGAAAAACTACATAATGGTGCTTTAAACACACACGGTTTACAATTATATTTTAAGTAATTTCCGGGAGAAGTCCTAGTGTTTCTCGATTTTCTTCCCTCTCCGTTGGAAAAAGGAGGGTTATTGTGTGTGTGTGTGTGTGTGTGTGTAGGGATAAGGAGGAGGAGGAGGAGGAGGAGGAGGAGGAGTCGGTTAAATGGAAAAGGATGGGAAGCTAGTTAGACTTGGAGCCACCCAGTATGATTGAACTTAATGGGGGAGGATGGTGGGCAGCCTGGACAGATCACACACACACACACACACACACACACACACACACACCTCCGGAGCAGACAGCTGGCGGGGTGTGATGGTGTTGTGTCTCTTCATCGCACACACAGTAATCCACCTACCTACTTGCTGCAGAAAAGAAGGGAGTTAAAAAAAAAAAAATGAGACAGGCTGTGCTATTAGAAGACACGGGGGACCTTGTTTCTCTGCCTTCCGCCAGTGAACGCTGTGAAACGGGCGCGATTTAAAAAAATGTTGAGGGGAAGATCGGTGAGTAATGAGAGCTAAAGCAAGATGGCCTTCGAGGGGTTAATGGGGCTATTTTTAAGGACGGTTCTGACATCGCAGCCGCCGCTGGTTTCACTCCGTGACATTACAAGCCGGGTTGTGAAAGAAATAACGAACTCGCGCTCTTATTTTCCCACATGGTGAGAGTGAGAGGCAGAAAAAATATTTTTTTTAGACTTCACACCCGGATAATGTGAAGAAACGACAGAACGAGGCGCCGCACGCGGGAGCTTTATAAGACCCAGCTGAGACGCTTTATACACCAACTGGATCTAACAGAAAACACTAATGAGAAATGCGAGTTTTCTCTTGATGGAGCGCTTATTTTGCGGACGTTCTGCCACACTGTATGAATTTTGTGTATATTTTTTATATTCTATGCTGCCTTTTCCAATGTTTTCCCACCAGCTAAGAAAAAACCGTGATTTTTTAAGTGCGAGACCTACCGTGCGACACCTACCGTGCGACCGACCTCCGCCGCAAGTGATAAGCCGACAGCCAAAGTGGCCGAGTCATCGTGAATTATAATAAGCCATAAATGGAGAACAAGTCAATGAAAGGAAGTGATTCATGAAGGCTTCTTACAAAACTGTGCGGTCGTAAATTATTTCAATTCGCTATTTCATTTATTTAGAGTAGTTTGATGAATTAAGGTGAATTTCGGTGCCTCTGGTATAGGATGAAAAGCGTCGTCAAGGGGGGCGGCTATCAGCTGGGGGGTGGGGGGGGGGTGTGGGGTGGGTGCACCTACTGTTTGTGTGAGTCATGGTCAGAGCCAGGGCTTCTAACTTGGCAAGACCTCAGTCGGATAAATGATCAATGAGCGAGGCAGATCAGACTTAACGACCCCTCTGACCTTGCGCTCTCTCGTGAAGATAGAGAGGGAGGGAGGGGGGGGGGGGGGGGTAAGAAGGAGGAAGCGGTTTTGCTAACTAGGGCGGGACATCGCCTCGTGATTCAGGCTCTTGTCAGGTAGCACTCGTCGCTATACCTAGGACAGAGAATAAGAAGCTGAGATTATATCTCGCATATTGCAATGAAAGGTTAATAACTATTACGGACACAGGGGTGTGAGTTATTTTACCCACCACCGACCATGAGACATTATTTCTGGATACTTCCACCTCTTCATTCCTCAAAAAAGGAATTTGAATTCAACAAACTTGAGCATGAAAATTAATTCTGACAATACCCACGCTGAGGCCATTACCTGTGATTATTACCATTGTTTGGTTTTTAAAGGGGTGGCAGGACACCTCTGTGTGTTTGAGTATCTGCCATTTACTTCATTTGCTATTCTTTTGACTTCCTGTTATTTGCGGGGTTCTTACACATGTTGACCAATGAATTTTCATGACTTTTACATGACTATTTCATGATTTTAAACCAAATTTACATGACCAAACTGAAATCTCGGTATAAACATGAACAATTTAGAACATTGTGCGTATTGAGAGCGTAGTCCGGCTTATAATTTGAGCATCTTTCTTTAAAAAAACATTAATTATTTCAAACTCGGTGTAAATAAACATGTGATTATAACACATTTCCATGACTTTTCCAATACTTTGATGATTTATGTTTTTTCCATGACTTTTCCAGGCCTGGAAATGACCATTTTAAAATTCCATGACTTTTCCAGGTTTTCCATGACCGTACGAACCCTGTATTTGTAAATCACATGTATGTACGACGAGATCATGAGTGTAACCAGAGTCAAATTCCACGTACGTGCCAATAAAGCCGATCCTGATTCTGATTCTGATTATAATTCCCTCTCAGGTTCACATCGGCGAGGCATCGTCCCTAAGCGAGCCATCTCTGACCCCGCGTCAGGTGCAGAGGAGCTTATCCAGCGAGTCCAGCAGACTCCGGGAGAACAGCGCCGTGTGCTGCGGCGTGCTCTGGGGCGCCGGCTGATCTGAGCATGCTCCGAATGAACTCCCCGTGACCTTGAGGTTCACATCAATTTTGCATGAGCTCTCCACATCAAATAGACTGGGGATCGCGCCGCAGCACTGGCTCACCTGCCTTTTTCTCCTTCAGGCCAGACACCCTGAGAGACGGCAGTGACCACACATTTCGCATAACACACACACACACACACACACACACACACACACACACACACACACACACACACACACACACACACACACACACACACACACACGTGCAGAGCTCGGAGCCGATAATGGAAAGTCAACTGCTGACCGGGGTACTCTCTGTAAATGTGTGTAGTAGATTATTGCTGCAGCTTTTTTTCTTCTATAAATGGATGTACACGCACACATTCATAAACCCATACCAGCAGATATTATACTGACATTATATTTTCGTATTAATAATTACATTTTGCAGCCTGAATTTTTTATGTTTTTTTTATTTAAAGTAAAAGCCAAATAAGCAAATAAAAGCATATTCTTCGAGCGGATAGCTTAAATAACTAAAAAGTCTTTTAATCTGCACTTATTTAAAAAACCAAAGGCTGGCCTCCTTCCAGTTGATGATTGGTTTTAAAACAATATCATACACACAAAGGTTCATATGATTTTCTCCCGCCCCCCCCTTCCGCAAAAAATCGATCCGATCCGAAACAATTTCTGGATTCATCCCCGCTATCTGGCTCTATGCTGCAAATAGGGGGACGTGAGGTATGGGGGGAGGGAGGGAGGGGGGGGGGGGGGGAACAAAAACACATCTTCTAATCACCCTCCCAGTTCTATTTATGCTCCTGCTATCGTGTACCGAAACCCATAAACAAAAGTTAGAGTCATACATCTGCCCCGAAGTCACATTACACGGTGGCAGACACCAGCCAGAGCACTTTTTTATTCCCCCTTTCCAATCACTGCTGTGCCCTTGATCCTGTGTTACAGCAGATTCATAGTAAACACAGTGACAGGTGTATTCATAAAGCACCGCTCGCAGCCCTGGAGTGTGCTCTGGCGCTACACCGGACTATTTGTCAACTGGAGAACTGTCAGGGCTCCCCGTTCATATATTCATGGCGCCAGCGAGGCGGAGGGGGGGGGGGGGGTGGAGAGAGAGAGAGAGAGAGAGGGGGGGGGGGAGGGGTCGATGTGATGGAAACGAAATCAGAGCGTACGAAGCCGACGAGCAGAGAGACTCGGACACAAACGACGACGCGGTGTTCTCATTTCCGACGAGCGTGCCTCTCCCTCTAATTTAGTATTCAAAGCAACAAAGATGGGATTTTTACAAAACTCGTCAAACAGCATATTAAAGGCTCCGCCTCCACATCACTGTCAAACATCAGTAAATCACAGGGGTAGTTATGCAAGGATGTTTCTAGTTAACATTTTAATATTGCTCTGACAAAAGATATTAGGTTGGTGATATTACTTTTTGTAATTTTTGTTACTGTCGATCAATCCTTATAATAAAAGAACAACATTGTATTGATCGTACTCGGGCGTTGTTTTTTTGCGTTGATAAATCTGGGCGTGTTCGCCCTGAGTTTCACATCAATTCAATTCAATTCAGTTTATTTGTACAGCCCAGTTTCACAAATTACAAATTTGTCTCAAAGTGCTTTACAATCTGTACACATAGACATCCCTGTCCCAAAACCTCCCATCGGACCAGGAAAAACTCCCAAATAACCCTTCAGGGGGAAAAAAGGGAAGAAACCTTCAGGAGAGCAACAGAGGAGGATCCCTCTCCAGGATGGACAGAACAATAGATGTCATGTGTACAGAAGGACAGATTTAGAGTTAAAATACATTCAAGGAATCTGACAGAGTTTATCAATAGTTCATATTTAGGCATATTCCACATCAGTGAGTCACTCTGTTACGCTTTTGAACACGAGCGCCGCGGTTTATTACGTCCTGCTGCCGCGGAGAACTCACCGGAGCCTCTCATGTGTGTTCCTCCCCCGCTGGAAATAGACCCCCTTTTTGTTTTTTTTGTGTTATGCTGAACTATGTTAGGGAAATGACTGAGCTTCCTGTTTTCTGAACAAAGTCATTATTTGTGAGCCATTTTTAAACACGAAGATGGAACCAAAGAGCTCGGAGGTGAGCGCCACACAGAAAGAAGGAAACGGGATTGTTTGCTTCTTTTCATTTGCTGACAGTTAGAAAAAAAAGATGGAATACCTCCAGCCACCTCCTTCATTTGTATTTCCTCCCCTGAATAATATATACACTATTCTACTATAAAGATGCACTACTCTGTACTTTATTACTGTAAATATGAACTATTGTAAAGATCTGTAAAAGGCATTTTTGGCACTGAAATCCCCGAACAGGAAACATTTTAGTTTGGGATTAAAAGGAAAATATATATTTCAGTTCTTTCCTCTTTACAAGTAAAAGGAGCCTGTTAATGTGTGGTGATCTACATTCATAACACATTGTCTAAATGACACAAATGGGTCCATGTAGGCTGTATGTTTATGAAATAAACAACTCCTGCAACTCCCAATATTGTACCTGGTGTTACCACTATTAATGGTTCATTGCAGCTGTGCTGGAAATCCAATAAATACATTTGGTGTATTTGTCCACTGTCAACCAGATTAAAATATTATCTGACTGTTTATTTCTATATTTCATCTACATTTCATCACCTCATGATAAGCGGGAAAGCTGGAACACCCTTTTGTGGGCGCATGGATACCCTCAATGTTACCGCGGCTCCCTGAGAAGGGTTAATATTATCGTCTCTGACAAATTCAATATTGGGTGACCTAATTTTTTTCTATGGCTATTAAACCAAATGGATGATTTTTTTCTTAATAGCTGCAGTAACTGAGAAAATTAAGTGTGCAGCTCCGAATGTAATACCCTCTCTAGTTCGGCATATCCAATTATACAAATACTTTTCATTTGCAGGGTTTAGGGCAATAGTTAGCAGTCCCTGGTGAAAGTCAGACAGTGACCACTTCCCGAAGGCAGTCTTTTTTTTTCAGTCTATATATTTTGAGCTTCTAATTTTAGTGTTGGGGAAATAAGTTGCCAAGAATTGACGTTTTTGGTATTGTATCATCGGGACAAAAGAAAGTCCTCTCATCGCTGGAGGGGAAAGCAGCTAGCGACGGTCAGTGTCAGAAAAAATGATGCAACCCAAATGAAGCGCCAAAAAAACAAAGACTGCCTCCTTAAAGTAAGATTAAGGGTAGAAATATTGTGTCTTTAAAAGCATTACCAGAACTGTCAATCCACAGCGGTGACTCGGCTCACTGAAACGTCATTTCTTCCCTTTAGAACTGGTTTTCGGATATATATATATATATATTTTTTTTTATCGTAACTGAGGGCATTGACTCCACAGTGGATCTACTGACCTAGATCGTCATCCAGTGAGTTGTGCGCTTTGTTTTTCACTCCAAACAGAAGATGAGTGTTCCAAAATGGTGGAAAGTTATGCAACCAGGTTAAGGATAAATGACAAGTGGGCAAGGGGAGTCCCACAGGGTTCAGGTGAGGAGCATGATGAAGGTGAGCAAAAGCGTTGCATAAAATCTGAGTACGAAAAAAGGGTTTTTAAGGGTGGATGGTGAACATTTTGTCGCGTGTTTTAATCCAAATCATTAAAAAAATGTCAATGTTGTAATTTTAAATCAAACAAAGCTGCATGGCTTTATTCGTTGTGTCTATTTTGGGCCACTAGAGGTTAACTTCACAACAAATCATTGCGTTGTGATGTCGATATGGCCAATGTATTATGCCGACTCATGGCATAAACATAATGCATTAATTTGGAGCTATGTTACAGTAACCTGAGTCCGGAAAAATAAAAAACAAGTGATCTGCCTCAAGTTTCTTGCCTAAAACTAAACTTTAAACGATTATATCTGCGCAAAACAAAAACAAAAAAGTTTTACCGAACAGAGCTTGAACAAATCATAATGTACCTCAATGACACCTTCTTTAACTTGAGCTGTTAGCCTATCAGGACGGAGCTGCTGTGTGCAGCATTCAGTAAACTCAAAGTGTCGGTTCTCGTGACATCACCCGACCATTCGAAGTCGACTATTATCCATCCTTTTAGCTTTGTTTGGGTCGCCACCTTCTCCTGACAAATATATGTGGCACTCTTAAATCCTCCAACTCACTCCTAAATCCTCCTATGGTTAATTCAAGTCAAGAAAATGTCAGTCTCTACAAAAAAATGTATAAAGTGAGACTTTACAATATGTACAACATACAACACCCTCCATCCTCAAAGACTTGATTCAGATAAGAAGTACGGGGTCAAATGTATTAATTTAACCCTCCTGTTACCTTCAAATGTACTAACATCTTTTACCCTTTTTGACCACAGCAATTAAAACCTTCAGGAAATGATTAGAATTAATATTGTTTCCCAAGTTTAAGTGTCAGGTACTTTATGTTTGTTTGTTGACTACCTAAATAGCCCTTTAAATATATAACATTTTTGATATTTCTTATATATTTTACACAGTGAAAAACAGCCTGGGCTCAAATTGACCGATGTGTACAAGTTGTGTACAGGATATTAAAAACATATCATCATGTGAATTGTATGTTTTCTCAGTTATCCCCAATAAATTAGGAACATTCATGAAATATGAAGCAAAAAACAGAGACGTTAAACATTGAATGGGGTCAAATTGACCACAAAATTAATAGGAGGGTTAAAAAAACAAAGTGTCCCTCAACAAACCAACAAAAATAAAGAGAAAACCTTTTGTTCAACACAAGTGAACTCCAGAAGGCTTTTTGGTCGCGGGTAGAATGAATAAGGCAAGTGGTGGTGTCCGCTTGTCCTTCGACTGACTATCCGGTGGCACAACAATGATACCAACCACCCCCCGCGCTGCTGCGCCTGGCCCATGTTTTTCAAGGCAGACGCATTATAGGAGATGTAAGCATTTAACAGAATGTCACTCACAAGGTTATTGCCTCCTCTTCCCTGCTTGCAGTGCATCCGCACGCTGCTGACCAAGCTTCGAAACACAATCCACCGCACAAAAAGAAAGAAAAAAAAATCAACGGCAGCTGCCGGCTTTTTTTTTTTTTTTTTTTTTTTTTTGAACCGGGGCGGGCTGTACTTCACCGCCAGGGAATAGCCGAGGAGATATCAAAGGGCCCGTGGTGGGAATGAGTTGCTGGAATCTCCTTTTTTCTCTCCTAATGATTTCTTAAGCCGTGCACCATATCATAAATCATCAGCTTTAGCCCGGGCCGTGGCTTAAATCTTATCATTATTAAAGTTAACCTCGCTCGTATCTGAGCTGTTGGCATATTCATCAACCACCACGCGGCCCTGACTCTACATCATAGCCTCGGCTTGAGATAGATAAGCTTTTTTTTTTTTTTCAATTAGAAATGGATGCTCAATTAGGCAGCGGCTCTTTGAAGCTTGTCTTTTTTTGGGTCGGATGGTGCGTAATCTCTCTCTCTCTCCTTCTCTCTCTCTCTCGAGCATTTGTGTCCAGAAAACGTTGTTCTTTAACGAAATCGATAGCAATCACCGCTATCAGTACCCTCTTTGATTTCTCCGCGCAAGCGAGCAAACGGAGATTCGCAAAGCAATTAGGCAGTAAACGACTTTTTACAGCGTGCGATGTGCGGAAGACGCGTGGGCGAGGGAGGCTGGTGGGCGGATATGCTACATTGAAGCGGTAATGTACCTGTACTGCGGGGGAGGGCTCCCCTCCGCCCCGCACGCGACGGTGGCCTGCTGGTCCGGGGAGTTGATCGGTAAAATCAGGTCGCTCGGTTCCGTCCTCCATTTCGGCCCTTGAAATATGACATCCTCTGTACAGGCTGGGGAAAGGGGAAAGGGGAGAAAGGTCTATGGTAGTACAAGCAAAAATAAATGGTCTCTTTGACCGTGAGAGAAAATACTGAGGAGCATGCAGCCAAAGCACAAAAGAAGAGAGGACAAACATTTCATCTTACTGGAATACAGCAACGTTCTGACACTCAGTTTACATTAGATTTTCAATATATATATATATATATATATATATATATATATATATATATATATATATATATATATATATATATATATATTGGAAATCTAATGTACACTGAGTGTCAAAACAAATATATATATATATATATATATATATATATATATATAAAAAAATATAGATATAAAAATATATAGATATAAAAATATATATAGATATAGCTATATATATAGCTATATTTATATATATTTTTAATATCTATATATTTTTTAAATATATATAGATATATTATATATATATATATTATATATATATATATATATTATATATTATATATATAGATATATATCTATATAGATATATCTACACATCTGAACAGTGTTGTTCTTTCCCAAGTAAAGAATCTCATTCCCCTAAGAATTGTTGTACGTCCTTTCTATATCTCACGCTAAGAAGAGCCAAATCCCATTTACCCTTGTTAGGCATTAATTGCTCTTGCTGACACATTCAGTATCTGACACACTGACCATGGCGCTTATGTGTATTCCCTGAAATGTTGCATGCCGGGCCTGTTTTCCATCGTGAGTGGGCCTCGCTGTGTCACTTTATCATCATGCTAAATCATCATATCGTTGCTATACTGTCCGGTACAATTAATCTCCCCGCTTGAAAAAAACAAAACAAAAAAAAGCAACAGAAAGATATATCACAGACGTGTCATACAATGCAAATGATTACTGTGTCAATATTTTTGCTAGTTTGGCAGTTTGGGTAACTTTAATGCGATTGGACTGAGCTCACATAGTAGAAGTGTGTGTGTGCGTGTGTGTGTGTGTCTGTGTGTATGATTCAACTAAACAGGGGTGTGCTTCATAATCATAATAACAACAATTTAAATAATGTGGACTTAATGTGATCGTCTTATAGTTGACCACTAAATTCGAAAGCCAATTGTCCACTATATGTCCACGATAATTAACGTTTCCCGGCAAGTGGCATGGTTGATAAATAAAGCTGAGTGGTCTATTTTCAGAACGTCTAAGTCATCCTCGGCATGCACCGGTTAATTGAGGCCATAAGGATGCACTCCAGCAGCTTAGAGGGAAGGATGTGGAACACAGTCTGGTACTAAAGGAAAACGGAGCCAACAGACGTCCGGACTAGGCCCAATTAATATCCCACTGCTAATTGTGCAGCACGAGGCTAGCTGCTCTACGAAAGTGAAAGTTAAAACCAACACGCGTTCCAGAAGACAACGAGATCAATTGCAACTCTTGTTGTAATTATCTGCGAATCAACCGACGGCAAAAAAAAAAAAAAAAAAAAAAAATGCTGAAAATGTTGTGAACTTTCAACACATTTCAAAAACGTACTGGAGCGATGTGTTCATAAATGATTGAACCCGCTCGCGACGGCACACACGTCAGAATTCACTCGCCTCGCGGTTTCGGCTTAACAAGCTCTCCCTAATGCGAGTTTGAGTAAAATGCCATGCAGGCGAAAAACATCTGAGGTGTCGGGAGTGTTTTTGTGAGAATATAGAGCGCGTCACTTCAGATGTCATAATGATTGTTATCGGCTGTAGGGATTTCGTCAAGAGGTTTTCCATCACAACGCCGAATGAGATGAGAGCCGGTCACCTATAGGCGCCCTGTTCAAAAGACACTTGTCCGCTAGGAAGGTGAAGCTTCTTGGATCTGGCTCCCTTGAGGACCGAGGCGTGAATTACCCATGAGCCAATTTGAATATCATTCATTGTGATTTTACAATGTCATTCGAACAAGGGTTGACATTTTGGTGGAGTGTCTGTTCTTTTCAAATCCCTCGGTGGCCACACAAGGGCAGAATGAGGGTCCGGCGGCAAGTGGATTGTGCTAAAATGCGGGGGGGGGGGGGATCGGACGCCCGGTTGCGCCTGACAGTGTGCCGTCAGAGTGCCGCAAAGAACGCTGGGTACGCAGAGTATGGATAGACTGCAATTTAATCAGTTGCTTTTTTTGTCGAAAACAATGTTTTAATTTTTTCTCTAAGGGGTTATTTTCAACTGTTCTGATTGCATCTCTTCCCCACTATTGCATAAAACAACATTTCTCACATAAACACTGCTGTCTAAGTATAACAATTATATTCTTAACCTTTGACTTTTACGAGCACGCGTTTAGCCGACTAGAGGATAAAAAAGCATGGCGGTAACATCACTCTCTGATGAATATGCATCGGGGAAAAAACACACAAATTAATTAGCAGAGATGTTGCTGTGACTGCAGCGAGACATAATGTGTGTCGAAACATCTTACCTGCAAGGCATCCGGTGATTGATAGCAGAACAATTTGTTTCCATGGTAACATCATCTTTAGTTGCCGAGGGCAAATAAGACTCTCATCCAGTTGCTTGTGAATCCTCTCCCTTGAATGCAAGAATTCTAATCTGAGGGGGGAAAGTAATTATGCATGTGATTAAAATATGACATTTTGAGCCAGATACGACAGGCATTCATCAGCAAAAAAAATAAATACATGATTATAGCACTGCTAAGTTACATAATTGCTTGTTTTTTTTATCCTGAGGAGATGAGTAAGTGGAGAGGAAGGGCATCTTGAGGAAGTGAGGAGGGATAGAAACAGAGACAAAGAAGAACTTGAGGGTACAGCCCGGCAGGGAGAATTTGTTCAGGTGGCACAGAAGATGAAACAGCTGCTAAATGGCTACGTTGTCATCCCGCCTAACAAGCTTGACGCAGATGCTTTAAAAAGAATTGGGGAAGGAGATGATTGACCTGGAAAGGTGTATTCTTTCCTTCTCCCATTTGACTACGAGTAGGAGCTGACAGACCGCGATGCCACGAAATGCCACTTCACTTTCACAAAGGTTTATGTCGCAGACTGAATGTAAGCTAACGGACTTTTGACTATTCGATACAGACGCATCACTTTCTATGATCGACAGAGGCGATAAAAAAGGTGTCGTAGGAAAGCCAGACAAATGGTACGTCTCCCTGCCAGCGAGGCACCCTGTACCTTCTCCAGCAAGCAATTTAAAAGGGTCAGTCTAACAGTTTACTACATCAAGATCAGTTTGCTACTCAGTAAAGAAAACTGTCGCGCGTCATCTCTATAAAGACGACGGTCGTAAGCCTTACGGTCATTGGAAGAGTACCGCGTTGAGCTGTAACCGGTTTGCGAGTAACACAGAGTCTAAGGCCACATTTACACATAGCCGGGTATTTACAGAAACTAATATTTCTGCCCCTGCGTTTTCCAAAATAACGTTGTACACACAAGGTCCTTTTCAAAGAAGTTTCTGTTTATATGAACCCGCATAAATACGCCGTCCGCATACGTCCGCAGAGGACGCTCACATGACGTGAAGCATCTTTAGTCGCATACTGTGACGTTTGACGACCTAAAACTCTGTTTGACCTCGTTCACACGCAAACACAAAAACAGAGTCTTCAGAAATCTCCACTTTGGCCGGAGTTTTTAGAAATGATCATTTTCCGTGATAAAACCTCCGTTTTTGTGTAAATGAAAGGCCAAAACGCATGAAAATATATGCATTTTCCCATCGTGTAAACAGGGTCTAAGTGGCTACTTCCAGTTGCTATAATCTCTTTGCTGCTTATCGTTAGGTGGGGGTAAAGAAATAAAGAAATAATGGCGGTTAAAGGTAAGGTTTGTTGATTCTGTCAAGTGTAGCTGCCTCATACACCTCCGTTAGCTAGTCACTCACAGTAAGGCAGTACGGAGCTACTTTGGGGGCGAATGCATTCAAACTAAGGAAAGGTTTTTTTTCGGATTCATCCGATATGCAGCATTTCTTGTCCCAGTAGGAACAAACTGCAAAATCTATCGATGCAGGCTTTGTGCTGAGTGAAGCAAAGTAATGTGAAAGGAAAGTAAAAACTTATTTTTGTTGAGTCATTGGTAAAGTGATGTTGGTAAGCAATACATTTCTTTATAGGCTTAAAACCTACCTATGAGCCAGGCCTTTGATTATTGTATTCACTTATAAGTGAAATGTTATTCTATTTAATTGTTATGTAATTAATCTACTTTGTATTTCATGCTGGTTTACTACTATTAATGTTATTATAGCTTTTAATTCCATTTAACTCCATGTTTTCTCATTTTATTGCAACGTTCATACATTGTCAAATTACTCAATTATTTTGTTTGCAGTCATTTCTGTTGTTGCAGACCTATTATGTCTTCTATCCAGCTTGAGAGGCATCTGTGACGTACTTTGCACTGTACCTATATGCAAAAGTAATAGACAAATAAAGTGTTCACGATGGACTGATAACTTCCCCAATGCTGCTTGAAAGAAAAAGCATTTCTTAATATGCTGCTGGTGTGAGGGAGAACATTTTGATTATTGGGAATTGAGGATCCAGCGGTTTTGCCACATGAACCATACAAGTATGACTAAAGTCAAGATATATCGACCTCTGAGATTCTGATATTTACCATTCTTTTTTATTATAATCAACCCTTCTAAGTTCCCCAACATTGTGGGAACATGATACACTTTTGCTGGATATATCTGTCTGTGTTGGTGCATTGTTTAACACGAATTGGTATAGAACTGCTTTAAAGTAGTATTGCAATATGGCCACAAAAAAAAGATGCTCCAGTCTTTTCTATTTATCTCAATGTGAAAATATATTGCAATGGAAGATGTGATCCTCACAGGTATCTCCTCCCACCAACACACTCACCTACCTCAGATATCCCGTCAATGACCTCAACGCCCATTATATTTTTCTCACGAAGAGCCCCAGAGACTGTAAGTGCAGTATCGGTGGCACAGGAGGGGCTTTGCTCATGCCCTGACCTACATCACACTAAGTGGAAACTGATACGCCTCCCCGGATTAAGATATCAACCCAGGCCCTCATCCTTACAACACAGCCCTGCTATGTGGATTAACCCAGGGCTAGTTGTGGAACTCTTAAAACATACTAAACCACTCGCTTGTTTCAAACCGACTAACTGCAGGATTGTGATCTGGGCTTTGACATGGAAAGCATTGACTACATAATCTCATGGAGATGGGGCTGGGGTTCATCCCATTTGCCTGATCACAACTTGATGCCCAGTGTTGGCTTAACACCAGCGTCCTAGTGCCAGTAATTGTCCCACATCTGGTGTAATTGCAGTCACAGCGAGCTCCAGAGTGGATTTCCTGGCATCTTTGACAATTTGGGGGGCGTTTTGCCACTTTTAAAAACACATCACATTGGATTAAATGGTTAGAGATTCGAGTGGAGCGAAAGAGAAGTGAAAGAGAAAAAAGGATGCTGCATTTTTCTTCTTTGCAGTTTGAGTGCAGCATTAACTGACATCCTCTTTGTGGACGATCCGACCTCGTCATCACATCCCACCCGTCCAAAAAAGCCTCCCAAGATCCTGAGAAGAAAATCTCCTCGAGAAAAAAGACTCTCTTTTGCAAGTTGGGTGTTACTCGGCTCTGTGCTGATATGATGAATGTTTTCCCCCTCAGAGCACAGCTTCATTTTCTGCAGTCTGTTAAAAAAAATAGAAAACCTGCAGTGACATTTTCAGTTTTATGGAGAAAAGACGTAGGCTGAATTAACGGTTGATTAAAAAAGCAACATATAAATGTGCCAGTTTGTCCAGATGTTGTGTAGCAAGGGTGTGTCACCCCCCTCACACACACACACACACACACACAGCTATGCAGTGGCTCTCGGTGGAGAGCTTAAGTATCTCGTGACGCCACCAAAGCCATTTCCGAGCTGCAAAAATTGAAGAAAAAAATTATCTTACTTTTGACCTTTAAAAAGCTCAAAACCTTGAGCTGCGTCTAAGCGAAAAGCTTTTGCAAAATCCAAAAGAAACAGGATTTAAAAACAAAAAAAGAACACTGGATGCAGGGAAAACCACAAACAAAAAAAATCCTCTCGTGGGCTCTGATGCCACGAAGGTGAGGCGGCCGTTTTTCTCTCCCAGCCAAAAAATGATGAGCAAAAGATTGCTCTGCCAAAATGTAATGAGGCATCGCACTTTCATCTCCGCAGAAGCTAAACCTAATGGAAGTCATTGGACTAAACACATTCCAGAGTAAATGAGATGCCTTCTTGGTTAGTGGGGCTGTTGTTTTGGCACATAATTGATGGGAAAGGTGGTTAAAGGCATCCCCCCCCCCCCCAAACACACACACACCCAAACCCTCGAGGGCAGCATAATTGCGAAAGAATCCAATAAAGAGAGGGATGGAGGGAGGGGGAAAAGGAGACAGTTTTCTCTATCACATGGGTGTGCACGCTCAAGGTCTGTATTCAGATCACAAGCAGGTGCACGGAGGGGGGGGGGAGAGATCAAGATATATCACATCATGCGCGCCAGAGAAGAAGAAAAATAAATTGAATACCAGTGGCACAATGGTTATATGAATTCACTCCGGCACTTGATGCATTCATTTCCACACAGTTATCGCCTTCTCATGGCTGTCTCTGTTAAAGCGCTCTGCAGGAGATCCTGGGAGTGGAGGATCTGCCATGCACCCCATGAGGATGGGGGGGGGGAGGGGGAGGGGAAGGGACATGGGGGGGGGGGGGGGGGGGCGGACTCGATCTGAATACACAGCCGCTCTGTGCTTTGGGCCGATGAATGAAGAGTTCCCGTGAATCAACCGTGCACTGATGCCTCCTAATTCACTCCTTTTTCGAGGTTGACTCTGGCACTAAGTCTATTTTAGCACGAGCCGGGGAGGATTGAAATGAGGGGAGAGAAGAGGAGAAAACTATAAACTGAACAAACAACGTGAAGTGATTAACACATAAAAAAAAGGCAGAAGCTTAATGTCCACAGCCCAAAATACTCGTGGAGTGAGAAGACTTAGCCGGGTAGGGGTAATTGTCTCTCCGCCGGTTGCATCACAAGTTGTGCCTTCTCCCAGGTGAGTGACTTGCGTCACATTATGAATTAAAAGTATTCAGGTTGCAAACACACACAAAAGAACACACACAACATATGACCTGACAGCTGTTCTCAACGGTCATTCCTTTAGGGATCGGTTGAACGTGTGTATTCTCCCCTGAGGTTTCATTCCTAAGAAAAAAACGACAATAGCAAATGTTTTCGCTCAAAGTGTCACCGCAACGTTGGGCCGGCCATGCGTGTGTAAAATATCTGTTTACCACAGCGGGATGTTTGCAACATCTGGGCGCGGGAGGCTCTACAGACCCTTAGACCAGCTGTGTATTTTAATGCGAGAAAAAAAAAAAAGAACAAAAATCCCTGGAAGGACCCCCCCTCCCCCCCCCCACCCATGTTAAACACAACTGGGAGAGGTGGGGGGGGGGGATCAGGAGAGTAAGTGCACTTAAAAGAGAGGGGAGCAGCGACGATCCATCTCTCAACCCCATCATCAGCCAGCCACCACCACCCCCCCCCCCAGATCCTCATCCCAGATACAGACACAAACACATAAATGGGAGGAGGGGGGGGGGGGGGTCAAGGATGAGGAGCGGGAGACTCTCAGATGTAGGCTTTTTTGCCTTTTTATTATTTATTTTGTTCACATTATATTGCTATTCAATCCATGTCACAGCTTTTCTCAGAAGAGCTGGCTGTACAATAATTGCTACTCTGGTTCAATCAAAAAAAGAGGGAGGAGGAGGAGGGGGGGTGTTAGGAGGGGGGGGGGGTTTCGAAGCAAATGGTGCTACAAATGCTCCGTTACGGAATAATTTGCTGCATGGCTTCAAAGACATGTTTCACCTCTCCTTTGGCTACCGCTCAAATTATGTGTGCAAGGGAGCTATAAATAAACATGAATAGAGGGGAGAACGATTACAATCCCGGCTGAATATAATAATAATAATAACATAAAATAAGGAATGCTTTTGAAGATGCAGCTCTCTGAGCATTTCCCTCTCACTGTTGTGGGCTCTCTTTCTTTTTCCAGCTGGGTGGAGAAAAGAAGGAGGAGAAAAAGAATACTTGTGTGCAGACCACTGGTGGCCAAATATTAGCTTTTCCAGAGGGGAAGGGAAAAAAAAAAAAAGATTATATATATATATATATATATATATATATATATATATATATATATATATATATATATATATATATGCAAGCAGAGCTTTTTGCATTGACTTCTCTATAATAGCACTCTGGCTCCAACTATATCCTTGTGAGATCTTTGAGAACAATTTTTTCGGCAGAAGGAAACATCATAATCGTTGCTGTTAGATGACAAATAAAAACCCCAAAGAAACACAAGTCAGACTGTTTCCCTCCGCAGACACTGAGATAATTGGTTTAAACAAGTTAGAGGGGCAGCTTTTTTTTCTCTCTCTCTCTCTCTCTCTCTCTCTCTCTCTCTCTTCCTCCATCTCTCTCTCTCCAGCCCCCTGATGTCGCTGCCTCTCTGTGTGACTGAGAGGAGCAGCACCGTATGGACTTTGTCCTAGATGAGGGGAAACGAGCCCCGGCGGTACCAATCCCAGTAGGACCATTCGAATCATTTGAGACTCGCAATCATCATCATCATCATCATCATCATCATCATCATCATCATCATCATCATCATCATCATCATCATCATCATGCATAGTGTGACCACGAGCAGTATGCAATCCCCCCCACCGTCCCCCCACCCATTTTTCTCTGATTTATTTTTTTAATTTTTTTATCAGACCTCTCCATGAAGCCATATCTATCTCTCCTGCAGGGATGTGGCTTTTTAAAAAAAAGAAAAGTGAATTCAAATTAACTTGTTTATGCTCTCTCTCCAGAAACCAACATGAAGAACTGAGCTATCCTTGCATATTAAACATAAGGGTTAAGAGGCAGGCACACAACGCGCAGAGGGGGTTTCTTGGATGGATCATGGATACGTACTTGTGTTTTTTTAGGTTGCAGATTTGTTTCTCCTCTTCATTAAACTGCTTTGATTGTAATTCCAGTGTCCGTAGACGCGTTGTTCGTGGCTCTAGTGAGCGGGTAACATTGCTCGATGCAACTCTCGTCCTTACCAGAAGCCCAAAAAAGAAGAAGAAACAGAAGAAGAAATAGAAGAAGAAGTAGAAGAAGAGGAAAAAGAAGAAGAGGAGGAGGAAGGTCGCTCTGTGGTCCGGCGGCGTTTTGACGCTCCGCACTTCGCGCCGCTCCGTCCTATAGTGCGTCTCTGCGTCCTTAAAAAAAAAAAGGAGAAAAAAAGGGGGGAGAAAGATGGGACGACTAACGACGAAGCTCGGGCAGCTTTAGAAATTCCACAAACAGTGAGTTTTGGTTGTTTTTTTGTTGTTGTTTTGTTTTGCCGGCACGAGGACGATGCGCGCAGCCGCCGCGCCGCGCTGCACACCGCGGATGCTCCCCGAGAACCTTCCTCGTGTGTTTACGCTCTCCACGAGATGCTGCCAGGGAAGAAAAAAAAGAGCAGAGAGGAGGACAGCCGACAGCCTCTGAGCGCAGAGAGACTTCACATTGTGCGCATCCCCGGGCTCTGCTCTCTTTGTACCCAGGAAAAGAAGCGCCCACTGGTGACGCGTGAAGAGAGAGAGAGGAGAGAGAGAGAGAGAGAGAGAGAGAGAGAAGGAAAAAAAGAAGAAGAAAAAAACACCCATCGCGGCCGCACAGTAATGCGCCACCAGCCTGTGGTGGGCACCTGCCATTCCTCTGCTGCTGGAGTGGGTGCACGTTTGTTCTCGGGGATATTATGTTGTCGTGATACAATAGTCCAGATCAAGAGGGAATTTGACTGGTAATCGGGAATAGGGAGGCATAAAGGAAAGGGGGGGGATGTCCATTCTCAATCATCGTCTTGTAGTGTTTGGGTGGTAAATACTGATGCAGTTGGGGAGCTTTTCTGCAGTAGATTTTGTGAATGGCATCTTCTGCTGATCAAAGAAAAATAAAACTCAAAAAAAGAGTTGTATGTGTATGCATTGAATATATCAAACCTCAGGAATCAGGATCAGAAACATGTATTTGCTATAATATGTATGTTAGACACAAATAATATGTTGACTTGGCGGCTGCTGTGTAAATTAGACAAATAACTGTCAACATATTGCAAGGATGTCAACATTATTTACATTATATTTACAATTATAAAAAGAGTTGTATGTGTATGCATTGAATATATCCAACCTCTGGAATCAGGATCAGAAACATTTATTTGCTATAATATGTATGTTAGACACGAATAATACGTTGACTTGGCGGCTGCTGTGTAAATTAGACAAATAACTGTCAACATAATGCAAGGATAAACATAATATTTACAATGGTATAAAATAAAAGTGCACAAACAGATACGGTACTGTAAGTGTGTGTTGAAGTGTAATGTGTGTTAAAGTGACATGTGGAATGAAATATTAAATACAGGAGTCGTCTTTATTAGCTGTCGAATGAGTCCACGAGTTGTATTCTGAAGCCATGAGCCCTTTATAGAGCGAGAGGAGCACTGCTGCACCGACAAGTACAGACACAGGAGGCTAATCTAAAGTTAACTGATTTACAGGCAACTATTCCACAGACAGATGTTTTACTTATAGTTCATTAGTTCTGCAAGGGCATCCTGCCCCCTGCTCGTGAACACGTGGGCTAATCGTAGGGATGCAACACATCTGATCTATTAGATTCTAGCTCTTCTTTAATTAAAGATGCACTTGTCAATATTTATTTACAGATCAAAATCGATGTCGAATGTGACGGACGTGGCTTGTTGCCTTGATGAACCTATTCGGTGGATTATTATCGCCTGTCTGGTTTTTTTTATTACAGTTTGGGTCCACTCACCACGACCGGGATAGAAGTTTATCTTGATCTGAGGTTTTCTGGAACTTTTCCGTTATTAGCCTTATGGGTAAACTCTTAGGCCACTATTGGCTAAATATGTAGTTGTAAAAAAACTCTAATAAAAAAAGCAAACAAAAAACATTCCAATGCAACTATTGCCAGCTGTGTTTCGAGGGAATTTTAATATAAAAGTGAGATATATAGTTTGGTACATGGGACAACTCAAATGACAGATGGTTACCCATGTGCCCAAATGCCCATTTTGGAGACCTCGTAAAACTATCTTTACTAACACGGCTCTAATTTGGTTCTGCTTAACTTTTTAAAAGTCAAATTTAGCAGAAATGCTCTTCATATATTGTGCTGGGATTCTGAAGAAGTTTAAACCTTTCAGCTGCATCATTCCAAAGAGATAGTCATAATAATAAGTGATTTTTACAAAGCTATCTTCATTTAATCTTAACCAGTAACATATAGGCTAATATTTACACATCTGGAGTATTATAACAAGTGTTTACTTTTATTATAACACCAAAATTATTCAAAAAGGCTTCATGGGAGAGGAGATACGCCCTTTTGGATATGTTTTTTTTTTCGAGCAGAAGCTTAAAAAACAATTTTTTTTAACCAACAACATGATATATTATCAAATCTAACCAAGTCATGTTGATATGAAAAGTGGAAACATGGGAGATTTACAGAAACCAAAACCAACATGGGCCACTAGGTTAATATATGTATATATATATATATATATATATATATATATATATATATATATATATATATATATATATATATATATATATATATATATATCGTGACACAGAAGGAAGTCGACTTGGAAATTTAAAGGGCACAATACCTATATACAATAACTATGTATATATATATATATAGGTATTGTGCCCTTTAAGTTTCCAAGTCGTCTTCCTTCTGTGTCACGACACAATTGGTATTTCCTTCTTCAAGTGAAGAACATGATTCCAGTGAAGTCTGTCGTTATGAAATATATAATTATCCTTTCTCAGTGTGCAGTAGGTGGCAGAGTAGGATGGCTTTCCAACAATTGTATTGTGGATATATTGGAGACCTGAAAACGCGTACACCCACCACTACAGATGCATGTTAACTTGATGAGTTGGTCATTTGTACAGGCGTGACAATGGATCATAAAAAAGGTCCTCACTGGGCCTATATATGCAGGGGGACCAATATTTTACAATGCCACTGCTCACCAGTCTGACTTCCAAGAGCCCCGAGTGGCGAAAGTTAATATAGTCTGAGGTACGTCGCTCCATATGTCGAGCGTGTTGCTGATTTATCACCCTCGATAAGTGAAGCAGACTTTTTAACCATCATATTGAAATACATCCGATACCGGAAACCAATATCGTTCATCATTCGACTAAATAATTGATTCAGCCCGTTCCTTCCTGGGGTCAATTGACCAAATTGACCACGATTTCGTCCCCGATGGAGACATCGTACACCCCCGACTCACGGGGGAAGAAGCACACAGGGTTCAAAAGCCCGGCTCTGATTTACGACACGTGGAGAAGTTCAGGGGGAATGCGACATCGCGGTGTTTCTGATCTACTGCAGTGCGGCCTGTGTCTAAGGTGATGGAAACAATCGTGGACTAAAACATGTGAGGATGATTATCGCTGGAGGGTGGAATTCCACATACTACAAAAACATAATTGGCCGCATTCCACCTCTAACAATTACTAACATCAGAGCGAAAATCTGTGAAATGCAACGAAGACCGAACAACAACAATACGAGTTGTTTCTTGTTTCCGCCACTTTGGATCTGATCCAATTTCAAACTATCAAAATGTACAGAGACGGTGTATTTATTATTGACAAGCCGTTTATAATAAGTCGGCAGCTATTACCGCTTAAGGTAAACGGTAATGGACTCTACTTGAATAGAGCCTTTCTAGTTTTCCGACTACTCAAACGCTTTAAAGCTACGGGACATCATTAACCCATTCACACCCACTCATACAGTGGTGGGAGGAGCTACCTACCCATCAGGAGGAGCTAACAGGCTTAAGTGTCTTGCCCAAGGATACATCAACGTAGGCTAGCGGAGCCGGGGATCGAACCGCCGATCCTCTGATTGAAGGACGATTGCTGCTACTGATCCACGGTTTCCAAGGTACCAGTAATAATAAGATAAGATAAGATATTCATTTATTAGTCCCACAGTGGGGACATTTCAGTATCACAGCAGTGGATGTACATTAGAGCATTAATAAGAATAAAAGATTTAGAAAAAAAAAATACTAAATACTAATACTACTACTAAAATACAAAATACTAATACTACTACTAAAATACTAATACTAAGTTACTAAATACTAAAATACTAAATACTAATACTATTCCTAAAATACAAAATACTAATACTACTACTAAAATACTAATACTAATACTAAGTTACTAAATACTAAAATACTAAATACTAATACTACTACTAAAATACAAAATACTAATACTACTACTAAAATACTAATACTAATACTAAGTTACTAAATACAAAAATACTAAATACTAATACTAAATTACTAAATACAAAAATACTAAATACTAATACTAAATTACTAAATACTAAAATAATAAATACTAATACTAAAATACAAAAAATACTAAATACTACAAGGGGAAAAACAAAGTAATATGTATAATACAGGAGGGGGCGGGGCTAGCCGGTGAGCGATGATTTCTGAAGATATCTCTGCAACACGATGTGTGGGCGTGTCTAGACTCTACTCAGTTCGCAATCTGTTGATTATTTTAGTTCATTTAAAAAAACATCCAGCCCAGATCTGACACATTGCCACCTTTTTAAATCTCAATTAAAATAGAGCCAGATATTTAGCTATCATAGCCACTCCATCCACAATTATAATTCTAAAGTTGTCAGCCATTGTGAACGGGTCCGTACGTGTCACTTTTTTGTTAAAAGGAGAAATCTCTTCGTCAAAACGCTTCACAAGCTGCGCTAACGATTCTCTTTCAAGTAAAGGGGAGCCTTGAAAGACGCACCGTCGTCACTTTTTTTCTTTAAACATGCAAAGAAGAGGCAGACATGTGGCACCGTGTTCCACGACTGTCACTCAGCACACTAAATAAATCTCCCTATCACTGCATAGATAATTGCTGTTAGTTTTATCTGCTGCAATCCTTTTGATTGACTTAAATATTAAAATGACGGCGATATGAATATTTAATGTTTTCTGTGCACCGGGAGAACTCCGGAGGGGTTTTGGGGAGGGACTGATGGAAAATACAGACGAGGTGAAATGCCATTAATTAAGGTCATTTGGAATCTTATTGGTTGTGGAGAGGTGTGCAGGAGTAAGGGGTGGGGGATGGAGGAATAGGGGGGGTAAAAAAAATAATAATATGGCAGTTCAAGGTCAGGAGGGACGGGAGGCTGCCACATACACTGCAGATAATCCACCTTCACCCCCACGGGGTAACGAAGGCGGCGGAATGAGTAATGAGACCATTCTGCACGTACGGGCATCCGTTTCACGAAGCAGAAGTCCCGCTTAAGTCTCCCGGAGAAAGATGATGTAGGTCACAGAGCTCCTCGACAGACAAAAAGAAAATTCCCTCTTACAATTAAATGTTGGAGTGACGCTGTACATTTCAAAAAGGATTATTCAGCGATGCCCAAAGTTTTGTAAACCAACTTTTGAGACTTAATAGGCCTGAAAGATGAATGTTTGGCAAGGGAATCTGGCCACATAAGACCGTATATACACCAATGTTTTGCTTTCAACATTTTTTTAAGTAACTGATGTCACCTTTTTGATGAAGGCAGAAAAGAAAACCAGTATATGGCTGGTTATTAACCCTTTCAACCGAAAATTGCGGATTCACTTTTTGTATTCATGGACTTATGGTGTAGTCGTTATTGAATGAGTCGTATATTCTTATTATTATTAGGGAGTACATTTATCTAAAAGCCATGCTCTGGCATCTATCGGGCACTACAACAAATAATATCCATTCATTTCCATGGAATAATAAACCGAAAATATTTCTCTATATGAATGGATAGAGGTGTTTCATGGTTGGATGACTAAGTTCTGTTAAAAATGTAAAAAAATATATATAAAACAGAAGAGAACAAGCTGTGAAGACTTTAAATGTGGGATGAATTTCTTTCTTTATAGTCCCCCCCCCATCATGCTTCAGGACGAAGGTCACTGACCCAGATGAAGTTTTATCTGGACCCGGATCAACAATAGATAATTGAGGATTATCACGTCTAGGCTTTACGGCACTCAGCGGTCAGGAAACACACAATTGAAATATGTGTATTCCGATAAGTATCGAGTGAGTGAGAGAGAGAGAGAGAGAGAGAGAGAGAGAGAGAGAGAGAGAGAGAGTCAGAGGAGTCAGAGGAGTCATTTCCCACGGGTCAAGAAAAGTATCTCAAAAGTATCTCAACTATATCCAAGAAGAGAAAAGTGGCCAGCGAGACCAAAGTCTTTAATAACGGAGAATGGAAAGACTCTGATACGTTCAGTTTTCCCAGAGGCAGCTCAAAAGCAGTACGGCTCATATGTTCAGGGACCGTGGGGATTTCTAAAAGCGGCGATGTGAAGCGCCACTACAAACGAGAAAAAAGGCATACATAATTTGTTTGAGCAAATGTACCCGATCAAAGGTACACACTTTAACAGAAAAATAAACCGAAGAGCCCAATATGATCAAAATCCTAATACAGTAATTTAATATCCAACAATGATATTAACACAGAGGATTAAAGAGCTGAAAGAAGTGGATTTAATAAGCACAAAGAAAGTCCCTGCACACACATTTATCTTTTTAAAACTTGACACATATGTAATACCGTGGATCTTTTGGGCGACATCACTTCACAACTGAATGAACTGAATTTAAAGCTGCAGGGCAATTGCGTACTTTATTTTAAGATGCACATTTTTTAAAAAGATTTCTGTGATTTATTCCTATGAATGCATCAGGTATTTTCCTTGAAAACCAGAGCAGAACATTCATTTAATTAGTGAGTATGTAACATTTAGAATGTATCCAGTCCAATTTGAAAACTGTAATTTGTGTATGAGGAAACTATCTCTAAATGTGGCATTTTAACTGAATACCCATGATGTAGAACTATGTGCTCCTCGATTAAATTGCTTAATTATTGTCTTTTCACACGATGTGGAAACACACAAATACAGATATATGGTTCATTTGAGCTTGGAGTGATGGGATGTCTTCGTTAAACAAGCCCCAGTGTGCTCTGGTCAAACTCTAGGGCGCTCACTGACACTTCCTCAAGCGTTGAGATGCTCCGCCTGACGTCACGCCGTTGTTGAATCACAAACTGTGGGGGATGAGTTGATCCTCTGGAAGCGGCCGTCATCCAGACTGCAGTTCCTGGAGAAGCTGTGCTCGGCCACGGATAATATAATGTATAATATTATTAATATTATGAACCCGGACACGAGGGCTTGGTGGTCCGGCGTGTGTTGGCATTGCACAACGCGGACAAATAGCGGTTATTTCTTCCGTGGTGGACGGCGGTGATGAACTGTTTTCATGGCGATAAGCCACGCCTCTTTTCCGGAAGCGCGAATTTTCGCAAATAGTCCGGCGAGTAAACTCAGATTTCGCTTCTCTTTTGATGTGAACGCAGCATGAAGGAGAGTGGACGGAAGGCACTCCGCTGCATACAAAAAGTTAACGTCAAAAAAAATCATTACAATATAATAAATACAAATTTATAAAAAAAATTAAAATGTTTAAAAGAAAAGATGATCACATGTCTTTCAAGCTGTCGCAAGGCCACATAAAATGACTTGGCGGGCCTTGTGTTTGACACTTGTGCCCTATAGCATCAGGTCTGGACCGGTCAGAGAAGGCATATGTGCACTTCAAACGTAGGTTTATTTAGTATTTATCCAGAATAACTTGGTTAGGTTTTTAAAAAGATAGTGTTTTTGTATTAAATAAGTGTGTTTGATGTACAATATGTATATTTCTTGCGTAACAGATAACACACAAAGCATTTAGAGGTATCTATTAGCAGAAGTAGAATATATAAAGTATGTTTAATTTACTTTATAATCACCTGACACTGAAAATGGGTGTGTTTTTGTGACTTTAGAATGAGCCGTTTATCGGAGCCAGACCGCCATGTTACAAGACAGCATAAGGCCGTTTGTGTTCTCGCCTTGGCCGCAACATCCTCTTCCTACATTTGTTTGCAATCTACAACCTCGTAGCAGCGAAATCCTGCACACTGCACCATAAAGTACAACAAAAGGTAAATAATAGTCAAGGTTGACACGGTTTCACACGGGACACTAACAGCATCTCCTGGGTGAATGTCCTCTGTTTGTTTGACCCCTCCCACGTGTCCCACCTGTCTAAAACTGGGTTAACATTGAAGTTATAGTTGAAAGCCTGGAGCGCCGAGGGGCACGGATCAAGCCTCTGCATTTGACAAACCATGAGTGAGAATGGGTTAGTGATGTTGGAAATACCCAGGCCTCATTTCTTACTCATATCACATCTTAATATATAGCAGCATGATCCAAATCACCAGGTTAATTGGATATTCCTTCACGGGAATAACTGAAATCCCTGATTCGACGTGCACAGTGTGTGTTCTGGATTTAGTTATGATTCTGGCAATAAGAGGTACGATTTTTTTGGGCAGATTGCATCACTCTGGTACCTCTGCCGTGCCTCTCCGGGTTTTCTTTCATCACCACAACAACATGTTGAGTTGATATAAGAGCTGTTGCACCAACATAAGGAATTATTTAAGGCAGTGGTTCTTAACCCTCCTAATACCTTTGGGGTCAATTTGATCCCATACAATGTTTAACATCTCTAAATAAATGATTTACATCTTTTTTTTTTGCTTTATATTTCACGACTTTTCCTTATTTATTGGGGACAACTGAGAAAATATAACATTCACATGATGATATGTTTTTAATGTCCTGAACACAACTTGTACCCATCGGTGTTCTTTGGGGTCAAAGGCTGTTTTTCATTGTGTAAAACATATAAGAAATATCAACTTTTTTTGTTATTTAAAGGGCTATTTAGGTAGTCAACAAAACTAACAATATAAATTCTAATAATTTTCTAGAGGTTTTAATTGCTGGGGTCAAACTGGCCCCACGGGTAAAAGATGTTAGTACATTTGAAGGTAACAAGAGGGTTAACCTTATTGGCCATACTGAACCCTACAAGCTTCATCAGTGCATCAGCCGAACCCTTCATAGTTGGAAAAATAAAATGAGATATCTTCAAAACATATGTATATATTTTATTAGTGCACTAAATGAACCATGCATCAGTTCTACACATCACTGTGTTTAAAGAAAAAAATCAACAAAACGTGAATCGCACACAAAAACCTTACTCAATAAATATTCACTGCAAATCAAAGTGACTTTAGCTGTTGTCTTTCAGATACAAGTTCAGAAATGCGCAGCTTCACCTTGGCGAGTGCTATTCTCATCTCATTTCAGCAACAAGCCGAGGACAGGCAATGTCGCCTTTTCATGGAATCTGGCTCTCTTCACCTTGAATTCAGCGAGCGTTGTGTTCTTGTGTATCTCCGTGCAGCTTGAGAAAGCATCCCTTCAGTTATTCCGGTGCTGGACTAGAATTGCTCAACTTGGCTAGGACGCTGAATCCCATCACATTCCTTTATACACGTGAATCCATATTCGTCCAACCACTTTCTTGTTTTGCTCCACATAGTATGATTGAAAGATGAAAAGAAAATCACAAATGACGCACAATCACAACAGCCACGAGGCGACGACCAAGCGCACCAAGTTCCCTCAAATGCGGCGTGACCCGCCGCAGCCAATGAGGGCCAAGCTGAGCGTGACGTCACGAATAATACGAGTGGGCTGAATTTATCTTGTGTTACACATTTTTCACGAAGCATCTAAATATTTGGAATCTAATGCTGTGTTCACGCTTTCGCCACACTTTACTCGCACGACTATTTGTGGTTAATTGGCTTCATTCGCGCCTCAGAGGGGGCTCTGTGGCTTTACTCCGTGGAAACAGTTATCATTTCCGCCATGGAATAAATAACCACTTTCTGCTTTATACTTGTTGTGTACTCCCTTGTGCCTGGGTTCACAACAATAACATCATATATATATATGTATATATATACATATATATATATATATATTATATATATATAGATATAGATATATAGATATATTATATTATTACATATATATGTATATATTATATATATTATTATTATATATATTATGTATATATATATATATATATAATATATATTATATTATATATATATGTACACACACACAACTCAGTGACTTTCGCTGAATAACTGCTGCCTCCAGCGCTACTAGAGTATCAGCAACTAGTCAGATTCACCAACTGCACAACGTTAGTTTAGAGAGGCGGAGCTTCTCAACGCTGATTGTGTGTGGGGCGAATTTTTCCCTCCGGTCTATTCATTCCATTTACGTCCGTCCATGGACTCCGCAACGCTTCTGGTGTGAACGCAGCATAACACGGCGAAGAAAAATGAGGTGCTACCAAAATGTCGGCAGCCAATTTCTTGACGGCGGACAAAAACGGCCCGACATTGCTCGTGTGAACCGGGCTGTACTGCGTGTCTTGACCCCTGCCGAACCCCAAGAGTGACTCGCCGAATGGCCGGGGTTCGATCAAACACAGGTTAACAACCACTGATTTAAAGGGGACATATTATGCCCATTTTCCCACAAGTTGATCTGGTTCCTTGGGGTCTTAATGTAATGTTTGTAACATATTTTGGTCAAAAAACCACAAGAATCATTTCAAACAGACTTTTTACTCTGTCAAAAACACCTCCCACTGATTGACCTGTTGTGAGTGGGCGAGGTGCTCCGTGTTGCCAGATTGAAAAGGGTGAAGTATTGTACCAAAGGCTCAAAATGGTTGTATTATTTGGAGGGTAATTATCGTGTATCTGGCAACCCTGAGATCGGTTGACCAATGACTGCTATCTATACCGTCAGACCTCCCGCCAGAGCTCGGGACATACCATTTCCAAAACGTGTAAGGGGTAAATACTAGTTGTGAAAACCCAAAGAAACACAAATAGCCAACGGAGCAAAATCCCAAAAGTTTTTGGAATCCCTGCCGGACACATTTTTTAGTTCTCAAAAACAGGACATGTCCGGGAAAACCGGACGTCTGGTCACCCTAACTTATGGCGCCAGGTCACCGAACCGTCTTCAAACTGGTGGGTCGAGTGGTGGTGGGGGGGGGTTCCAATGCTAAAATCTACGTAGACGTTGGTGGTGATCCCAATCGACGCATTCAAGCATATCGTTTCTGACATAGAGGAACCACAACAAGCCGCGTGAGTTGTTTTTTTCCAGCGTTTTTGTGTTGGGAGACATGCCAGATATCCAAAATTAACGTATAGAAGCACTAAAAAAGTGGAATTTTCATAATATGTCCCCTTTAAGGAGTCGTATGTGGGCATGAACAGATCACAAATCGGATTTGAAGACAAATAAACTAGTTAAAAAGAGGTCACGAGGCTGGCGAGCTGGAAGCACTTCCCGTTAAGGAGCAACCTGAAGCATGCAGCAGCGCCTGCTGGACCAAAGGGAGTCCATGGAATAATAAACTCTACACGTCTGATTTGTAATTGGTTGGCACTCTTTTCATTCTTGGGATTGAACACTTTTACCTGGTCGTTCGCGGTGAGGAAAATAAATAAATAAATAAAGATTGCGTTTTTTTTTATTGTACGAGTAAAAAACAAATACAACATTGCCTCGCCACTAAAGGCATTTGGCTTACCCGGCAGTTAAGGGCGGCAGCAGTTCATTTAATAATGCGGAAATGTCTCGCAGTTCCATTCGAGTCGAGGTGTTTTCTTAAAGGACACTGTGTGAGGAGAGAAGTTAGAAAAAGAAAGTGGAAAGTGATCAGAAAGATGAACTTCACCTGGAGGTGTACAGTGCTTCCCAGTGAGATACACAGCTTTGACTGAGGTTCTGCAGAGTTTCTCTGGGCTGCGGGCTTGGCAGCTTACAGTACGGCTTTCATTGTTGTTACTGCCAGTGTATCTAAAAGTTGGAGGCATAACAACATCCACCGGCGAGAATAACACTTTATGTTTTATTGGTGCACTTTGGGGTCTATGCTGCAAAGGAGAAAAAAAGCCAACAGATGTGGGTAACATCTCGCCGTGAACTTGTCAAAGGTTGAACGACTCGGGGAGAAAGAGGAAAAAAGTGTGAAAGATAGAAACCAACAATGTTGCATTCCCATGTTATATCAACGATGCTGCAGGAAAATATCTGAATAGAACTTCTCCAAATGCAGAGAGGTGCAATAGTTGAGGTAATTGTAATCAGGATATATACTGTATGTGTATAATTACCTTTGCATTGAAAATGCGGAAGGTAATGTTTTGATCGCCGTGTATTTGTATGCGTGCGTGTTATTCGCATAAGTCAAAAAGTATTAAACCGAATCGCATGAAATTTGGTGGGATGATTGGTTATTATCCGGGGACCTTTTGATTAGATTTTGGGATTGATCGGGTCATAGGTCAAGGTCATGAAAAGGTCAAAATCTTATTTTTACCCTTACCAATTTGCAACTAATGCCAAAATGTTCATAACTCAATGCCCAGTCTTATGATATGCGAAGGTAGGCGCTCTACCGAGTGCCCTCTCTAGTTGTAACGTGGAACACACAAACCTAATTGGGCCTACTTTGCTTTTCTCCAACACGTTGGCCATAGCTGATATATGTCATGTATATTTGAGATCATTTTTTAAAGTCAGAAATGGCTTAAATATTTCCATTAAATGCACTTAAATACCAGACAAATAGAGTAAGACAAGGGTACATCATTTAGCTGTGACGTGATTATTTAAATGCAAATGTTAATGCGTTATGCATCGTATGAAAATGGGTTTATCTCTGGGGTTTATGTTTGACTAGAGCAAAAATGCATGAGCTAAAATCCACTAAAAGTAGCATCTTAGTGAAAAAAAATCTATAAAACTAAAAGTTGGCACGGATGCTACACTGTGAGGAAGCGGGGCCAGAGTGTGAGGAAGGCAATAGACCGCGAAGACACTGTTAAATACTTGTTTTCCCTTTTAGATCTTTAAAATAAAATTGATTTATTAACACAGCACAAGCACAAGGAGGCTGGTCCACAGAGGCACATTGTTTTCACTGCTTAATTTCTTGTTGGACATTGGAAAGTAGAAAGAATCCCAACCCAGCTGACAGTGAGAAATAATATTGTTATCCGCGTCTTATTCAAAAGAGATGTGATCTTTATTGCATATGTCATATCGGAAATTGTAATTTCTATATCTAATTTACGAAGGTCTGGATGCTTCCTTGTGAATTATGTTACAGGGAATAAGGTTAAGGATTATATGTTGGTGCCTATCACTACATTTTGAATAAATAAAAAAACATGTTGCTTAGTCTGTGATTAATATTTATAAACCGTTTTTTTGGCAATGTTTTTTCACAGACAAATTCTGCAAAGACCATTGTACATTTGACTTTCATGACATCTTGAAAGACGTTACAATATTATGGGAACGTGGGGTTCTTGTGTTTGGTCAGAAGCCCATGAAGAGTCATGAATACAATTAATACATATGAAGCTAGAAGGAAAAATAAATTCCCGGAAGGGTGTGGAGCTATACTTGAAACTACTTTTGAATTGGACTAACAAAAAGGTGATTAAGACACACATATCTGCTTGTTTTATAATATTTGACCAGCTAGTGTTAAACAACACAACGCTGGTTTTCCTCCTTCCTTCTTCAAGAGATACATATGTATCAGCTGCACAACCACAATACTTCAGAGCACCTACTTTCCTCAGGCTGTGAGGGTCCTTCATTCATCCCCCACTCCCCAAATATGATATTGTTTTCTTTTGTGTGTTATTTTTTTTGACATGTAGTACAATGAGACTACACACGGCATTGTGTTGCGCAACCCTATTGTACGATAAGAATACAAATAACCTTGTAAGAAATTGTAACTATTTGTGCAAAGTATACCTCCTCATCACAAAATATATTACAGAAAGGCAATTTATGAGGAAATTGCGGCGGGAAGAATGTATGCTGGAAACACGCTGCAATGCCGCCTCAAATGAAAAATGTTATCTTGAATCAGACTGTTTGATGTCCACAGGGAGGTTATTATGCGAGTGTGATCGGAAAGGGCCCTATGGCTTGTTAAATTAATTGTCACTTCCGGGACAGTCCGGAGCCCAGTATTCTGGGAACTGAGAGTCCTGACTGGAGTGATTTAAGGAGATCAGATATCCTTTTACCTTTTGAAGTCCGATCCAATAATTAAAGTCTGATCTGACTTGGAAGCTAGTCAGTCGTTGTTAATGTCGGCCCTACGATAGATTTCGAACACAATAAAAATACAAATTTCAATTGCAAATGTACTAACCCTGCTCTAACATGTCAAAGAGGTTGCTGTGAAGAGAGCGAAGAAGTTAGTGTTCAGAATCTGATTTATTGGACATGTATGTGTGCACATACATGGAATTTGACTCTCTCGTCGTACATACACTACCGTTCAAAGGTTTGGGGTCACCGAGAAAATGTTGTGTTTTCCATGAAAATTCACACTTTTATTTATTAAATGAATACAAGATTAACACAAATTATAGTCAAGACATTGACAAGTTTAGAAATAATGATTTTCATTGTAAATATTAATGTTGTTCTTCAAACTTGTCGCTCAAAGGAAGGCCAGTTTTAGAGCTTCTCTCACCAGCATAACTGTTTTCAGCTGCGCTCACATAAAAAGGGTTTGTAGAAAATGCAAAATAAAAAGTTATAATGTTTTTAAAAAAGGGTTTCAAGAGGGTTCTAACCCTCTGCTAGTCTTCTAAGGCAATAACACAATGTACCACTAGAACACTGGAGATGGGCCTCTACACACCTCTGTAGAGACTTCATTAAAAAACAGAGAATAGTCATTTACCACATTAACTATGTATAGAATGTATTTCTGATTAATTTAATGTAATTTTCATTGGAAAAAACAGTGCTTTTTTGTCTTTATTCTAAGTGACCCCAAACTTTTGAACGGTAGTGTACATGTAATATACAAATAACAAGATACATATAAAATGACATTAAAGACAACAGAGTAGCAACAGGTATGTAGAATATATATAAAAAAACAGCAACAATGGCAATGCATTGGTGATGTTAGTGTAGATTAAGGTGTCTGATTAAGTGTTCATCGGCCAGTTGGAAGAAGCTGTTCCTCTGTCTGCTGGTTTTGGGCGTTGAGTGCTCTGTAGCGCCTACCTGAAGGGGGGAGTCAGGGTCTGAAGGGTCTGCAGAGATCTTTCCAGCCCGTTTCCTGACTCTGGAGGTGTACAATTCCAGAATGGAGGGCAGGCTACAATCAATAGTTCTCTCTGCAGATCTGAATATCTGTTGTAGTCTGACTCTGTCCTACTTGATGGCCGATCCAAACCACACAGCGATGGAGGAACAGAGCACAGACTGGATGATGGCGGAGTAGAACAGGATCAGCATTTTGTGAGGCAGGTCTCCACTGCAGACACAGTGGTGTTGAGTATAGTAAGGGGGGAAGAAGGGGGGAGTTAAACAGACGGGTCCCCTGAGGGGCAGTCGTTGGTGTAGAGGGAGAAGAGCAGTGGGGCGAGCACACATCCCTGAGGGACGCCAGTGCTCATAGTCCGGGTGCTGGGTGGGATTTTTCCCAACCTCACATGCTGAGCCAATTAAATACTTTTTGTGTTATGTCTGGCTGACAAAGTTCTAAAATACATAAAAAATCATTCCACATTTGAAACACTGTACGGTTTGAATGGAGTTTTTGCTGACAGAATAAATAGGTTGTGTGCATTAGTGTCTGTGTGTCTCTGGGTTTGCCGAACTGCATCGATTAACGTATTATCAAACTAATTAAGTGGAACAAATACAAAAATCTTTATCTAATGACTCAAATGAACTTTTGGCTGAGTGAGCGATTCGTGAAGACTCGAGTCAGACCTTCAGCTTGTTCACGATATTGTATTTCCAAAGATGTTTGAGCTTTCCTCCACTCTCTCTGTGATGTCATCAGAACATTTTGGCCCAAACACACCAATGTAAACTCTGAGAAAGGTTGTTTTTACTACGCTTCAATGAAGGTTGATTACTCTAAAAAGGTTTGATGGGGTTTGACAGTTGAATAATAGTCCAAATATTTGAAAGATGTGGAAACACTTTTGGCACTGTGTTGATTATTCACTAATGTTGTAAGAGACGGCGTTGATTGGACATCCGTGGGTTTTTGAAATGATCGAGTGTGTGCATGCTTGATCTGTTCCTTCTTTGTGTAGACCGGCATTGTTCAAACCTGAGACAGCATCTTGGCATCTTAACATGGACATTTGGCAAAGTGCTGAAAACCTGCATTGGCTTCTGTTATCATAAAGCACTTTTCTATCCTGTTGTTTGGCTTTCCATAGAAGGCTGCCAAACTTAGCAAGATACAGACATCTGCAACACACATTTTAAGGGAGGGGGGGCTCATTTATTTACCAATGTATGTTTCGGGATGTGAAGACAGGAGAAGTGTACAGCTCAATCTCCTCCGGCTACAGCCAGACTTTTTTTCGAAATTGTATTTTGTCTTAAATTCGGGAAAAAAAAATGTCCATCTTTGAATCTGGAATGCTTGAAAAGTGCCTGAAGACAGAATAAGAAATGTACACTTTTATTGATCCCCCATGGGGAAATTATTCTCTGTATTTGACGCATCCTTAGTTATTAAGGAGCAGTGGGCTGCAGTGAAGCGCCTGGGGGTTCAATGTCTTGCTCAAGGACACTTCAACATGCAAGGGTACCTTGTGGTTATGGGACAACCACTTATCCCCATGAGCTACAGCCGATCCAAAATATTCATATATTCACATACATATATATATATATATGATGGAACATTTTTGGTGTGAATCATGGACAATTATGGACATTTATTTGGATATTGGTGATAGATTACTTCACTATAACAAGTGCACCGTTGAATTGACTAACATAAGTAAATAGCTACTCCTCGATGCGCAAAAAAATATTTTGAGAAAAAAAGAGGAACGTTTGACTTTATACTAGTTTTCAGCTTCGATGTTTGTCATGTTCAACAAATAAACTCACCCAGTCAAAAAACCTGTCTGAATTCAACACACTGAAGTTGTCTGTATGTGTGACAGTCAATCAATGTGTAGTTGTCAAAACTGTTGCTATGACGCTTGCGGTTCTTTCTGACAGAAGCCGTCAGCGCGGTTAGCCGTGATGCCGAAGAGGCGACGCAAGAGCACGTTTTCAGTGTAGATGCAGATTAAATAAAAAGATCAAATTGAGTCAGTCAGATAGCAAAATACAATAACTGCAAAAGAATGTTTCAGTCAACAATTTAGCTGGCAGCCGGTGCACACTGTCAAAATAACTTACATTTCGTTTTTTTTAAAGGTAGCTGACAAACAATCATTATATTATCCAAAGGCAACCCTTTGCATGTTGTGTGTACTAATGGTAACATGCAGTTTTTAAATAGTTAGATTTTGAGAGTCAAAATGTCCTAATTTGTCAATTTTAATGGGAATGATACCACGCTAACTTCCATGCGCTAAAATTGAAGCAACAACCAGCAGACCATTATCTTAAAGATCACTAATCCACATCTGGTTTGCCTGATCTTTAAACAAATAACAAAATATATAAAGATTTTGACACAGTTACGTGTTCATCTATTTTTCTCTTGGCGGAGGTCGACACCTTGCGGTTGCCGGGCGATCAACAAAGACTTAAATACCTGCCTTAAAAATCCAGTTGCTCCATGGCGTCAACGTGCCTTGATAGAGGCACATGACCTACTAGCCTTTTAAAATAGAAACAACGGAGATATCTGGGACGCCACAGTCCCTAGAGCTGATCACGTGATTATGGCCAGGTTTAAAAAAAAAAAAATGTTATACTCATTATGACCTCTGTTAAAAATATGACGAAGTCAGAGAAGCATCAGGAACCATCAGCATCATTTTTTAGAAGAAAAAAAAATTAAACAGGCTGTTCCGAAGTGAAAGATAACACTATGCTCTACACATTTGATTCATTGTGATGAATAATTCAACAATAAGCCAAGAATTGCCCACAATGGATGCTGGAACATGTGCTAGTCATGCACATGTAATTGTGTTGCATGCACAATACAATAAGTAGTTCTTATTCTGAGAATTTACATGCATAAATAAACACTGTGGCGAAAGAATCACACAATTTCTTACGAGGAAACGTATCCTGTACATTTATAGGCTGATGGTTGTACTCTGTCATTGGCCGATTTGAAGCTTGTTAATTCATAGTTTTTTGATGCCCTTAGGCAGGAAGTCTCATTATTTTTTCATTACTGTACAGAATGCTTACATGTTGCAACCACAAATTTCGGCTGGAAAATCTCACTCTTCATATAAATAATGCGTTATCCCACTGGAACGGCAGAAATAAGAGCCAGTGACGTAAAAAAATAGAGAAAAGTTGACGTTTTTGCAGATCGGCCGACCAATTGCATAACAAATAGAACGCCTTATTTAAAAAAAAAATCTGTTTAGAGGAATACTTCACACTAGGGTGACCTCAAGCACTATTTGAGATCTCCAGATTGTGGTAATGAAACAAAGCATCATTTACCATTGGTAAATAACCACATGGGTATTTCACAATAAAATAATACGCCTGCGTATGGGCAATCATATAAGACCATAGAACTATCAGAGGATAGATATTTTTTTTTATACTGAACGATGTGCTCAAATAAGCTGGCGAAAGCATAAAAAAGCTGTTTGTGGCTTTCAATTTCCCATTCTGTGCGTGGTTTTTTCGACAATCTGGAAATTGGGGCCGAAAGTTCTTTTTACGAAAAGCAGGCAGGGCGAGAATAATTCTATTCTGACATCTCATGGGGAAATAAGAACTCATGGAGGGGAGAATGTACAAATAAAACCACTGGAAAAAAATGTGCCTCAAAATACTTTTTCAGTTACAGCAACTGGGGATAATAATACCCCAACAAATATTAGGTTGTAGAGCTCCTCAACTCTAAAAAACCTTGGAGCAAATTTCCCATTCGCCATGAAGTTCCGTAAAATTGACAATATTCTAAATTTGAAACTTTCAGAAGTGATAAAATAGCATGTGAAAATTGATTTTTTTTAATGTATGCTCTGCATTGTCTGATTACAGTAGACGAGGTAGACTAATCCTATGTGTTCCAAATAATGACAACATTGTTTTTTTTCCTGCCATTTAGCTGTTTTGCCATACCAGTGCCATACTGCTGGTTTAGTTTGAGGTTTCAAATACAAGTTGTGTCTTTCTGTCTAACGAAGACGCAAGAAAACGTGCGAGCCTCCACGGTGAACGGCGGATCATGACATTACGTCTTGAAGAATAGGGGGCGGGGCCATAGTGTGTCTGTGTGTTGTTCTGTGTACATTACAAAGTATTGAACCTTTATTGTGAGAACCATAGTTTACCAGAGCATCACTTACCTTGTCTCTGTAAATTAGGATTTTCTAAGAATTATATTACTTAGTTAGTTCCCAATTTTTGACATGATCTCTCACCATAATCTTAATCATCAATATGCGTCAACAATTAATGAAACAGAAATGTCTCCCGCCAAACTGTCAGTGTCCCTGTTTCAAATTTTCAGAAATATTCAGAAAAGATTCTGGTCGTATTTTCTTTTTTATCTAATATGTTTCGGCACTTTTCTTTTGTAGGGAAGCATAAGCTCCTCATACTAGTGATCTTTATCATTCCTGTCTACTACAGTATGACTCAGCCACTCCTTCAGAGACAAGAATCCGTTTTCAGAAACTCAAGCTCGAAGCTGAAATATGTCCAACTCTTTAGCGATATTGTGGCTTTCACTGACCTGGACATGAACTTCAGTGACATTTTTATGACCACTGAACTCATAAAGTGCTGCAGAGTCCTGCCGATCAAACGCTGCATCCCTATTAAGTGCAACAAGTAGAAAGAAAAGGTTCCGGGTTATAGGGGGAGGTTAGGGAGGCATAAAGATGGAGATAAAATGGAAAACAAATTAGACTGTCTGCAAAACATTAGCCATTATACACCTCCGAGCAGGGAGATTGTGAAGATGGAAGGCAGGAAGAAAACACTTTGTAAAAGAGCTTTTCACCTGGAGTTGGAGCAGAGCTGAAAGAAGGGACAATTACAAGTTTCAGTTGAAATATAGAGATTGAAATTGTCTAAGCAAACTCCAGTTTTCTTCTTAAAACTATGATTGGCAACAATTATTTCAACCACCCAGAATAACTGAAATCCATTCTAAATGTTATTCTTTTGCTTTGTATTTATTGTCATCTATCGTGGTTATGTACATAAAAACACACATAAGTCAAATGATCCAAAAATCGTTAATTTGTAATAAATTGAAATTTGATGAAGAAATCTAGGCATCAGTCGTTTAAATGATGTTTCATAAGATGCTTAGAGCGAGTGTGAGGAAGTTGAACGGTCATAATTCACCTAATAATACTGTGATATTTATTTTGCGATTAAAGAATTTCCTTCAACAATATCGAATACATCATGATGGCGTTGTAATATATCTTGATAAAATAATATATCTTAATATACACAAAAATAAACACCTTCACAACGCAACTCAATGCAACCCTTGTAGCAGTTTTAGCCACTCGCCTTGTTCCCGTGCTACTGGGAAGGAGGTGCTACTGGGAAAGAGATGCTACTGGGAAAGAGATGCTACTGGGAAAGAGATGCTACTGGGAAGAGTTGCTACTGGGAAAGAGATGCTAATGGGAATGAGTTACTAATGGGAAATAGCTTCTACTGGGAACAAGATGCTACTGGGAAAAAGTTGCTACTGGGGAAAAGCTGCTACTAGTATAGAGTTGCTAATGGGAAAGAGCTGGATGAATGGCAACATGATTAAGTAAAGCTTTTCCTGAGGTTTTCCTTGTTTTCCTTCCTATGTTGCTCCTCCTACATATTTATTTCTTGACTGTAGTTCGTGAGAAGTTGCTCCTTCGCTTGGCAGGGTCAACACAGGCGAAATTAAGATGTTAATTACGATCCCTTTTATACTTAGTGTTGCAGCCACACTGGTGAGCCAAGCATGCACATCAATACCCAAATGGAACAAGGGCCATAATTCATGTTTTCAATTACATCTGCGGTAAAAAAAAAATATATATTTTTTTTGAGAATGCTGTATCTTCTTCACTCACACTGAAAAACGTCCACACCGACAACGTGTCGTGGAAGTTAGTGTGTGTGTGTGTGTCAGAAGATGTGAGATTGACCGGGTTTTGATCGCCGTGAGCATCGTTATGAATCAGGTCATCTCCGTGTCAAGTGAGTTGCGGTCATTACGGGCAGAATATGAAAGGTTCTGTACACATTTTCACTGTATCTGGGTCAGTGGCTCGTTTCATCCATACTGCCTCTCCCCTGGGTTATGCTCTTTTGCATGTATTAACATTCAGATCCAGACATGTTATCACATTTGGGGCTAATGTTGCCATTTTTTCCAGCCCTTTTTTGCAGCGGCGTCTTTTTTGCAGCGGCGTCTTCTGTCTTGGCTGCTTTTCTTCTCTTGGAGGCGCTAATAAACAGATCAGGAAACTCGGGTGAAAACAGACAGTTATGTTTACTGCTGCGAGTCTTGGAGGAGCGCGGCGGCGGCGTTGAGGAAAGCTAATGCTTTCTCTCTCCTGCCTCGACAGCCCCTGGGTGCCAATTTAGGAGTTAACGCGGGACTAAAAGAATCCTGCAGACTGCTTCATTTTAACATGCAGGGATGTGGCTTCCTGTGTATGTGGCGTTTCACATCAATGAGCGATGAAGAAGTATTTTTGTTTAAAGTTGCTGACTCGCATTCTGTTCATCGTTTGTATTATTTATGTTGTGTGTGTGTGTGTGTGTGTGTTTTCCTCTATTTGAATTTCTGTTCACATTTCTTCTGAGTCTGTAAACCCGATTTTCCAAACCGAATTGAATAGAAATCTTTCGCCACGTGTTTTATGAAAGCGTCTTTTTTTTGAGAAGCGCAACGGTATAAATTGGATGTTTCCCTGAATGAGGGGTAAGGAAGAGCAGAGGGCTCTCAGGGAGACATCTAAATAGTGCATGAAGCTTGAGAGCCTCTTACTGATTGCACGTGGCCCTTTTGCCGCGGATGTTGACATGGTGAATATCGAAGATGCAATGAGAGAGAGATGGAGAGATGGAGAGAGAGAGAGAAAGAGGGGGGGTAACTAATGGGCGACATTCATCTACATTTGCCAGGAAGGAAGATGAGGCGCATTAATTGGTATGATTCACCCTGGCACCGTGCACAATAAGCAGCTGTGCTTTCACATCGGAGTGAGGACCCGAGTGACTGCACATCTGGTTTTCTTCTCTCTCTCTCTTTCTTTCACCTGCGCATTTTCTGAACAAGTTGAGCCGGGGCCGTGAAGATGTTCCTCGATTGTTTCCGTCGCGCGGGCCCTGCCGAGCTCGGGGGGCCTTTGTTCCTTGGCGACGTGCCAACTCCACAAACCGCCGCCAGAGGAACTGTGTCACGCCCCGCTCAGTTTGGGTTTGTAGACGGGCAACGCGGTGGGAATAATCCATTCCATTTGATCGCTCCCTGGCATGAATTTGAGTGGCTGTCACGGCAACTTAAGAACAGATTTGCTGTCAAAACCGAAATATTATGTGTATCACTAACCATCTATTAAGGCACCATGCTCCACATGCCCCCCCCCCCCCTCCCCCTTCCCCCCTCCCCCCTCGGGCCTCACAGCTCTCTGTCAGTCGAGGATAGCGATCCATCCGCGATCTCCGCTCGGCTGGAGTATATGTGGTTTCAGCAAGAAAGTTTGAAAAGCGGCAGATTTAAAGAGTGTAGCTTGCGTGAATCGAATACATCACTCTCCTGTACAGAAGGCAGCCTTCTAACATAGTGGCAATTAAATGATCTGGTTTTCTAATCAGTCAGGGAACCAAAAATAAATAATTCCAATTAGAAGTCTGAAACGGGTGTCCGACGGAAGAGCGATCCGTCACCGCGCCGACTCTCAAACGCTTTTATACCGGCGGATCCCGACTGATCCGGTCCAAAGTCAGTCAAGACGATATTGCACAGCTGGACACAAAAAGGGAGCAATTCAAATTTGCGATTCTTTTTTTTTTTGCCACTGGGGTTTTTTCGTAAGACGTAGAAATGCAGAAACCCCGGATTGGATGGCGAAAGACGGACGGTCCCGGTTTCGCAACCAAGGGAAGAGTCAGAAGAGGAATCAGAAGTGGGCTGTCCAAGTGTGGGCTCCTTTAAAGCCCCACTATGTCGTTTTGCCCTTCTAGCGCCCCCTTCAGGTATTTAACGTTTAAGATTTTGTAGCCGCCCGGTCGCAGACGGTAGTACCCGGATGTACTCCGACCTGCTTTCTGTCAGTGATTACGCAACGTCACATAGTCCAGTCCACGCTCGCAGGTGACTTTTTATTTGCTCCGCTACACGACGCGTAGAGACCGAGAGACATGCTGCTGTGGAGACGATCAATAACAGACGTTTAGTTTAATAAAAGAACAAGAAAGAAAGGGACCTGACATTACTTCTGCTGTAATCTGGAGGATAGAGAAAGTTACAGGGGGGCGGGCGGAGTTTTTTTTATTTAACTCCAACTCAAAAGAGCCATATGCGTCACCAGAAGAGCCATATATGGCTCAGAGCCAGAGGTTCACGACACCTGATCTATCGTAACTGGGTATTCTATTTACGACACTGAAGTAAACATTAAATACCTGAAGGGGGCGCTACAAGGGAAAAACTACATAGTAGGGCTTTAACGTGGGGGAAATCACCTTGGGGAAACACTCCAGAAGCCACATGAATCCGGTGCTGTGTCGTCCACCAGAACGCCGATGCAATTATCTGGTGGGTGCTTCTCGCTCGTAGGCCTTTTGGATGTCCGCTGGTATTAATTAAAAACACAGAACAAGCTTTCGTAACGCAGCTCTGGCACGAGCTCAGAGCTCCTCCGTTAGCTGCCAAACAACTTGTCTGCATTGTTGGTTTCTGAGATTTTGGCGACTTTCACTCAGGAGGCGTTTGGATCAACTTGTTGTCATTGTTCGCTCTTCTCACGAGGCATGCATGGCATTTTTTTGTTTCCTTTTACTCCCCCGTCCTTGTTTTTTTTGCCTTAAAGTACCTTGTGTCAAAACGTCTGCCCCCGTAAGTGCTGCACTTATTATATTTATCAGGCTTCTACTTAACTAGTTAGTTATTATCACAACATTGTCGCACAAAAATGAGCATAAATACAGATAAATGACAGCAGCCGCGGCATCAGATGAGCTGCATCGACATTTAAAGATGATGACAGATAAGGTTAGAAACAAGGGAAGCACTCATTTTTCCGCCATCGGAGTGACCTTAAACTGTGTATAAGAAGATAAAAGAAAAGAAAAAGAAAGTTGCTAAAACACTTGTGACATGATTCCGGAGGCAGACTGTCATACTTAACGCAATCTGTGATCTACTAATTCTCAGTGCCACGACAAAACAAGATTCCCATAAAGAGTTCACACTCCAAAGTACTTATGAGTGTTTCCTATCAAAGCATGGCATATAAAAAAGTAAAATAATAATCAACTTTTTACAAAGAAGTCCAACAAAATAAATGAGATTTTAAAAAAACCTGGAGGCCCTGGACTGGCTCCTGGAAGCACAAGCCTGCAGACCCTATAGAAAGCTAACTTCCGGTAGAAGCGTGCTAGCTAGCTAAAACCAACCTCAGATATAGTTATAGGTGCCGGGAGAATCAGGAAGAAGTCAGGTGACGTTATTATAGCGCTACAAAATCTGTAACGGGAGGACGGATGCATGGTCAACTAAACATCGGACTATAAACCCACTGAGTCTTCAAAAAGCACGACTGCTACTGTTCCGAACCCACTCATTGCCATTTTGGAGTGCTCCTTAATGACGCTGACTTTACTGAATAGAGATGAACTCTGTCCTTTTGCCACTCTCGTCGTAATGTAAATGCACTTTTCTTAACACAGGGAATCAACTCTGGGCAGAATCCTCTTGGCAGACTCCTCTCATCTCATGTCATTCTTTCAAACTGAAAAAACAATCATGGTCTCTCTTTTAGGGTCGAAACTCAACATTACATGGAATCGTACACTTTCACATCTCCTCGACTTAAAAATGCACTTTTTTGTATTTTGTGTGTGTACTAGAATTATTTAGAGGGCTGAACACATCTAATAATGTATGCTAAATACACACGTTAATATATATATATATATATATATATATATATATATATATATATATATACAAAGGAGTAAGCAGTAATGTTGTCTTTTGTGTATATCTATATAATATATATACATAGACAATATATATATATATATACATATATATATATATATATATATATATATATATATATATAACATTACTGCTTACTTCCTTCTGTGTGTATATATATATATATATATATATATATATATATATATATATACTGTATGCTACAAAATACATTACTGCTTACTCCTTTGTAACAGGTAGGAAAAAAAATTGTGAAGAGAGTTTATGATTTCCGGAAAACAAGATTGTGTGTGTGTGTGTGTGTGTGTGTGTGTGTGTGTGTGTGTGTGTGTATGTGTGTGTGTGTGTGTGTGTGTGTGTCTCTCTCTCTCTCTATATATATATTGCACACTGTTGCCCCAAACTGCAAAATAACTGCAGACCCGGACCCCTTCTCCATCTGTGTCACACAAAACAACAACAGAATAAGTAATCAATTAAAATGTAAGAACTCAAATAACTGAAATATGATATTATTATTATTATTATTATTATATTATAATCTATCTGTATGAGAAAATCTTAATAGAGATACGGTTATGGCACAACTCTTGAAACCATCACAACATCTAACGTATTCATGGGCTGCCGAGTGCACCTGTGACCAATTAGATCACTTAGAAATCAGAGCTGGAGCACTACGGGTAATCAGGTTTGCTGATTGGCATGAAAAACAACAACGGAGGCCAAGAGCGAGCGTTAAAAGGATTAAATATGCAATATGCTGTATTTTGTTTACACTACAATGCGGTGACTCTGTCATCTTCAGTTAACGTAATCATGTCTGATATCGTTATGAATACATCCGTCTTTTATTTGATTTATTTCCCTATATGTTTGGGGTTTTGTGTGTATGGTGTTTTATCTGAGAGGGACCTACATTCAGAAATGTTTCTTTTTTTCTCGCAATTGCAACAGCGAACATATCAATAATCTATTTCTGTTTTAAATTTCCACATATTATCATGGAGGAACACATTTCCTGTGACATACCACTATTAAGGTTATATCCAACTCATAAGAAAGATAATTGTCATTTTCTCCCTCACAATTGCAACATTCAACATATCAATGATTTCTATTTCTGCTTTTAATTTCCTTACATTTCCACATATTATCATGCAGAAAAACATTTCCTGTGACACGCAATGTAGCACAACCTCCTAATAAGCGACATCAGGAAAGGTAATGCCTCATATACTACATTTTCATCATCCATCCTGACTGCCTCCCGACAACAATTTGCTAATTTACTCCATGAACATTCTGTTCTAGGAGACAGCTGTTTAGCAGAAATAACTTCATGTTCATTACTATATTAGACTACTTATTTCTCTTTCTGCACATTGTGGTCGACGGCAATATAGCCATCGTGATTGTCTGCGCTCTAAAAGGCATCAGCCCTCGGTGAGTTTTTTCGGTTCACAGCATTTGAACCTTCGGCGCTGCATTTTTCCAAAAATACATGCATATCTGCAGGGTATGTGTGAAGAAAAGAAAAAAAGTGTAGAATAATCAAGTGTGAGCAGCTTTAGAGTCTGACAGATTAGCATGTGACATAAGTACCTAAAGTATTAAAAGGAGCGTTATCAATAAGGCAAAAATAATAAATAACATATCACAACGTGATGATTACACCGTTAGTTATTGCACTTAAGGGGGAGTGCAAGCAGTGTGAAAGCAAACTAGCATATTTAGAAGTAGGTGAAGGGTTTATGTATTAATTGGACTGGAGCTCGGAGGTGGGAGGTGATACAAGAGAAATACGTTATCTGCAGTTCTTTATTTTGCTCTATTCTGCCATCCAGATGTTTCTTTTAAGTCCCACATGGTTTGCGGATGAACTCCTCTAGAATGCAGATGCTGTAACAGTGAGAAGTTGTAACAGTGCCTAAATGTTGTATTTCTGCCCCGAGGCTGGAGGACCCTGGAGGAGCTCATGGCCACGGTTTGACGAGTCGAAGAGGATTTCTGCCTCATGGCCGCAGAAATACAAGCTTGAAGATGACCAGCAGGTTGCAGCCAACAGTTCTCCACTGACAGGTCTATGTGTGTGTGTGTGTGTGTGTGTGTGTGTGTGTGTTTGGCTCGGTGGATGAGCTGAACCTGACTTGAATAGACAAGCTGGACAGACGTATAAGAACTTGGACCACCTTGAATTGCTTTAACTGCAGGGGATCATGTAGTGTGTTTCCATTCAAAGCACCTCAGGTACATAGTGAGAAGAAGAAGAAAAAGCCACACACATGGCCAGTACACCTGATTTCTTTATTGTCCACTCATCAATCGGGATGTAAACCAAGTAAAAAAAAGACCACAGGTGAGTAGCAGCAAAATAACTGCTTTCACAAAAGTGTCTTCACATTTGAATTGAGCGGGTAATTCAGTCTTTTCTTCTTGGTTTATACAGTGGTATTGCATGTTGTGTTTGGACAATATTTCCATGTACTTGACTCAAACAATGCCTCTGAACAACTACATGTAGAAATGTTAGAAGTGAGCACAACAGTGTATCACTGGTTCAAAGAGAACTCGCAACGTATTAGCAGTCAGCACAACAAATACAAACCACTCTTTCCTCCATTGATACACATACTAAAAAGCCACTTAGAAACATATCAACATTGTAATATTCTTGTCCGTGCAGAAATGCAATGAAAAACAATAATGTCATGGAGCAGGCAGTAGGGTACACATTGTATGCGTGGTATATCTTAGTCGGCTCCCACTTTTTAATAGAAAATAAATTGCTAGACGTATGTAAGGCTGGAGTTAATATCTTTGCATGGATATTTCTATGCTACATATAAAAAAAGAAATCCAAACTAATCCCTTTATAAAGAAGTTAGATCACACTGGCCGGTGGCCAGGAATGTTAACTGCAGTCAACTCCCTTAGAGGCTAATATATAAGCACTATAAACTCCTATCTCTCACCACTTTCCATTTTAAAACACTTGAAAATAAATGGCGTTGTGGCCCCCACGACTACTTCCAGATAACACGATGCTTTCACGAGTTATAAAATACAAAGCTTTAAAACGTTCCTCCAATTTTTCTAAGTAATCATTAATTAGTAAGCAGTTGTAGGAATATGGCGGGTAATTCTTCCCGCCACATTGCTAATGCGCAGAGGGAGTCCTTTCTTCCAGGTTAACGATCAACACTTTTGCATCTTTAGACTTATTTCTCCTTTTTCGAGAATGCTAAAGGGCTCGGTGTTGCATTCCAGGGTTCCCAGCGCTAGTGCCTAGAGCGAGCCGGCAAACAGGGTTATAAACACATCATAGTGCCGTAGATTTATCCTTGGCAGTGCGAGAAGATGTAGCGCCCGTGTTTTGGCGAGACGAGAGTACCGGTGGCTCGAGTTGTAAATCCAGTCCCTCTCAGAACTTTTTGTCGCTCCCCTGCGAGGGAACTGCATCGCCGCAACCCTTTAGCGCCGAGCACTCGGACATCCATCCTACCTGAGAGGAGTCAAGACGCGGGCAGAGCGCCATTAGTCCAGAAGAGAGTGGGTGGATAAAACGTATCGCCAGTGCGCCATTAACCTTTAATGAACTGGTGCTACATTTCCAAGACAAAGCTGCTTTGAAACTCCTCTTCCCCGAAGATCGATATCATCTCGCTGTCCTTGTCGACAGGAATTTCGTCTAAATCGTCACTCGAAGCTGAAGAGGCGCCTTCTGATATGATAAAACAACACGTACCTTGAGTTCACGCTGTTGCGTTAAGTCGTATTCTTAACTTATGTATAAAAAAAATAAAACGAGATGCCAATTTAAACCACGGAGGGATCGCGCGGTGATTTACGACGCGCTCGGCGCTCATCAATCGAGGCACTAAGTAATAGCCGTTGTTGATGTTGATGAGGTATTATTTTGCACGTCAAACACCCCCCACACGCTGACTACTTCAATGCTAATTATGTTTGGCTCATTTTCGCGATGTTTCCATCACAGTGGGTCGGCTTGCCACCAACACCAGCAGAGCCGGGACACTTTTTTTTCCTTCCTATCCGGCTGGCCTCCTTCTCAGCACGGGCTCCAAGTTCATCCCGGGAAACGTTACCCGCTATGCATGCGAAGGTAACTCGGGGACCTGACTTGACTGTGCATGCGTTGGAAAAAGATACAACATTAGGGCGCGTGTGATTCGAGCATGCTGCGATTTAAGAAGTCCCCGCTGCGGTTGGACTTTTTTAAATGTGTTTTTAAGCGATAACCGCTTCCTGGTCGCGTCATTAGCGAGGTGGTAGCACGCTGACATTTAGCCTTTAGAGGAATTAGCAGCAAGCTGGCGACATGAGGCTCAGTATGCGCAAACCTTTATTTACCTACGGTTCTGAGGATTCTCGTCGTTATTTTTATGGCTTCTGCCCATTAACCGCGGCAATTACGGCATAAACGGTACATTGAATCTCCCTTAATGTCTCACGGTTGTTTCTGACTCGGTTGACTGAGGGGTTGTGTCGCCGGTGGCGGTGTCCGGAGGCACACGCGTAGGCTTCTTTGTTGATAGCCCAGGTAATAGGGGACCGTTACTGTAACAAGGTTAATTATGAAGAAGGAGCGTTAGCTTGGCTGGCCTGGTCCCCGACTTCAGGGCCTTCGAGGATGCGATTCGTCGAAACGCTGACGTGTAACAGTGCCACGAGCGGAGAAGAGCCGTAAGTCAGCCAGAAAAATGTAATTTGATGAGTCTGTGGGATTTAATGTGAGCAGGAAAGAAACCAAAGCGAGTCTGGGGAAACATTCTGGCAGTAAAAAAAAAAAAAACACATTTGGTGGCATCTGGCACATTGTCATTCCACTACTCCATCACGTACGCCGCTCTTAATTACTGCATATTTTGATGGCAAACATGTCGTTATTGTGAAGGAGGATTAGGGCTTCTTGTGCATTTCAACCCCCTCAGTCTGTAAATAGTGACTGATGACTGATCAGAGCTTTTGTAATTAAGGAATAATAATTAGACCTCACACCTTCAGCGAGGCTGTCCCCTGTCTGTGCCATCGTTTCAGTTCCTTCTGTGTTCTGTCATCAGTAATTATTTTGCTAATACGCATTAAAGACTAAAGATGACTCTCCACTATCTTGCGAGTTTTGTCATCTGATCACGGTCAAGTCTTGCTTTGGGATTCGGCCTCGGGTCATAGCGGGTTCAGGTTTTTGAGAGTCGAGGACAGCATGAGAACACGATCGATGACATTTCTGTCCGACAGACGGAGCTTATGGAAAGCTCATGACACGCACATTTTTTTTTGGGGGGGGGGGGTATGTCAGGATGGCACGGGCACATCCGGTGGAACTGACTCATGACACATCAAAAGCTGTCTGAAATGTTGCTGACATGAGCAGGTTAGGGATAAAGAAACTTGCTGGAAACCTGTGAAATTACTGTCGAGGTCAAAATGCAACACTTCCCAACATGGACAGGATTTGCCATCTTTTTTTAAACCATGAATTGAACTGGTGAAAAGATTTCAGCACAGGCAGCAAATTACTGGTATTATTGTCTCGTTGGACTTCATGCTTTACGAATCACGACTAAAACGGACTGGTTTTCTCTCAATAAACCCCAAGGCTATCTGCTCATCCGGATAGCTGGGATAGTTGCTTTACATTTTTAAAAATTCAACAATTATTTTTGCAGAATTAGGTCCCAAGACAATGGAGCTGAACACAATCAGCAGAATAAATCAGCTACATGAATCAGTTTTCATGAAACTATCCACAGGGAGTTTGTTGAAATTTGCATCTCAACTGATGCGAGGGGGGGGGGGGGATCTCACTCCAGCTGGTAGTTTAAAGTTGAGTTAACGTGACTCGGATTCCAGCGAGTAATGACAGCTTGCGGCGTCGAGGAGCCTCGCACACAGACGACACCGAGTGAGCTCTACAGGTAGAAACCAACAGTCAGTGCCCCGAGACGGCGCCTCGCAGTACAGGCGCTGGTTATTATGCTCCAAGCACAAGCATTGTATAAAAAAAACTGTTGTTTCCTCGAAAACAAGCAGCCTCTCCCACGCCCATGACGGAAGCGGAATTAATGACATTCTTAGGATGCTGAGATCAATTATAATGGCTTATTACTTATTACAAAAGCAATTAGATACTTTGTGTGTGTAAGAGCCAGTGTAAGAATATAATCCAGTATTTCTACAGTAATGATGATTGAATAATGAACCTTTTTACAACCTTCAGGGTGCAAAAAAAAGAAGAAGAGGTTGTTGTGGGTGGGATGTCATAAATATGCCGCTGTGAGAGAGATGGAATCATCAATATATATATATATATATATACGTATATATATACATATATATACACACATACACATATATATATACACACACATATATATATACGTATATATACACATATATATACACACACACACACATATATAGACATATATATAGACACATATATACGTATATATACACATATATATACACACACACACACATATATATAGACACATATATATACGTATAGATACACCCACACATATATACACACACATATGTATATACATATATATAGACACATATATATATACACACATATATATATATATATATACATACACACACACACACACATATATATATATATATATATATATATATATATATATATATATATATATATATATATTGCTGTGACAACTCAAATCCAGCCAGCGGCCGTGTGGCTGCGACCACTTTTCATCACAAATCTGACATATTAATCTGAAGCACGGGTACAAACTTTTTGTTGTTTTATATCAATAGATACATCTGGTACTACGATGTGTGAGTTCAAAGACATCTGTATTAAGAACTAGTTCAACTGCAGTGTGAACAAGCAACGCCTCCATCGTAAGAAACTGTGTCAACGAGTTTTGACAAATATATCAGCCACAGGGTCGAGAAGAGAAAATAAAAGAGAAGCAGAACTACTTTTGATGTGTTTCCCGTCCGAAGCCATCGTTCTGCGCCTATCAGCTGTCACCGGAGCCCGACAAACGGCGGCCCTCTTTATGAATGTGAAGCCGTCTTATCGCTGACTCCAGCAGCACCATCCTCCAGCCTCCACCGAAAACAAAACCTCTGACCGCATCGCCGTAGCCAATAGCCAACTCTGAGTATTTTGTCTTCTTTTTTAGCGTCTCACTGCTCGGACAGTTACATAAATGTATGTTTAACCCTCCTGTTACCTTAAAATGTACTAACATCTTCTACCAATTTGGTCCCAGCAATGAAAACAATCCAGAAAAATATTTGAATGAATATTGTTTCCCAAGTTTAAGTGTGAGATACTTTATGTTTGTTTGTTGACTACCTAAATAGCCCTTTAAATAAATAAAAAAGTTGATATATTCTTATATGTTTTACGTAGTGAAAAACAGCCTGGGTTGAAATTGAACCCAAAGAACACTGATGCCTACAAGTTGTGTTCAGGACAGTGAAAACATATCATCATGTGAATGTTATGTTTTACCAGTTGTCCCCAATAAATTAAGAAAAGTCATGAAATATGAATTAAAATGTATGAATAAATTAAATAATAATAATAATAATAAAGAAGAAATAATTTTTTTAGAGACGTTAAACTTTGAATGGGGTCAAATTGACCCTAAAGGTAACAGAAGGGTTAAAAAAAAGAAAAAAAGATGTCATGGCAATACATGAACGAAAAAAGAATCCAGTAGGAATACCAATGCAGAGGGAGTTGCAATTACACATAATGGCATGCGTGTATTTGTTGCCGGTAGGAAGCCACATAGCCGCACGTGTGTGTGTGTGTGTTTGTGTGTGTGAGTGTGTGTGTGAGTGTGAGTGCTCTGTCTATAGCGGCCCCCTCTGTAGCCACAGCACACTGGCTAAGCCGAGGCTGATTCCAGTCTGTGTGAATGAGTAGATAGTGCATGTGAGACTCATATCTCCATGTTGACAGGCTCAACACCCCCTCAACCTCAAACCCCACCCCCCAACCCCTCCGCCCCCCGAGGCTCCACACCAATCATCCCTGGAAGCACACAGCGACTCGCTCCTTCTCCCACTCGACCCGGCACTCGCCTTTTTATTTGAATGCGATAAATATTTAATTTGCGAACGTGTTGGGAAAGATCACACGAGCACACACACACAAAAGGAACCCTTAGTTGAATATGCAACGCTCCGATAAATATTTCAGCACATTTTCAAACCAACCACCCCCCAGTTGACTCACCGGGAACCTGGAGCCGGTACTGGCGAGAATTAAACAGGTTGGCCCTGGAAATATGTATTCTTCCACCAAAAAAAAAGAAGAAAAAACACAGAGCCAGTGCCCTAGCTGATTCGCTGATGCCATGCAGGTTACTGTGACTGGGCTTGATCTGCTGTCCCTTTAAAGACACTCCATTTAATGACATAATATCTCTTCCCAGCTCTCCAATATAAGTTAGTAGCCCGGGACTAATAACCCTCCCACTAACCTGATATCGCCATGCTGCCTTTCTACACCTATAAATAGCATTGATCGCTCTCTCTCTCTCTCTTTCTCTTTCTCTCTCTCTCTCTCTCTCTCTCTCTCTTTCTCATCAATGCTCCATGTAATACATTTACGTTTCTGACAGAGCAGTATAAAAGTGTAAAGATATTTTAATGTCATGTGCACATATAACAAGTTATTAGTACAATGAAAAGCTTATATTGCTGGGTCCGCCAACTAAACAAAATTACAAGGTAAGAAAGAAATAAATACAAATAAGTCACAGTTTACAAATAAGTCACAAAATATTGCACAAGAATAAGGCACACAAATGACAAAAGTGTGCGGTTACGTTCAAAATGAACAACCTAGCGCTAATTCCAAAGGCTCTTTTTGTTTAATCTTATAATTTGTATATGTATTTATCCACTTGGAAGGCATTGAAACAACTTCGACCTTGGGAAACATCATCAACCACGATTTTCACCGCTCCATCTAAAGACACATTTTGTTTTTTAAGAGAAGAAAAAGGCAAAAATAATAAGCGCATGTTCAAGGGCAATCCTCTCCTACAGTACACAACCACAGCACCCTTATCGGATTTGAGTAAAAAAATAAATAGACCAGCAGTATTAATTTGGGTGTGCTGAAAGGTCCCATGGCAGCCTGGTGTGGTGCTCTTCCTCGTATGAGAGGAATTCATCAATAAAGCAATTGTTTAAGCTCCCAGTAGATTTCAGCACGGGCTGTAAAATTTATGAGCAGCACTACAAACAGATAGTGGATGGATTGAAAAAGGGTCCCGGAGGCAGCCGGAAGAGAGTCCTTAGCAATAACAACACAATCAATCACATCCAGCGCACGTCAACTCCAACCTTCGGGCTCCCCAGCAGTGCATTCAAAACATATTCCCACGTTTGCATGATTGCAGCTCTGTCATCATATCTCACCTTATTGCGTACGCAAAGCCCTGCGATCTTTCCATGTTAATATCTCTCTGCAGTGTCCAGCTGTCTGGGGGATTTATTCAAGAGCAAATTGTGATGTAATTACATTTGTACGGTCAATTCTGTCTAATTTTCTATTGATTTGAATGATCAATAAAGGATTAAAGAAGAAATCCTGCAATCATGGACTCAAAGTTTGTTTATTTTACTTTAACAAACAATTCAATTTTGAGGTGTGATGAAATATTGACTATTTCATGAAAAATAACCAGGGCAAAAATCCAGCTTATCTGCTTCCTCGGGAGTCTGTTCGTGCGGTTTGATCTGTGATAATTGCTCGTAACCGTCAACGTGTGCCCCGGTGAAACAAATTAGAGGGGGGCGGGGGGTGCTATCTTCACCATATTGCTCCAGTGTCACTAGTGATCACATATCCACAGGCTACTGTAGCTTTTTTCGAGAGCATTGTTGAACCAAGTCAATCAAAATGTCTTTCACGCGGGTCATGATGTTCCATGACGTAGTTCAGAGCAGGATTAGGGTAAAACACTGGATGGAGAAGGTGTTGTTATGAAGGAAAATAAAATAATATTTCAGTATTCGCTTCAGCTTTCAAAGGCAAAGACATATTCTGGAAGTTACTACGGTATATCTATATATTTCAATCAGGAGAGACTTGGACATTTGAATAGTGGAAAGTCTTTGGCGATTGGACTCCATCCTGAGGGGGTAGCGATGCTGAGGACGATTATGAGATTATGAGTGAAAAGGGAGTGTAGAGAGCATCTTCCTGACTGAATGTCTGCTTTTAAGGTTCATATGTCTTATGTTTGGCATTTCAAACGTGGATTTATGTGTACAGGGCCGCAGGAATGAGTCATAAAACCGAGTTATTAGTCTTTTCACTTCTGGTGCCCTCGTCTCAAAGTCAATGGGTTTATGGTTAAATGCCTAAAAAAAAGTCTGGGCCCAACACAATTTTAAGCAATTTCGATGTCTTTATAAAAGTGGTTAAATGAGGCGACATTTAATGTCATCGCACCAAAAATAACGAAACTCATCTTTTTGCTCGTCCGTCACTACTAGTCCGTCTAGACCGCTGCGAACCATTTCAACTCCAACTTGTAAATTGTTTTCTCAAAAAAAACAAAAAATTCCAAGGTGAAAGGTTAGTGGTGGTGATATCAAAGTCATTTGACCGTGGTGTAATAATTACTTTATAGATTAGCCTTAGCTTTCTGCTTCTGGCAAGTGCGTTCACGCTTCAGAAACCGTATAAATGGTGTTCATTTATTATTATTATCAAATTACTTCTCGCCGAACAAAACCTATGTGTATTAAAATGATTACTTTCCAACGGAAAACTCAAATGTCGAGAACAGTGCGGTGCTGATTTACCGGTTGCAATACAAATACAGCATCTACGTCATTCCTGCAGCAGTGTCAATGTATATTCTTACAGCTGGGACCCAGCGAGACTCGCTGTACTTTAGGACACAGCCGATGGGGCTCTTATAATAAGCTAAACCCCACAAGAGAATCGCATTAATGCAGCAACATACCATTTATAGCTTTAACTGCTCTGAAAGAAATGTCCCAAACTATTTAATCATGTTCCCTTGTACCCGTGACCCCCCCCCCCCCCCCCCGGTTTACTTGAGAAACTTCCGAGGTCTCCCTATTCTCATGGTCCATGCTTGCAGAGACTCATGGAGGGCACATTTGCCTCTGGCACCCTCACAGCATCAGGCCAAGAATCTGCTCATTACTCTTCCCCTACGACGAAGTAGGTTAGATGGACAAAATATTGTTTTAGTCCACAGAGTCTGAATCAGATCTAGGCACATAAACCTAAACAGCAAAAAGCAAAGAGAGAGAGAGAGAGAAAAGCAGCGCTGCAATTTCTACTGGATGGCGGGAAAATAAGCCACGCTGGTTTAATGCATCCGCAGCATGAGATGGAATGACACGTCTATATGAGCGCATAAAAACCACACGCTTTTCCGTTTCCCTATTGATGTGGACCGAAGACGACAGCGAGAACGAGACCAATTGGAGCGCTTCCCCTCAAGTCACAGATTAATGAGAGCAGAATTCGATTGTGTGCGCGAGGTGGGGACAGACCGACGAGCGTAACAGACGATTCGTAAAAAAAAAAAAAAAGTAGAATTGTGAGAGCGCTTCTGAGCCGGCGTCAATAATTCTCACGCTTGTAATGATCAAAGATGCTGGCGCTCACTCCGTCTGGACCCTCTGAAGAGCTTTGCCCTTCTTGATTTGACCTGGAAGTTCACTTTCAACCCTTCTGTCTTCCAGTCTTCTGCTTTTTTCCAGAATAAATGTAAATTATTTAACATTTATTTCCCTGGGAATAATCCCATTAATGTTGTGAATCTTGTTTACTAAGGGTTCCTGGTTAAGATGGCAGTGTAAATGTTTCACAGAAACGTCATGTAAAACACATTTATATGTATATCTTAAATAAACTACATAGAAACATAAAATTGACGTAAAACAAGCCAGAAAATTGCAGCCTCTGGCGCAGAGAAAATAGCAGACAGTTTGTTTAATTTGTTTTTTATAATGAGGACAAACCAACTTTTGGAGAAAATAAGAGAGCAGAAACCCGACTGAGATATAGCAGCATGGTACACTGAATCTTAACATTTTCAACATGAAGATGAACTCGCATGCATATATAAAATATCCCCGTAATCAAATGAGGACGGTCGCGTCCCTTGAATAATTCCCTTGCAGCAAAAGAGAAGCAGCATTTGTTTCTGTCGCAGAAACCTAACCACCCGGGTTTTTTGACTTTTTTTGTGAGACACTTGATATGATGATTGGAAGACAGATTGTATTCTTGGAAAAACAACATCTATATATAATTTGAGAAAAGGTCAAATCACCTTGTGTTAATTTAAGTAACAATCTGACAAATAGCCGTATTTGGTGTCCGTTATCCTCAAATAATGGAAAATTAATTCAAATTAAAAGTCAAATTAGGAAAAAATGACGTTGCATATTATAGGGCCGTCATTTATAAAAGTATTTTTGGCACATGTGAGCGGAACGCTGCATTTTAATGAGGGAGACGTAGGCAACGGTCTGGGGGTCAGTCGGATCGACAGAATCCGCCTGAACTTCGATCTCGGCGTGCGACCTCTCTGAAGTGCTCGGAACTCAGCAGAACGTTCTCACTCTCTGCTTGTCAAATACAAACGAGGCAACTTTTAGCGCCCGTATATGTGTCGCATCGGGTATTTTTACCGAACTCCACTGGAAACCAAACATAATTTTTGACAACCAGAGCAACTGTATTATATAGAGCAAGAAAGACTCCGTCAGAGGGAAGTTGGACGAGTCAAAAACAAGAACAAGACTTTCACCCAGGAGGTCACTGTCAATGTGGACAATATATTTTGTATAGCTCAATATCACAAATTTGAAAATTGCCTCAGAGGGCTTTACCATCTATACACATACAACATCCCTGCCCTTTGACCTCACATCGGATCAGGAAAAACTCCCAAGAAATAGAAAAATAAATTTCGCCTTCAGGAGAGCAACCGAGGAGGATCTCTCTCCAGGATGGACAGAATCAATAGATGACAGTCAGAAGGAGTCATTACAGAGTAATAACACATTTAATGAATATGCCAGGATGTATGCATACTTCCTAGTCGGCATGGACCACGTCCAGACCTCCACGACCCATGAGACAGAAGGAGGTAGAGAGTGTATTTTACATTTAAGTGTATTTTGAAAAGACTCCGACGCTAAAAGGAGAACCTTTACTTTGGAGGCCAACTGACCAAGCGATTCGGATATCTGACGAGTTGAGAGAGTGAGAGCATCGCTCTTACGAATCCGCCCCCGTCCTCTCTGGAAGGTCGACTTGCCGTCGCGTTCGGCGTCGGCGCCGCGCTCTCTCAAATCTTTTGTCCTCTATCCGCTTCCCCATTACTCATGTCCCTTTTATTCTGTTGCAAAGATTAGCGCGGTACCATCGCTCTGCATCTTTCACAACGCGTACAAATCACAAGTGACTCCGCTGTATTAATCATTTGACAATGCGTTCCTTCAAGATATGAATTGTATTATTGAGTGCAGCCCCTCGCAATATACATACTCCAAATCTGAAATGATTGCTAAAAAGATTTCAACACCTGTGAATCATTTTCTCGCATGTTCTCGACGGTTACACTCCGTGTTGTGTTGTCAGAGAAGATTCATCTTGGCGTGTGAAAAGGCCTCAATAGGCATATTTGAATAATAAGGCCGGCATGGAGCGATTCACAAGCAAGACACAAAAGTCAATTCTTGCAGTGCGATTTTTCAAATATCACACCCACACCCACGTGCAACTCCAAATGAACATCTCATAGCCTGCACACGTGTGATCAGATGTTGTTATCTCACAATGCAGTGTTGCCGCATGTTTATGCGATATACATCACAGGCCGCCGTGGGGCTATTGCCATTTTATAAGTGATACAAATCCTAGCCTGTTCAAATGTGTCACGGTATAAATTAGAGGCTAAAGTTTCGGCGTAAGGCACCGAGTCATGGAAACAGTCGCTTAATAGAAAAAATGTGCGACATAAAGCTTGTGGTTTGAGGATTGCACTGAGAAATGCTTTCAGATCACATAATGTGTGTGTGTGTGTGCGTGTGTGTGTGTGTGTGGGTGGGGGGGCACTTAAAGATGTACTTAATGTTTTCTTTCTTTCTATTTTTTCTTATGTGATTAGTTTGCACTGTGCTTTCAAAAACTTAAATATCACACGCCGAAGAGCAAGGTAAATATTTTACGCAAACAAAAGTCATCAACCAACCAATCAAGTTGTATGAAACATATTCACAACCTAAACTATTGAGTGGTATTGTGGGTTATAAGTTAAGCCTATATTTAGGAGGATTATAAAACAACGGTACAGAGGCAGTTATTACTCCTTTTGACCAGATCCACTTCTTCTGTTCTTACCTTTCACAATAAAAGTCTTTGACATAAAGTATGTACATTACATAACTTCTAACGAGAGGGAATGAAAGTTCAGAGAGCATTTCCCTCAAAGATAAACTTCAGACTGTCGAACATCTTCCCTTTTCACAGTTGTCATCTGCTTGTGTCAATCGATTCAAACCATTAAAATTAATTAAGGACAGTGATGATGCAACCTTGTCAATATAAAAAATGTTGCGTTGTTTAAGTTGTTATTGCCCCAGTGTGTAAATATTTTAGCTTAATCATTCTTATTTATAACTCTGTCAGTCTCTCACTCTCTGTTTCTCTGCAACACAACACCATAATTATTGTGTGAAGTTATTTGTTTACGTTAGTGTGAAAACGGATCCTCACACAATAGTTCCTGTAGGGAAAAAGTATCATCACTCCTTCTAACTCAAGGTAGAAATTACCTTTTATGTACAGCGTTGTGGAATTTTTAAAAAGTTTTCAATCAATATGAAAAACAAACAGATTTCTGGACGGAAGTTGTCTTACGTCTTGATTAGCTTACAAGCCTAAGAAAGTTCCTCAGCCACGTATCTGAGTAAGATAGGGAAAGGTTCTTCGAAAATACATTGTCAGACAACATGATTTAAAGCTGCCCACAGACCACCACAGAGCAGTGTGTAGATCTGCTTTAACACCACTTAAGGAATTATCAAGAGACGTCTCTTCTCTGCTACATATGAAGACAAAGAAGGGACATCTATGCCTGGTTTACATTCCCAAACCAGCAGATAGTTGCATGGTAGAAAGACAAGGAACTGAATAAGGTCATGTTTCCATCTTCCGTCTCTATCCATCTCCACATTCCTGTGTCTCTGTTTCTCAAATGTATTCACACACGAACATACATTTTAACCATTACAACAGTATACAATGACTGAGAGCTGAATGCAACGCAAACCCCATCACACTCACTTGGGTTGAATCAATGAACTCTTCAAGGCAGCCCACAAGGGGCGACACTGTCTCTGGTGGGGTAGGACATGCATACAGATATTCCCATAAGGCAGAAAGCTGATGGGTAATATAGTCATGTTGAATGCCATGGGGACTCTCAGTGAAGGGTTGCAAATATGAATGCTTTTCATTGTAAACTGATTGTATGGTCCTGGATTTTAAAAAAATGGCTTTTCATTCATAGCAACAACAAAAGCTGACAGATACAATCTCCCCCTTCAACAGAGACATGAATAGAACCTTTGGAAAAAGGCGTCTTGCCTTTGAGAAACTCCTGGTTTAGGTTTAGTAAAAGGTATCATGGTATGGGTTGAAAGGCTTGTTACATAGGTCACGTGACTGAATATGATGTAAGTTAAGTACTTTACTTGACATACATTATAATACATTACAATACATTACAATAAATCAAACCTTTGGTTTCACATATTTACAGGATGGATGTCAAGAGTTGGACCAATCCATCCACACAAGTCTCCACTCTGTTGCTCTTTATACCTCGGCAGACTTCCAGAGCAGCAACAAAACCCTTGAAATCCGATTGTAACGAAATTTCCACATGCAGCTAATATGAGATTCCATTCCATTATCCAAACCACTTATCCTTCTTTAGGGACGCTGGAGCCGATCCCAGCTGGCATTGGGCGAAGGCGGGATACGATCTGGTCAGGTCGCCAGTCCATCTCAGGACACATGTAGAGACAGACAACCATTCAAACCTAAGGGGAAATTTAGAGGTAAATTAACCTGCATGTCTTCGGGATGAAGCTGGAGAACCTGGAGAAACCAGAGGGAACCCACGCTGCCACGAAGAGAACATGCAAGCTCCCAGACCGGGATCTGAACCCATGACACTCTTGCTATGAAGGCGACATTGCTATCCACTACACCACCGTGCAGCTCTCCAAATATGAAATGAATAAGCATGTTCATAATGATATAAATCACTCAAGTAAGTCAAATATTCTAGTCTTGGTCCAACAGACAATGTGTTAGCTTTATTACCAACATAAGAAACACAATCTTTCCCTTCTTCTGCCTAAAGCTGACGATGAGCAACCGAATTCCAACCAAGCACCTGTTCAGGTATCCACTGGCGTGATTCCTAGTCCATTCGAGGCCTCAGGGCTTACAATTAAAAGCTTATGGTCCATCACATTGATATGAATATTTGTACATTATCACTGGGTCAAAACTTGCATTTGTTTCTGTTTTTAGGTGCACAAACTACCAGATCTCACTGGAGTGAATATTTTGAAAATCCATTCCCCCGATCCCCACACATTAATAAACTAGGAATGCCAACCTTTTTTCTTTAAAAGTCAGAACCACCATTTAATATTGATTCATAACAGAAAGAGTAATGTTACTGCACAAAACGCCCGACCAAACTCATTACACATCGGGTCTTAATTTTAAATGTCTGGCCTCCATTTCTATTGAACGATATTACATTTAGTGAGGACCAAATCACCCACAGGGAACTTTAGTTTATGGGAGATTTAGAGGCCATTTTATCTCCCTTAGAATAACTCCTATCTTCTGTTTTATTCAGTAGCATTCTGTTGTGAGTTGGCTCATGTGCAGAGGCCCCTTCCCTCCCCCGTCTTGTACCGGTGCAGCAACAGGGCCCAAGGCTTCCAGGCTGGGAACGCCGCTCGCCTCGGCGGTCGCCTCTTTTCCAACTTGACTGACACCTCGGAGACACAGTGCACGGCACCGCTCATCTCATCATTTGCGGTGCTCACCATCGCTGTTAGACGAACCAACACCTGCAGAGGGAAGCGCTTTGGCTGGTATCTGAAGAAATGTGGTGGATTTGAAATCACTCGGCTTCATTTTGGGAAGAGAAGATGACCAACCGGCTTCACAATCGTTCAAGAGATGGACGCAAATGAGTAAAAGTGCTGTGTCGCTTTGAGGAGACAACGGAACTTTGGCTTTCTAGAATGAAATCAATAGGGATTTAAAAAAAAGAAGGGATGGGCAAAAAATGTGTATGCTTCTGGTGTATGTATTTATTTACTCCTCCTCCTACACTTCGCACCATTTTAAGTATTTGTTCTGCGAGTAGTCAGCATATTTTACGCTTTAAAATTTAATTTTAAATAGGAAAAAACAAACAAAGGCAATCTGTGGGAGAGCTTTTTTGTCCCTCTCTATGCTTTTCAAAGGCATTAAAGGCTGAAACCAAAAGCTCTCCTGAACACTTGCCCAGGGGGAATAACAACAACACTTTAAACAGAGAAGAAAACCGCTGAAAAGTAGCCAAGCGGTTTATAAATAGCCTTTTCACCAGAAGAGAAGGCCGATGTTAAATTACAACCCCGAATGCAAACTCTCAAACTGCTCCCTTTTCTCAAAGAGCGATAACGCGACCGCTAAACAGGAATGTATAAGGAAAAATAAAACCTTGATGCATTTCAATCAATTCTTTACTCTGAGTAATGGTTTTACTGAAACAAATAATGAGAGGTGGGAATTGGAGCTCTCTGTTGCAATTAGTCATTTCATTTCCAAATATAATGTGGCTTAGCCGAAATGCCATGGCTTTGATTTCCCAGTGTCTGTCTGCAAAGGTCAACCCAAAGTTCTTGTCGTCTCTCTCTCTCATCCTTCCTTCCTTTCTTTTTTTTCTCACATATGTTCACAATTTCAAGTAGACATGGCACCATGTGGCCAGGGAGCCTGGCGCTCTGCAGAGGTATCACAGAGGAATCTTCAAGGCAGCCCACAAGGGGCAACACTGTCTTGGTTGAGTAGGACATGCATACAGATATCCCCATAAGGCGAAGAGAGGGATATGACGGAGGCAGAAAGCTGATCGGTAATATAGTAATGATGAATGCCAGGGGGACTCTCAGCGTGGGGTTGCAAACATGAATGATGAGGAAAAAAAATTGGATACTGATTTGTTTTGGTCTTGAATAAAAAAAAAAATAGGCTTTTCATTCTTAGCTACTATAGCAACAACAGAAGCTGACAGATACAATCCCCTCCTTTAACAGGAACATAAGTGCGACCTTTGAAAAAAGGCATCTCGGCTTTGTGAAAGTTCACTATGAATCAAGTATTTGTGGTCCCTGTCTTAACCTTAAAGCATTTTCTGAAAAGCGCTCCTTCTCACAGAGGATCTCACAATGAGACCCTTCAGAGTTACTCGCAGCGGCGTGCCATTGTAGCGCCATCGGAGCGGCTCTGGGGATTACATGGTCTTGCAGTCTCAAATGGTTGCTCTGAGAAACAATTATCTGATTGCGACTTTAGGACTAAAAAGATAAAAAGGGTGTTCAGGCTCCACAGAGGTCTGTTGCAAAAGCAATACAGGGAGCAGAACGTGCACCGCAAACCGCTCGTATTGTTGCAGACAAGAAGCAGCCAACACCTGTAAGTTGTTATAAACGGTTTATGGCGGCTGGACGCGGGCTCCAAGGAGACTTTGGCTATAGGGACGTCAATGGGAAAGGCTCCAGATCCTTTCTCGAAGGACACATAAAATAATTTGTCTTCCACAAGATGTGAATGGATTTTTTTTCACCTCTTAATGTCGGTGACTTTGAAATAATTTTTCCAACAAAGTGCCCTATTGTGGCATTTTAATGAAGGTCAGTGGCTGTTTTATTTGACTGTAAAGCTTTATTCTTACTGCTGAGAGTCCTCTTGAATGGCTGGGGGAATTCCGAGGAGAGAATTTTCTACACGGGAACTTTTACTCAGGAACAAATAGAATTCCTCAACTTACATAAGAGGTTGACCCTTTCGTAGGTAGAAAATAAGAATAATAGTAATTTAGAAATTCTATAAACCGATTTCATATGGTTACAGAAAGTAAAATAGTGACTTGTTATGTAGATTTGACCTGGCATCAATCAACATGTTTTTTCTTTTCTTCCAGCTAACAAACCCCTTCATTAGACTTTGATGTGATCATTTTTGCATAAAGCACCAATTTCACTGGCAAATTTAGCAACGGCTATCTTTATTTATCGGTCGATCGCAGTCGGTTATAATTAAATGTGCACTTGATGAGCTCTCAAACTAATTGGGATGTGAAGAGATTTTTTGTTGTGATGAATAAGTCTCTCAGATGGCGTTCATCGGGGCTGGAAAAATCACATATTTCTTTGTAGTGCAAGTAGCATTCCAAATGCCTCCATCAAAATGTGTTTTTGAAATATATTTTTCGGTTCAACTCAGCATTACTTGCAGGAGTCTAAAAAAACATAACTGCATTGTGAATTATGCTTTGAGAAGAACATTTAGAGTGCGCAGAAGTCAGCGGGCGAGGTGGCAGATGGGTAAAACATAAAAAACAAGGTTTTCACCAAATACCTTTGCTGGGTTTTTGTTTGGTTTTGTCCCAATTTCAAAGCCATTTCAAGCAAAATCATCAATGTTTTTGGGGCTAAACTTAACTAATTAGTTTGGTTGTGTTCTTTGTTGGCTTTTGTCTAAATTCACAAAGATGTGTTTCAAACGTTTTTATCCAGGAGGAAATGGGTTTCCTTCAAAACGTAATTAAGAGTGCAGTTTAGTTGTTTTGGGATCGTAATTCTGTCAGAGAGAATTAGTCTGGACTGCCTCCAAGTTCTCTCAGGCTTAAGAGCTCCTTTTACTTCTCAAGTGCTTTGTGAATTACTCTGAGACCTCAATTTAGGACGAGCGCTTATAACACTTACTTATTCTTCTCAGTTTCTTTAGAAAGGAGCTACATTTAGATTTGGGATGTTTTGTGAATACGGCGACATTTTTTACATAGGCATTTTACATTTGTATAGAGCTAATTTAAAAAAAAACATAGATATCTATATATGAATGCAGAACGAGGCAAAGGGTTATGAATTTGGTGAAGGAACTTTTCACATCAGCCCCTTTTTATTGCAAGGTAAATAAAGGTGTAATTGAAAAAAATAATAATTCATATTAAGTATGGCCACTGTTCCATTTAGGACCGCCAAGGCTTTGGTATTGTGCATGCTGGCAAATAGAAGGGTATTATAATTAATTCATTAATTAGACCTGTGTTTATGTGTCAAAATAGCAGCAACAAAAACGGCCTATCGGAAGCCTTCTGCTTTCCGTTTTTTTCGGAGGTTTGTGTCAGACTGGTATTGACCAATTACATGTGAGCGGGTTTTGGTTGCAGGGAGGTAAACAGTCTGTGTGGAGAGCAGAAAAGGCGGAATACATTATTTTTCGATATTAGTTTCTAGAGATAGATATCTGCATGTGACTGCAGATATTCAATCCGGTCACAAACTCCATGCTCACGTCTCAAGCTGCTAATCGTGACTGGTTCAAAGAGGAGGACGTCTGGGGGCCTGGATATCCTCTGTTCGTTATCTGGATATCTCCTGGTTTCACAGGAAATACCAGGAATATCGTCAGTTATACCCAGAGGCTAAATCGTCGTCAGACTGATAGCCGATGGCTTCCGAGATTACAAGAATTATTTCCCTGCCTGTGAGAAATGTTGGAGAAGCTTTTTAAAGTCAAATGAAGACATCAGGGTATCTCGCTTTTGGCTTGGAGACTAAAACTTTCCAGCAAATACATACAAAAAAAAAGAGATTTAAAGACGTGGTTGTTTATCAGTCAGGAAAGGTCAAATAAATGATTGGGTTGCATTTGGGGAAATGTAGTCCAGTGATTTGGGAGGTGGACTGATAAAAGAGACTACCAAAAAAAATACCTTATGGAAGTTTAAAGGCCCTACAAACAAACAAGGAGGTCCTGACAGGGTAATAGGAGAGTGATGTTGTGTATCATCATGCACCAATCAGGATTTAGCAAACGCTATGGGCTTGTTTGCTTGTGTTGTCGGCTAGTTTCATTCAAACCAGATCAAACCAGATCAAACCAGTCCTATACAGCCCTGATGAAGCAGTTTACTGAGTTTGTTAGGGTTCAACTCTCAACAATAAATTCCTTGCGTGTTCTCTTTGTCAAACTTAAACCTTTTGTTATATTTTTAGTCATCAATATTTCATATTATAGAGACATCCTAAAGTTTTGAAAGCAGGTGCTGTAAGGCTTGAAGAGGGGTGTATTTGGTGGTTTCTGATAGGTCCGTGGGATATTAAATTAATCTGTGTTAGTTGCACTTGCATCTTTCTTTAGCTTTGTATATTTATTTTTTACAATTGGCAAGATTTTAGCACGTTTTAACCCAAATCCAGAACTTCAAAGAGTTTATAAAGTATAGACAGGAGGTTCAGCATAACATTTTACAAGATCAATATTTTCAGTTGACCCTAAATGTTCTTGATAGAATTCATCCAAAAAATCTGCTATCAGAAAAAATAAATGTGCTCTCATTTGAAACGAGGCATGTAGCAGCTTTGTTTCAAAATGGATGATGTTTTGACATTTCTCTTTACGTGTTAGTGCACGTTGTTGTATTAATATTTAATTGCCGGGAAATGTGTGTACAGGTTCCCATCTGATTCACACTTTGGCAGAGAACTGATGCAAATGTGAAAAATGGAGTTCTCCACACAAACAAAGAGCCAGACGTATTGACTCCCGGTGTTGTCCTCCACCGCCTTCTGCTCCAAAAACAGATCGAGTCTCACTCCCTTTACTGGATATTGGAATACTCGATACCTTTTAAACTAACAGAAGTAACCCAGTATGAAGTAGTATCCAGTCGAACGATACATGCATTTGATCTTTTTTGTATGGTTTTGCTCGCAACCAATCACCACTGGAGCTTTTGTTATGTACCGTGACGTGCCATTGGCCTTCTACCGAGGCACATTGTAGCCGGCAATGGGTATTTTTCCACTGGATTTTAGATTATTATTAATAATAATAATAATAATAATAATAATAATAATAATACATTGCATTTGTATTGCACTTTATATTTGAGCAATCTCAAAGTGCTACAGAGCAGAATAAAACAATAAAAATGTTTTAAGATATATTTAAAAGCAAAGCCCATAAAAGATATTTTAGCAGTAAGCTTTCTTAAAAAGGTGAGTTTTCATTTAGGAACATTTAGGCTAAAAACAAACAACAAAAACAAACAACACAAAGGTGGCATGAGCAGCCATTTACGCAACGAGGCTGTGAAGGTGGATTTATCATCCTTTCGCACCTACAGGGAATTTAGAGTCCAATTAACCTGCATGTCTTTGGACTGCAGGTGGAAGCCGGAGAACCCTGAGGGAACCCTCGCTGACACGGGGAGAACATGCAAACTGCGCACAGAAGGACCGCCCAGACCGGGATCCGAACCCAGGGCCCTCTCGCTGTGTGTGCTAGCCACTACACCACCCTGCAGCCATATGTCACATAATCCTTTATTTATGTCATTGTTGTTACTGTATTACTAACCTCAGCAACTGGTAAGACACATGCTGCCAGTAGATATATACATAGAAAAGAGATAAGGAAACATGCATAGCTCACAACACATTCAGATATCAAGCACACAGACTAATACAGAGATTATGTGTGTAAGTGTGCCATCTGGGACATCAGTGTGTAGGAGGTGCTGTGATCTGTGCTGTGTCTTGAGTCATATTATCTTCAGGGATACAATTCAGCGTGTGCCAGCTACCTGCTGGAGTCTTCAATCATAACAACAATAATTTCCAATTAGTATCTCTTTCAGAGGCATACACTTGTTTGGTTCTAAACAACTGATTAATAAAGAAAAGAAAAATCAATTGCAGTCCGGGGTCTGAGAAAAGGTGTGCGCTTTGAAAACAGTTTGATAACACAGCACGAGAGTACAAATAGCAATTACCAGGCTCACTGATTTGTGACAGACTTTAACACGATTTAGGATGAAAAAAGACAGATGCAGCACTATTGGGATTTACAAGTCTTTGCTAAGGCCAAGTAACATAAAAAAAGACAGTCTCACATGTCAATACACAGACAACGTTATAAACTAAAGAAGAGAGGGGATTTTGCATAATCCTAAATTAAACCTTCTATCACTCTGCTGCCGTCAGTCCGAGCCAAGTTGATATGCGGAAGCAACCAACTACTATAACCTTATCCCGTAACAAATTAATAACTCTGCTGTAATTAATTAACATCTACATTTTATTCATTGGACCCCCCATCCATTTTATAGTCACATTAATCATGGAAGTCAGTGTACCAATCACTCTCCTGGCAGTGTTAATTGTTCATCAGTAATGAAGCTACAGTGGTCTTGTGAGAATAGCAGTAAGTTGTGATTGATTAACAGTTGAAGGATCATTGATTTACTGGTCTCTGGGTGCTGAATAAGCGCCATCGAATATGTCAGACAGCAGCAGGATGTCCGGGTCCAGCCCTGAGCCCCTCAGCACAGAGGTAGCTGTCCTAGATTTTAGACTCCGAATAGAAGTTAGAATTACTCAAAAGCCGGAGAAAAAACATCCATGTTATACCATACAAGTATTAAGTATTACAGGAGATTCTGATTATTATTAGTTTTGATTAGTCTCTTAAAGGGACATCGAGAGCGAAAGTATAGGTTAGTTGTTGTTAATGGTAAATTACTGTTACAGTTTATTTGTGATAAAGGTTTTGAATGAGGTCTTGGCAATGAAACTACTAAGTTAAGTTTAGAAATAATTAGATCATTGTTTGTTTAATAATAACGTAACATTGCAACAGGGTAATGTACAAAATGTTTGATCAGTGGAACCATCCATTTTATACCATACCACCATACAAGTAATACGTATTTTAGGAGATTCTGATTATTATTAATTTTGATTAGTCTCTTAAAGAGAGATCAAAGCCAAATGTATAAATGTGTTGTTAATGGTAAGTTACGGTTACGGTTTATTTGTGATAACGGTTTTGAATGAGGTCTTGGCAATGAAACTACTACGTTAAGTTTAGAAATAATTAGATCACAGTTTGTGTTCAATAATAACTTAACATTGCTACAGCATAATGTACAAAATGTTTGATCAGTGGATCCATCCATTTTATACCATACCACCATACAGGTAATAAGTATTATAGGAGATTCAGATTTTTTTTTTATCTCATAAAGGGACATCAAGGATGAATTTATATATTGTTTATTGTAAATTATGGTTACAGCAGTACATTTAATCAGAAAAATAGTCAAATATTTACAACAAAAAACGGAAAGACTCACTTGTTCAATGTCAAACACCTTACATTGAGGATATATTCCTGTAATAACTGCTATAATACATTAAAATGTATGCAAAGCCACACTGCAATTCCCTTTGGCTTTACAGCGTTTTCTAATCAGTCTTTTTGGTTTTATAGCCCGCAACTTAAATGTTTCGCTTCATTCTCACCTCTCTCATCAGAGTCGTTTCCAGCCAGTGAATAAATAATGAGACCCGATGTATATTAACCGCTCAGCGCTAACCAGCAGACACAGTCTAGCTGGTTAAACCAGTGGAGTATTTAGCGGTACACCAGAGCTGCAACTATAAATAAGCAACCGTTGAATTTACACGTGGACAAGCTAGGTTACAGTATGGGTAATGAAAGGCAATTCAAATACCCTGTTGAGGTTGGTTGAAAGAGTATGTGAATGGTCAAAATGTACAGGACTTTACTATAAAACAATATGTGAATGTAATGTCAGTGTGAATGTAATTGTTCTGTATTCTGAGCTGCCGGAATTAAATTAAAGGAGCAGCATAATGTGATTGTTGGAGCTATTTAATTTGATATTTGTAATTAGGTTTTATTGTAAAGTAATATTGATTGTTTATTTCTTATTTAGGTTATATTTTGATATGTTAATTGTTTCTTAAGATAGTTGTAGTTTAGTTTAATATATTTAGTTGGAGGTTCACTGATTGGGTAACACTGGGCACCTGTGGTTATATGCAGGGGTGGATAGGCACAGGACCAGCAAGTGTTTACATTTTGTTTGTTCTATTTTGTTGGTTTAGAAAAAGAATTATCAGAATACGAACGGGCGGAAATGGACAGTACTTTCTTTTGCATGCATCACCACCAAAACCCACAGTTCATCAATGGCGGTTTGATTTATATATTTTTTTGTTTTCGGACGACAAATGGCCACTACAGTGATAATGTACAGTAAACTAATCTAATCAAATTATCGCTTGTGATCAAGAACAAGTCATTTTGTCTTTGTTTGCAGTACCACAGAAGAAGAGTGACTCGATCATTAAACACATGCCAATCCAAAGGGGGAAGTGTCAGCGCCTGACAAAGTAGTGATTAAGAAATCATGCAGCGTCAACTTTGAAACAAATACCGTGCATCCTGGTCAGTTTGTGCAACGGAGCAGCGAAAGTGGAATTGTTTCCAACGAACGCCTCGGCTGTCGCCTCCAATATGAGTTTAATTTAATCCCGGAGCATTAATAGGGTGCCAAAACAGCTGCTTTTCTTGGAAGATGTTGTGTTGGAAACTACTGTAAGTCATGCCACTGTGCATTTTAAAAATTATAGTAAGTAGGCCACAGCGTGCCAAGACAAGGATGAGGAAAAGCTAATTAACAAAATCAAAAATGGTCCGGAGGTGCCACAGTGTGGCTCAGTGGCTTGCAATGTTGCCTCACAGCGTAATGGGACCGCATGGGCTCAACTCCCAGCCCAGCGGCCCTTTCTCTCTGTGTGTGTTACTTACATTTCTTCTGCTGCTTTTTCACCCAAGGCATGCTGGGAGAGACTCCAGCCTCATGTAACCCTGAAGGGGGGATGTCATCTGGCAATAGCTGACAGTTGTCTGCAGTATGCATATCGTGATGCATATTGGCGCTGTACATATTGGCTTGTCAGATAATTACCTTCGCATTGAAAATGCGGAAGGTAATGTTTTGATCGGCGCGTATTTTATGCGTGCGTGCATGTGTGTTATTCGCATTAGTCAAAAAGTATTAAACCGAATCGCATGAAATCTGGTGGGATGATTGGTTATTATCCGGGGACCATTTGATTAGATTTTGGGATTTATCGGGTCAAAGGTCAAGGTCAAGGTCATGAAAAAGGTAAAAATCTTCTCAAATCGCATGCAATTTGGTGGGATGATTGGTTATTATCCAGGAACCATTTGATTCAATTTTGGGATCGATCGGTTCAAAGGTCAAGGACAAGGTCATGAAAAGATCAACATCTTCTTTTTACTATAGCGCGGTCAATTTATATCCAATTGGTATGCAACTAATGCCAAATGTTCATAATTCAATGCTCAATCTTGTGATATGCGAAGGTATGTGCTCTACCGAGTGCCCGTTCTAGTTATGAAATGAAACGGTACGATACAAATCAGTCCAATAGCTCGTCTCTAAGCATGTGGATCGACCTGCTGAGGATGCTATTGACAAGACAACGTGATACAGTAGTACAACTCCTTCTGCATCATGCTGGAAGCATCAAACGCCACCCCAATAACTTCATCCGGTGCATTCATATAAGTGGATTTGCACGCAGCCACTACGCACACATTCTTCAGGAAATTTGGGCTACGTTTTGCAAAAGCCGAGTCTATTTTAGAGTTCACATATGGAAATGTGTTTGCAAGTTTGTGTTTGTTGACTGCAAGTCTCTCCGGGTTTCCACTCTTTTGACAGAAGAAGCACTCTCATATTCAGCCCTATGGCGTGCTGTCAGGTGAACACACCGCTGTATCAATCAATAGCACATTTCACAATGAGACATAAAGCGTTTTTGTTGTACACTGCCATGCATTGGTTCCGCGGAGCCCTTTGGATAATACATCAGCCTTCAGTGGCAGCGGAAACCGAGAGCAAAACCAACAAAATGAATGCTTTACCTGTTATGTGACAGTTTGCAATGAATCAAATTTCTCCGCATGCTCAAAGCGTATTTAGTCGGGAGAGAATTATTAGTGAGCGGCCACAAGGTGGGGGAAGTGTGGAAGGTGCCCGTGACTGTGACTGCTGGGTAATGATATTTCCCATCTGGCATTGAGCGGACAGGGAGCTAGCCAACATCTTCAAGCGCAACAACTTGTGTTTGCCTGGAACATTAACCTCTCTGCATGTGTAAACCTAATTGATGACAATAATAGGTCTTCCTCACAGCAGACAATTGATCGGTTCCATCAAGTGTCCCGATAATCCACGACGGGCCAGCATGTGCGACATAAGGACCTTGGAAATGACCATTTGTGAACACCTGGCTCGAATGGCACAGAGGAAATTTGCAAGGACACTAGGGAGCAGATACACCGCCGTCTTTTCTAGAACAATGGATTTGCGGTGTCAGACATGCAAACAAAAGCAAGCTTCTCGGTTCTAGCTGGCAACGGCGCATTTTCCCTTTCTGTTGCACGCAGATTTGATTTGTATTGAAGAAAAAGTTGTATACGCGCCATCATGGTCCAAGGTGAATGCTCCCACTGACCCTGATGAATAACAGATGAGGAAGAGGCTTTGGTGTAGTTTGCGGAGGTCCACATGGAATGAGACAATAGAAAGATCTTTACCTGTGTCTGTTTTTAAAAAGTGCTGAAGGTAGTTGCTGAAATTTGTTAATGCTTGAATGCCCTAAATGTTAAACTAAATTGTCATTGTGCTTTTCTGCAAACCAAAATGTTGAATATCAGCATTTCTGTAAAAAATATTTTCATAAATAAGTTTTGTATCAGCCTTGTCACTTGCAGACTAGTAGAAAGAAATAAAGAAATCATGGTCTGTGTTAAAATAATAACGTAGAAATAATAATAACAGTGTAACAACAACGTAGCGTAACAACGTAGCGTAACAACGTAGCGTAACAACGTAGCGTAACAACGTAGCGTAACAACGTAGCGCAACAACGTAGCGCAACAACGTAGCGCAACAACGTAGCGCAACAACGTAGCGCAACAACGTAGCGCAACAACGTAGCGCAACAACGTAGCGCAACAACGTAGCGCAACAACGTAGCGCAACAACGTAGCGCAACAACGTAGCGCAACAACGTAGCGTAACAACGTAGCGTAACAACGTAGCGTAACAACGTAGCGTAACAACGTAGCGTAACAACGTAGCGTAACAACGTAGCGTAACAACGTAGCGTAACAACGTAGCGCAACAACGTAACGCAACAACGTAGCGCAACAACGTAGCGCAACAACGTAGCGCAACAACATAGCGCAATAGTCAACGATTCAGGAATCAGATACCCTATAGTCCAATTTCACATATCTCCATATTGTCTTGTATTGCACTTTAATTTGATTTATGGAATCAAACTAATGTCATCCTTATTAGGAGATAGTACATCCTGGACAGAATAACTGAAAACACCAGTGTGGGTGTCCAACACCTTTAATCTCAAGCAGCCTGACTACTTTACAAGCACGGACGTTAATTATGAGATTAATGGCCGAAAGTCTCGGACACATGCGTTGCCTTTTAGAGTTATTCTTGTCTTTAAAACAAACATATATTTCTTCTTGCTTCTCTTTTGTCACATAGCACAATCCCAGTTGTGGGTGGTCTTTAATGAGATCTGCATACTGAAGTCTGTGTGACAACCTGCTGCTTAAATTCACATCGTCACCCGGTATGAAGCTTCGTGACGATGACTCATCCAGCGTCGGCGTCAAAGCACGGGAAAATATTTGACTACCTGTGGAAAGGAATTTTTCCTTTCTTTTTAGAAAATATTTGGGCTCAAAGGAAATTATTCACTCGTGCAATTACTGTGCAGGTTTTGAGGTCACAGAACAAAAAAAATTGAGTAGCTGTAAGGAATGCACATTTATTTTCAGCCATACAAAAACTCCACAAGCACACCTCCTCAAATCACACTGCAACCCTTTCAAATCTTATCAAACTTGTGAAGTTGCCACACTCCCGCTGCAGTGAGAGTGCGACCAAACACGTTCACAACCAGGGGCCCAGATGGTTTGAAGCAAATTCAAATTCCACTGGGGTCACAAAAAGCCATCTTTAACCATCTTTTAATGGTGTTCTCCGATTAATAATGTTCTGAGTGTTGCATTGTTTAAGCGTATTACACTCTAACCCATTGGTGAAATGCTTTTATAATACAACCTTCGTTGTGCATATGTTTATTCAAGTTTATGAAATTATGTTTCTGAATGATCAAGGACAGACTCTGTGGTGCTATTTAATTCAAAAGGTTGATTTATAATTATTGCTTGCTTATTAAAGACGCCCTCAAACTCAAAACAAAAACAACTACTATCGGCCCTCTTTCAAGTACATTTCGTACACTTATCCGTTAATGTGCAAGGATCTTTGTTCCCCATCGTTATCAAGGCCTTCATCTGTACAATGCGTGAATACAAAACACTGTTGACTTTCATGAACTAGTGCAGTCCCCATTCAACATGTTTGGTCATCTGGGCCGATGGCTCGGCCTCGGGTATTGCTGCTCGCGTTTTTTTCTCGAGGGGCCTGCTCGCCATGCGTGAACTGAATGCGTGCAGAAGAAACGACTAAATAAGAAAGTCCAATGAGCGTGCAGTTGTAAGCGTAACACTGTCACGACCAGTGTTGGGCAAGTTACTGAAAATTAGTAATTAGTTACAGTTACTAGTTACTTCTTTTAAAAGTAATTTAATTACTTTAACAGTTACTGTATATGAAAAGTAATTAGTTACTAGGGAAAGTTACTTTTAAGTTACTTTTATCAGTCAACAGTCAAACACAATAAACATATTTTGTAGACCTATTTATTGCAATCAACAGGGCAACAGGCCTTCAAATCAACGCGTTACTTTGTAACGCGTTACTCCCAACACTGATAAATACACACATACCTATATAAAAATAAATAAAACCATTATTATTATATTTATATGAATACAAAGTACCAAATAAAGGAGGATTTATATGAATTTAAACAGAAGTATATAAATAGTTATCAGTTGGACCAACAGAGATAACACGTATCCCGGATGCTAGGGGGCGCTGTTCTCTCTACAGGCTGGTTACTTGGTTACTTTGTAACGTGTTACTGTAATTCCACTACTTTTAGTTTACTTTGTAACTCGTTACTCCCAACACTGGTCACGACTGACGGAAAACGAGCCAGTTGACAGGATGTCGTTCGGCGGTGTAACAGTTAATATGGGTCCTTTCTCAATGCAACACACTGCGGGTAAATAATGCACTATTAATACGGCATGTTCTAGCTGCCCACTTATGATGAATATAACTGAAGTAGTAGTATTAGTTTGAGGATAAAACTGGTATTATTTTTTGTAATAGATCATTGAATTTGGTGAAGAGAGGAAGTGGACAGTGTGTTTGTACCCTACACCTGGAAACACTTTCAAATTCCCCAGGATTTATTCCATCCGGGCACCGCTATTTTTTAACTAGTGTTACTCAAGCAGGAGTACAGGAGCGCATTTTTTGGGTGCTATTGTCTATCGTTGATTAATACGCATTTCATGCTCAAGTGAGTGAGCAAGGGTCATGAACTCAACACTTTACTCAACACTTTACTCAGCACTTTACTTTACTTTACTCAGCACTTTACTTTACTCAGCACTTTACTTTGTTTTCCCCTTGTAGTATTTAGTATTTTAGTATTAGTATTTAGTATTTTAGTATTTAGTAATTTAGTATTAGTATTTTGTATTTTAGTAGTAGTATTAGTATTTTGTATGTTAGTATTTAGTGTTGTGTTTTATGTTTTTATATGTATCTTTTATTTGTATTAATGCTCTAATGTGCACCCACTGCTGTGATCCTGAAATTTCCGCACTGTGGGACTAATAAATGAATATCTTATGTTATCTTATCATATGAAGTAACATATCACTCGGGGTGTGTTGCAGACCTACTCTCTGTATATGCGTGTGAACATTTGTATGTTTAGATAAAATCAAATAAAAAAAACACTTGGAGGAGCTGACCTGGGCCTCTCCACTTCATTAATCAACACGTTATCATTTGTGTGTAATCCGTACAAAGACCAACGTGTGGAAGGATCAAGTTGTGATTTCACAAACAGTTATATGCCAGACTATTTCAGTAGTCAGTGACTGTTTGCGACAAGCAACACACAAAGCTCTCTGCACAAGGGACACATGATACCTGCAGTCTGCACTTACACCTACGCCGACACTCACCCAGCCACCCACCAGATGCCTCAGTGGGAGGAAAAAGAAACAACAACAAAAAACAACTTTGCAATAACTTGCATTTTAACAAAGATATTTCCTCGCAGGCACTCTTTCTTTTTCAGGGTTATCTTTCTTTTTTGCTTGTTTCATTAAGACTTTATGCCTTTAGTGCGTACAGCTGCAACAACGAACACTTCGCTCCCTTTGGTTTTAAATGAATGTGAGATATCATACATTATGCAGCGTTAACTGTATCTCTACAGCTGTTTGACATCACCCTGGACACTGAGACCGCCACCTAATTAATATGAAATCTGCCTTCCAATATGAATGAGGGCCAGGTGTGCCTCATTAAATCTGAGCCCGCAATCGCCAAAACACACACACACACACACACACACACACACACACACACACACACACACACACATACACATACACAGCATGTCAGATATGGTGTGAAGTGCGCTCTGCCCTTGACGAGCTGCTGAAAAGTACCGAGAGAGGTCTCTGTGGAATTCATAACATCAAGCCTGTCACTGCACTTTTGCTATTAAAATATGAAGCGCAGGATTCATTTATGGACATTAATTATTGCTGTTCGCTAACTGCACTCTTTAAGGGTGCTGGTCTGATCCCATTGCGAACGTAGTGAGATATTTAAGGAAACGCTGTCAAATAAATCATGCCGAATGCACTGACACGATACAGTAAAGTAATTACACCGTGTTAGATGCCAAGAACGTAAAAAAATAAATAAAAAGAAGTGCTACCGCGTTCACTGGCGCTGAGTGTCTGCGGTCTCCTCCTGCTGCTTCGTTTGCGGCAGGCATGGGTCTGTCACGCCGACTGCACCGGGACATATTGGGCATTGTCTGTCTGTCCATCTGGAAGAGCGAGTTTTGATTTCACTGGTGGGACCTGCAGAGACAGAAGCCAGATGATTCGGGATGATTCAAAGCCCAGCTGGTCGATTCCTCTGGAGCGGCTGCCTGAGCTGTGGGAACGCGGCTCGTGACTCTCGTATAGTCCTCCATCTGCCGCCCTGAAGGACCCACTTCAGAGGAGCTGGCCGAGGCCCAGTGCGAGCCCGGAGACTTGGCCGACCCGTCCCCACCCGTCAATCCCCCCGATTGACGGCGCCCTCGTCTGAAGTTGTCAGGGCGACCCCGCCGCGGCACGCCGCCAGCTGCACGGCTGGGATAGCGGCTGAAAATAGCTCGCCGATTCATCACGGCCTCTTGCCAGCAGCTCTTGTGCTGCATCGGCACTTCTCTTAATTTTTGGGATCTGTCTCAGTGACCCAGAGAGACCTTCAGTAATACCATTATTCCATGCCATGGCTGTGGACCTCCATTAGGACACGTAAAAGCTTCCGTATCAGTTGATACTGGTGGTATGAACTCAGATGATGTATCACTTTAGAGCCATTAGCATGTGCAGCCTGGGTGACGAGTAACTCCTGAGCAAAGGCAGGTCTTAAGTTCAAGGTCGGGACCTCGGGCCTGTGCATCCAGAACCACAACAGCTCGACTTTTCAGACACCTCAGTCTCCATCAGCTTGACCCCAGTCTGTGGGCTGCAGCTGTTGCTCCTCCTGCTCCACTTAGCCCGAGAGGCAGACTGCCAGGCCTCTCCTGCATCATCAGGAACTCATCAGGCTTTTTTTGGTACCCTGATTAAAGCCCTGCCCAGACTTCACAATCCCCCCGCTTCCAGTGCTAAAGGTAATCAAGCAGCTCACACAGGAAGGTCCCAGACGGAAAACACAGGGAATATCAGAGAGGGGAGAGAAAAATGAACAGTTTTTAAAAGCAATGGCGTGTCCTGATGGTGCAGCTGGCAAAAGCACAAAAAGCGTGACATTGCATGTCATTATTAGGTATTTCTTTTAAATCTCTGTATCCACGGTGGATGTATTTAAAAAGGCAATTCAACACTTGACAAACCTGCACAAAAGAGCATGAAACCTTCATTTATCAGAGTCAAAACAGCCATTGTCAATTATTGGGCACCATAAAAGTAATAATTTAGTGGAGTATGAGCATTTGAAAATGCAAGTCTGCACATGATCTAAATACAATACCTTGTCTGATGCTATTCCCATAGTCCTTTTTCTTTTAACAGGAAGTGGTGCTATTAGCCAGAAGTCAAGTTGTTGCCCCAATACTTCACTCATCTTGATGAGCTGTCTTCCTTGAAACAGCAGCCGCCCTACTGAGGTAACCCGTGTCTGGGAGGAAGACGAGCAGCCCTCCTCTGTTTCATGCTGCTTTCCTGGACTGGGGTTGTGTTCCTGTCCTTGTGTCGAGGTCTTCAAAGCCACTGCCCTTCACTGCACAGCCACAGCAGCTGATACAGTAAAGATGTCTGCAACGTCCCTGAAACGTCTGAGGTCTCGAATATCCTTATTGTATCCATTGTACAGGGAAAATCAGCTAAAAATATATATATTTTTTCTCCTCGCTGTTATCCTTTTTTCATCAATCTAGATCGCTTTGGTGTGCATTGCCGTTAGCTAGAGAGACGTCGGTCTCCTTTTGAATATAATAGAGCTAGATGACAAACGTGTGGTCGTCAAAGCGCCCCGAAAAACAAAAAAGAAGGAAATTCAACAGAATCCGTGAAACCATAACCTGATTTCTGAAGTACTTGTTGTGAACAGGAACTATTTACTTGTTGTGGACAGGAACTATTTACTGTCTACTAAGCTATACCCGCCGATGGTTTCACGGCACAGAGGGCATAGTGTCAGAATCGGGCATCGGGGCAGAATCGGGCATCTACAAGTGGCTCGAGAGTTAAACATTAATGGCGCGCTCCTCTGCTGAGCTGTAACGTTAGCTAGCTAAAACGGTGCTGGGTGAGTATGGAGTTTAGAGGTTCAGGTCCTTTTGAGCGGCGATACGGCACGCAGGCGTAGTTCGGTAGAAAGAAAACCGTTCCAACATGAAACTTCTACCGACAAAGCACAAGTAACCAGGTCATGATTTGTACTTTTGAGTTTTATAAACTTTATAAAAGGAGGACCAATGACTGTTCTCTCTACAGTCAGAGCTTGCGCAAGAAGGTGGAACATAAGGGAGATACCATTTTCAAAACTTGTAAGGGGTAATAACTCGTTTGTGAAAGACCCAGAGAAACACAAATATCCGACGAAGCAAAATCCCGGACGTTTTTGGATTCCCTGCCGGACGCATTTTTTTGGTCTCAAAAAGAGGACATGTCCGGGGGAAAGAGGACGTCTGGTCACCCTATCTTTTTGGCACTTTTAACACCACAAGCAGAGCACCTCATATCTCCATTATAGTCGAGATAATGTCTACGTTCAATACCTCCAACAGTCGACAAGTCACGCAAATAACATCGGGTAATAGAAAAATATGGATTTCAAATTTTGTAATACATTTAAGCGCTTATTGAATAGCAAAAGTTCCTTGTTTTACTCACTTTAGGATCAAGATGATGTAGATTAAGGTGTGTGAGTGAAGAGATGGTAAAAGGCTTACGAGTTTTCCTCTTTTGCTATAACATGGTTGAACTAGGATGCAATAGATATACACCCCGTGAAATCACAAGCACTAATGCAACTCCAGCCTGCTGTGTGTTTGATAAACGTACGGCTGGTGGGGAATGCATCAGATCTACACAGCTAGGGCGCTTTAAATGTGTCCGGCGTTGAGGGTATTAATTATGCATGGAGGGTACGAGGCGGATAAAAGTTTTTTTTTGTATTCGGGCTGATTTGTAAGCAAGCGAGTGGATTCCCAGCGCTGAATGGGCGGCGCTTTGTCATCACAATGTGTCAACCCTGGTTAAAAAGAAAGCAACCATGGCAACGCCGACTAAAGCACCAGTCAGTCCGCAGCGCTTTATGGGCAACACAAGACTGAGTCAAATGTAACAATGAATTGGATGTTGGAGGGAAATGATGGAAGCATTTAAACAACCGCTAGGTTCTTTTGTTATGCTGGTAAAAAAAAAAAGTTTAATATATTGGAAGATTTCATACTTTGTCGGTATTAGAAAAGAGCTCAAATTTGAAAAAAAATACTTTGAAAGAAGCAGGTTACAGGAATCAATGGTGGGAACGTTGTAATATGGAAATTTAAAGATTTAAAGGAGCTGGAAGGGTTTTAGAAGTAGTCCGCTCAGTCTCTCCACTAAACATTCGGGCATGTCTGAAGGATACTGTTCATGTCTGATGCCAATACTCAGTGCCAAGGAAGCAATATGCCATTATGTAGCACAGTCCATTTTAAGGGGCTAAAAGTCAGAATTTGAATGTCTCTCAAATGCAATAGGAACACTCTTTTATGTAATGGAATAGTATTTAACTCAGGATATAATAATAATAATGTTAATTAAAATTAAAATGAATATTATTACTAGGATAATCCGACACATGAAAAGATAGTGATACTGTTATGACATTGTACTCTAAGAAATGAAAGGGTAAAAAACATTCATAATAAATCATTTTGACAAACAATCTCAGAGTTGCCGTGAGATCATTACACAAACACAATGCCGACTGCATTTAAGGAGACGGGATGTCGTGTCGCACGTCGCTACAGACGTCAACAGGATTTTCAGTGCAGACGATTTTTTCGGACAAGGGAAATAAAGGAGTAATTATTATCTTGAAGGCAGGGGATTCAATAAGTGGAGATTACTTCAGTGAGACTGAGATATTCAACTCACATCTGGCTGGATCTGTGCCTGTTTTCTAAATGCCACTGTGGTTTAGTCCATTCAAAGTGGACATCTTGTTCACTTTCTACTAGATTGTAAGCCTCGCTCTGCAGACTCAGACGATGTGAATGTATCACGAACACGGCTATCTGTTAAATTCACGATCATGAAGTTTAATTCAGTTTCTTTTGTACAGCCCAGAGTTACAAATTTGCCTGAAGTCCATCTTCAAATATTTGAAATATAAGTGAAATCCAAATAAAATATTTATTAATGCATTAATTTTTAAGGGCGGCTGCAGCTCAAGAGGAGGTTGTTAGGTTGTAATAGTCTTTTTCAATGTTGCACATGTACATAGAGGAAGTCTTACGCTTTAAATTAATACACATAGAAAGATATTATAATAGGAAATATTAGGGGGAATATTATTATGACTATTGTGAATTTATTGTAGAGCATTAGGGAAAGACACTGTTTACTGCGTTGACTGTATGTGATGATAAATTGTGAATGGCAAGAGTTACTGTTTACATGTATGTTGCATGGGGATGAATGTTAGTTAGTATTTCAGAAATGTCGAAGCCGGCTGAAGCATGTGACGTTATTTTAATCCTGAGAATAATATACAGGACTTTTATTGTGACGGGACTTTTTTAGTAGTCTGACGTTGTGAGCCGGGGTCGTGGCGTCTGACCCCTCCATTTTGATAGCAGACTTTTAGCCAACAAGAAGGTGTTGCAGGACTGAATAACAAAGGACTAATGTCACGACGGGATTAGGGTGGACCCAAATGCACGACTCAGGAGACAGAAAATGCTGATAAAGATCCTTTACTGAAAGTGTTGTCAGGAACGGAACAGAGCGAATAAACAAACACAGTGGAACGCTCGAGGGCTCGGTCTGAGAACACAAGACAATCTGGCAGAGGACAAGTGGAAGTGAGGGAGCTAAATAGTGAGGGACTAATGAGGGCGAGAAGGACGTGAGGACCAGGTGAAGGGAATGAGGGACTAACGAGGTGGTCAGAGGCAGGTGAGAAGGGCGTGAGGACCAGGTGAAGGTAATGAGGGACTAACGAGGTGATCAGAGGCAGGTGAAGGGAGTTGGACTGACGAGATGGGAAGCAGGATCTGTAATGACGTGATAGTTAGTAACAGGATGAAAACAACTAATACAAAAAGGAAGGTGTGGAGCTAAACTTTTACAACTAACTTTTGAGAGTAGGTGATTGGCTGTTGTCGACTAATACCTCTTTGTACTGTGAGAAATCGCTCTGGGATCAATAAAGGATACACTGATATAAAACAAACACAAAACACATTTCTACAAATAAGAATCACTGTACAGTAAAAAAGACTTGAAATCTAACTTTTAACATGTAATAGTCCACTGCCTTACTGCACTCTCATGTCTTTATGATGGTGGGGGAAACAGGACGAACAGACACGTGCAACGTTTTTGTCTGATATTCAACGAATGTCAAATTGGAGCAATGATGTGTGTGTTGTAGTTCTGCACCGTAATGCAGGTGTTTCTCAGTATAAACTCATCTCATCCACTATAAGTCAGCCGTCTGACCTTCAGTTATTGTGGGAAACTGAACTCACTTCCGTTTTTTTAATAAACTGCCAAAGTTGATGAGCGCTCTTACAAATAGAAGTATAAAAATACACAGTATATAATATGTAACAGTCAGAAACGTCCGGCAGCGACAGCGCTCGGTCTAACCGGTGGAACTGCTGCCAGATCAGAAAGTTTGCTGACCCGGTGGGATCAGACTGTCGGCGCTGGGGTTTTCGCTGGCTGACTTCACGTTACCGCCGGCAACCGTAAACCGAAGGTTACAGAGCCCCCGGTTAGTGGTAAAGTAAACATAAAATAAGGCAGCGCTACAGTTATTTTGACTGGCTCTCAGAAAAAAAATATAAATGTCTTCTTATGGTGGGATGCAGAAATGAAACCTCACTTCAAACTTTTTTTTTTTTTTCAATTTAATTCAATTCAGTTTATTTGTATAGCCCAATTTCACAAATTACAAATTTGTCTTTGAGTGCTTTACAATCTGTACATATAGACATCCCTGCCCCAAAACCTCACATCGGATCAGGAACAACTCCCAAATAACCCTAATTTTATTTATGTTGTACTAATATTGATTTATATTGACATGTTCTTGTATGCATATATAATTATTCTATTTGACAGCCCATACACTGGGTGCTAATCCTAATTCTAAATTTAAAAAAATGTTTTTGTGTTTTTTACTTTCCTCCTTGTGCTCCCTTCACACTAGACTGCAATGCATTAGACTTGACACTTATCCCAGCAATGTAGACAGTAGCACAATACCAAATGTTGTACATTCAGTCCCGTAAGTGCTTATGAAAAGGTTCACAGTAATGCTATTTTTTTATAACTTACACTTAAGCCTTTTAAACATGGCCGTGCTGAAATAGACCAATGTTTTTGTACGGCTTCATTGTGTTCCTCACAAATCAGCGGGCACATGAAGCCTCTTACGTAATAATTCATACCCGAGAGTTGTGTGGCGCTCCGACCGACGGGCAGGTGTGCTAGATGAGAGGTTCCAGGCTGCGAGGCAAAGGTCATCTCGCCTTTATTAAGATGTCATCTAGACTTTATTAGGATGGAGAGCACTAAAGGCAGACACGTTGAAAAGATTGAGTGTGAGGGGAGAGGAGGTGGAGGGGGCGGGGCATCAATAGGCGAGCCGGGGTGAAGAATTGCACAATGGATGCATCTTTTGAAGGATGGTGATGATCAAGGCCGCGGTGAGGACACCCCGCGTTCGCCGATCGCAATAAAAAATGATGCGGGTAACGAAGGCTCGATTGTATCCGCGGCGTGGTGCGAAATAGAGAGCGTCGCCCATTCATCTTTCCACGAGCGAACGATTGCATCAGCGCTTCTTTCGAGTAGCGCTCTAGTCAACCGGCGATGTGAAGTTGCTCTCCTGAAATGGCTTTGTGAAGAAAAGAAGAAAAAAAAGAAGGATGACAGCTGTTATTATTCTCTGTAAAACTGAGATGAAAAAAGAAAACAGGTGTCAAGAAAAGGTGCCACCGCTGTAACATGAAGCCAAGATTCAAAGAGAGAATAAAGGGAGTCGGAGGGAACGAGTCGGCTTTGAAGCTCCAAACGAAGCAGAAAAGAAAAGAAGAAATGATTAAACCTCCGTCTGAAACGTACACAATTCAATTCCCTAAAGTCTCCATGAAAGCTGAATCGTAACGTGGACTTTTGTGGACTTTTGAGCCATCTGTCCGACAATAAGTGATTGTTGTCGCACTTGGGCTATTCTGTTCCTTGTTAGCGGGGGAGGGGCTCAAGCCCTGGAGGTGAAGACAAATCCGAAAGAGCTTCCCCGGGCCCAAAAAAAAAAACCGGCACACTCACTGTGATGGAATGTTTAAAACCCATCAAGCATACACAAAACAATGCCTTCTCGCCTCTAACTCGTGCTGCTGGTTATTCGAGTGTCGAGTGTGAGGAACCAAAACGCGCAGCGATCACGCGCCCTTTTGATTTCTCGACGTTCCCTCAAGCAGATATTGTCGCAGAAGACTTAATCTCAACAACAGGATGAAAAAAGTCTTGTTTCGTCAAGATACTCAACCCCCGCGCACACATCATAAGATACAGTACTTTCATGTTGTAATGACATGTTTTTTCTCATTATCGTGACAAAGCGTAGTATTTCGTCATAAAAGAAAAGTTTTCTTGTTAAAATGACATGCAAGCGTTGGCTTGCTGTCATGGCGAGAAAGTTTCGTGAGAGGCTTCAACTCACAGAAGTTTGGTCGTGACGTGCTTTAGAGAAATTGACAGGAGAATGTCTCGGGATTTAGTAATCTGAATGTAAACGTACTATAGCCTACCTCTAGTGGCCGTTCAAAGAACTGCAGATCTTGACACATTTCTGTGTTGGTTTCTTCTCGGAGACTCATACACATCCATCTTTTCCCCCATCTTTTGTATTTCGCCCAGCAGGAAAAAGCTTCTCTTTGCCCCACCCATGTTTTTGCATTGCAATACCACTGCCTTTCCAAAAAAGAAAAACATTTCCCCCCATGTTCTCAATGTGCGTTAGGAATAGCCTCAACGAAGGGCGTATGTTAATTTAACTTAATTTTTGGAGATTAAAACATTTACTTGTTTAAGGAAAAATTCTTAGAATTAAAACCTTTTTTCGTGTACACGTAGAAGTAAAAATAAATTGGAATAACATAATGTGAATGTACTTAAACACAAATTTAAAGAAAATTATTATTAGTGGTATTAAATCAGCAAGACATATGAAAAGAATAAATATATAATAGAATAGAAAAAATACTTTATTAATCCCCAAGGGGAAATTTGTTATATATATATATATATATATATATATATATATATATATACGTAATACCCTATAACCCCTATGCCTAATTGTGTTATAGCTAAAAGGTGAGGACGCATGATACATGATGACTGCTGTAACCGTTTCATAATCACAGTATGCATTACCCATTAGAGCACGTTAACCCTCCATGTGGCGACGGTATAAATGGGAAACACTGTGTTGCAGTTTTTTAAGCTCAGTTAGGGAGGCAGCGGTGCCTCCCGTGAGGTTCTCGGTCCGGCTCTTAAAGGGATGTGATCTGACCCCTGGGTTCAGGATTGATCCGCGGTAAAAGGATTTTTTTTATTTTTTTGTGTATAGTGATCTCAAATTTGACTGAGTCAGGCCCCGGCCCACTCTGTATCATATTTTCTCCAATGACATTGCAGTGCTCGTCCACGTTGGTACATCTTCTCTGTTGCCGTTTCACCTCGTTATTTCGGCGTCGTATCGACTGGCCGGATATTTAAAGTCTTAGCGAGCGGCATACGCCGAGAGGGGACTCACTCACGCATTTCAGAGAGGCATCAGGTTCGTTGTCAGTATTTTCTCCTTCTCTCTGGACCGATAGTGTCGTCGATCAGTCTCGTAGATATCCCCCGGAGTTGACTTGGAGAGAGGGGGGCGGGGCTTGTTTTCTTAAAAGCTAAAAGTCTTATGAAGCCTGAAAATACATTGCACCACCATTAGTGTGTGGGATGCTCCTTTGCATCGCACTCGGGGCCGTTCTTGGGAGTATCGTGCAATAGTGCCGGGGCGGGGTGGGCGGCGGGGGGGTACTTCGGCGAGCTACAATAAATCAAACGATGCCGGCCAGTAATTATTCCCTCTGCTCTCTCGCTCTCTCACGCAGGGATCGAGGGGAATTTCACCCGTGAACTCGCTCTCATCGGGCGTCGGAGCACTCACCCCGCGTGTGTGTGTGTGTGTGTGTGAGACAAGTGAGCGGAGAGCCAGAGTGTCAGTTTAATTGGCATGTTTGCGGCTCCCCGTGTTTTGCGCTCTCCTCACCAGCTGCAAATTAGTTTCAGGGTGCAACTCAAGGACAAAGGGCTCGACACGCTGATGTGTACGCGTTTCAGCCGCGATCGGCTAACCGTGCGATCCGACGTCTGCGGGAACGCCGAGCGCCGATGTGAGAGAGGGAACTGCTGTCTAGTGATACTTATAATGAACCTTGAAGCGCATGTTGTTTCAGGGAGTTTTTTTTCTCATTTTAACGTGGCCTTGGTTGTACAATATGTACACGCGTGTACATTATGGAGCTTCTTCAAGGCTCGGGGTGAGCAATAATAGATGGAAATTATGCCGCCAATGCTGTTTGCATCAATAGTAGATGCTAAGACTCACGCCAAGGGCATTGCGGCTGGCTGAGCGGAGCATGTGCGGCGCAGGTTCATACCTCCGTCTCATATCTCCGTCTCATCCCTCAGTCTCTTTGTTCACAGTGTGATGATGTAGGTGCTTCCGGGACTTTTAAAATCCCTAGCTGGAAAAAAAAGAAATCTGGCTCCAACATCAATGTGTATGGCATCAAGTCTCCAGGAGCCATCCTTACCCCACCTACCCCCGTCCTTGTCTATTCTCTTTGTGTGTTTTTTTTTCCTGGACTGGCGAAACACAGCCGGGGCGGGAAAGAGGAATCCGGCGGGGGGGCCACGGCGTGCGAGGGGGGGGGGGGTCTTAAAAAAACAAACACATCCACGCTGGAAATGTGTGTGAGATAAATCACGTCTGACCGCGTCACACCGAATCTGATATCGCAGCGGGGACCTTTGCCGACGACTCTTTTGAAGGTGATTCCAAAATACTCGCAGCGAGCCGCGATCATGTGATCAGTCAGCAGCGGAAAAAAACGTGTCCCTTCACTGTAGCCATGAAGAGGATGGGGGGGGGGGGAAGAGGAGGGAGTTCAAGTGTTGATTGCCTTCAAGGAAATGTGAGACGTGTGCGAGAGAACCAAATATGTGACTAACGTGGCGAAGCTGGGGGGGGCGATGGGGGGCTACAGCTTGTGGAGAGAAATCCACACTGAGGTCAGTTTGCTGGCACGACGTTGTCGCCCGTGTCTTGTCCTTTCATTAAACACCGGATGGAACGTGATCCGCGCTGATGCCTTCACTTTCTTTGCATATTCGTTGTTCAGTTGTTCATACAGGGCGAGGGGGGGGGGGGTGGGGGGGGCATGATTTTCAGTACATGCCTTCTTCCTTCACAGCTTGTGTTAAAGGAGATAATTTGGATTCACCCAATACAGTTAAACACACACGGATGCAGAGCAAAGTACTGCTGTGTGTACGAGTGGGAGGGGTGTGTGTATGTGTGTGTGTGTGGGGGGGGGGGGGTCGTACAAAATAATGATAATAATTTCCCCCTCGGAAAAATCCATATGCAATTAAATGTACCGTAAAATAAGAATATTTTGACGTCGTCATCAAACGGCCCCTTTTCCGCCGACTTAATGAAGACATTACAACCGCGGTGATTTATGTCCCCCCCCCCCCCCCCTAACTTCACACGTCTCTAAAGTCTCATTTATTTTTTTCCTCGTTTTAGTGTACATTTTTTTGCATATTCTACGCCGCTATCCGTCGCCTCGCCAACAGGAGTGCTCTTCACGCACCTCTCCATCACCGCCGCGTAGACGGCGCTCCCTCGTGCAGCGGCGAGGAGGATATAGTGGAGCCGCCACGCGTCCACCCCGCTCTGATAATTGCGCCTCGCCATGCTGCAATCACTTTGGTTTTCGAGATCCCATCGGGCGTGGGGGGGGAGGGGAGGGGGGAGGGGTGACACGGGGGGGATGCTTCTCGAGTGGCTTCTCGTGACGGAGCAGCAGCACTGTAAATAGTGTAATGTCTCTCTCTCTCTCTCTCTCTCTCTCTCTCTCTTTTTCCGGGGAGCATCTTATCCTGGGAGCATCACAAGACTATTTCTCCCTCTACAAAAGGAGATTTTTATTTTTTTTTAAATAAGAATGAACGCCTGGCTCTCTATTCACTCTTACAGTATTTTCATCCCCGCAACAGGTGATATATATATATATATATATATATATATATATATATATATATGCTGGTGATGTGTCTCCTCCCAGGTGAAGCTGCATTACATTTGTTGTGCTGCAGTTAAACTGGGGGAGGGGGAGGGGGGGGGGGGGTGGGATACGAGTTCGCTCCAACCCCCCGTTTTTTTTTTTTTTATTGAAGTCTGCGATAAATAAGTACCCGAGTGCCGCTTTCCGCCGCACCCTCCCGTCTGCTCCTTCTGGATGCACCTCGCTCCGAATCGCAGCCGTTTAGGGAGGCGGGAAAATGTCATTGCGCTGTCAGTTTTATCTCGCATTACCTGAGCCGCAGGATGTCCGGCGGGCGGCGCCGAGTCTCTCCTCAACCCAGTTGTGGAAAAGAAGGGGAGAACATAAAAAAATCCTCCCCAAGATAGACAAAATTGCTAACGTGGCTTATTTGCCAGAAGAAGAAGAAAGAGAGAGAGAGCGAGAGAGAGAGAGAAAAAGAAGAAATAGTTCCAAGGAACAGTTTATGAGCTGTATCACAAGTAAAATTAAAAAAAAGAAGTTTCACGAGTGCCGGCTGTGGGAGCTCCGGAGAGGATAATTAATGTCAGAGCGGTGCAGCGCTCGCGGCCTGACGCGGCCACAACGCACCAGCAGGCTTCACAAACCCTTCCAGGGTTTCGTTGGAGACACATTCCGGCAGACTGCGCCGCAACAAGCCGCGTCGGACTGGCCCTCCTAATGAGGTTAGGGACTGTCAACAGCCTTTCCCATGAGCCTCTGTAGCCGGGGGGGGGGGGGGGGGGCACCCCTCTGGGCCTGCCACACACTTTACACCAGCTGCACCGATTAATCAAATAAGGCCTTCTGCCGCTGCCACTTACAATCTTCTTTTTTTTTGGGGGGGGGGGGTGGTGGTCGTTTTCAAAGATTGCATCCATTGAGAAGTGGTCTTGACGGTTATGCAATAATTGGGAACTCTGCAGGGCTTGTTAGCGAGGCTGAAGTAGGATGTGGAATGGGTTTCTCCGATGCTGGAGTTGAATATGTGCAGCAGCAGTGTTGGTCCACGTGGACTAACTGAAACGTCTTCATCACAGGCCACATCGCCGCAGCTTCTCAGATGCTCAACATCCCATCTTTTTAAATTAAATTCCAATGAGATTTCAGGATGAAGAGAGGACCATCTCCTTCTTATTAAATTCTAACCGTCTGGACGCGTGAAGCTAGAGCATGAGTTCAGCCGGAAGACGAAGATTCTCGCGAGCCCGCCATTTATTCCTCATACATCTATGGACTCAGAGCAAATTAACTTATTTTGCTTAATATGAATTTGGTGCTGCAAATCAAAAATCTGTGCTGAACAAAAAATAAATATTAATTTACTTAAAATTTTTAAATGTTATCCAAAAAACACACAAATAAATGCAGTGCGATCCACAAACAAATACAGAAAAATCCACAAACAAAAAGAAAAAAATCTGCATCGAAATTTGGGAATTTTCTTTTACATTTATATAAATCATAATTGATGTATATGTGCATTGGAATATATTTATGAATCGTTCTTTGAGTCTAATTTATTTATAAATCCTCCAGTTGTAAATGGAATATATGCGTGAATTGTTCTGTGGGTCTAATTTATTTATAAATCCTCCTGTGTGCATTTGTAAATCAAATATATGTTTGAATTCATGTTGCGTTCATGCACCTCTTCACCCTCCGCCCATCCGCTTTATGAACTCATCGTTCTATCCTCCTCATCATCACCACCACCAGGTCGGCCCTCAATTACAAATCTCCCCATAGAGTCCTAGCGCCAACGTCTCTGAGACTTCATCATTACATATCATCTGTGAACCGTAAATATGATTATATCATGTGTCTGGTCTCTCCAGCGTGTAAAAAAAGCCCAAAGTCTCTTCTCTCGGCCCCGTAGCTCCAAATGATTTGAAGAGTGAGGGTACAGCACAAGTGTTTGAGCTGTTCAGATTTTACAAATAACCTTCCAGCCAAACAAGCTGTTTTCATTTAGTCCAAATAAACAGATGCTCTCATTCTCACCGAGCCAGATCAGTTACGACATGTCAAGGTTTCTGTTCAACATTTTTTCCAACAGATTTTTACCGCAAGCTGGATTCAACCCGGTTCAAGAAAAGTTTGATTTGGGCTTCATTCTTTATTCTTTTATTTTTTGTGTACACCTGCTGTCGTTCCAGGGAAGAGTCCACCGGGACCGTAACATCATATTTGTTGTATCTTTCCTGCGGCAGAAACAGTGAACTATTCACAATAAACGCCATCTAATGCTGCAACCAACAGAAAACCAGAGGAGAGAGACTAAATATGAAGGATGCAGCAAGTCACAGAATAGGTGAGGCTCTGGTAGAGCTCTGGTAGGGATCTGGTAAGGCTCTAGTAGGGTTCTGGTAGGGTTCTGTTAGGGGTCTGGTAGGGGTATGGTAGGGGTATGGTAGAGCTCTGGTAGGGGTCTGGTAGGGCTCTGGTAGGGCTCTGGTAGCGGTCTGGTAGGGCTCTGGTTGAACTCTGGTAGGGTTCTGGTAGGGGTCTGGTAGGGCTCTGGTAGGGGTATGGTAGGGGTATGGTAGAGCTCTGAAAGGGGTCTGGTAGGGTTCTGGTAGGTCTCTGGTAGGGGTCTGGTAGGGATCTGATAGGGGTCTGGTATGGGTCTGTTAGGGTTCTGGTAGAGGTATAGTAGGGGTCTGGTAGGGCTATGGTAGGGGTCTGGTAGGGCTCTGGTAGAGGTCTGGTAGGGGTCTAGTAGGGGTCTGGAAGGGGTCTGATAGGGGTCTGATAGGGTTCTGGTAGAGGTCTCGTAGGAGTCTGGTAGCATTTTAGCTTTAAGGAATTCATTGTGTTCCCTTATGACACGATTTATCGATGCCACGTGGGATTGAAATCATAATTCAGAAAGCCAAGTGGAGAGCTGAGTCGCATTTGAGTGTTATCCAGCAGAGAGCAGCATCGACCCGTCGGCACGGAATACAAAGCATTGTCATTAGTTTTCATGAGCAGGCGCAAGGTCGCCATTTTTCTTTTTCCTTTTATTGAGAGACACGTCATCTATTCTTACCCATTGATAATCTTTTTTTCTTCCCGACACATCATCAGGTAGAAACTAAAGAGTTTTGCTACTGATGGAGTTTACGTGACAAAATGTATCTTTTTTGTATTTTTACGCAGGGCGACCTTGTGATTGACCGCTCGTTAACGCTACCAGAACCGCGTACGCCGTCTCCACGTAACTCCACCGTAGTCCAAATACGGGCGCAGAAAATCAAGATGCCGGCGGCCCGGATCCAAGATGGCGGCGACCAAAACGTGTCGTCCGCAAACCGATCGATGACTTCATTCACTTCTCATACGATGACCGTATGAAGGTAGACTTATGTCTTTATTACAAAAAAAAGATGATTTGAGAGCAAATTTCTCGTTTACAAGTAAATTAACTGTATGTTTTGCTTAATATGAATTTGTTGCTGCAAATCAAAAATCTGTACTGAACAAAAAAAATATTTTGCCTCAGAAATTTGCCCTCAAAGACATATCTTACTTCATATGGGCGGGCCTTAAGTTACTAAAAGTTGTGAGCCTTTGATCAACGACACGTGCCAAAATGAAAAAGCAAGCATCCAATCACAGCTCGGGAGCAGAACTATGGGGCGGAGCTTGTATTCTCTCACACAAGCTCATGGAAGCCCCGACATTTGTTTTCACGTTTGCCATTTAATAAATAATCCAAATGAATTAATGTCATGCAACACGTGACACGGAAAAATCCCTCCTTCAACCACATTTCCTCGTCTCCACATTTGATTTCAAACGATAAAACACGGACGGCAAATTACACCAAAAGTGCAGCGTCACAACTCGTCGGTGTCGGTTGGCTCACAACCACGGCGTCAGCGTGAGGACGGCAACAGGCGGCCTGCTCCAAACCCACAGTGGCAACGCTCGGTGTAAAGAGCCACGCCGCCTCTGGGCCCGATCGTGGGGGGCCGCGGTGTTTCTTAATCGCCGAGAGACGGAAAAAAGAGAAAAAAGAGCAACGCGTTACAAATAAAAGAGTTCTTATCATATTCATTCTACACATCGGAGCCTCCGTGTGGTCAAGCCTCTCGTGCTGCGACCGATTGACCTCGCGGCATCGCGGCGGCCCGTCGGAGCTTCGAGTGTTTATGGTTCGGTGTTTTTTTATTCCGTAAGCCGCCGCCTGCGTCTCGGCTGATAAACCGCACGCGCTCCGGTCGGCGCCGCCGAAAGATCGCTCGATGCGTGCAGAGGCGCAAACTTTTTTTTTTCTCCGGTTCTCCCTCGACGAGTAGAGTAGCGCACCACGTGGCGAGAGGCCCGGCGGCGGCAGATGGCGCAGAATGCGAGATTAGACTGGCGTTGACGCGTGGCGGGAGGCGGCGCCGGTGTGAAGTTTTTGCTGTGTGTGTGTGAGTGTGTGTGTGTGTGGGGGGGGGGGGCGATGTGCGAGGAGAGGCGAGAGAGAGGGGGCGAGGGGGGGAAGGGGGTTAAAGAGATCTTCTCCATGGGAAGTGTAGCAGCAGAGAGTAGAGGTGGAGGAAGAGGAGGAGGAGGAGGAGGAGGAGGAGGAGGAGGAGGAGGAGGAGGAGATTTACATACGTGTGTGTGCGTCACCAGCTCCAGTCGGTGTTGCTCCGACACCCCGGGGGAACAAAGTTAAGTGCAACATAATTTTTTGTTGTCTTTTCTCTCAGTCAGCACAGAACACTGTGTATGCTTCGTCTATTTTTTTTATATGCTCCACTGAAATGTGCTCCAGAAGTTTATATATAACAGGATGAATTACTAAGTAATCACTGACCAGCCCTATTTTGCATACGGCTGCGTTGGTGCAAAAAAAAAATAGACTATTATATGTTATTGCTCCCATAAAGCAGGGCGATGCTGCTGCCGGGGTTCATTAATAACAAAACCCCGCCCATAGCTCTTGAAGAAATATGATGTGTTTTATACATACAGAAGCACCAGTTGTGGTTGTTTTTTATTGGGGCAATTAAGGGTGAGGAACCCTTCAAGGGCATGACTAGGAGTGGCTCTTTGGATTCATCTCCCCGCTATTAAATCACTTGGCTGTTGACCCTTGTGCAACACACGCAGCTGACACAGTAGAAAAAGAAGAAAAGATTACTTTAATTATGTATTCAAGAGAAAATGGCAGGGTGAAAATAATTGGATACCCTAGTGGCAAGGAAAGCTCAAAGTCAAGAGGAGCTTGAAAAGAATAATGGAATTAAAAAATATATATATTACGTTCTTTCCACCTCTGAGGGGGCAAGTGTTAATAAATGATGACGCTTGATTCATTTTCAAACATTTCGCCAGATTGACTGGGTGTTAAGAAATAGTTGTTATTTAAAATTAAAAAAAAGGAAAAGGAAGGAAAAACAATTATTTTGACACGATGTGATAATAAATCCCACAGGGTTTCTTTTTATTTAAGGTCTCTGGAAGAGGACTGCTTTTAAATGTGTAGGAACAAATACAACCAGAAGGGGGCGCTGAGACTACAACAACAAGAAAGGAAAATAGCTCTGGCCAGACATCTGTAAGTCTTGATTATACCAACAGAGAGCAGCAGAGCACAACTTTTAAACCAGCTATGTGTGTGTGTGCGTGTGTCTGTGTGTGTGTGTGTGTGTGTTTGGAAAGAAAGGCCTGTGTGTTTGAAATCGTTTTGATTGTTTTTAGTGCATCTAAGTCTGCAAATCTATGTGTGTCAGTCAGTGGCCGGGGAGGAGACGTCTGGGGTCATCTCTCCTCCGACACGTCAGCCTTACATTCCCATTACCTCCCAGGGATCCAGAGGATGCTCCACAAAGCAGGCGGCGGCCCAACATTAATCCCCCGGCACATCGCTGATCTTGCCACTGATGCAAGGTCACACTGTGACACGAGTTATTAGCGCGGAGGGGCGAATACAAATCTACTTATCAAAGCCTGCTACTTGTAAGAAGGGCGGCCAATCACGCCGGGGCACATGTCAAAGTGAGAGAGAAAAAGGACCACGGAAGATTTAACAAGAGGAACTGGAAGGGTCATCTTTTTATCTTTTATTCTTTTTTTAAATCAGTTTTGAAAATGACTTGAAGCCCACATGACATAAATACATCCTCAATTTATTTTAATTTTTTGGAATAACCTCAATAATATGACCTATTTCAATATCTTTCATTGGAGTTGAATCAGAATCAGAAACCTTTTATTGCCAGGAATGTTTACACAAACAAGGAATTTCTTTTGGCGGAAGGTGCAACATTTGACATGACAAACAACAATCAACATAAACTCAAGTATAAGACAGGATAAGATAAAGATAAAGTGCAACAGAGAACGTTTAAAGTGTCTAAGTGTGTGTTTCTAGTGACATGTGTGTTTAAGTTAAAGTGTATGTTACATGTGACGTGTGTTTAAGTTAAAGTGCATGTTAAAGTGTGTGTGAAGGAGGAGGAGGAGGAAAGAGGAAGGAGCAAGAAGAGGAGTTGAGGAGTTTCTATGGGATGATAGTGGTGTTTAATGGTATTTATTTTATTCATCTCGTACTCTTGTTACAGATTGCGACTCAACATTTTACACCAAAAAAAAGGAGAAGAAACATGATAGAGAGATTTCATAGAGAGGTCTATAGCGAAAATGTATCGCCAAACCGTAAGTTGATCTTTGACCCCCGGTACATTTGCGCTCCGTGTCACTTAACTAATAATGGGGTGTGCCCACCACACACACACACACACACACACACACACACACACACACATCATGGTCCCCAGAGCCAACTGCAACGTCCACATATGACATGTATCGCCATATCGCTGTCTCCTGAGCTCCATCATCAAATGCCAAATATCACAACTCTACCCTTTGACTGATGCATGTCGGGTATCCGAAACCCATTAGTGAATTAAACACCGAGGCTCTGAATTAATTATCCGACGTTGGCACGCTGTTATCGGGGAAAACAACTCCAACCTCGCACCGGAATCCACGTTTTAGTAATAAATATTCATTGCGAGTACTGAAGGGGGAAATAAGTAGAGAGAAACACATTGGGTGTGGGGGAGAGGGGGATTCTATTCTTTACGGAGACGGAGTCGGGGTGGGGAAAGAGGTTGGGTGGAGTTAGGGTTGGGGGGGTGGGGGGTGGGGGTGAGGGGTGGGGGGACTTCATCAGCTCTTCATCTGAACACAAAGAGGCGAGACAGAAACTCAATTACTGGGAAATGGAAGTCTCCTGTCGTGTGACAGCGACAGTGTGTACGTGTGTGTGTGTAGTGTGTGTGTGTGTGTGTGTGTGTGTGTGTGTATGTGTGTGTCGGTAGGCGGGGGGGGCATGACTCGGAGATGATACCATCAAAGCCCTCCTTTCTATTTGCTTGAGGAGGACGAGATGCCTCATCCGCACAGCGCCGCCTGCCCCCGGGGGCCACGCTGATGTCATCCGCCTGTCAGAGAGACGGTGACAGGAAGCCGCTGCCGGGATGGGAGCGCCCCCCCACCCCCCACCCCCCCCCCACCCCCACCCCCACCCGACGGCGGGTTCATCAGGCCCCTCCAATGAAAACTGGTCAAGGCCCTGATCACGGACGTTATCATCCCCCCCCCCTCCCCCCCGAAGGCGGACTCATCAGGCCCCTCCAATGAAAACTGGTCAAGGACCTGATCACAGACATTACCCCCCCCCCCCCCCTCTCTCTCGTGGTACTTCCTGCGCTGATGATAAGCTCTGCGCCGCCTTCGGTGACTCCCGTATCGCCTTTTCATTAGCCGCCGCGGTGGGAAGCAGTCTGGAATCCACACCGCAATATCACAAGACCGTGTGTTAGGGAGCTGGGGGGGGGGGGGAGGGGAAGGGGGAGGGGGTTGTTGTTGGCTCGGCGGTGGGGGGTCTCGTGCCCCACCCCTTGATCCTCGGAGACACAATGGAGCGGCAAGACGGAGAAGAGAACAACTTCTTGGGAGTGTTTTTTTTTTTTTTTTGGAGGCTCATGCAAATCTGGGCGGGCTAATCGTGTGTGTGTGAGTGTGAGTGTGTGTGTGTGTGTGTGTGTGTGTGTGTGTATGGGTGTGTGAGAGTGTGTGTGTGTGTGTGCGTGTGTGTGTGTGTGCGTGTGTGTGCGTGTGAGTGTGTGTGAGAGTGTGTGTTTGTGTGAGTGTTTGTGTGTGAGTGTGTGTTTGTGTGTGTGTATGTGTGTGTGTGTGTGAGAGTGTTTGTGAGCGTGTGTGTGCGTGTGTGTGTGTGTGAGAGTGTGTGTATGTGTGTGTGAGTGTGTTTGTGTGAGTGTGTGTGAGTGTGTGTGTGAGAGTGTGTTTGTGTGCACGTGCACGTGCATGTGCGTGTGCGTGTGCGTGTGTGTGTGTGAGTGTGTGAGTGTGAGTGTCTGTGTGTGTATGTGTGTGTGTGTGTGTGTGAGTGTCTGTGTGTGTATGTGTGTGTGAGTGTGTGTGTGTCTGTGTGTGTGTGTGTGTGTGTGCGCGTGTCTTTTGAGGACTCTGTTGCACAGACAGATTTACGAGCGGGGGCCTCTGGCGAAGCGAGCGCACACATCGCGCTCCGTCCAGAGTAAACTTCCTTCGGAGATCCTCGATGGCCGCCAGCGGAGCGTCTCCGCCGCGGCCCGAGCTCGTCAACCTGACGCGGCCCTGACGGGCACCAGATGCCACGGCTTGATCACCGGCCGCGTGACCGCCGAAGCGAACCGCGCTCCGACGCCTCCTTTCTCCCCGATAAGAAATAAATAAATCCCGAACTCAACCTCTCACCAGAGAGAACATTTAATGAGATGCGGGCAGATTGCTAATTGACTTTACTGGAATTCCACGTAGCCTCTGTCTCCATGGCAACTAAACCAGTCATCGCTTCTTCTTCTTTTACAGCCTGTACGTGCAGGACAGGGGAAGGAAAAAAACAATTTTTTTCTCTTTTTTTTTAACTCTCCATCCATGCTGTTCTCTCTCCTTATTCCTCCGAATATTACATCGATGATTACGGTTCAAACTATCGGCTTCTCGTGTTATTAAAGATGAAATCGAGGGTTTTATTTCATGCGGCACGCGACTGGACAGGGATTCTATCTGTGTGGGTATTAATAACTCGGCAGGATTGTGAGAGCGAGAGACTGCGAGGTGAGGAGGCCATTAAGGGAGACGATGCAGTGGAGGGAGTGGGAGGAGGAGGAGGAGGAAGAGGAGGAGGAAGAGGAGGAGGTGGAGGAGGAGGAGGAGGAGGAGGAGGAGGGGTTTCTGGCTACCCGCTGACACCAACATGGCCCCCTTCTGTTCTCTGTCAAAGTGACAGCAACCAGTTCTGAATCACTGCTGCCGGGGCCTCCTGACGGTGTTTTCTGTGAATCCCAATGACCCCCCCCCCCCCCCCACCCCCACCCCCGCCCCTCCATAGATCAGATCATGTGTCCGCATCAGACGGAGTAACACGATCCAGGATGTCTCGTCCTGCTCGTGGCGACACGGGAAAAACGGGCTTCGAGAGGGAACACGCTGCAGACTTGTGGCTCCTCTAAAGTAAACAAACTCTTGATTTTTTTTTTTTTTTTTTTTTGCTACGCTACACTTGGGGTAGCGTGAACCTGCATTTTAAAAAGAAATCGTATAAATTAAAGCTATTTCATCATTACATTCTATGATTTTGTCATCGCTCTGTTTCGCTCTGCTTCCAGTGCAGCTGGTTTCAAGGAGAGCTTTTATCCAATCAGATTTCACCTTGATGTCTCTGTGAAAGAAGAAAGGCCCGAGGGCCTTGGGACGACTTTATTCAAGTACGCGGGGGACGTCATCGCCGATTGTCGTCGTCTTCAACCAATCAGATCTTTAGTTTGACATGCTGGGCGTATTCTTTGGCCTGTAGGTACGTCAGCGTTAACCTGCGCTGTGATTGGTCGGTGGGCCAATGTGTCTTTTGTCCAACAGAGTCGTGTTTTTTTTTTTTTAACTCGCTGTTTTTAACACTTAATAGAAGGAGGAGGAGAAACGGACTACATGCATTGTCCGATAATGCACGTATTTCTGTATCGGCACTCTGCAGTTAGCGTATTGGCAGGTGTTTTACTTCACTTGTCAAATGCTACTGTGTTATGCAACTATTCATACACTCTGTCATATTCGTTTATGTTTATGTAACTCTGTAATGATTCATTCTGTACACATGTCATCTCTTGCTTCTGTCCATCCTGGAGAGGGATCCTCTTCTGTTGCTCTCCTGAAGGTTTCTTCCCTTTTTTTCCCAGTGAAGGTTTTTTCTATTTTTTGGTAGTTTTCCTGATCCGATGTGAGGTCAAAGGTCACGGATGTCGTATGTGTACAGATTGTAAAGCCCTCTGAGGTAAATTCCTAATTTGTGAAATTGGGAAATATGGGAAATGGATTATAAACTGTATTGAATTGAATGTGAATATGAGGTGTTTTAACGAAAAAGAAATAATAACCGGTATAGCTGTGGCGCCGTTATGAGGTTGTTAAGTAGGACGGCACAGAAGAAAATACATACATAGAAAATACACGACTCGCCACTGAAACTAAAACTAATAAGACTAAAACAAAATCCAATTGGAACTTGATTGGAAATAATAGAATGTCATATGGGTGTATCATACTACAGCATATTAATATACGGTCAATCATGGAGCTACCGCCATGCTCATTTGAATGGCATATGGAAATGTCACACATTATATTCATATAACAACCATCTCACTGATGAGGCTTCGGGGAATCCTGGAACCTAACGATGAGGTCAAGGTCCAGAAGAGGCGAAGAAGACGCAATATCTCCTAATTGTCTATTTTTCATCCACTGCATGAAAATGTCACATGGTCATAATATTCAATATCTTGTGCAAATAGCTACACGTACCACAAAGCCAGTTCTTCGTGATTTTGCAGTTAAAAAAAAAATGTATTTACTATGTTATAGTTTTTGTTTTTTTATTTGGATATGTGTTTATTTTTTTGTCTTTTACTTCTCTATATACAAAGAATCAACAAAATTGAAATATGTGTATGTGAGATTTGGAACACCAATAAAATACTAATTAAAAAAAATAATATTTATATATTTTGTACATTATCTGAGCAGATTATCAAAGGAGTGTGTGAATTCTCATTTCGACTAATGCTCCAGATATGAAAGGAAAAGTGTGAAGACAGGATTTTTTTCTATCGATTTGAATTGTTTCTTTTTTTTAATTAGCCCCAGGGCTTAAGACGTGATTACATGTGGCTCTGGATCTCAACTTATTGATTCGTATGGAGACTCCATCGCAGCCACTTTGTTAGTTATTACCACCCCCCGGGGCGGCGTTTGCCCCTCTCCTCCAAACGTGTAATCGCACCCTCGGAGGACTCCCGCAGACATTTAATTGAAACAGACAAAATAACACCCGTGTTATCCCGTGGGCCCGATTCCATTACCTCGGTAGGCCCCTCCCCCGAGGGGCCGAGTGCAAAACCGGCGCATCGCTCGCACCTTCGAATCTCATCTCCTGCGGGGCCGGTCAGAGCGTCAGCGACATGTTTTCCCCTCCATCCCGACGCAGCTGCCACCCCGATGATGTTTCTCTCCCTCGGCATTCGCTGGAAGAATCGGGAAAAAGTGAATATACAGACGGGGCCCGTGTGTGTGTGTGTGTGTGTGTGTGTGTGTGTGTGTGTGGATTTGAAGCCGGGGGGTTTCCCCCTTTCGTAGATCTGATACGACCCCGCCGGCGCGACCTTTTCCACCCCGGGTATACGAGCGCGGCGGCAATTATTTGCACGATCACGCGGTCATTGTGTCGCATCCGACCACAGAGCTGTTTCATTATCTCGCAGCGGAACTCTTTCACGAGAGGAAAGTGCTCCGTTTCTTTTGCCACGCAGTGGATGAAAATTATTAGCGCCACATGTGGAATTCTCAGGCTCTCGGAATTGTGTTCAAAGTGGCGTTTGGCAGTTTGATACAATGCTCTTCTGTGTGTGCGCCCTGAAAACCAACAACAACAAAAGAAAATGCTTCACAGTGCACGGCTCTGTGAGCGGGAAACAAACAAATGTGCTGGCGATGCAACGCTTGATCGGCCAATCAGAGCTCGTGCTTAAGGAGAGGGGGGGGGGGGAGGCCGATGGCGTGTAAAGAAGTCATTTAAGAGACAGTACATTAGAATTGCGATGGAGAGGGAGTTCAAAATACCCACAATCTGACTCCGCCCTCCACCTGGGCCGAGCCGCCTCTCGACAATAACGGGCAATAAGAGTCGCGACGGATCCGGCGGACGCAATCCCGTCGAATCAGTCGCCTCTCCCCCGGTGGTTCTTCAAAAACCGACAGAGAAACCTAGAGCTCACGCGCGCTCGCGTCTAATGAGAGCACTCCATCTTTATCAAGTGGTCCGGCAGTTATATTACAGTACAGAGAGAGAGAGAGAGAGAGAGAGAGAGAGAGAGAGAGAGAGAGAGGAAGCTTATTCCCCATTCCCTCCTTTTGTTAAATGATTGACGGCCTCTTGGCACCGGTCTCGCCATCTCGGCTCGAGTTTTCAAAAAGCTGCGATATTTGGATTGCTATGGAAACAGCTTTCATACTGTCCCCCCGACCCCCCCCCCCCCCCCGACCCCCACCCCCACCTCCTGCCTTTATCCAGACACCGCGGTATCTCCCGGCCTTTATTGGGCGATGAGAGGGTGCTCCTCGTCGTAAAGAGTCGATGATTCCACGAAGGAGGGGGGGGGGGGGGGGGGGGAATCTGCCACAAGAAGAAGAAGAAAAAAAAAACGCCCTCTCCCCAACTGATATTAATTAATTACCATTCCAAAGCCTCCGGTGCTTCCTGTGTGTGACGCTGGTTGCGGGGGGGAGGCAGCAGAAATTTGCCCCGCCACGTTCTTATCGTGGAAAGCGTGGAGAGAGGCTCTTTTTTTCGCCGCAGGTGGATCGGTGATAGCCGGGAGACGCTGGAAAGCAGGGAAGAAAAAAAAAAAAGCCTTCAAGCAATAAATCACAGCCCCCTCCCCCCCTCCCCGGCCACGTGATCTTTTCCGCGTCGACTGCCATTACGTATTCCTGCCACGCGGCCCTCACGGCGCCGTGGAAATTATTTGCTCAGGACCTCCGGCCGTACCGTCTCCTGCCAGGAGGAGGACGACTCCACGGGCGCGGCGACACTATTCCACTCGACGGTTTAATGCCCTACAGGGTTCAAAATCATGCATTCATAAAAAATATGTTAGCTTGCAGGAGCGTATGCCAAAGCAAAGCAATCTGCTCTCTGAGACATCTGCTTGTGCAGCGACTCCGAGGTGTTATTGGATTTTAGGGTCCAGTAGCTCCTTATTGCCGTGCAGTAATGTGTCGGACCGGAATTTGAACATTGACCCACTGATGCTTCCTTTTACCTGAGAGTGGGATGAGAAGTTTGATATCACTCTGATGTCAGTGGTGCATTAGTAATGCTGCTGTAGCCAGGATGCATTTTGCCTAGCTTAGCATTAAGTATGGACCCAGGGGGGAAAACAGCTATATATACAGCAATATACAACGCTGACTTGTGTATTTCTGTTTTTTTCCTTCTTTGTTCATGTCCGTTTCTTCATTGTCTCCAGTTTGGGAAAGAAAAATGATGAGAAATCGCCCGAAAGGAAGATTTTTTTTTTTTTATTAAAGTGCCTGTGCGGATGCCTGTAGCCCATGTTATAATAATGAAGCCGCCAACTGTGCTCCGAGGGGCTGGGGGAGGAGCAGCTGAAGGAGATGGTGATTCATCAGTAGAGCAACACGGCTACACTCGGATCAACACTGCGCCCTATACATCGCGATTAAGAAATCCTTTTTTTTCTTTTTTCAGTGTGAAATGATGCCACAAATGCAGTTTTAACAAATTGAATCGTCACCGACTCATTAGCTAAAATAAAATAGAAAATCATCGACAAGGATCAAAGTATTTTAACTGAATTATCCAAATGTTCATATTGAGTCCTCTTGAAAATAAATATTAAAAAAAGAGGCCTTTTAATGCCACTTTGGATAAATAAAACACTGTGGGGCATTGTTATGGTGCTTTTTTGGCAACGCGATCCATCTTAATTGTTGGTGAAAGCCTATATGGGCTGACTGGTATAGAGCGGCAAACAGCACACAGCCTGCATATTTACTTCCAGCTCATTTATTCTCATTATGCAGCGCCGCAGACGTCAATGAGGGGGAATTCTGCCCCACAGTGATGTTCCATGATACAGAGGGGGGAGAGAGAGAGAGAGAAGGGGGAGCATCAGGAAAAACAAGACGGAAGCGGGGCGATGGGGAGAGAGGGAGAGGGGAGGGGAGGGAGGGGTTGCATTCATTCATGCTCTGCCCGTGAACTTTGACACCTTTGACAACGTAGGGACTGTTTTCCAGAGCCTTTACGTCGAGGACACCAGCTCATTCACCCCCCCCCACACCCACCCCCCCCCGTTGGAAATGTCCCAGTACTCTGTCCCGTAATGAGGCCCGGGTCCTGTCGAGCTGGAGAGGTGGCGCCGCTCCGTATCTCGGGTGCACTTCCTTCAGTAATTGTGGTTTATATGGCCGACAGCATGTCACCTAAGTTGTGATGGAGTTGGAAATATCTGAAGGGAGGAAGAGGAGGATGATTGAGAGGAGAAAAAATATATATTACAGAAATCCAACCGCAACGTATACAGTAGGAGCAGTTGTTTAATGAATTTCATTTTAATGAAATGGTTTTGCTTCAGGGTGAATAGAATTCGTACTGGCTCAGAAATGTGTTGGTTTATATTAAAGCCACAAAACATTTTCATTATGGGAAGAAGGAACAGTTCAACTACTTCTGTATTACATTTCACAACTATTGGAAGGCAACAAGTCACAGTCTAGGTTATCAAACTAAAAAAAATCTCAAAATATGGGATGCTTTTTTTGTACATCTGAGTGGCGCGTGATGGAGCAACGCAAACTCACACCGTCCCCATCATACACACACCGCTCTGTTTGATGCTGTAGTAGCTGATCTGGAACCAGCACATCTCCATATTGTGAATGATTCCAAATGTTTACGCACAGAGGGCCATGTGAACCCAGCGTGGGGAATGGCGGACTCCGCCACTAACAACAAGTAATTACTTCAATTGAATGTAAATATAATCCATATTCTAAACATTGATACAATTGATGAAATATGTTTACAGATTATTACAATAACTGTAAAAAAAATAAAACATTGAATTTATTTGGAGTCGACGTGCCAAAGATTGTGTCATTTCATTTTATTTGGTTGACCGTGACATCCCTTTATTTCCAACAAAGCCCCGCCCACTTCAAACGTGAGCGCAATGACGAAAGACAGAAATATAGAAATGTAGAAATATTTCATGTGACATTTTAAAAATCACTAAACTGCGTGTTTATGCGCGTTTAAACATCCGAAAAATCTGTATTTTTTTCGTGGATCTGTAAAATAAGAACATGTTGAATAAACTTACATAGAATTGCTCCTTTTAAGCCGGGCTTCCGCAGGGTCAGCCGACAACGGGGCCTGAAGCTACTCCGACGCATTATTTACCGCTGAAAAGAAAGGAAGCAAAAAAAGGAAACAGATGTTCCACCGAATCTAATTTGATTTGTTAAGAGCACTCACCGTAACACGGAGCACCTCACAAAAGATATCGTGTTACATTTATTGCTCAGTCAAGCCTGTTGTGTAATCCAGTCAGTGTGATTGTGATACCCCAAATCGGGTTATTTGGATCCAAGTCAATCTGCTCATTTCCCCTCCTTGTGTAACCGAGAGCGGCTCAGCCTTCCCTTCGCGGTGCCAGTTCGACGAAGACGTCGAAGAAGACGACCTGGCTCGGCACTCTGGTTGGAAAACTCACTTCCTGTTCAGGTGTCGTCCTGGTGTGGATCACTTTAGCCGTGGGAGTGACCAGTGCTCAAGTGCTCACGTTTTAGGGAGATAATAGCAAGAAAGAAAAAAAAATTGAAGGGTTACAACTGTGGGGGTCAGAAATCCGACCCGCAACGTGTAGGAACAGCCGTTTAATAGATTTAAAATGTAATTAAATGGTTTTGCTTCAGGATAAATATCATTCATATTATGTCCTATGCTCATGGATCAGAGATCAGAAATGTGTTTCATGTACATTTTAAATTGAAAACATTTTCATTCGGGAAAGAAGGAACAGTTCAAATACTTTGATGTATTACACTGCACAACTATTGGGAGGAACACTGTTTCCAAAAGGCAATTAAGTCACAGGAGGTATTTTAACTGAAAAACATCTCAAAATATGGGTTGCTTTTACATCTGAGTGATGCGTCCACAGAGTCCTCATCATATACACAACGCTCTGTATGATGCTGTAGTAGCTGGCTAGCCGTCATTGTATATTAAGAAGGATGGTTCTCATTTCCAACGTTACGTTGTGTTTGCTAATCGCCTGAGAAGACTAATGGAGGGTTAGAAAACCCTTGTGCACTTATCTTAGCACAGCTGAAAACAGTTATGCTGGTGAGAGAAGCTATACAACGGGCCTTCCTTTGAGGTTGAAGTTTGAAGAACAAAATTAATATTTCAAAAAGAATCTTTATTTCTAACCTTGTTAATGCTTGACTATATTTCCTTTTTGTTTTACAATTCATTTGATAAATAGAAATGTGAGTTCTCATGGAAAACACAAAATTGCCTGGGTGACACAAAACTTTTGAAAGGTATTGTACGTGTAACAGACATTACCATCACACAAGGAATGCTAGTTTAGATCCTATGATCTAACCCCAAGAACAAACCTCCTCAAACGTATAGTTATTTTTCGTGCAATTAATGCTTGGAATATACGACCTCATCATGTATCTCATACAGGTAATAATGTGTCATTAAAAAAAGAAATTAAAGGCTCCCCTCAGGGCATCACTTTATATCAAGTCCTTGACATTTTTCCACCCCTTTTTTTGTAGCCATGTGATCATTCTTTGTATAAATTACTGATGTACTTCACAATATACATCCTAGTCCGTGATTGCACTTTATTATTTTTTTTATTATTCTGATTGTACTATTTTTATCTGTTTGTTTCACGTCATGTTTTGCATGTTTGTATGTACCGCCGGTATTACACGTTATCCTTTCTGTGGACCCCAGGAAGAATAGCGTCAAATAATAGGGATCAAGTTAATACAATAAAATTAAAATAAACTCTAAAAAAGGCGTTGAAACATTTACAGTATATGTAATCTTGGAAAATAATGTGTATACTCTAATAACTAAACAATTTAAATTTGAAATATGCACGAGTAACATTTCGTTGCCAGAGGGAAGCAATGGTATTTTGAGAGAGAATATTATACACAATAAGTAGTATCAAGCTCCTCTTTTATGGAACCAGCTTCCACTTAAAGACAAAGTCCCCTCATTTAAGAGTAGACTTAAGACGTTCCTTTTTGACAGTGCTTAAAGTTCAGGCTGATTCAGGTTCCCCTGGTCCAGCCCCTAAAGATGCTGCTATATGCTTATAGGCTGCTAGGGGACGTTTTAGGATACACTGAGCACCTATCTCCTCTTCTCTCTCTACTTATGGATGAATGTACATCTCTCCATCACACATTACTAAGGCCACATTTACACATAGCCGGGTATTTACAGAAACAAATATTTCTGCCCCTCCGTATTAAAAAATAACGTTGTACACACAAGGTCGTTTAAAAACAGTTTCTGTTTATATGAACCCGCATAAATACGCCGTCCGCATACGTCCGCATAGGACGCTCACGACGTGAATAATTTTTGGTCGCATGCTGTGACGTTTGACAACCTAAAACTCTATTTGACCTCGTTCACACGCAAACACAAAAACTGAGTTTTCAGAAATCTCTACTTTGGCCGGAGTTTTTAGAAATGATCGTTTTCCGTGATAAAACCTCAGTTTTTGTGTAAATGAAAGGCCAAAACGCGTGAAAATATATGCGTTTTCCCATCGTGTAAACGGGGTCTAACTCTACTGCCTCCTTGGAGTCTTTGTGACTTCCCGTCTCGTGGGGTCCATCGGACCTGGCTGTGTCTGATGCCTCCTGCCACGGCTCTGCTGATGCAGGTGTCAGGTCCACACTGAAACTGATCCCGGACCACGGCACAGGTGACATCTGTCTCCTGGCTGCTGACATTATATCGAGAGAATACACTTTCTTTTAGATTAAATACCACATCTTTTAGTTGTCGACCCTATATCCAGTCACTATGTCACACAGTTGTCTAACAACAAAGATATATATATATAATCCAAAAGGACCCGCTGACTCTGAAATGCCAGTGAACACCTTGCCATTTCCAGGTTGGAAATGCTCTCCATTTCTGTCCGCATGGGTCTGAGGTTATTGGATAAATTGATTCCCGGCCGACCTTTACTGCCCCCTCCCTGATGCAAAGAGCTCTTAATGATCCTGCGCTGTCAAAAGGTGGCAAAATCACACATCCCCACGGAGACCATTAGTCCACAATACACGGGGCTGGCATTAGGATGACGGGTGTGAAGAGTGTTGATATATACGGCCTCTTGACACGACAACGGGAACACCTGTTAACGCCTCGCGATCCGATACAGTGGACACAACAACGGGCCATGCTGGACACGCCCACTTCTGGAGAGAAATGGATGAAATTATGTTAAATGATGGTGATTTTTGAAACTATGTGTATATTTGTTATGTGATTAGAGAACTTCATGTTAAAAGTAGAGTATATTTTACATTTACTTTATTTTTCTATTGTGAATGAATGTCTAATCCAACATCTCTAATTGCTATGGATAGAAAGACAACTATTATAAGTACGGGCTTAGTTTATTAACCATATTCACATTTTCAGAAGACAGCATAGGACTTAACAACATTTCAAAACAACCAGATGGCTCAAATTATACTGTATGATTATTTCAGATGAAATAACATAAAATTAAGAGCTCACAGAGTAAACAGCAACAGACAGTAGAGATAACATAATTAAATATTACATAGGAAATAAAAAATGTGGTGGCAGCTGCATCACACACCAATAATGTAAATAGCGGTGAATATGAATTGCATAAGTGAGAACTACATCACAGCCACGTACTGTAATATATTTTTGAGAACATTTTCTCTTCTCTCACAATCGTGATGTCACTCATATGAGCGAAAATCAAAGAATCAAACTATCTCATAGCAGACGGGATGTTATCAATGTATCAGTGCAAACTTTTACTTTTTTGCTTCATACACAAAAAGTTGGATTGAAACTTCAAATCATGATGAATTTTTTTATTCTGTTTAATTTTCAGATGTTTGTTCTTTCCGTTTTTTGGTGGATAGCATACCGGCCTTATCGGAGTACATACATACATATATGTATATATATATATATATATATATGTATATATATATATATATATATATATGTATATATATATATATATATAAATATATATAAATAAATATATATATATATATATGAATATATATATATGTATCTATATATATGTTTATATTTATATATATGTGTATATATATTTGTTTTTATATATATATATATAAACAAATATATACACAAATATATATATATATATACATATATACAGAATCTAGTTTAAATTAGTCCGTAATAAACTTTCCGCTGTCAATGCATATTATATAACTATAAAGTATATTGCTGTTGTGTGATGTTTACTTTCAGTTGTGTTACATGTTAAGACGGGTGGTTTAATTCGTCACACACTTGTACACATGCAGCCTCAGCAGATGAAACCTGGGAAGACGAGGAGCATCGTTCCTCATCAACAGCTGCGATTGTGTTTATTGTTTGAATATTGAAAGCGTCAGCCTATTTTTCATTCGCTCATCATCAGGAGACATTTACGCTTCCCGTGAATAGAGCTAACACTTAAATTACTGTGCAGCTCATTTAGCATCTTTGTTGGTTATAAAAGAGAAGACACAAGGTGCAAGCAGGATCATAATCATAATCATAATCAGCTTTATTGGACAGGATGTGTGCACGTACATGGAATTAGACCCCTGTTACATGTACACGCTTGTCGTACGTACATGTAATATACAGATAACAAGATCAATATAGAAAGACATTAAATATGACAGAGTAGCATATTAACATTTAACAATAATGTACAATATAAAAACAACAACAATGTCAATGAACTGTGGATGTTAAGTGCAGATGGCGGCGACTGATTAATTGTTCATCAGAGTGACGGCTCAGTGGAAAGGAGACAAGGAGACCAGGACATCAAGGTGAGGAGAAGTGGTTCTGTAAAACACTTCAGTCTGTACACAGCTGGAAACAGCATCAGTCAGATGATAGGATTTTAATATTTGACTGTGTGTCTGTAATGTTTTTTTTCTTCTTTTTTTGGAGGTTGCCGTCCTCCAGAAATCGTTGGAGGAGCAGCTGCAGAACCGCGGGGATGCAGAGCAGCCGCCTTGGAGTGAAGATGGATGCTGGACCAACTCCAAGAGTATGGCAACACCAGTAAACGTGTACGAAATATAACATAAGAACACATTTGGCTCACGACACTTAATGTTTCAGATTTAAAAATATATATATTTTGAAGATATATATCCTGTATTTAATCCATTTTGTATTGATGGTAATGTGTGTAGGAGCAAATTTAGGAGAATTTGATGTCATTATTTGTTTCAATATATCATGAAGATGAATTCTTTTGATATGCTATCGACTTTTTTATTACCTTCACCTTACCTTACCTTGCGTTAATAACGCACCGTGATCGCAAATAAGTGACAAGTTATCATCTTTTCCTCTCATCACTTAAATAGGCATAATCTATTCAAGCCTTTCATATCCTATTCAGTGGTATAAGTAGTTATATAATGATACAAAGATCCAGGCTTCCTTGTGTGGCTCAATGAGATTCTACAGATGTAAATGTTGAATGAAAGACAATGGCAGAAATTATGCACATATATTTGGCCACCCTGATAAAGTCTCAAATGAAATCTACTCTGATTGTTCAGCATGAGATATGTTTATCATGAGAGTGTGTCTCCCATGAGTAGGTAATACAACTGCATAAGCCTATAGTAGCGGAATGTAACTAAGTACATTTATATATAAAAACGGTACAATATAGAGGTACTTTTTTCATGACGTTGTCAAGCAAACATATGATTATTTTCTTTTTCTGTGTATTTTTTATTGTATTGGGGTCCTGGGGAACACCAGTCCAAAGCTGCTGATGGCCATGAGCAAGCTGCCAATTGAATGGTGATGTATTGGGTTCACATTGTTGTAAATCTTCCTCACCAGCCACAAACTCCCCCCCACATCATTTCGGGTCAGTGACCAACAGTGAATAAAGTAATAAATGGCTGCTATCAATGTAGGGGTGCATTCAGGTTTTCACAGGAGGGGTCAAAACTCGAAAATCATCTGTTTATTTTTCAACAGAAATGCAGATGTTGTGCAACAAGGTGTAGGTAGGTATGAGTGACCAATGGCAGAATATGTAGTATGAAGCCCATGAGACAGGACTTTTTTCTGGGTAAAGTAAACTGACACATTTTAATAAATAAATCGAAGTATTGCATATAAATATAGAACCAAAACCAAATTGATACCCAAATGGGAATGTTACACATTATGAGGTGTGACACATGTTCACTGCTGAGATGCAGATAACACTTGGCATCTGTCACACCTTCTCTCCTCCGGGGGCTCGTGATGTTTCAGCGTGATTCCATCTCATCCATATGTGAGCAGTTTAGTGCTATATGTTTGTGTGTATATATATAAAATAAATATAAACCACTTATGTATAAACCACTTTTATATATAAAATATGTATGTACTGTATATATATATATATATAAGTGTGTATAAAGCTCAGTGCGGGAATAAAGTCGCAGTCACTGTTTTTTTTATGTGTGTGTGAGTGTCTGTGGGTGTGTGTGTGTGTGCGTTTGTGTATGTGTGTGTGTGTGTGGGGGGGCACCTTAACCCGGTCACAACGTGGGGAAGTTGCTCGCGGTTTTTTCCGCGTTGCCATGGCGTTTTTATAAAAACCTATTGACTGCGATAGGGTCCCTTCTTTTCTTTTGAGTCTGTCATTGTGGTGGTGGAGGAGGAGGAGGAGGAGGAGGAGGAGGAGGAGGAGGAGGAGGAGGAGGAGGAGGAGGAGGAGGAGGAGGAGGAGGAGGAGGAAACCGCTATTACTTTTTTTCCTCCTTCTAGAGGCGCAGGGGTGTGCGCGCGCGTGCGAGTGTATGCGTGCGCGAGTGTGTGTGGGCGCGCGCGCATGTGAAGCGATAGTAGCATCCAAAGGGGAGGAGGGAGGTACTCCGGTTCAGACCCGCTGCGAGGCAGAGCGGCGATACGCGCACGGTGAGACCTCCCTCTCTCCTCCCTCTCTCCTCTCCTCCCTCTCTCCTCTCCTCTCTCCTCCCCCTCTCCTCTCCTCTCTCCTCCCCCTCTTCCAGCGGCGGTGGAGGCGATTCAACTTTCTCCTCGGCCGCGCCACGACAGGAGTTGCACCTGAAGGTGAGTTTTTTTCGCCAATTATGTTGTTGTTGTTGGGTTGTTTTTAAATATATATCAGGAGGACATTTAACAAAGAGTGTGTTTGACATTTCCCCTCCCTCTTTGAAGTGGTGTTAGTTCTGTGGCACTTGTTACAAATTGACCGCGGAGCAAGTGGGTGGCTGGGATTTGAGCACCTGTGCGGACCGCGGCGGCGGAGTCACCTCCGCGTGGCGGACGGATGAAAAACTACAATTAATTCATATGTATATATATAAAAAAAAAAAAGAGGATAAGGCGGGTGGTGGGAGAGATTTAATCACGACTGCTGCTGTGGTAACATCTTCACGAGTGGAATACATAATACTCAACTCGCCAGTGATGAGCTAACCTAGCTTCACCAGGTTTACACACCTTGCAGGGGCAGAAACCCCCTTTTCCACAGGAGAAAAACAACATGAAGCTTTTAAGGGGGTTTAAACTACTTCAGGTGATGAGTTGAAATCACTCCGAGAGGATTTGTGTTTTTTTTGGTGCGGTTCTTATATATTCTGACTGCCTGTGATGCGTGATAATAAATCCCCTGGCTGGAGATTCCTCTTAATCATCACCCCTCAGCCCCGTGACACGTGTCCATGATCTCAGTCTGCTTATTCACTCGTGATGGACACAGAGCTGAATCACAAGCTCGTCATCCAGTGTCGTGAGTCGTGTTATCTGGTATAAATGAACGTTTTCGGGGCACGGGGATAGTTCTGGGAGAAGCCCTGCTGATGGGTAAGCGACAGGGATATGTTGTGTGCAGATTTCTTATTTGTTCATGTACAGACTGCATGGTGCCATTACAGCAGATTTGTAATTTGACTGTGAAATAGTAAAGTGTTTTTTTCATGTGGCAAAGTTTTTATTCTTTTTTTTTTACTCTATAAGAAATATTTTTTTTCTTCTCAAATCTCATTTGATAAATAACTAAAAATCCATTTTTGAGGCAAAACATACCCATCACAGACTACATCCTCTTCCTTCAACCCTTCTCCACCCGGACGTTACATTGCTCTTCATGAGTCGTTACTGTGGCACAACTGTGAAGAGTGCCGGACTCCGGATCATAATGAGAACGAGTCGTGAGTGCGATTTAAAAAAATAAAAATAAAACTTGATAGGGATATTCCAATCTGGATGTTCAGCAGTGTGGCGGTTGCCTCCTAAGCTTTGGTCATCGACGGCAGGTGCGGACTGTAATGCTTGTGAACCTGACTTGTGCACTGAAACGTGTTGCATTTTGACACACGCTGATTCCCTCCCGTATGAATATTTACAATGTATGTAAATTTGTGCTGCAAATTCAAATGTTTCCTCCGCATTGATGTGTAGCGTCTTATTATAGAGTATGCCTTTGAGAGGAATCCCAGGAAACAAGACACACGTTTCATAGTTTCACGTATTGTAATAGTTTTATTCCTTTTGATGCTTTTTCTGTTTGTTTGTTTGTTTGTATGGCTCACAACAATAGCGGCTTGGCCTATATTGTCAGACCCCCCCCCCCACACACACACACACACACACACACACTCCTAATATAACTTAGCAGTGCTGCTACGCCTAATACTGATCCCGCTGCCGCTTATTGTGAAACACAAAGACCTTCTGAAGGTCAGACTGTCATTCGTGATTGCAATCATCTCGAGCTGCCTCGCTTTCATCCTGTGCGTGTACCTTTATCCGGATGTTCACTTTCGGGATTATCCCCCACATCAGGTAGGTCGGCCGAATTCCATTCGTTATAGGCCAGAGACGAGAGCCCCTAATGGCGCTTGTCATCACACGTGGTCCCCCGGCCGCTCTGCATTCAAGGCAGCGGCGCTTTGTGTCCAGAAGTAGGTCGAATGCTTCTCACCAAACAATTTGAGCAAGAGCCAGTAATTAGACAAGCAAAGTGTCGAACCATCTCCCTGCTGGTCCACGTCAGCCAGCCCCTCCCCCCCCCCCACATCCACCCACACTCTCGACCACTTAATATGCAGCTCCGACCTGACGCATTTCATGGACCGTGTTCAGCCTTTTTAAATCATTTAGATGACAACATTCTGGAAACAGAACATCCTCTGTAGCCGCGGTCCGGCTCGTTCGCTGCCGTGTTTTCCTCCGCCGACAAACGTCCCAGTCTCAGCAACGGTGAATATTCAGGGACGTCTATTGCATTTACATAACCCAATATCAAAAGATTACCCCCTTAGGGGTTTTACAACCCTGAAACGGCTTACGACGCCTTCTGTCCTAAGACTTGGTTGGGATGGGAGAGATCTCAGGAAGAGGAACAAGTCGGACGGGCGTGCAACAGATGGTGTTTGTACGGAATAGATCAGCATCGTTTAAGTGTCAGGATGACAACAAAATTGAAAGAACTAGAATGGGCACTGGGTAGAGCGCATACCTTCTCATATCACAAGATTGGGCATTGAATTATGAACATTTTGGCATTAGTTGCATGACAATTCGATAATAAATGGACCGTGCTATGGTAAAAAGAAGATTTTGATCTTTCAGGACCTTGGCCTTTGACCCCACCGATCCCAAAATCAAATAAAATGGTCCCCGGATAACAACCAATCGTCCCACCAAATGTCATGCGATTCGGTTTAATACTTTTTGACTTATGCGAATAACACGCACGCACGGCAGGGGGCACGATCGGGGAAAAAAAGCCGTACGGTGCACTTTGTGCGACCGGAGTCGTGTCACGTTGTGTCTGTCTGCGAGTCATCGTGGAATTAATAATCAGTGCAATGGAGACGCCTACTGTAGCAGGGATTACCACCGGCGTGGTCGTGGGTGTTTTGCCCGGTGTTCGCACGTTTCTGTTTGTGGTCATAAGCGTGAAGGATGCAGTCACCGCCTCGACAGGTGTGTTGAGATCAAAACAAACGTCTGAGTTCAAAGAGCCGGGAGTTTTAATCGGGTGGCAAGCTTCGCCTCTGAAAATGTAGCCAGTACGAAAGTGAAAAAAATGACTCCACTTCTCACTTGATTTATTACCTCCGGTAAACATTGTAAACATGAGTGTACGCTCTCAATCTCAAGTTTCAAGTTTTCTTCAATACAGCATGATGTTCATTTTTGTAAGTTTAGGGGCGTGGCTACCTTGTGATTGACAGATCTGTCACAGTAATTTTTTTTAAGTTTAAGATTGTTAATCGTGACATTTTGGTCACCAGACCGACATCTCACATGGGTAAAGAGTGACGGGAAGCTGCGAGACTTCCAGCGCGAGCAGACTCGACCACCTCGACGAGTGATGGAGAACATCTCCGCTCTCACCTCGACGAGTTATTCTGGTCCATCTCCGACGCGAGCGTCTCAAACTGTCAACGCGTTCAGACCTGTTAAACATGTTCGTGCAGATTCTGCATTTGCCTTTTCGACAGACATGTTTGCGCGTACAGTAGACGTGTGTCTGTGTCTGTGTATGTGTGTGTGTGTGTGTGCACGTACTGTAGTCCTGTGTACGTGCGCGAGGTAAAAGGGTTTCGAGAGTGAAAAGGAGAAAGGGGAGAACCACAGAGAGCCCTATTCTTTGAACCGGCGCCGTGTACACCTGGGCTTTGACAGCGCAGACTGAAAGATTTGTATCAAGATTCGGCACGGCCGAGTAACCCCCCTACACCCCCCCACCCTGCAGGGTTCGTACAGTCATGGAAAACCAGGAAAAGTCATGGAATTTTAAAATGGTCATTTTTTCCAGGCCTGGAAAAGTTATGGAAAAAACGTAAATCTTAAAAGTTTTGGAAAAGTCAAGGAAATCTGTTATAATCACATGTTCATTTACGCCGAGTTTGAAATAATGAATATGTTTGTAGCACCCCAACACTTTGAATTATAAAGATGGGGGTTCAGGTCTCCATTATTATTGAGCATCATTTTAGTGATCAATTGGATCGACCATATTGGAAATGACCAAACTGACCACAGATGACCGCTTTTAGTGAACACCATTACTTTACTGATAGAAATGATATATACAACAATACAATCAAAACAAACAAAACACTAACATTGGTGATGGTGATTAATTACTTAATTTACCCCCCCCCCCCATTGGGCCCACATGTTTTTTAAAGAAAGACACTCAAAATATAAGCCGGCGTACGATCTCAATACGCCAAATTTTCATGTTTATACCGAGATTTCCGTTTTTCTGTCATGGAAATTTGGTTTAAAGCCCTGGAAAAGTCCTCGAAAAGTCCTATTGGTCAACATGTGTAAGAACTCTGCCCCTGTTCTCATAGATCCCGTCTCCGAATTCATGTGTGCATTGAAACCGCCTCCCAAAAGTTCTCGGGTGTCTGATCGGTGCGCCGACTGCAGTATATACGATACGTCTCTCCGTGAGCCACGGCAAAGCAATTTCAGCCTTTAATTCAGTCCGTCAGATGGAATCTGCCGTATCAGATGGCTATTAGAGATGATAAAAGAGCAGTCGCAACAACAGCGGGGCGCTTTGCAAAACCGCCGCGTCGGGCTGAGTGTCTACTTAAGCGTCCGTGTTATCATCCCCCGTCGAGTAAAATACACACAAATTGTCCTCGCAGCTGTGCAAACCGGTCCACGGATATGAAGTCTCGATCCGAAGCTGCGATTATCGCAAACATTCCCCCCCCCGACGGAAAGGCCGAGACGAGGCGTGGAGAAGCGCGTCGGCGGGCCCTAATTGGGGCGCGTCCGCGTCTCCGGCGCCACACGCAATCACGGCGCCGCCGGGCAGGAGTGGAGAGTGCCGCGGCGCCCGCTTTACCCGAGCCCCTCCTCTTTCATGTTTCGTCAACCAGGGGAGGCTCGCTCTCGCCGATGCGTTTGGCGACATGAAATATTCATATCCTCTGCTGCTCTCTGGCAGCGCGCATATTTCTCTTTTACAGATTTCTTCTTTTTTTTTACGACACCTGCGAGCGACCGGCTCAGAGGGATGGATGGAGGAGTGTCGAGAGAAAAATGGTATCCCTGGCATGGGGGGGGGGGGGGGGGGGGATGCAAAAAAAAGGGGTGCTTATCATTGGAATCGAGGCCTATTACTTATTTAACGGCCTGCTGCATCATCGGGGGGGGGGCACCGGGTGAACGTGATCAATGGCGCCTCTCGCGGCCCGGATAATTAATCTGCGCGCTTAATACCGAAGGACAAACCTGCGGTGAGGTCAGCGTTATCTCATACCTTCAGTGCTTCATCTCTGAGCAGGGGGAGGGGGGGGGGCAGAGGTCAGCATCCCATTCTGGTGATGTGTCACGCACTGAAGGTATGGATCGGCACGCAGTCACCCTCGGGGCATTTTTCCTTTTTTACCCAAATTTATTGGCATTGGCCTCCAGCTCCAGGCGTTTCATGTCTTACACGCCATCATTCAGAAGTGGCCGCGTTAACCCACATGTGGCCTCCACTTGCTATTATCCCTTTTCTCCCCCCCTTCCCGGGAGTATTTCTTCCTCCTTTTGAATTCAGCGTAAAGACGACGCTGTGTTTCGGCCTGTTGGGATTGTAATATCTTTTTAAATGTTTAATTAATCAGCTTAGATTACGCTCACATGACAGGCATAACCGTTAAAGAGAACCAACACGACGGCGCTTTTTACAAGAAAAACAGTCTAATCCCGCTGTGCATTGCTGTCGCCTTCAAAAAGCCATTTTCCAATCACGTCGTCCCCTTTTCCTGCACGCCCCGCTCCGATTTACAAAGCTGCTGTGGAATCAAAAAAAAAAATAGAATAAAGACCCTGGTGAAAAGGGCAACACAACCATAAGATTCTCCAAGGAACAACAAACATGACACCTTCCGACTCAAAGAGTAAGAAGTTATTGCCCTCAAGTCACTGGGAAACGGGGCTGATTTCCATTTCTATTGCGGGGGGCTCAATTTGGGATAACTCATGCATACAGAGGTAAGGCGAACAAAGGCCGCAGGAATAAAAGTGACAAACGTAGAGACTGGAACAGAGGAACGCGGTATCATTGGCTTTTTGTCCCATGAAGGGTATTGTGTGTGTCTGTGTGTGTGTGTGTGTGGACGCTTGTAAAAGGTTGCAAGCGGGACCCCCCCTGGGACAGGCAAGCCAAGGGCACCGGGGATGAAGGAGGACACAAGTGACAGGCAGAGGGGACACAGAGGACGTACCGGGACAGATGTTGAAACATGTACTCTGATGCTGTACAGATCATTTGATGGAATTGTCCATCTCGGTTTCCCAGAGCCCCAAATTGTCCCAAAACTAAAGTTGGTTGCATAAAAACCGAGAAAAAAACCCTCAAATTCAGGAATATTTAGTAATTTTCCATTACATTTATTTATTTTTTGCTTTTTCTTTGAACCGTTTTTTTTAATCTATGTATAGGTATTTAGCAGCTGCTTTGTTTGTATTTGAGAAATCTTGCCTATTAAAAAAAAATACATATATAAAATAGATACTGTAGGAAAGCAACCACACTAGCTTTAAGCTAAACAATAACACTGGTGCTCCAAAACATGGCTGTGTAGCTCAATACGGAAGTTTTTCTGTCAATTTCATTAAATAATAATTGATAAATATTGCAATTTCTAATAAACCCATGTCGGTTTCTTGCTATAAATATCGACTTCTGGTTAAGACACGCCCACTTCCCGTTTAAAGCCCAGCCCATTGCGAGTTTGATGTACGATACCGACGTAGATAATTCAGTTGGTAGATACCGACAGATACTGACACAGATAATGGTGTCCTTGCTCATTCTGAGACTGCAGGGAGTAACATTCGTTACGTATTCGGTCATAAAGCAAAATATTGGACAAGTGAAACTGTGCATATGATGAAGAAGGATCCTCAAAATTAATTCAATGTATCCTAAGGGGAAAGGGGCATTAAGGCCTGCGCCTCATTTGAGGGCAGTCGAGACTTTTCATCCCCCAAATATCGACCTCAAAGTGCTATTATGGGACATAATGAGATATAAGTTTTACTATTTTGTTTCCTGTGCCAAAATGTCTGTCGTGAAAAGGGGTCCATAAAAGTCCCGAAGCTCCCTCCGTCATCCACACAACACCATAAATTTGCTTTGAATATCCAGAATGTGAAATATGGTGGCTCGCAAACGTGTACTTGGGCCTTTTATTATTATTATTATGTCGATCGGTCTCGAAGTAGCAATATGAGCAATCTGTGTCAGTGTGACGGGGTCTGCAGAGAGGGCCAGCAGTGCTCCACGTCCAGAGCCCCCCCCCTCCCCCCGGAGGGCCTCATTACACCCTGCGCCGGGATCCGGCCGGTCCTGTAAGTGGACCGCTGGGAGCCCCCGAGCCAGCGCAGCGCCACGCGCGTCGATCCGGCGAGAACGGCAGCGAGCCCGGCATGGACGAGAGCCCGTTTACCGGCCCAGCGAGGCCCTGGAGTGTAGTCGTCGTCCCCCCACCCCCCACCCCCTCAAATGGAAGATCAGAGAGCAGATCTAGCTTGATTAGAGTCGCGAAACAAAGAGGACCTGCTGCTGAGTGGTCAATTTTCAAAGTGCGAGGACTATAACCCCCTCCCCCGTTTTGTACCCCCTCCATATCCCGTCGCAGCTGTCGCGTTGATTAATTTAGCGCCAAAGTTGTCATTTAGTCTGGATCGTAGTGCGGATCAACACAAGGAGACACGAGATTGGACAGACCTTTTTATTCCCAATGTAAAATCCTGAGAGTGTGATTGGTCCTCAAGCTATGTCCATTGTCGTGTTTCTCTGCGGGGACATAGCGGCCCTTTTGTTTGTGTTTGAACCTGATTATTTTCCTCCGTAACTACAACTTTCAGCAGTTTTTAATGTTGCGAGAGCTCGTGGAAGTCTTCTTTGCAGTCCCCCTTTAGGGCCCTCTACAGACAGCCAGAGCTCAGCGTGTCTATTTCTTAATTTGCTCACCCACAGATCCAGCAAATGTCGAGCGAGAGAATCTTGCCAAGCTGGTACGAATCCAAATTAATTCATCGGCTTGGGGGGAGCCCCACTCTGCATGTGTGACCCACAGACCACCAGCTATGAACCATACACCTTCTTGTCCTCATTATTTTTACAGCTTTTCAGATTTTCTTTATGTGTAGGGGGGGGGGATTTAGAAACCGAGACTTCTCGCCGAGCACGTTTTTATGGCCTCGTATTCGGTGCGCGAAAGTTTTTAATCTCGTAATATTTTCATCTCGGGTTTTACGGTGAGCGGAGTTCAAAGAGACGAGAGCGGTCGCCGGCTCTCGTTCCGGTTCGGGTCGAGCGGCTGCGACGACGAGGCTGACGGGAAATAGCCGGGTGCTAAATTATTGAGCATTTTAGTCACAAATTGACTCATTGGAACGCTCGCGAGGGAAGTGGTCGGGGTAAATGCCGCTTTAATTGCGTTAGCTAATCAGTGTAATGCAGGCGTTCCTGAACACCACTACTCGAGTAAGGCTAATTCGGAGTCGAGTGCTCATTACGACGAGCCAACCGCTATAATTGGAATTATTTTCCTTTTTGGGGGGAAAAAAGAGCGAGCAAACACCGTTTGGTGTGGGCTATTACTCGCGTGTCTTTTGTTTGTTCGAACTTCCGTCCTCTTTTATGTCGTAGGAAACATATAGCAATGGTAGAAATTGTTTCACCTACCCAAAGAGTCTTTCGAGCTTCTTGAAATAGCGTCTACGCCCGTGTTCCTTTCCTTGAAAAAGAAATAAACAGCTGCAGGCTATTTCTATCTGCCGTGATCCCGAGTGAGAAAACAACTGTATAATGTCTGAGCGTCACGTGAACAGAGCAGGCGAGACAAAGGAATGAGTGTCTGTCTGTAAATAATCTCGCGAGGGGAACTTAAGAAAATTGCACAGCGGAGGGAGAAAGTCTCACAACGGGAGGAGAATAAATGATGATGACATTGTTTCCGTCACAGAGGCAACGTGCGATTAACTGGCAAATGCTAATTTACATTGTTCGAGGAATGGCAGATATGTCCCGGGGAAAGAAACGTACGTTTATTTCAGATTTATCGCACTGAGAAGAGGAGCGAATACTTTAGAGGTAGAACAGAATAAATAGATAGATAGTGCCTCGCAGCTCCATAATACATTCGTCAATATAGAATCATTTTATCCGGGGTTGTGTCACTCTTCCTGCCAAATAGCTTATAGGCAGACTGACTTATTATATAATTTTACGCTCAAGAAAAAGACGGACTATGACGTTTTTCTCGACGGTCTGCAGAAGTTCAGGCCCTGGCAAGAATCCACTCATCGGTCCGAGCCAGAACGGTTTGAGCCAAATCTCTGGAGGGCGCGAGCGAACAAACCGCACAGCGCTTCAGTGCCAGAGCTTTGCCAATTTGAAATGGCTTAGAGGCTTGAAGCGCCGGCTTTGAGAAACAAACAAACAAAATAAGATCAACGGAGGCGATCCGAGCGAAATCCTACTTTGATATCCCCGTGGCTTCGGCGTGGAAATGCCCCCCATCAGTCTTCCCGTGACACGCAACACAGGTTTTCATTTCAGGGGGGGGGGGGGGGGGGCGCATCTCTGGATGGATGACCCTGCTGACCCTGCTGACCCTTCCGGTTGCCTGGAGGCGTCGCGTGTCATCTTCTCGGCGAGGATGTCAGGGCGGCGTTCCAACTTTTTTGCCGGCGCCGCTCCTCCAGACGAGCGTCCGTCGGCGCCGCGTTGTCTCGAACATTGACATTTACATTTAAATTGACTTTAGGCCGTCGTGATTCATTAAAGAGAAAGGGAAAGGGGGAGGGGGGGGGGGGAGCAAGCGGCAGAGTTCTGTCGGGGAGGCTTCGCCTCTAATTCTTTTGCATCTGCTAAACGGCTGATAACAGGAGCGAGGTTATTACTTCGGTGGAAATTGTCGTTCCAACTTTGTTTATCGGAGTGCGCCGCAGTCTCACGAAGTCTCTCAAAGTCTCTCAAATTCTGTCAAAAACTGTGTTTTTAAATTGTAGTCGGTCGTGTGTGGTTGATTTTTTTGTCGCAAATTAAACGGGATTTGAGGAGAAACGAGGGGAAGTGCAGAACCGTGTTTCGATGAACTTCTGAACGTTTAACCCGAACAGCGGGGGGAGGGGAAACGAGGTTGAGATCACGGCGTGGGTCTCTTGAACTGTAATGCAGACAGATTTGTGGAGTTCTTAAAAAAATGGGCCTCACTATCCCCCGTGGCTCCCGTGTCGCGAGAAAATATCACGGGGGAGCAACACCTGTTTCACATACGTTTTCACTTTTTAGAAATGCACATTAATCTGGAACCTTCGAGTCATGTCGGTGTCACCTCCTGTGATTTATCCACCGAGCGCAGAACAGTGAAACAAGAGACTGCCAGCTCCGCAGGGGTCATGATAACACATGGGGGCCTGTGCCGGGTGCTCGCGGGATGACAGTTTGACACGGGATGTTTGCAGAGATCACCCCAGAAAGCACGTCTATAATTGATACCATTAGCCTTGAGGTCTGTCAGCTACCTGACAGCTGATGAATTCACGTGTGGGACTACTCCTACACCCCACCGCCCCCCACCCCTCTCCCCCTTCCGGCACAGATAACCAATTCATACCTCCCGTTTCCTAAACCGTTTTACACCTCGGTAATCCCTTCTTCCAACAAGCGTTTGGCCCAGCTGAGGCACAGTCGGCGCCCTGCGTCGTGGATTTGCGATGATCCTTTTTCTTCTCCGGGCGTGAAGTGGGGTGAAGCGCCGGAGGACACGCCCGTCCACGAGTCTCATGCATGTTCTCGTCTTTGTGTTAATCTGGTGGGGGTGAGGCTCTGGCGTGTAGTTTAGCTCACCTGCTGTCAAAACATTTGGACGATGTCTCCCCCCTACCCCCCATGGTCCTTCTCCTGTTGGCAGATGAAACCTGAGGTACAGATGGCTTCGCTTCCTCCTGTGGTTCGGTGGAATAGGTGTGGAGAGTTTGAAGGTTACGGGGGGCGGGTCTTCCCTCCGTTATTCCACGTTAAATCGACCTTACTGACACACAGAGGCCTGGTTAATACTTCAGCACCCCCCTCCCCTCCCCATCCCTTTTAAAATATATAATTCACCACCTGCAGTTTGATGGGTTTTCTAGCCGGGGTCGAAAGTGTGCCGTAAGCGTAGCTATTAACCCCGTGCATTGTGCCTCTCTTATGAAAGCCAGGCCTCTGGCAGACACGTCTCCTCTTCATAAAAGAACAGGCCGCATTCCTCCCGAAGAAGCTGCGTGCTCGTGCTTTACAACAGCGGACGTTTCTCTTCTCTTCTCCTTCACGCGACCCTCGTTTCTCATCCCAGTTCAGGCCAAAGCCGCCCCCCTCTTCTGGTTCTGGTTTAAGCCGCCTCGGTTCGCGCAGTCGGCAAACAGCCTTCATCTCATTCGCTACACGACCCAGAGTGTAAGGAGCGATTCAAAAAGGGTAGAAAACTTTGAGTGTTCGCGTGCGGCGATGTGTGCGTGCGTGTGGGAGTGTGTCATAACTTCACAAAGAGAGATTGATGCTTGGTTTTGTAAGTTGACAAAAGGCATGTTGCCATGGATTTTTTGATTCGTTGCTTTGGGGGAAGTACGTCAGGGATGATGTTGTCACTCTTTAACACGGCATGTGGGAGATAACAGAAACATCTGCTCTAATATGTTTTGAAAATGTCCATGCAACGCATTTGAATAATATGTGTTTTATTATATCGATCTGTAGTTGATGAGGTACAGTGAAAACCACGTATCGTTTTCTACAGTGGTGGACCGCTTATATTAGTGGTACTCAAGCTGTGGGGTGCGCCCCTCTAGTGGGGCGCAGTGGTACTACAGGTGGAAATGCAGAAAGACATTTATATTGAGAACTTCACTTAAAACACAAGTTCAAAGTACACGTACATAACACACAAGTCATAATAAATACATGATGAAATGCGTGTACCTTTGTGTACATGTTTACGTTACACCGCTAACAGGTTACACTTGCATATCGGACAATATTCTTGGCGACTTGCTGATCCTTGGCATTTTGCCAAATGCCAAATTTCTGCTGTTGCCCTTCAAAACAAGAGCTCAACATTAAGCATGAATAGAGAGTGGCCATATCAAGCCCGTTTAAATAGATTTGGAGTGGGATCATTGCACACACACACATCTCCACTCGTTTTGTTTTGCACAGGTTGCACCTTATTGTTTTGCAAATGTATGCAGTGTAAAACTCTTTATTGGCAAATACTTGAACTTGTTTAGTTTTGCACAGGTTGCACTGATTGTTATTATTTTGAACAGATATCCACTGCAAAACAGATTCAATTGAAGCCACAATAAGCTATTTTTTTTGCCAGTGTGCTTTTTTGCACATATATACATTTTATTGGCACATTTGGTGTGCTTTTAAAGTGATTGCAAATTTCATTATTCTATTATTTGAAAATGCACAGATGAAAGAGTCAGTTATTTCAATAAAAAGTCAGCATAGACCATTTTGTTGGGCCGGTGGGGCATGAACAATTGTATTCCTCCAAAGTGGGGCGTCACAGAACATTTTTGTCAACCACTGGCTTATGTGAATCAAAGGACATAATCTTTCTCATAAAGATGCTGTTTGAATAGTTTGTAGCCCGCTTAAAGTGCTTTTCATACGTGACAACATGTGTCCTACCTAAAGCTGGCGGTCGGGCACACATTGAAGTAAGTCCTCCCAGTAAAGCTCCATCAATAAAGCTTTTTGTTGTCCTTCAACCACAAGGTTGGCAGTTGGATTTCCCGCCACCTACCTCCCACTTCTGATGGTGCCGAAGCTACGATTTAATTTAAAAGTGATGTGTATTCATCGTTCGTATCGACGCCGTCCTTCACATCGAACACATCTGTTGCGCCGGCATTGCCAGTGGAGTCACGTCTGTCCGTCTCCTGTTCTGTGGATTGCCTGCCAATACTGGCGAAGCCGACCATAAGCATAGCTCAGGTGTGTGTGTGTGTGTGGGGGGGGATCCCATTATTATGCTCACACTAAAAAAGACCCCACGCTGGCTCCAACGGGAACCAGAGGGGGATTTGTTTTGCTCGATAACTGGTGGAAATGCTATTAAATTGGCTTTTCATTCCCTCCCATGCACGCTCACACACACACACACACACACACATACACACTTATACACACAGCGTCTGATTTATAAGTCTGCATGTCTCCAGTTTCCTGCTGCAGGAGCTGGGGCCATCAGACTGATGGCATAGATTTGCTTTCTCTGTCACTGTCAGTAAACAGTACCCAGTCAGAAGCCCGGGGTTGGCAAACCGAGGTTCTGCTGCTTTGATTCCCGTCAAGATGCTCCTCCTTCGCACTGTTTATTGGTGGAACAAGGGGATAGGAGGTGAGGACTTAGACGAGAGAGAGATAGAGAAACAAAACGATACTCCTAGGTTGGATCAAAGCCACACCAAAGGAATATTTTCTCGCGCCATTCCGGTCCCTGTCGTAACCCAGTAAACTCCGCAAGAGGGATGCCTTCAGAAGTGCACCCTTCGGAGAATCCGTCCCCGTCTTGACCAGAGCCGAGGCGCTCCGGCGCCCCAGAATGCACAGCGCAGCAAGTCCACAGCCATCATCATTAGAGCTGGGGCTGTGGACACTAATGGCTGTCCCCCAGTTTCCTGCTGCCTCGGCACATTCGGATAGGCAAAGGAGACTCGGGGGGGGGGGGGGGGCGAACATGTGAATTAATTCGAGAGCGAGGAATTCTTCACGGTTTCCCTGTCTCCGCCTTTATAGCAGGAAGCGGGACGCGGAGAACCTTTTTGTGGCGAGAGGAAGAACCACCACAAGTGCCTTTTTCAACCACCCTCCAAATGATGAAAAGAGACTACTTGGAGAGTTTTTTGGTCCTCGTTTATCTCCATAGAAAGGCCAGGCCCGGGATAAAAAAGATGGCGTCTGTTTACGCGTTACAATATTGGGTGGAGGCAAACAGTGGCGGCAGTGTTACATGGATGGGGGGGAGGGGGATGGTAACACTGGTTACTGTCTGCATGCAGGATTTCAGAAAAATGAAGATCTATCGCCTCTCAGTGTTAAGTGCAATATTTGGAAATCAATAGAGGGTCACGACGAGGCACATACATCAAGTTTGTTTATTTCCTCTGTCACACTGAGAAGCGTTACGCTGCCATCTTTTTTCCAATTACATGCAAAGGCGGACAGAGCCACCCCCCCCACCCCCCCTTGTTTCTGTTGGGACTGTAGTGTGCCGTATAGATTTTTTCAGCCACCCAAATTAACTCTTTACTGGAGGGCCTGCAGTCATGGTGGGTAGCCTTTTCCCCTGGTTTTGGGCACAATCATTAACTTCTCCAAATGTACACTTTACAAATCAATAGGCTTCCACAGTAATCTAACCCCGGCATGCCCCTGAGAGCGTGCTGTACATTCAGTGGGGGTAGAATTAGATCGGCGTGGCTCCGGAACAGGCCATTTCAGTTGACGTCGTGGCAGAAACGTCACATTTCGTTTCTATTTGACCCTTTATCACTATTTTACACTTACGGGGTTAGCCGAAAAGAAGAGCAGAAAGGAGGAACTTGGGTTTCTATCACGATTCCTCTTCAGACAATGCATGCATATATTTGATTGCTGAATCTAATCAAATCTTGGCAAATAGGGCGTCATCGATGATGATGATGATTAGCCCGATGGCTGCGCTCTGTCCTACCTGGTGCTCGATCAATACCCCATAGTGCAGGGGATCGATCCCCCATGACGAGCGGCGACTCGCACCAAAACCGGACTTCCAGGGGCCAGTGCAGATAAAGAATTGCCCCGGTGGTAATATATCAGCTGATATTTCTTTCGTTTTAATGATCAAAGAGACGCGATAATAAAAACGGTATTCAGAGCTGAAGAATGAGCTCGTTCTTTTTGTTCTCGTCTGTAATATGCTGCCAACATGTGTCGTGATAACAATCCGTCTTCGTTAAGCCAATATGCACCAATGGTATCAGCCCGCTGCCGTATCAGCACGGCCGTACGTGTGTGGTTTTAATCTCACTAGTTTTGATTCCGGACCAGTGAAGGTAATCTCATTAGTCTTTATGGAAATGGGAAAAAACAAAATCGCATAATTGGCTACAGTCACTTTTCCAAGGTAGTTAATTTGTGGTTTAATCTCTCTAAATGTCCTTGGACCGACACGTCCTCTTGATCGTGTTGTTGTTCACAAACGCAGCCTCAAAAAAATCGGTTGCCAAGATACAGATTAGATGTGTTTTTTGGACATGCTTGGAATTGTTATGAGGGTATAGAAATAAGCACAAGAGGTTGTTCCACATGAGTCTTTAATCCCTTTATAACATCCGTACCCTCTTTCTATCCAGTGACCACACTTTATCTTAAATATCAGAAATGATTCTTTTTCGCGCGAGTAAAATAAATATCGCATATCACCCCAACGGGATAAAACGTCTCCATAACTACGTGCGTTGGCGTGGGCGTGCCCTTTCTGGTTGGAGCTGCCGTTCCTAGTTGCACTTGCATTTCGATCAATCGTGTTCTTCAATAACCTCGTTTTGGATCCGCGGCTGAGCGCTCAGGGACCGCAGACGAGCGGTGGTGGAGAATCAAAGCCGTCTATTGTGTGCGAGCGTGTTGCTGAGATGCAGTGTGCCGACCATTGTTCATCATTAGGCAGGGCCTGAGGAATATGCATTATGGATGATGTGGTCCTTCTGAATGTAACGCGCGAACTGTACGAGGCTTTTGAGATGAAAGGCAGAATGGATGCCAGACAAGCGACGAGCCCGCCTCGGACCGACCGCGGATCCCGCCGCGACCATCGAATCAGAGATCAATCGGAGCGTTTTCGGTAATAAAGCGGCCAGTCTTGCACGCTTCCAGCCTCCGAAAAAGGCTGAAAAAGTGCAATCCACTAACGCGTTTGTCTTTATGACTGTAACGGATCCCCGTATATCAATTGGCGTGAGACATTACTGCTGGTGAACTTTGTTTATTTCCTTGCTTTGGTAGTACGAACATGAACTAGACTCTTGAACTGGAACCAAATTGTCACCACCGTAAAAGCGTTGGCCTCATACGGGATCGTTAAAACTACTGAAACTTTGAATCAACCGTACCGTCAAGTTTGTATTTTTACCTAGAAAAAGGGTGCGCTTCCTTTTGACATTTCAAAATAAAGGTCAGATTTAGCTCAAAACGGAAGTAGATTAAAACATATACGAAATCATTAAAACAATACAATATAAAAAGGCATTCATCAAAATCAATAAAGCAGATACAAAATAAGGCAAGAAACACAAAACAATAAACCTTTTAAGGGGTTATTTACATATGCACTTCCCTTTTTTCTCCTCTGCCATGGGAAAGGTCAAACATGAAGGCCGTCTGCTGCATATTGACTTGTGCCGTTTGATGCAAACCCACATTCACTCACACGGAAGCCAAACAACATTTAGCATGCAGCATTTGTATCTGTAGTCAAAAACACATCGCTGGTTTCTTGAAACTATGGAATGAAGTTTAAAACTTTGGAAAAAAAGGTTGGATATGTTCGGTAGCAAACCTTTTTGATTATTTATTCATTTGTCGACAGGCACATAATTATAAAAGAAGAAAACTTAAAATGTTTCCTCAGGGGGGGGGGGAAAGTCTGCTGCTGAAAATTCCCCTCCATGTTTCCCCAACTCCAATATGTCCAAAACAGAGCAAATCCTGAACCTCCCTTTAATAGAGTCTTTCAGGGAGGCACAGGAAGAGGAACAAACGGCCCCATTCAGCCGCGTCCAAAATGCTAATGCCTTCGGCTCTTAACACGTTTATAAGAGTTCCCATGTCACGACATGGCATGGTCCACCCTAATGGGGGCCCGTGGCTGGGGGGCCGGGGGTTGGAGGGGGGTGGGTGGGGGGGGGGGGGGGGGGGCAGGGAAAAAAGCCAGACGCAAAACAGAACATGAGAATTATGACAACAAGAGTGATGGTTTCCTGGGTAACGGGGCTTATGAATCCCCTTTTTTTTGGGTGCCTTTTGCAAGATGCACGCAGAGCATGACATGTCACACTGAAGATGAGTTCTTCTTCTTCTTCTTCTTCTTCTTCTTCTTCTTCTTCTTCTTCTTCTTCTTCTTCTTCTTCTTCTTCTTCTTCTTCTTCTTTCATCTTCTTCTTTTTCATTGTCATTCTTCTCCTCCTCCTCTTCCTCCTTCTTCTTCTTTGTCTTTTTTCTTCTTCTTTTTCTTCCTCTTCATCTTCTTCTTCATTGTCTTTCTTCTTCTTCTCCTCCTCCTTCTCCTCTGCCTTCTTCTTATTTGTCTTTTTTTCTTCTTCTTTTTCTTCCTCTTCATCTTCTTCATTGTCTTTCTTCTTCTTCTCCTCCTCCTTCTCTTCTTTTTCTTCTCCTTCTCCTTCTCCTCTTCTTCTTCTTCTCCTCCTTCTTCTTCATCTTCATCTTCTTCTTGCCGAACACAGAACCTCGACGTTTCAAATATCTTTTATGAAGTTACAGGCATTGTGTGGTTGTGTTACCGCAGCACAGCCCACCCATCAGTGCACTTATAGATTGTGTGGAGTGGAGGAGAAAGAGGAGGAGGAGGAGGAGAAAGAGGAAGAGGAGGGCGGGGAGGAGAAGGCAATGAAGAGACCCGTCTCTGGAACGGTTGGCCATTCCAGTGGGTAATATTGAATTCCAGTAACTATGTGCTCCCCTCCCGTATGTAAATGGTGGCAACACAAGGCTCTGTATTGGAGAAACTTTTTTTTTTTTTTTGCAAGCAAATAAATGAAGGGCAGGCAGGGCTTAGCGATTGGTCGGGGAAAGTAATTACCCCTTATCTGTACGGGGTGCCGGGGGGGAAGGCGGTCGGCAGAGCCGGGCTCCAGCCTCCGGGCCCCTCTTTTGGATTGATTGTGTCCAACTCCTCAAAAGATATTTCCTCGGCGGAATTCCGCTCAACCCGAGGAAGAGGTTCGCGGTCGCATCGACCGGCTCGAGGGATTGGACGACGGAGCACGTCACACTTCTTTTTACGCCCCAAATCCGTTTTCAATACGTCTTCTAATGAGCCCGATGCGAGCCGCAGTGTCAAACGGACAAGTGGTGGAGACGGGCGTCGGATCGACATTATCGAAGGGTTCAGAGGGAGACTACGCTCTCGACAGTCCTATTAAAGGAAACCACTTGATAAACATTAGTGTACATGGACTTTCCAAAGGCTCGGACATCAGTGACAAGCTGCCCATCATGCCACTTGTTTTTTAAATAGGAGTGAACTACTCTGTCCCTTGAGCAATGTCAAAGGTGGAATATTTAACCCTCCTGTTACCTTCAAATGTACTCACATCTTTTACCCTTTTTGACCCCAGCAATTAAAACCTCCAGAAAATGATTAGAATTAATATTATTTTCCAAGTTTAAGTGTGAGGTACTTTATGTTTGTTTGTTGACTACCTAAATAGACCTTTAAATAAATAAAAAAGTTGATATTTCTTATATGTTTTACACAGTGAGAAATTGAACCCAAAGAACAATGATGCGTACAAGTTGTGTTCAGGACTTCGAAAACATATCATCGTGTGAATTTTATGTTTTCCCAGTTGTCCCCAATAAAGTAGGAGAATTCATGAAATATGAAGCAAAAACAATTATGTCAATCATTTTTTTAGAGACGTCAAACATTGAATGGGGTCAAAATGACCTCAAAGGAGGGTTAAGCAGTTCAAACAGCTTCAACCATCACATGGCGGCCAACGCATCAAATTCTGTGCTTTGTGTACCTTTTGCATTCGTTCAGTCGCTGCATTGTTTACAGCCAAATTACTTATTTGGGATGTGAGAATGGAGTTAAACAAATACATGAAAGCGGATCAATAAAGAAAATACAAAGCCAAATCGCCGATAAGCGATAAGGTTCTGAGATTGACTACGAACAAAAACACAAGAGATCTTGTCGCCTATATATTCTGCAATCATATGCAGATATCTGTTGACAGAGAGTGCCGGTGTATTGATTAACACAATTTGGAAACAATAACACTTGGGGAAAAATGGCACTGGTATTGAAAAATTGGAATTGGAACCCTGGTTTTTATATAGTTTTGTATTCCACATTTGTAAAAGTCTGTATTCTAGTCTAGTATAATATTCTAGTATTTATTTTCATTGATGCTTTGATGTGCACCGCTGCTGTGATTTTTAAAATCTCCCCACTGTGGGACGAATAAAGGAATATCATATCATACCATATCATATCATAATGTCTGTTAAAGGCACTGTGAGTTCACCATCATGTCTACAGGCTGCACTTCAAAGCGATCCTGTACACCGGTCTAGTCAAATATTTAGGCGTTCTGCCAAGACCTCGTAGACTTCCATTGTGCCGCGACAAAAAAAAAAAGAATCGCGTTCCGTCGCTTCGTGGATGCCGCATCCTTTCTGGTGACCCGCCTTTGTTGTCATTGTCCCACGGTCCTGTCCTCAGATAATACAGGGAGTACACTGCGGCCGCACCGTGACATCACAAACACGGCTTTGAATCTGTCGACACGTGCATCAAAAGGCATAATTAGATCGAGGTTGCCGGAACTTTTTTTCGCCACTCTTTGTGCCGTTTGCCTTCGGACGGCCTGTCGCGGGGGGGTGGGGGGGTTTCAATGTTCAATCGTTCGCTTAACCCGATTATTCGACCCCCCCAGCATGGAGCCACTGGGATGTGTGTGTGTGTGTGTGTGTGTGTGGGGGGGGGTTCAACCGCGGCGCATCCGGGACGCCCGATCGGTCAACCCGTTCCCCGGGAACGCGGTCCAGACCTCGAGAGCAAAATCTATAACACGCCACTTATTGAAGTAATACGCACGACTGCAGTACTTTCTCTTTCCGAGGCTGTACATACTGATAGCACGCCAACGCTAATGATCTCCATCTCCATTTCCTTGCCTCACCCTTGCCGGTTGGAGGTTCAATTTCCCGTCCCCTCCCCCTACCCCCCCACGTTAAAGCAAATTAGATTTCATCCCACTCAATGCAGATGCCAAACCGCAGCGCTGCAGCCGCAGCACTTGAGCGTATCCTCAGGAGCCGGCCGCCGCCTCCTTTGGCCCTGACCACTCGATGCCTCTCGAGATCTGAACTCCCTCTTTGCTCATTTGACACGTAGAGCTTTTCTCCCCGCCGGTTACCTCTCGACCCCGTACGCCGAGTACCGCGCCGGAAGAGAATAGAAGAATAGAATAGAAATATACTTTATTAATCCCCAAGGGGAAATTTGTTGACACAGTAGCACCAATAAACTAAACACAATAAAATATAGATACAAGAAAGAAAGGGACTGTGCATGAAGTATAGTATGCAAAGTGAAATATAAAATACAAAATAAAATATATATGTATATATACAACATATATGTAAATACAGCAATGTAAAATTTAATAAAATATATATAAAATATATATATATATAGACAGTGTGCAAAGAAAGTAGGAAGTTGGACATGTTGCGTGTTTCGCTATCTGACTTTTTTTTTTTGCCTCTGCAGCTTGTTCCGTCTTCTCAGAAAATGAAATGTCCAGAACAAAAAAAACGAATGTTTAAAAATGACAAAGAGAGCGGCGGCCGGGGTCGCTCATGACTCATAATCCGGACACAGAGGAGCGCATTGATTGGTCTGCAGATGGCCGATATAATCGTCTGCTCTGGAGCTCAATGCACTGTGCTGTGTTTAGTTATTGAGAATTTTTTTTTTTATGTTAATGCATTTGTTTAATATCATACCGAGGAAAATGACTTTCTAGAACGTTCTGGGCTTTTTCCAGTTTTGTTGAAAAAACCTAAACGATCCGGGAGTGTATGTGTATTGCATATAACACGAGCGGCTGCTTCTCCTCTGTGACTTTTAGCACAACAAACATCCGACCTCCACCCACACACGGGCAACACAAAGCTATATTCTGTCTTCAGGCGGAGCTTTTGATGTTCCGCCCGACAAAGGCATCGGCTCCAAAAGACCCTTTCACTGCATTTTTTTTTTCTCCTGCTGATGCCCCCATGTGTCCTTTCAAGTGGTGAAAAGATAACTTTCTGGGTGTGCCCCGAGTTTCACGCGTCCTTTCATGCTTTTTTTTTGCACTCCTCGTCATCGAGCGCTTTAAAGGCCTCTCGGTCTGGCTCCGCCTCCTGTCATAATGGTTTGATATCGCGTTGATGTTTATAGATACCGGCGTTATCCGCGTGATTACATTTCCCGCCTCGTAAGTCGGGCCACAGTTCAGCGTGGAAACGGTGAAATGATAATTGGCCTTTTTTTTTATAGTACACCCAGAGAACGCAAGCCAGCAGGTGCGTGTTGCCTCATGCTCATCCATAAATGTCGCAGGTACCCTGTAATTTATTAAGTGAATAATTTATATTGGCTTGGAATTATTATGATTTTTTTTTTCTGGATCATATATATAAAAATATAACGAGACAGCGATAAGCATAATCCATCAAGCGGGGCCAGAAGGGATTATTTGCATGGTATGCCGACTTCTCAATGTACTTTATGGAATTGTGCCTGTGGGCTGGACCGACACCGGACGCGTGCTAATTGGCTATCGAGACAGCCTGCGGGAAACAATAGGGCGACACGTTTTCCCGCCACAGCGCTCCCATCGGAAAAATGAAGAAGATGAAGACGACGATGAAGTCTGTGGTGTTTTTGGGGAGGCGGGTTCTCCTCACTGGACATGTTTGGAAAGCAAATAGTGGAGAAGCAAGGATTGCATCATTGTCGCTTGACAATGATGCAATCACACTCACACACATGGACACACACACACACACTCAAACACACACATGGCCAGACACACACACAGACACACAGATACACACACACACTCAAACACACACACATACACACACACACATGGACAGACACACACACAGATACACACATGGACAGACACACACAGAGACATGGACAGACACACAGATACACACACACACTCAAACACTGCATACACACATGGACAGACACACACACACAGATACACACATGGACAGACACAGAGACATGGACAGACACACAGATACACACACACACACACTCAAACATACACACGCATGACAGCCACACACTCAAACACACACATACACACATGGACAGACACACACACAGACACACAGATACACACACAGATACATGGACAGACACACACAGACACACACACACACACACACACACACACACTCAAACACACACGCCTGCCAGGGTTCTTCTATGTGCTCAGTGAATGGCCATGAGGATGAAAAGTTGTGCAGCCAGTGTATTGATGAGCATGTCTTTTCAAAAAAGACACACACACACACACACAGACACACACACACAGCAGAAGCTTCGCCCTCCAGACCCCCCCGCCCACACACACATTTTAATTTGTCTCAAATATTGGTCTGCCTCCTCATCTCTCGCTGAGCGCCCATGCGCGACGGAACCCACCGACATTTTCCACCGCAGGATTAACTGTGTAGCGCGACGGGCCGCTCTGCCTCAGTGCACCCAAAGGGGCTGACCTCGAGGTGTGTGTGTGTGTGTGTGCGCGTGTGTGTGTGTGTGCGTGTGCGTAAAGAGGTGGCCTAGCTGGACGCTCCTTAAAAGGCTATTAGATCCTCGCTGCTTATCACGAGTGGGCGTGCAACCAAATCATCCCCCGTCACAGGACCACAGACGGAAAGAAGCGTGTGTTCCGGGAATAATTAATCCTACTTGTTGGCGTAATAATATTAAGGAGAACGCGTTGCTAGGCGCCCGTAGTGTGTTTTCCATCGGGAGCCGTCGTCTCCGACAGGTCGGCCGACGCTGATGGAGACCGTCCTCTCGCTCAGCTTCCTGCCTGCAGGGCCACATTCGATGCAGGCGATACAGCATACACTGTGTGTGTGTGTGTCTGTGTCTGTGTGTGTGTGTGTGTCTTTTTGCACAGACGGGCTACTTGCGTGTCCGGGGCGTAGCCCGGTTGCCATGCCTACACCTTTTTTTTTTGTGTGTGTTTTTTTTTGCCCAGAGACATTGGGTTGATCTTAACGAGTTCATTTGGGAGCTCCTGTTTGCCCTGCGCTCTCCGTCAGCTGTGTACACACTCTAAACAGCGAGAGCAGAGGCCCTTTCTATGGCTAAAAGTCACTTGGGTGAAATAGCTTATTGATTCTTGGGTGGGAGGGGTGCAGGCATGATTAAATTGAGGTCTAAGTGGACACTTCATCTGAACTTGTCCACAGGAGAGAATAGATAAAGGTGGGAGGGGCCAGTCTACTTGTGTCCCGGGGTTGTAGTCCACTGCTATTTCCTCTTTGATGTGGTTAAATTAATTGCTTCCTCTTTTTTTTTTTTTACAGCAGTTAACTTTCAATTTGTGTAACACTTTTTTCTTTCTAAACCAGTAGAATAATGATTTATTCGGGGGTGCGTCGCCAGAGACGGAGCAGACGGTGTTGTGCACATTGTGTTCAGTAGGTGTGCTAATCAGGAGCAGAGATCCCCCCCCCCCCCCCCCCCCCCCCCCCCGCTCGCTCGCTGCCATGATCACCGAGCGGACCATCTGTGGCGCTCCGATTGGCCGGCAGTCTGGCCCGAGAGAGAGAGAGAGAGAGAGAGAGTCCGATAACAGTCTGGTGCGCACCCCACCCTCCACCCTCCTCCCCACCCTCCCACCCTCCCTTTCCCTCAACAGGGCTGGAGTCAGCTCTGCCTTCACACCTCTCTCGTGTGAAAGAAAAAAACAAACAAACCTGGAACCACTCAACACCTCGCCTCGGCGACACCTCTTAAACTACGGCGCCATTACCAGGGTAAACATGTCACAAGCACAACATGAAGGGTGCAACCCCCCCCCCCCCCCCCTCCTGCGGATGTTCTTTTGTTTTATTGCATGTTTTTTGTTTTTTGGGTGGGGTGTTTGGGTGTTTTTTACGTGTCGTTTGATCGGCGTCTCTGAAGTGCGCCGCCGAATGAATCACCTGTCAACGCGGGATCTGGAAATCATCGAGGGGTGTGTTTAAGGGGCCCACGGCTAATTGCGCGTGCGATTTCACCGCCAGAATTGCGCCTGTTTTTCATTCGGCCGTCACGGGGTCGCGCGGATGGAAACGGTTGCGCGTCTCTGGTTCTCGCAGAGTTCAAATTGTCCCCGCCCCGACCCAAACCGAGCTCACGTGGCGAGCGGCTCCGCGACAGCGACAGCGAGCGGGGTGAAGATGGGGGCACCTGTTGCCATGGCAACTTCTTAAAAAACACACACGCAGAAATACATGTTCCTCGTATTGATTCGGGAAAATCGGAGAATAAAGCCAAAGACGGGCCGGTCTGCTTCTGTCTGCCAGGCGAGAGACTTATTGGCTGTTTTTGTGTGTGTGTGTGTGTGTGTGTGTGGGGGGGGGGGGGGGGGTTACAGACTGAGCGGCAGTGTGCCCAAAGTGCAATTAAAAGCGGCAAACACTGTGTGTGGTAAACATGTTTGCCAAATGGTGGGAAAAAGTGTAAATCGTCCTCGGCGTCAGAGATTCGTCTCCGCACTAACTCATGCCTTTGATGTCCAAAATTTGCCGGTTTTATCGCAGGGCCTCGAACTATTAACACCTGCATTTCTCTCTCAAAGCAGAACATATGTGTGTGTGTGTGTGTGTGTGTGTGTGTGGGGGGAGGCAAGGGCTTTCGAACCCTCTTTGCCTTCCTCTTTCGGCCCGGTCTCACCCGAGGGGGGATGGGGTGGGGGTCAAGAGAGCGTTATTTTAATTCCGGTGACACAATACGACCGCATCTTGTCGTGGTCAGATAACCTTTTTTTTGTGATTTCTGCTTCAGAGAGATAAGAGATGTGTCATAAATTAAAAGGTGTTGTTAACATTCTTTTTTTAAAAGAACGTAAAACGAGTGCGTTCGTCTTGTCTCATTTTTAAATAGAATCTGTCCAGCGGCGCGGCGACCGACGTCGAGGAAAGACGGCGGTCAGAATTTACGGCCCGCTTAAACTTTTCCCCCCCTTTTTTTTTTTTACGACATTTTAACAACTGGTTCAGAGTGTGAATAAACGTTTGCCTTATTGCCTCCGTAAGTCATGTTCCAGATCCGTGAATCAAGTGGGCTGGAAGGGCCGAGGAGCCAGGGGACATAGTAGAGGAAGAGGAAGAGGAAGAGAGGAAGAGGCTTTCCCTCCGGGGGCAAGCGCCCGGGACAATGTCAGGTCTGTCTGGTCCCCGTGAACACTTCGCTTTTTTCGGGAACTGGCAGCCCGCCCCGGCGCCTCTCCCCCTCCCCGGCGTCCAGAGCGGTCCGGCCCCCGGAGCACTAAGCATTTGTGCAAAGTTCATACGGCTTCCCTCTTGTTTAGTGCGGCCGCGATGGCAGCTCCATCCTGTCGTAGCTCAAAGAGCGCTTACGAGCGAGTGTTCTCGGTAACTGACTCTGGCTGACTGCTCTCATTAGAAAAAAAAGACCAGTCCAACCACCACCCCCACACCCACCACCCCACTGACAGCTCCGGATCTCAAACCACCATTATCCCCATCGTCACTTTCTTTGCCTGCATTTTTTTGGGATCCTATTTGCAGGGTTTCGTACGGTCATGGAAAAAACCTGGAAAAGTCATGGAATTTTCAAATGGTAATTTCCAGGCCTGGAAAAGTCATGGAAAAAACTCAAATCATAAAGGTTTTGGAAAAGTCATGGAAATGTTGTTATATCCACACGCTCATTTACGGCGAGTTTCAAATAATTGATGTTTTTTTAAAGAAAGACGCTCAAAAACGCACAACATTTTCTAAATTGTCCATATTTATACCGGGATTTCAGTTTGACCGTGGAAATTTGGTTTAAAGTCATGGAAAAGTCATGGAAAGCCATTGGTCAAAATGTATAAGAACCCTGTATTTGCTAAATGGAAACTTTAAGTCAGATGACGTGAAACATCGGTCCATTTGCTCAAAAAGCAAGCAAAGAAAATAGCAAAATAAATCGAGTTTGTTTAAATGCAATACAAGAGAAAAGGCACGCAATCGACGAATCGATTATGTAATCCGTCGGTGAAAAAATACATTGAAAACAACAATCGGCTAAATGACGACACATACGGTATGCATCCTGCGTTGTTAGGGGAAACAAGCCCCGCCTCCGCCGTTCCGCACCTGTCAGCGTTTGCGAGTGATAATAACCTCGTTATTTGCGGCAGGGCGAGTTTTCGTGGAAGCGACCTCGCCTACGGTGGGTTTTTCCTACCGCGGTTTACGGCCTGCATCAGCATAATTCAAGCATGACCCAAGCCCGCCCCCCCCCCCCACACACACACACCCCCCAACCCACCCCCTCTTTCATTTTCTCCCTGTTAAAACCCCAAGTCTCAAACGAGGGTCCGCGCCATACATCATCCAGACTGGAGGCGCTTCCTCCCTTCCCCCCCCTCTCCTCTTGTGTGAGTGTGTGTGTGTGTGTGTGTGTGTGTGTGTGTGTGTTTGGGTTCTTATCGACAGTCTCAGCACTCCCTGTGCACTGAGCTTCACCCCGGACATGTCAACCAGCCTCCACTCAAGTCGGTCCTGTAAAGTCCGGGGAGGCTGGGTCTCTCTGTTCACCGGCGTGGAACAATCGAGAGTCCCCCCCCACCCCTCCAATCCGCCTTGCATACGCAGATTTCTTCTTCTTTTTTTACCCACAATCCCTCTTTTAACAGCGGGAAGAGACGAACGCCGAGCAACAATCTCTCTCAGCAGCATTAGCAATTAAAGAGATTGTCACCGGCTGACAGGAGGAAGATTGCGGGCAAACAGATTTTCACACGGCAGGCGATCTATCCACCCCCCCTCCCCCAACACACCCACACACACACACACATACTGTATCCTATCTGCATATTTATTCGATCGATGTAAATGAAGCACTTCTTCAGGCGCAACTTTCAGGTGCGGCGGACATCTTTCTACCAGTGACACTGAATGGGGGAAGTGGCGAGCGAGATGGGACTCGCATTCCTCCACTCCTCCCTTTGTACGCCCACTGTGAATAGCCTTCAGACGGGGCTTTGTGGCAGTGATTGTCAGTCGCTTAATGAGCCTCTAAGCCAAGCTCGGAGCTTTTGGCAACATGTAGCTACAGTGCCTCGGTTCCACAGCGGGCTGCGATACCATCCGATTTTGACCCCAGTTTTGCTCCCCATTTTCTTCTCGAGGATGGTATTACCTGGGATGGTATTACCTGGGAAATAAATGGTGGCCCTCTCACGGGGACCGGAGATGAGAATGAGGAGGAATCGTGTAAGTAAGGAATAATCACATTCTTATTGCTAATTCTTCATCTTCACTCAGTAACTTCAAACATAGATTATGGGCCAGCCTGGTAAATCAAGCCTTTTCATCATCTTCATAGTGTTTTGTATTCCTTGATGTGTATTGTTGTTTGTTTTAGCACGTTAAATGTTATTCTTGTTTATTATTCATTACTTTAGGTGAGAACCTTGCATAAGCCCTTTGGGTTTCTTTTCTCACCTGCACTCATTTCTGTGTCTTTTTTTAATAATGTTACATTTGTTACTTATTTTTGTGCAAATAAATAAAAAATAAAAAAAATAAAAAAAGTATCTCGTAGTGTTTAGGGACTGGAAAAAGCTGTTGCCGCAGATTTTAGTTGTTTAGTTGCGTGCGTTCGGGAGGCAGCCAGGAGATTATTTTGCCGGTGCTTGTTTCTTGCTTTTTATGTGAATGCAATATGCTTAAATGTGAAAAAGGAGCTGCGTAGCGTATGGTAGAAAAAAAAACATATTAATAATTCACACTTTCTATTAGACCGCAACCCGCTGGGGTCGCTTTAAGGTGAGTTTTGAACAACCGAGCCAGAGCCAACCGATGACTCAACAAAGTCTTCAGAACTGTAAATAACTCGTCACAGCACACACACACAAAAATACAAAATCAACAGTTTAGAACTACGCAAATGTTTACTGAATGAGTCATTCTTGTCCTATTTACCAAAAAGTCTAACAAGTATCTGGGTGGGCAACTTTCGCTTCACGGGAGATGTGAGACGCGTTAAATGTACCATCTGTAGTCTTGGCCGCCGTACATTTGGAACCGCGCTGTTTATTGTACCGTATGCAAAGCATGCTAAGAGGATAATTATTACAGCTTGAAGCAACGAAAGGACGTAAATCAAATTGTTCCGTGCATTGACTCGACAAACAAAACGGGGGAGGTTAGACGTCGAAAGGTCTTTTGTTTGTTTTCACAGGTTGAGTTTAATCCCAATATAAACTGTTCTGGACTCACGTGTTTGGGCCTAGTAGTACACAACTCCGAGAAGCCTTGAACTTCACTGGATTCGGTGCAGCCGACCGGACGTACAATGTAAACAGCGTTTCAGCGTAATTTCTGGAACACTCGCTAACTGTTTACTCCCTAAGTACCTTCTGCCTCCTGCCAACGCATATTCACATCCAGCGACCTCCTGCTGCCTCACTACAGAACTACAAACAGCTCTATTTACATACGTCGGGGGCTGACTATCCACAGTATGAGGATACGTAACATGGGATATTCATATTTTGAGATGGGTTCTCATCTTTACCTTTGCATTGAAAATGCGGAAAGTAATGCTTTGATGGCCGTGTATTTGTATGCGTGCGTGCGTGTTATTCGCATAAGTCAAAAAGTATTAAACCGAATCGCATGAAATTTGGTGGGATGATCGGTTATTATCGGGGAACCATTTAATTAGATTTTGGGATCGACCGGGTCAAAGGTCAAGGTCATGAAAAGGTCAAAATCTTCTTTGAATCGCATGAAATTTAGTGGGATGATTGGGTATTATCCGGGGACCATTTGATTACATTTTGGGTTCGATTGGGTCAAAGGTCAAGGTCATGAAAGGTTAAAATCTTCTTTTTGCCATAGCACAGTCTATTTTTATGTTCATAATGCAATGCCCAATCTTGTGATATGCGCTCTACCGAGTGCCCATTCTAGTTTTTAAGTGTATTTAAATTTGTTGTCCTGAAATGCACGATTTGCTGGAGGTGGAACCAACTCGTTTACTTTGGATGCAGATATCGCGGAGGCGGGTCGGACTGAACTTTCAATTCAATTAAATTCAATTCAATTCAATTCAATTCAATTCAATTCAATTCAATTCAATTCAATTCAATTCAATTCAATTCAGTTTATTTGTATAGCCCAGTTTCACAAATTACAAATTTGTCTCAGAGTGCTTTACAATCTGTACACATAGACATCCCTGACCCAAAGGAAAAACTCCCAAATAACCCTTCAGAAAAAGCTTCAGGAGAGCAACAGAGAGGATCCTCTCCAGGATGGACAGAACAATAGATGTTATGTATACAGAAGGACAGATTTAGAGTTAAAATACATTCAAGGAATCTGACAGAGTTTATCAATAGTTCATATTTAGGCATATTCCACGATGGAGAGTTTGGAGACCTCCCAAGTGGAGTGGGTCCCAGCAGGTCAGTGGCACAGCTGGCGACAGGAACTCACGAAAGGTTCCAACCATCGAAGGTCCATCAGCAGATGGAATTTATGTCTCATAGGGTCCGATGACCCCATCTTGAAGTCAGAAGGACTCGGGGAGAAAGCAGAGTTAGTCATGTGTGATGGAGAGATGAAGATTCATCCATAGGAGAAATGCAAGAGGAGAGAGGTGCTCAGTGCATCCTAAACATCCCCAGCAGCTATAAGCCTATACCAGCATATCCAGGGGCTGGACCAGGGCAAACCTGATTCAGCCCTGACTATAAGCTCTGTCAAAGAGGAAAGTCTTCAGTCTACTCTTGAATGTGGTTACTGTGTGTGAACGGTGACATAAATGTAATTTTTGAAAGTGTTGAACATTTTTGGAGAGAGGGAACTTGAATCCAGAGTGACTCATCTTTGGTCTTGGAGTCATTCCATTGCACAACCTCGGCCCGACCCTCCGAGGTGACGGAGAGGCACAGCAACCGGGCCACACATCCGACAGCCGAGTCAAACAGCTTACCCAGAGTAACGCTGTCCAGATGCTCGGCTCAGGAAATACAAACGCTGAATTACTGCCAGCAGAGAAACTCGCATTCCGCAAGGTGAAATCATGATTTGAACTGTATGTATAGGAGACACCTGAAGGGATTGAAAAAAAAATGGATGAAGGTATTTCTGTAAAAATGTGGTTTTGCTGCTCAGTGCATGCTGAAATTCTTGGTTGTTTGGCGTAAAATTAATTCCTTCTGGGTCTGATGGAGGATTTGGCATATATATATTTATATATGTGCGTATAAGAGCCATCGATCATCCGTCCCGCCGCGGCACAGTTCCGTCTGGGGAAATTGCCAGCATCAGTCAGGACGGGGTGAACGCATGCGGAGCGGAGCACGGCGCTGTGTTAGCGCAAACAAAATAATATTCCAGGTCCCCGCCGTCCGGCCTCGCGGATTCATCTCTCTGCCGGCTCCTCGGCGAGGATCACACACTAATGTGATTATTGTCCTGAGCGAGGGCCCTACTCCTGCAGGACTTCAAAGAGAGCACATCAGAGGGGAAAGGAGAGAGGAAAAAGCTGTAAGCTGTGATGGAGACAGGTGCAGCGCAGAAACCCTTTCCTTTTTTTTATTTTTTCTTCTTTTTCTTCTTCTTTAAACCTTTTAACAACCTTCAAAGTGAGGACTCTTGACAGCACCTGGTGTGAAGTTTTAGTCTCCAAACAATACGGGAGCTCAAATATTCTGCCTATGCTAGTGATAAGTTTGACTATTTTCAATCGGCATAGAAACGACGAGAGCTGAATAAATAATGATAATGCTCAAATTCCTTTTATTTTATGGGGACACATTTGTATTGTATTGTTTTATCCCCCCCCCCCCCTCCTTGCATTCATAATTGAGACATTTCATGTGGGGATTGAGTGAGTGAATTATTGTGTTGACGTTGCAAAACACATCTATTAACGATAAGGCCCACCACATGAGCGTTGTAATTGTGCATACGTGCTCACACTGACATGCCACAACATCCTGTGGATCGCCAAAGGAACAAGGTGAATTATGTAGCATCATTTACAGTTATTAAAATGTTATGGTTCAGAATTTACAGAATTTATCGGATGCTAACGCTCTAGCGGGTTATTTTTGCGTGCGCCACAACATCGCCGACGACGGGCTACAGCGTATTTGTAAAAAAAACTTTTTTGTTTTATTGCCCACGCGGACGTTTTATTCAGTGGAGCTTTCCCCCGCCGTATGTCCTGATTAGCCCGTGCACGACTTGATATTTTCACGCAGACAAAACAAGAGCTTTACAGACAGACAAAAGAGCAGCTAATTAGGCGCCGCGGAGACTCGTTGCTCTTTGTTCGCGGGAGAAAAAAAACGAACTCTGGAAAGCTTTTAGGAAATTGCCCATTACCCGACGAGACGGAAACCTCTAGTGGTTGGAAACCTCTTCAGTTGTTGTGTGCATTTGATTTCCAAGTGAATGGCATCACACAAGCACTTGTTCATGATCACCCCGCTGCACTATACTGGAAAAACGGAAGGCTCTGCGGGGTCGCGGCAGGTTAGACGTGGTTTACCCCCCCCCCACACACACACACACACACACACACACACACCACACACACACACACACATCCTGGGCTGTACTTATTGGTTCATATAGAAAACAGGACGGGGGGTCATCAGTGCGGCTGCTCCTTATCGTTCCCCCGACTGAGCCTCATTCCTCCACACCTGGGAGCTCTCCCCCCCCCCGTCCCCGTCCCCGTCCCCGCCTCCTCCGCCGTCTTCCCGCCAATCCCCAGTCCCCTCTTCCCGCTGAAGCCACAGACCCCTGAAATATTAATACCGGGGTAATTGAAGCGCCATGCTTCCCGAAGTGCCGTAAGAGAACGAGACAAATCTCAATTATGCGAGCATATTATCTAATATTGCTGCCACTACCTAATCTCATTCAGCAACTTGTTTCTGGATTCCCCCCCCCCCATCCCCCACCCTCCCTCTATAGAAATGTTCAATAATGAATGATCGCGTGAATTGTTTACAAAGGCCAGAATGCAAACTCTTTCAAATACTGTGTAGTGGGGAAGGGGGGAGAGGGGGGGGGGACTAAATCTAGTCTGGGAAATTCATTTCTACTTTAAGTTAATTAATAAATCTGCCACACACTTTGTGGGAGAGCGACGCAGGACCGTCTTGACTTGCAAGCTAAATGAGCTATTGATTGCAGCGAAAATAGAAAAAAAAGAGAGCAGAAGAGTGAAGAAACTGCGCTCATTACGCACATCAGAGGCAACCCGAGTCAATCACGCTTAGTGTTAATCAGCTCGGCCTTTTGTCTTAATTTTTCCGGAGCGATCAAATGGGAATCATTATCTGGACCGCGAGAGCGGAGCGGGGGCCGCCGTCTTCCCCGCCCGTCTCGAGTCTTTTTAAACGCAGAGAATATTTTTAATCCAGCCTGACAAGACGAGGATCTGCTTAATCCTATTACAGGCTCGCGCATTAAACTACAGTAGGCCCACACGTCTCCGCCTGTTGTCTTTGTGCGAGGAAGAAGCAGATGGCGAAGCAGACCGCGGCGCCCGGACCGCGCCCCGTTACCAGACAACACATCCACGAGGGCGCGGAATGCCTCGAAGGAAACGGCAACCGTTGTTGCCGCGCCGTTTAATTTCCCTTGAAACTCTCGCCCAACGGCCCCGATGCTTCCACTGCGGGTTCCGTTTTCTAAGCTTGTGAATGTGTTCGAGGAGTCAAGAGTTAAGGCGTTGAGCCCGCGCCAGTCGAGACACGGGAGGGGCGCTCGCCAATTGCACCGCAAGAAGTGTGCCAACGTCCGTGGAAGTGGCGGGGAGACTAGTTTGAGGAAAAGCTGGAAGACTCTTCAGAGAATTGAGGCTAGTAGGGCAGCATGATGTATGTGTATATAACAGTAGTAGCCAAGGAGTGTTTTCTGTCAGAAAATGAGAAATGTGTACCTATATCCTATCATTCGGAGATTAAGCTATTTTGAAACAATTGTATGCCGTTTTCTTTTTTTGGTGACTGCTTCCTGGGAGGTAAACTCTTTTTAGTGTAAAGATCGGTGGAAAACTAGGCAGGAAGACACCGGTGGTGATATAGTGACGACTTAAACAGGGTTCGTACGGTCATGGAAAACCTGGAAAAGTCATGGAATTTTAAAATGGTCATTTCCAGGCCTGGAAAAGTCATGGAAAAAACTAAAATCATAAAAGTTTGGGAAAAGTCATAGAAATTTGTTAAAATCACATGTTCATTTACGCCGGGTTTGAAATAATTAATATGTTTTTTAAAGAAAGAAGCTCAAAATAGAAGTCGGCCTACGCTCTCAATACGCAACATTTTCTAAATTGTTCATGTTTTTACCGAGATTTCAATTTGGTCATGGACATTTCATTTAAAGTCATGGAAAAGTCCTGGAAATCCATCAGTCAAAATGTGTAAGAACCCTGGTTTAAAGTCCAACCACGACTTTTAGAGTCCACACTTAACAGTTCACGCTGGGTGATTCATCTTTGTTGTTGTTTTTTTACTTGCGCCCTCTCCTGGGGGGAGGAGGCGGGACCCTGTCTTATTAACCCTCCTGTTACCTTTGGGGTCAATCTAACCCCATTCAATGTTAAACATCTCTAAAAAAAATAATTTGGGATTCATGTTTCAGGACTTTTCCTAATTTATTGAGGACAACTGGGAAAACATCAAATTCACATGATGATATGTTTTCACTGTCCTGAACAATTTGACCCCCAGGCTGTTTTTCACTGTGTAAAACTCAAGAAATATCAACTTTTGTATTTATTTAAAGGCTATTTAGGTAGTCAACAAACAAACATAAAGTACCTCACACTTAAACTTGGGAAACAATAGACATTCTAATAATTTTCTCTAGGTTTTAATTGCTGGGGTCAAATTGACCCCGAGGGTAAAAGGGTTTCAAAATTGTTCATGCTTATACCGAGATTTCAGTTTGGTCATGGAAATTTGGCTTAAAGTCATAGAAAAGTCCTGGAAAAGTCCTGGAAAAGTCATGGAAGTCCATTGGTCAAAATGTGTAAGAACCTTGTTAAAGCAACTTTTTAAAACGCCTCACTCCTCGATGAGAGTGTTCCCGTCGGCTGTGAGAGATGCAGAATCAGGTGGGAGATGTAGTCTGTTGGGTTAGATGGGGAATACCACAGACTACATGCTTCTCCATCCGATAATATCAAAAGCGAGCCAACAGTTGGCCGTGAAACGACTCCCTCGCGACGAGCTGGAACTGTCGCAATGTTCCGTCACTTCATTAAGAGACACATCAAACTGTTCAGCTCATGGCATGGCGCCAACTGTCAGGGATTTTAACTGGTACCTTCCTGGGTATAACCACATCGCACTGTGGGATTAAACGATTTAGAAATACAAGGTGAAGAGAATCTTTTAGCTCATGTGTTTATCTGTATCGACCGCTAGGAAGAAAGTTGTCTCAGTTTTGCTGCAGCGACACCCAGCAGTGACTCAGCAAGGTGCATTGGGTCCCTTTTGTATACATCAACATGGACCTTATTTTTCTATGTTTTATTATATTGAAGTGATTAATGCAGTTTTTGAAACCTTCGGGCTCTAGAGGCTGCAATGTAAGGGCTCGGTTTGTTTGTTCTGACAACATCATGGAAAGGATCCAGAGAAATATAACATTTGTTTTTATCAAACAAACCAGACTAAGCAAAAGGTCACGTGTCCGATCAAGTTGCCCTGAAGTGGAAGTCTCTTTCGGATATCTTGCGAGAGGGGGCCGGTTGCCGGAAGGTGGAAACGAGAGTTGGAGAGAGGAGTGCCGGTATTTCCAGAGTAAAGAAAAGAGTAGCTCAGAGAAGATGTTCAGAGTCGTAGCTGAATATCCGAATATCCGTTTTTTGACACATTGGATGCGATGTTTAGATTTCAAATCGAGACTTCTCTTTGAGCGAGACTTGGACAGGAAAAAAAAGGCGTAATTGGCTTTTTTGGAGTTGCCATAATTCTAATAACAAAAACAGCAACAACAAAGAAGCACTTTTAGTGGTGGTATATTAGTGATGAAGGGTTGCCCCATAGGATTACACTGCGCCCCGTTCTGGAGCTGCAGCATTCTCCTTCAATACTGGAATCTGAAGAAATGTCATCCCCGCTAGTTAAGCACCAAAAAAATGTGAAATAGACCGTTTGAAAAAGACAAAGTTAAACTTAAACGATGACGGGGAAAAATGAGGCTTTTGTACCAAATTGCTCTACATTCGAAAAGTGATTTGTTGTTGTAGTTGTCGACAGGGAACAAGTTGCTCTACATCCGTCATCCAGAGAAAGCTTTAAAGTGCGGCGGCCCGAATTCACTCGTCTCGAGTCCCCTCTCGGCGGCCCCTCCGCCGCAGAGCTTCTGTCCCCTCGGAGTGAGGTGAGGGTTCATATTGGCCTTCCCACAGTGAGCAGCTTTTAACCTCCTGCCAGCTTCATCAATCTCAGGCCGGCGGAATCCCTGCTGAAAGGGGCGGGGATTAGGAACCGCCTGCCGCCCGTAAATCAGGCGAGCTCGGGGGGGGGGGGATTCTCTCACATGGGTCGGGTAGGGACCGTACCCCATGAATGTAGACATCAACGCTCGCTGCAGTTAAAACCCCCCGAGAGCGGACCCGCCTCAACCAGATGGCCCGAGCCGGTTCTCAATAAATGTTTAACGAGGGCAGAGCACATTTAATCAGAAGGCAAATGCCCGAGCGCAGCCTGAGAGATGTCATCCGTCCACGGTGCCGATCGGGGTCGGGTAAAGGATCTTGGCCAGAACAAAAGGACAATGAGAAAACCAATGTCTTGTGGGGATTGGAACCCCCCTCCCCCTCCCCCTATCCTCCTAACCAGGCCAATGTTATCAGCAACACACAAGCCAATTAGCCCAACGCGCTTACCTTTTTTTTATGATTTTGTATCTGTTGTTTTGGGAACATTAATCAACGTGTCTGGGAAAAAACGTAGACAAAGGAAAGCCTCGGGCATCATTTTTTTCTTTCTTTCGGTATGACTTAGAACTCAGAGACTCCCATCTTCAGTTTGGAAATAAAGTCAATAGGCCTGAATTGTGATTGAGCGGAGTGGGATTATTTAATGTACAGCACGCTCAGAGGGTCCGGCGCCTCGGCGGTGGGCGGGGCCGGGGTCACACTGGTTCAGGAAGCCCGTATTGAGTTAATGCCATTAACATGAGGCATGGTCGGGAAGTTCAGAGTTCACGTTGATCTGGAAACAGATCTGCGTGGAATGAATGAAATCGACTCTCTTTGGGCTGTGGTCAGTTCTTTAATTGCATCCCTTGCACAGGAGTTTGACCTCAGTGTTTCCTATTGAGTTTGTTAAAGGAGCGATGAGATAAAGAAATGCCCCTTTTAACCCTTTGAGATCACATCCCCCCGGCCGTATCGCGCACCCATTGATCAATTTACACTAACGTTGATTTATTCCTGTAGAAATAAAATATGACGTGCGCTTAAAGGGTGTGTGTACCCACCCCCCCACAACGCATTCACTAGCCACATGTGTCAGCATGCCAGATCTCGCCGCGTTGCTAAGACGAAAGAAAGGTGTCGAACAAAGCAACATTTCCCACTCCTAGTTACATTTATTTTTGGGGTCGTAATGTTGGGATGAAGCCGGCGCTTGTAAAAAATGGCTCCGCCGTTTACTTTCGCTGACGACTTGGCGAAAGAATCGGTCGTAATCCTCGGAACCGTAAACCGTAAAGCACTCAAATATTCCGCATCAATGTGGGTACAGGGGGTAAAGGAGCCTTCTACATTCCCCCCTCTGGAACTCTCTCCCCAAAATCATCCGAGACCGCACCGAACTTTCATCGTTCGAATCCCAAATCAAAAACCCGCCTGTTCAAAACTGCTTGTAATGTGCGATTGTGCGCTCTCTACGTTCTTATTTGCCTTTTAACGTTTGTTTTTATTGCAATTTTTGATATTTTTATTGCATAGATTTTTAGGACATTTTAACGATGTGTTGTAAAGCGTCTTTGAGTATTCTGAAAAGCGCTATAGAAATGTAACGTATTATTATTATTATCATCAAAGAAGCCAAATTTGGCTTCAGGCACGTTTTATGAACAGCCCACTGTTGACATTGCAGCCGCTGGTTCAGCGCAGCACCAGCTGTTGAGCGCGTCTCGGTAACTACGACAACGACGGAGCGATTGCAGTGGCTCCGGCTCTCCGTCGGCGCGATGCCCCCCTTGCACGTGGAACCGCTCTTATTTCTCTTATTTCGCATTACCAGCAGCAGCGTGGCCTGTGGCCCACCAAGGGAATGGTTATGATTATTTTATGATTTCTCGCAAGCACTTTTTTTGGCCATCACTTCTGGTTGTGCAATTACGGCGTTGGCTGTGGCTTGTTCGGCTAATCACTCCAGCGTGAGCCGGGATTCCCCACCCCTACCCCCAGCCGAGGACGACTAATGAACTGACACCCCGGAGTGTAGCCGCCGATACTGAAATTCCAATACGTTGCTCCCCTCGCCATATCCGCCCCACCCCCCCCCCACCCCCCCTAGTGCCGCACTCTGGGCCTGATCATGCGCCGATTACGGCCTCGACTCTGGTCTGGTAGTCGGGAAAATGATCCAGTGTGCAGAGGGCAGACGGCGTTCTCTCAGTTGTTCACTACGTGAGCCGTGTCACGCCCCGCCCCCCTCGAGAAGCCCCCGCGCGCTGCAATAATGGGGCAAGTGTTTCGCCGCATTGTTAATCTCTTTGAGTCATTGTTATCGGAGACGTGCAGCGCTGCGATTAAATCGCTTCAATAGTATCCAAAGTTTGATGGCGACCCTGATTTGAATCTTGGCTTGCCCCCCCCCCCCCCCCCATACACACACACACGCACACACACACATGCACAAACTAATGATGAACATCTGTCATGCATTAAATAAATCCTCAGCCCCCTTTGGGTTGTTTATTTCTTTATTTCCATCGTCGTACGGAGGGGAAAAAGGAACAACAACCTCTGCTTCACGCCGACATCAAACTACAAAACAAGCGGAGTCCCTCAGGGAACAGGGGGTGACGGGAGGCCTTTTATATGAATATTTCTTTGTGGCAGTTCAATTTGAACGAGGCGCAGAGCGAGAGTCCCCCCGGATGCAAATGTGCAATTCGGGGGGATTTGTTATTTGTCGTGCGCCTATTTTTCCGTCTGTGAGTGGGTGGATTCATGGGGTCTTCCTCTGTTTGTGCTTCCCTCACAGGTACCGCATCTTCGGCGCGCCAGGGAAATGCACTGAGGACCGAGTAGGAGAGAGAGAGAGAGAGAGAGAGAGAGAGAAAGAGAGAGAGACTGCACTCGTTTTCTTGAGGACGCCCGACATCCAAGGAGGAGCCATGAGGTCGCAGCAGAGGAGCCCGGGGTCGGGGGCCGCGCTGGGCCTGGTCGCCTGCGTTTGTGCCTTTTACGCGACGACTGCCTTCGACATCCCGCTGGAGGGTGAGTGCCGGTGTTGGGCGAGGCGGGAGGGTTCACAACGTCTCATATTGCCAACAGGGATTCATGGCGACTACTTTCTAGGAAATAGAAATAGCAGATATTGATTCTGCAAAGACAGCTTTGCTGTGATTTTTTCATTTTTTATTAATGGGAGTGAATGGGAATTTGGTTTGTGGCGTCAACCGAAGGTCAACCACCCTGACCCTTTTGGATTATTGCTGGTTTATGTGACTTGTTTTCTTGCTGCTTTCAATATACCTGTCATTAATCATTTTAAGTTTAAGTAATTTAACATTTTGTTTTTTGGATGGATCTTATGTATATGTTTATGTATCTTATGTGTATGTACTGTATATATAATAATAATATATGTATATCTATACATATATATATATATACACAAATATATATATCCAAATATATATATATATATAGACAAATATTATATATGTATATATATATATATATATATATATATATATATATATATATATATATATATATATACAAATATTATAATTGTTTTGATCCATCATGTAAGAAGGGTTTTCCAATGTGGAAGTTTCAAAAACTTGCATCCTTCCTAATGATCACCAGGGGGCGAAAAGAAGACTGATTGTATAGAAATCTATGAGAAAATGACTCTACTTCGCTCTTGATTTATCAGTAATTTATCGTGAGCTTATGGTCTCAATCCCCTAGTTTCAAGTCTTCTTCCAAACAGCATGATGTTCCTTTCCATTTAGATTAAAAAGACCTTTAAGCAGGGTATGCTTTAGGGCGGGGCTGCCTTGGAATCGACAGGTCTCTAGCATGGCTTTAATCTTTATTGCATTGCATGCTGGGAAGTCTGCTATACACATCAAATTAAGTTCCTAAACAAATGTCATCAGGATGTGAGTACGCACTCAGCAGCACAGTTAATCAAATCATAATGTCAAGTCACAACGCTTGGTGGCCTCATCGTAGTTCCGAAAGGGCTCTGAAAATGTCCATCTTTATCAGCTTAATAATAAAAGATCCGCTGTTTGACGTCTCACAGTGGCACAAATCGGCATGAAATGGGTGATACGGACAGACACGTACTCATCAAACACACGTTAAAAGCTTCTTCGAGGCGGGCCATCACGCAAAGGACCGGAGCCGCACAAAAGAATGGTTAATGCACATCTGAGGACGACTTGTCCTTGGTTTATCTCCCGGCGCTTTTAGCAGGGGAATAAAAGAAGGTGTCGAATAATTTGGAGGCAGATGAATCGCACTCCGGCGGACTGTTACTATCATCGAGCGTTCTGTGAATGGAATATATTTACAGCTACTCCCCGCTTTGAGTGAGTTTTTTTTGTGTGCGTGTGTCTCTTTTGTGTCGGAGCCTCAGTTTCCTTGGAAACGCATATGAAATCTCTCCCTCTGAATTATTCAGAAATATCTCTTAAGGGATAAAGAACACTGCAAAACGGTTTTCAGAGAAGGCAGAAGTCTTTTTTTTGTTGTCAGAGTATGGTTTTAATTCAGCCCTCTGTTCTTTGCATTACTCATATGTGTGTGTGTGTGTGTGTGCTTTTAAAAGGGTTTATGTCGAGGATGCTTGTGTGACAGATTATTTACAAAACGCTGACTGTTTTTGTTTTGCTTTGTTTATTCCCCTCCCGCTGCCATGGATGTTGTAGTTTTAGCTCACATAAACAGTAAGTCCGCTCTGCCGCACCGTCGCCGGCATTAGCGACGTCCTCTGCGCCCGTCTGGTAATCTCCTCTGCTCGCCGCCATATGTGTTGGATCCAGATCTCACGCGTCATCACTCATGGATGCGGCGCCGTTCACACCCATCGCGTTGCGTTTGTTCCGTGTCACGACTCGACGGCCAAATTAGAACGAAAATCTAACAAAACAAAAAGGCTAACCGTCGACTCTGTGTGTGTGTGTGTGTGTGTGTGTGTGTGTCAGGGTTCGTACGGTCATGGAAAACCTGGAAAAGTCATGGGATTTTAAAATGATCATTTCCAGGCTTGGAAAAGTCATGGAAAAAACTTAAATCATAAAAGTTTGGGAAAAGTCATGGAAATGTGTTATGACCACATGTTCATTTACGCCGAGTTTGAAATAATGTATATGTTTTTTAAAGAAAGACGCTCAAAATATAAGCCGGCGTACGCTCTCTATACGCACATTTTTCCCCAAATATTTATGTTTATACCGAGATTTCAGTTTGGTCATGGAAATTTGGTTTAAAGTCATGGAAAAGTCCTGGAAATCCACTGGTCAAAATGTGTAAGAACCCTGATGTGTGTGTGTGTTTGTGTGTGTGTGTGTGTGTGTGGACAAATCATCGTGAACGTCATAGCAAAGTGGTTCCCAACCTCGGGGTGTTTTTTTTCCTTCTTTTTCCTGAATGGAGGAATTTCTTTTGCCGCCCCTCCCCCTTCCAAAGACGTTTCAGGGAATAAAATCACCATATCAAACCAACTGTTGAACGAGACCAACAGACATTTAAATACGACTTCTTGCCGTCTACTCCCCTCTCATCCCCGAGCGGCTTTGGGCCGGATGAGCCGGCTAAGCTGCATTGTTTCGGCCGGGCTGAGCGCTCCGCTGTGAAGCCGGCGGGATCGCAGCTCTCAGGTGGCGGCGTGCGCCTTTCTAGCGTCGGTTCGCAGTCCGCTTGCTCATTTTGGGCACTTTTAGGCAAGAGGAAAGGGCAAAATGTAAAGATTTCGGTTGTTGTTCGGCCTTTTATTGGACGGGGGTCGATCATGTTTACCGTGGTCGCCAAAAGGCCCATTCTGAGCCAGGGGAGGCCCCTGAACCTGGGGGTCAAGACCACCCAAGGGGCCCAGAGGAGTGGTTACAAGTTACAAGTTACAAGTCTTGGTACAGGGTCAGATTGGGCACTGAAATTCTTAGGACAAGGCACCACACAACAACTACCATAGCATAACACGGCAAACATAATACAACATAACATAACATGACACTCTGTACAAGTACTCTGAACATAATTTACATGTAATAACATATAATAACCTTACTGAATATGCAAGATAAATATACAATAATAGGCTAAACAGGTAGCAGGTAGTGGAATAATTGTGATAACTAGTCGTGTAAGTACAAGCAGTGATTTAAAAGTGACACAAAAAAGTTGTAAAAAGTGGTCACAAGATGGTTAAATTGCAACAACAAACACTATTATTATTTCTTATGAAACCCTAGACTGTTAATACTTCAAGCTTCTTAAAAGTAAAGAATCCTCTGCATTTGAAGTTTTCACAAATGCATCATTATCATCAATGAGGTGTAATGACATGTGGTGGAGGAGTGTGTGTGTGTGTGTGTGGGGGGGGGGGGGTGGGGGGGTCACAAGCCACACGAGGTTGGGAACCGCTGCCCCGTAGTATCGCACTAACCCCCCCCCCCCCCCCCTCTGCACCCGGCCCGCTTGTGTCTCTCACCTTCCCGCTGCCCGTCTTGTGATTGTCGCCCAGTCGAGCAGCTGCCCAGCATCACGGAGCAGTCGCCCAGCTCCCTCATCGCCTTCCCGTTTGACGAGAGCTTCCCCATGACGTGCGAAGCCAAAGGGAACCCCGAGCCAGAGTGAGTGCCGAGCATGTCTGCCAAAACAATACCAACAACAACAACAACAACAACAGTTTGCCACCGACACGTCGCATTCGGGTTCAGATCGGGTTCACTGACGGCTTTCTTCCCCTAGATACCGGTGGACGAAGAATGGCCAGGAATTCGACCCCTCGCTGGACCCCCGGCTGATGAAAGAGGAGAATTCTGGGACCTTTGTGATACCCAATAATGGGAACCTCACAGAGTACCAGGGAACCTATCGCTGTTACGCCTCCAACAAGCTGGGGACCGCCATATCGAAGGAGATTGAGTTCATTGTGCCCCGTGAGTAACTTGTGTGTGTGTGTGTGTGTTTCTGTGTGTGTGTGTGGTGCTCTGTTACAGTGCTTTCAAAGTGATTCAGGGCCAGCAGTCGTGTGTAATGACTGCACTTGTGAGCTCCTCACGTATTGGACGGGGCGGAGAGTCCTCGAGTCTCTCCCCGAGCTCTCCACACACCGCAGCATCTCCTCTAAAGCTCGGCTCTGGATGAAAGAAGAAAAACACAGAGTGCGATTTAGCCTCTCCATGTTCCCCAACACTAAACATACATTCTCAAAGAGAAGTACGTGTGGCTGGGCTTCAGCCAAAGTAGGGGGAAAAAAAACGTGAATGAAACAAAGCCTCCCTCTGAATCCCAGAAGGATATTACTGCCACCTAGTGGCGGAGAAGTGAACCGCACCCTGTGTTTGCTTAATTCATGCGTGTCTTTTTTTCTTCTTCTTCTTCTTCCTTGTTCTTTTCTTCTAGATGTTCCCAAGTTTCCTAAAGAAACACTTGAGCCCGTCGTGGTGGAGGAAGGCCAGGCGTTTGTGTTACAGTGTAATCCACCTAAAGGCATACCTCCCCTCCAGATCTACTGGATGACGATCAGTAAGTCAAACTTATGAGAAATCAATGTGCACTTAACGTGGAAATATAAGATTATTTTTGCAACATTGCACCCTTTTGTTATTATTCAGGACATGCAGTTTTTTTTTTTATCTTTCTCTTCCTTCAACTTTTATTCATGACATCCGGACAATGAAAGACTAAAATAAGTCAGAGAGGTTCGACAAGTGGGCTTCTAAACCAGCCCGCCCCTCAACTTAAAGAGGGAAACAAACAACAACAACAACAACAACAACAAACAAAAATAAGAAGTTCACAAATGAGCAGGAATAACTCACCCATCAGTTGCCAACACACACACACACACACACACGCCCATGCATTCCCACACACACACAGAAACAAATAAATAAATAATACTGATTAATTAAATGTGATTGCAATTAGCTTGAGAGATTTTAGAAGGATTAAGAACCCGTTGATGGGTCTTGATAATGAAGGATCCGTCGGTACGAAATAATGCCTCGTAGACACACACACACACACACACACACATACACACACAGCAGTCATTTCTAACTATACCACCTCCTCCACATGGTCAAGTAGAGATGGTGAGATCATGATTCGGGTACGAAAGAAGGAAAAACAAAAAAAATCTGTTGCAGTAATGTGTATATTTGTGTGTAATACTTGCTTCTTCTTTTTTTACCATATAAAAATGCACTCTATTTTATGAATTTAACGAATGATAGTACCGTCTTGTATGTGGAATCCTAATCTAAAAAGCAACTGACAGTAACTATACGGACAGATACATGCAATAGCAGTAGTAATAGTACAGGGTTCGTACGATCATGGAAAACCTGGAAAAGTCATGGACTTTTAAAATGGTCATTTCCAGGCCTGGAAAAGTCATGGAAAAAACTTAAATCATAAAAGTTTGAGAAAAGTCATGGAAATTTGTTAAAATCACATAATTTACACCGAGTTTGAAATAATTAGTATATTTTTTAAAGAAAGATGCTCAAAATATAAGCCGGCGATAGCTCTCAATATGCAACATTTTCTACAGTTTTCAAAGTCAGTTTTATTTGTAAATTTTTCATACGTGCAAAAATACAGAAGATTGAAATTGCGTTTCACTCCTGTCCAACATAAAGTGAATTGAATTGTGCAACATAAAGTGAATTGTGCAACATATAGGCAACATAAAGTGCAAACATAGTAAAAGAACTATTTATATTAAAAGAACATGTTTTTTCTGAGATTTTAGTTTCGTTATGGAAATGTGGTTTAAAGTCCTGGAAAAGTCCTGGAAATCCATTGGTCAAAATGTGTAAGAACCCTGATAGTAGTAATAGTAGTAATATTGTACACCGTACAGTCCAGAGTTGTGTGTCCCGGCGGGTGTCCCAGGGTGTCCCAGGGTGTAGCGGGCTGTAAGCTCCGCCTCCTCCTGTGTTCTCAGACCTGCAGCACATCGAGCAGGACGAGAGGGTCTCCATGGGCCTCAACGGGGACCTGTACTTCTCCCACGCCGTGGACAAGGACAGCCGGAGGGACTACTGCTGCTTCGCCGCCTTCCCCAGGATACGCACCATCGTCCAGAAGAACGCCATGTCCGTCGTGGTGAAGACGAGTAGGTGTCCCCCACCCCACCCCACCCCACCCCCTCCATCAGTTTGTTTTTCAGCGCGCCCATGTCTGATCCCATGTCGTGTCTTTCGATCGCCCCGATGTGTCTCCTCGCTCCACGCCGTCCCCCCCTGTCCTTTTTTTATTATTTTTAAAACGTTTTCCCATTTGTCACCCATCCTCCATTCCAGAAAACAGCGGCACGAGTCCCGACGCTGGTGAGTTTGACGTTTCCAAGAGCGAAACACACTTTGGCCGCGTAAAACAGCCGCGTGCGCGAGGCGTATCGGCGCGTGCGTTGGTACTAAACGTGGCCGTGGGCTTTTTTGCATCCTCAGCGAACGCCATCCTGGAGAGAAGACCCTCTCTTCTGATGCCCCCTGGTGGCAAATCAGAGACACGGCTGATCAAAGGAGAGGACCTGAAATGGGAATGTATTGCTGAGGGATTGTAAGTGACACAACCCTCTTTTAATAACCGACACACTGCAGAGTTGTTTTCCCACATTTTAGCCTCTTTCACCACACTTTGTTTAATACGTCATTCCTCGCCATGTGTCATCAACATCTCTCTCTCTATCTCTGTCTCTCTCTCTCTCTCTCTATCTCTGTCTCTCTATCTCTCTCTCTCTCTGCCTCTCTCTGTCTCTGTCTCTCTCTCTCTCTGTCTCTGTCTCTGTCTCTCTCTCTCTCTCTCTGCCTCTCTCTCTGTCTCTGTATCTCTCTCTCTCTGTCTCTCAATCTCTCTCTCTCTGTCTCTCTGTCTCTCTATCTCTCTCTGTCTCTGTCTCTCTATCTGTCTCTCTCTCTGTCTCTGTCTCTCTCTCTCTGTCCCTCTCTCTCTCTCTCTGTCCCTCTCTCTCTCTCTGTCTCTCTCTCTCTCTCCCCCTCCAGTCCTACTCCGCAGGTGGAGTGGGTGAAGCTGGGTCATCAGCTCCCCGTCAAAGCCAAGCTGGAGAATCACGGGAAGCTGCTGATTGTGCCGCGGGTGGACCAGGAGGACGACGGGAAGTACATGTGCAAGGCGAAGAACGCGCTGGGAGAAGCCGTCCACTCCTTCACGCTGATGGTGGAAGGTAACGGAGGAAGTTCTCGGATCCTTTTTCACCGAGGTTAAAGTAGGAACGTGACCGTGTAGGAATACAGGAAGAGTGCTGCACTCGGATGCTCGCCGGGGTAAAAGTACAGCAGCATTATCGGCTAATTTAAGAAGTAAAAGTACTCCTTGCTTCCTTTGTGACTTCTAAATTATTAAACACAACATTTTAATGTTTTTAAAATACGGAAGCATCGAAGTGGAAGCTGCACTGTTCCTGAAAGTGGAGCTCATTGTGTGTTTTCCAGTAAGAGAACGGCCCGACCGAAAGGTCCCACGACGAGTCTGAGGGGCTCGTGATGATGAATATAGTAATAATAACAATAACTTTATTTATATCGCACTTTTAAAAACAAGGTTTACAAAGTGCTCTACAGATAAACAAAGCATAAACACAACTTAAATGGCGGCAAACAAAAAAGACCATACCATAAAAGCATTGAATACAACTAAAAACCAAACAAATAGGCAATTAAACACTTAAAGAACAAGGCAGGAGAAATGAAACATGTTACATTCTACCATTTGTATTCATGCTTTGGACTTTCCTCTCTTCTTTGCGCCGTGGAACTTTGAACGGGAGAAGTTTAGCGGGGGAGGGGCGTGGAAGAACTCCAATCCAATCTAACAACGTGCTTGAGTACGAGGACCTCAGAACTGTATACGTCTGCGCGGCGTCTGAGTAAACCCTCGGACTTTAATACGGAGGCGTACGTGCAAACGCTCGAGGATCCTGCAGCTGAAGGGGCCTCCGGACCCCCTTCGACCGCAGCGTCTCGCGCCGGCCTTAGGCGCTCACGTGATTGCGAGCGCCTAAGTGCCGGCGCTCGTCGGTCTGATGGCGGCGCTCTGATTGTTGTGTTCCCAGAGCCTCCGGAGTGGGTGGCCGAGCCCGAGAGTCAGCTCAGCATGATCGGCTCCGACGTGCTCATCAAGTGCTCCGCCGACGGGACCCCCCGGCCCACCGTGACGTGGCGGGTGAACGGCGAACCTCTGCAGGGTCAGTCCGTCACTCCGCTACTTCAAACTTTTCTACGGATGACTTTGATTTTCGTTTTGTTGCTTGAATATTGTATTATTATGTTATTAACACTGTTATTGTTAAGAGTGTTTAACAGGGTTCGTACGGTCATGGAAAACCTGGAAAACTTCATGGGATTTTAAAATGATCATTTCCAGGCCTGGAAAAGTCCTGGAAATAAATTTAATCATAAAAGTTTGGGAAATGTCATGGAAATGTGTTATAATCACGTGTTCATTTACGCCGAGTTTGAAATAATTAATAGTTTTTAAAGAAAAACGCACAAAATATAAGCCGCCGTGCGCTCTCAATACGCAACATTTTCTAAATTGTTCATGTTTTTACCGAGATTTCAATTTGGTCATGGACATTTCATTTAAAGTCATGGAAAAGTCCTGGAAATCCATCAGTCAAAATGTGTAAGAACCCTGGTTTAAAGTCCAACCACGACTTTTAGAGTCCACACTTAACAGTTCACGCTGGGTGATTCATCTTTGTTGTTGTTTTTTTACTTGCGCCCTCTCCTGGGGGGAGGAGGCGGGACCCTGTCTTATTAACCCTCCTGTTACCTTTGGGGTCAATCTAACCCCATTCAATGTTAAACATCTCTAAAAAAAATAATTTGGGATTCATGTTTCAGGACTTTTCCTAATTTATTGAGGACAACTGGGAAAACATCAAATTCACATGATGATATGTTTTCACTGTCCTGAACAATTTGACCCCCAGGCTGTTTTTCACTGTGTAAAACTCAAGAAATATCAACTTTTGTATTTATTTAAAGGCTATTTAGGTAGTCAACAAACAAACATAAAGTACCTCACACTTAAACTTGGGAAACAATAGACATTCTAATAATTTTCTCTAGGTTTTAATTGCTGGGGTCAAATTGACCCCGAGGGTAAAAGATGAATAATTTGAAGGTAACAGGAGGGTTAACAGGCTTTGGGGGTGTGACCTCTTTTTTTTTTACCTTGTCATCATCATTCATATCTAGACTATGTATGCTAATTTGTAAGCTTTTATATTCTTCACATATCCAGCCTCTACTTTTTCAATAAATGAATCCCGTTCATTATTTGCTGCGACGATCCAAACGTGTTTGTTATTTAGTTGTTGTGTGTTTATTTCTTTCCTCCAGGCGCAGCCAACAGGAAGGTGTTGGACGACACCGTCGTGCTGCACAACGCCCAGGCGTCCGACAGCGCCGTGTATCAGTGCGAGGCCTCCAACAAGCACGGCACCCTCCTGGCCAACGCCAACATCATGATCATGAGTAAGACGCCACAACCAGACGCTGCTTTTTTCCGTTTCGCCCCTTAAAAAAAAAAGAAAAGAAGAACGAAGAAATAAAAAACGTGATCCCAAGATTCCTCTTTGCGAGTGCCGAGTCACCGGCGGAGCGCCGCTGACTGATGTTGGCGGGCGTCCATAAAGCAGCGAGGAGCCCAGAGAGAAGGGAAGGCTGTCTACCAAGCTGTACCGCCGTCATTCTTGGGGGGGGGGGGGCTCGCGGTTCTCCCCTGCGGAGAGCGACGAGCCTCGGCCGCCCGCCATTTATATGCTAACAAGTTTTTTTTCCCAATTCCATACTGATTACAGGGCCATAAGACAAACATGTGCTGCTTTACAAGTGCCGATAAACAGAGGAGAAGGAGCGTGGCGGAGTTTGTTGCCGCGGCGACACAGGAGTTAATAATGCGGCGCGTTGCCTGAATGCCGAGTCCCGGCGGCCGCCTTTGTAAACAATCAGGAGAGACAGACCGTTTTTAATAGGAGGCTTTGGCTACAACTGATAAGCCAACAAGCCCCGGCTTACTTATTATTCCATTGTTTTCGCCTTCTGATTTAAAAACAATGTTTGCGGTTTGCACATTGCTGACAACCCGACAGCTGAGGGTTTTTTTTTTCTCCTTTCTTTCGCCGACAATTAACAGCCCCGTCGCCTCATTTAACCCCCGATCATCTTTTTTCCGTTCTTTATTTCTCCGAAAGTAGAGCAGTAATCGAGGACCGTCCTTCCGGGGTGGAATATCCACATGAGGGCGATCCCCCCCCCCCACCCCGACAACCTCCGATGGATGATTTTGAGATTCTGTCTTTCCAGATTTGGCGCCCATGATTCTCACCAAGGAGGGGAGAGACTACTATGCGGTGGAGGGGAAGGGAGCCATGATGCACTGCTCCGTCTTCAGCTCTCCGCCTTCCACCATCACCTGGTGAGCGTGCAGCCGCACGCCAGCAGAGAGCAGCAGATCCCAACCGCTGGATGCACACACACACACACACACACACACACACACACACACAGTGCTTCTCCATCGGTGACCCGCTGCTTCTAAGTAACCTTGTCTCTGTTGGACTATCACAGTGTGTGTGTGTGTGTGTGTGTGTGTGTGTGTCCAGTCGGACGGCCCGCTGCTGTGCTCACATTTCATTTGGAATCGCCATTGATTGAACTTCCTTCATTTCTAAAATGTCCGCACCAGGAGCAAAGACGACTCCCCCGAGTCGGTGGAGGGGCCGAGGTTCGCCGTGCACGACAACGGCTCGCTGGAGATCTACGGCGCCGAGAAGGACGACGCGGGTCAGTACACGTGTTTGGCCAAAAACACCGAGGGGTCGTCCGCCGTCGACGCCGCGCTCTACGTGAAAGGTAAGAAGCGCCTCTTCTTCTCGTTGTTGTTCCCGCGGCTCGCGGCGCTTGCAGGGTTCGTACGGTCATGGGAAACCTGGGAAAAGTCATGGAATTTTTTAAATGGTCATGGAAAAAAACTTAAATCACAAAAGGTTTGGAAAAGTCATGGAAATGTGTTATATTCACGTGTTCATTCACGTCGAGTTTAAAATAATTCACATGTTTTTGAAAGGAAGACGATCAAAAAATACGCCAAGTCCAAACAGGTGCTTTTGCACATAAAGGATAATAGTTTAATTAAAAGAATAAACATTTATATACACTACCGTTCAAAAGTTTGGGGTCATCCAACGAGACAATTTTGTGTTTTTCATGAAAACTCACTTTTATTTATCCAATGAATTGCAAAATGAATAGAAACTATAGTAAATACATTGACAAGGTCAGAAATAATGATTTTTATTTTAAATATAAATTGTGTTCTTCAGACTTCAAGCTCAAAAGGAAGGCCAGTTGAAAAGCTTCTCTGACCAGCATAACTGTTTTCAGCTGTGCTAACATAACAAAAGGGTTTTCTAAAATTCTACTCCTCCATTAGTCTTCTAAGGCGATAACACAATGTGCCGTTAGAACATGGAGATGGGCCTCTATACAACCGTGTAGATATAACATTTTTTTTAAACAGGTGTTTCAACCTAGAATAGTCATTTACCACGTTAATAATGTATAGAATGCATTTCTTAATAATTTAATGTTATATTCATTCAAAAAACATGCTTTTCTTTGAAAAATTAAGACATTTCTAAGTGACCCCAAACTTTTGAACGGTAGTGTAAGTGTTTCTAAAAATAAACATGTATAAAAATGTTATTCTTTTAATGAAAATATTGTCTCTCATTCACTCGTTTCATTTAAGGTGTATTGTATGCTTTGTAATTCTCCTTGTGTCAAAAAAAATGTCATGTATGCACCGAGATTTCAGTTTGGTCGTGGAAATTTGGTTTAAAGTCCTGGAAAAGTCCTGGAGATCCATCAACATGTGTACGAACCCGGTGCTTGACATGTGACTAATCTGGATTAAAGCACAGATTAGCACTTCAGTGGCACTTAAATATCTCTTATTATGGTACTTTTGTAGTTTGACTATGTTGAGGAAATGTTACTTTCTGTATTCTTGTTAGTTTGTACTCTAGGTTGAAGTCTTATTGGATAAAAGCGTCTGCTAAATGACATGTCATGTAATGTCATGTGACTAATGCGCCCCACCGCCTATATAAGATCCCACCAGGGTGGAGGCGGCGCAGGACGACCAGCGGATCCTCATCGGCGCCGCGGCGCAGCTCTCGTGCCTCGTGGAGTACGACAAGTCCTTCAGCGACGACTTCGAGCTCCGCTGGGAGAAAGACGACGTGCCGATCGGCCTCAACCGCACGGAGAACTCCAGGTAGGGCGGGCGCTGCATTTATGTACGTTTTTCCAGACTCTGAATCTCATCGGCTTCTCGCTCCCTCACTTTTTAAAAACGAATCAATCCGGCGCCCTCCGTCCTCCTCCGTCCGCAGATACACGGCGCAGGACGGCTTCCTGCAGATCCTCAACGTGAGCCACGGGGACCAGGGCGTGTACGCGTGCGTGGCGATAACCCCGGTGGACCGCGCCGCGGCCTCCACGCTGCTCATGGTGCTGGGTGAGCCGACCAATGGCAAACAATGGGGGGAAGGGGGGGGGGGGGGGGGGGGATGGGATCAGGGACCCCTGGTGCTACATTTATGTATGAGGCGTCATACATAAAGGGGATCAATATGTCAGGGCAGCCCGAGCGGAGCGCGGACACGCCGGCAACGCGGCTTTATTAGCTCGAGATGCATTAAACGTGTTAGAGTTTAAAAGGAATATGCAGCGATGCAGCTGCTTCCACATCCTCTGGCTTCTCGGGGTTGATTTGATTGAACATTTGTGTTCCTGGTGGCCTTCTTTCTGCAGAGATTGATGTGTTTGTGAACTTTAACGAAACAAAACAAAGAAAAAAAACCTTGTTGTGGTGATGGGTTTTTTTCAGATGTCCCCGATGCACCCGAGTACTTGGTACTGTCTGAGCACAAGAACAAAAGTGTGAAACTGAAATGGATCCCGGGGGACGACCACAACAGCTCCACCACAGGTACACAAAAAAAGAAGAAAGAAAAAGTGAGCAGCTGTGTACGAACACGGGACGTGTGACGCTTTTGGGCGTCATCCTGCACAGCGATGGATTTCTCCGATGCATCATGTCCAATATGAGTCCCTTATTGATTCATCCGAGCGGGCATTATGATCCGCCTCCCTCGGGGATACACGAGCCCAGAGCAGGGGGGTTTGAGGACATTCTTTATTTATTTATTTCCTGCACAGCTTAGATAAGCGATTCTTTCGCCCGCCGCTCTTGATTGTCTTTCTGCCCGGCGACAGAGTTCATCGTCGAGTACGAGGAGAGCCAGTGGGAGCCGGGGAACTGGAAGGAGCTGCTCCGCGTGCCGGGCAACCGCAACCACGCCGTGCCCAAGCTCCACGGCCACGTGGACTACCGCTTCCGCGTGTCCGCCGTCAACGCCGTGGGGAGGGGGCGGCCCAGCGAGCACACGGAGAGATACAAGCCCCCGGCGGCAGGTGAGAGGCTCTCTCTCTCTCTCTCTCTCTCTCTCTCTCTCTCTCTCTCCCACCCGCCTCCCCCTTTATTGGTTAGTTCAGGGTTCGTACGGTCATGGAAAACCTGGAAAAGTCATGAAATTTTACAATGTCATTTCCAGGCCTGGAAAAGTGATGGAAAAAACTTCAATCATAGAAGTTTGGGAAAAGTCACGGAGATGTGTTATAATCACATGTTCATTTTGGCCGAGTTTGAAATAATAAATGTGATTTTTTTTTTAAAGAAAGACGCTCAAAATATAAGCCGGCGTACGCAATCAATACGCAGATTTCTCGACATTGTTCATGTTTATACTGAGATTTCAAATTGGTCATGGAAATTTGGTGAAAAGTCATGGAAATCCATTGGTCAACATGTGTAAGAACCCTGTTAGTTGTACTTCTTGATAAGGATAAGGGCCACTTGAGATAACCCCCCCCCCCCCCCCCCACCCTGAAAAGACTCGAGAAGCGCCACACCATCGATTCCGCTCTCGCTGAAAAAAACGCTCCGGCTCGTGTGTGTTCATTTTCGCCGAAAAGATTTCCTCCACTAACAAAAGCGTCCAAATCTATTTTTTTTCCGCAGCCCCCGACAAGAACCCCGAAAATATCCGAATCGAAGGTCATTTGCCGCATGAAATGGACATCAACTGGGAGGTAAGAAGCCGAGTTCGGTCTTTTTGTCATCCTCTTACCGCGCCTCCTGTCGCGTCGGCTACCTTTTGTGCGCCGGGTCGTTGCCACCGGCGACACTTTTGGCAACAAAAAGAACGGAGATGACGTTCCAACAATGCTTTCCGAGGCAATTACCAATAGAAATGAAATTTATTAGAAAACGGACCACTTTTGGGATTTTCATCCCGTGGTTCGGATCTTTAGAAAATATTTTTTTTCAGGCGTCCCAGTGAAAGCTGCTCCGTTTCTTTGATTAGAAAAAAAGAAAGAGCTATGCAATTGTCTTCTTCTTCTTCTTCTTCTTCTTCTTCTTCTTCTTCTTCTTCTTCTTCTTCTTCTTCTTCTTCTTCTTCTTTTCACACGTGTGATAATATATTCTGCTTTTATTGTCAAAAGATAAATCTCTCTCCTTCACTTATTATCTGGCGGCCCTGTCATCTGCGCGAAAAACCTGGATTCACGAGCTCCCCCCCCCCCCCCCCCCGCTGTTAATGATTGGCTTTCGCCGGATAATGGTATCTCGTTCTATTCCGCACGGCCCCCCGACTTCTGCGAGCAGATAAATCTTTTTCATCTGCGGCGTCTTAGCGAGCGCCGCGTCGAAAGTAAAGCCACGCCGCCGCCCGGGTCAGTCGTCCCGTTATTAGATCGCGGGATAAAACACCGCCAGTGGTCCAGCCGGAGTTCACCGGGTTGTCGTGGTAATCCCACGGAGGCGGTGACATTGTGCGGCGGGACATGAAAGCAACTGTGAATGTCTCTATGAGACCCTTCACACACACACACACACACACACACCCACACACACACACACACACACACCTCCTGTTTCTTGTTTTCCCACATTTCTGCTTTTCTTCATTCAGCCCCTGCTGCCCATTGAGCACAACGGGCCCGGGTTGGAGTACAAGGTGAGCTACCGGCGGCGGGACGTGGAGGACGCCGACTGGGAGGAGGAGGTGGTGAAGAGGCACTCGTTCGTGGTGAAGGACACGCCGACCTTTGTGCCGTACGAGATCAAGATCCAAGCCAGGAACCACGAGGGCTGGGGCCCCGAGCCGAGGACAGTGAGCGGCTACTCCGGGGAGGACTGTGAGTCAAGGGGGGGTCTTTGTTGACCTTTTTCAGATTTCGTACAGAAACACCCCCCCCCCCCCCCCCCCCCCTTCTCTGAGAGGCCAGTGAGAAAAACAACATTCTGCTCCGATTTCACTTTTTCTTTTTGTTCTTCTTCTTCTCCGATTATCACTTCAGAACAGGTGAAAAGGGCTTTTAAAGTTTTACAACATGCGCTCGGGAAATTATCCTGACAAGAAAGAAGCGAGAGAAAAAAAATCCTGCCTAGACTCTCAGCACAAATGAAAAATATCCAATTATCCTGCGAGAAAACTTCCATTTTTTTTTCCACCTGAAAGAACTCAAAGCTTTTCTCTCCCCAGACTAGAAAAACAAAGATAAAAACACAATTTAGATCGGACTTTTAGAAAACTAGATCACCTGAATTATTTTTTCTCACTGGCCCAACAAACGACGTCTGAAAGAAGTTTGCTCAAAGGAACGCTGGAAACCGTTTCTCAAGTGAAGCAGAGCGTGCAGAATCTCACTCCTTACCTCCTGTCCGTTCAGCTTTCTTCTGGACTTGCCCGCAGGAAGTAACCTCGGGTCACGACCCCCCCCCCCCGTTAGCTCAAAGGTTATATTGGCTTGAGTAGTGTCCACTGTTGTCGTTCCCTGATAGGTGAATGTAGATACTAGGTAGACTTTTTTTTAAACTGGTTCATCATAGTTGGCCATCATTACCAGTCTAAAGCCACATTTACACACGTATTTACAGAAACGAATATTTCTGCGCCTTCGTTTTCAAAAATAACGTCGTACAGGGTTCGTACGGTCATGGAAAACCTGGAAAAGTCCTGGAATTTTTAAATGGTAATTTCCAGGCCTGGAAAAGTCATGGGAAAAAATTAAATCGTAAAAGTTTGGGAAAAGTCATGGAAATTTGTTATGATCACGTGTTCACTTTATTTACACCGAGTTTGAAATAATTAATGTTTTTTAAAGAAATATGCTAAAAATGTTTCATTTTTTACCGAGATTTCAGTTTGGTCATGGACATTTGATTTAAAATCATGGAACAATCATGTAAAAGTCCTGGAAATCCATCGGTCAAACTGTGTGAGCACCCTGGTTGTACACACAAGGTCCTTTCCAAAAAAGTTTCTGTTTATATGAACCCGCATAAATACGCCGTCCGCATACGTCCCATAGGACGCTCACGTGACGTGAAGCATCTTTAGTCGCACACTGTGACGTTTGACGACCTAAAACTCAGTTTGACCTCGTTCACACGCAAACACACAAACACAGTTTTCACAAATCTCCAGAAATGATCGTTTTCCGTGATAAAACCTCCGTTTTTGTGTAAACGAAAGGCCAAAACGCATGAAAATATATGCGTTTTCCCGTCGTGTGAACGGGTTTCTAAACATCCAGATTGTAACGTTTTCCCTTTGCCTTCCTCAGTCCCCTCCGCTGCGCCCGACAACGTCGCCGTGAAGGTGGTGAACAGCTCGGTGGTCGGCGTCAACTGGACGCGCGTTCCCAAGGACAAGCTACACGGACACCTGGGCGGCTACAGGGTAACGCCTCGTCGCCCCCCCCCCCCCCCCCCCCCCCTCTGTCCATCCTCTCCTCACCTTGTTCCCGTGCGTCCGCTCCAGGTCAACTGGTGGCGCCTGCGCAGCCTGACGAACTCCAAGAGGATCCACGGGGACAAGCACGCGCTGGCGTTCCCCGGGGACCGCGACCACGGCACGGTGCCGGGCCTGACGCCCTTCTCCGAGTACGGCCTCGTGGTCATGACCTTCAACGGGCGGGGCGACGGCCCCGGCAGCCACCCCCTCCAGTTCAAAACCCCGCAGGGAGGTAGGATTGTGGAATAACGGGCACGGGGGGGGGGGGGGGGGGGTATCGATCCACAACTACTGAGGGAGGGAGAGGGGAGGAGTCTAATAATAGCCAAGGAAAGTGGGTTGCAGGATTTCTGATGCTCACTGTGTGTGTGTGTGTGTGCATCGCCTTCTTCCCCCCCCCCGCAGTCCCTGAGAGGAATCCGGTTTTCAGGGTCACGGATGTCCAGCGGCACACCGTCTCTCTGCTGTGGGCGCCGCCGTTGGAGCCGAATGGGATTCTCACCGGGTACCTCCTGGAGTATCAGCTCGGTACGTATCCCCTTCGCCTCACGCTTAAGTGACTCGGATGGAATGTATTGCTCCCCCCAACTTGTGTTTAACAGCGTTCACATCCCGGTGCTCCTTGTATCCTCCGAAGGAGAAGAGAAACGTGTACGTTTCCGTCCTCAACAGCCTCGTTGTTTATAGTCTCTGTCGTATCGGACGCAGTAGACGAGTGTTTACCGTACGGTCATGGAAAACCTGGAAAAGTCATGGAATTTCAAAATGTTAATTTCCAGGCCTGGAAAAGTCATGGAAAAAACTTTAATCATAAAAGTTTGGGAAAATTCAAGGAAATGTGTTACAACCACATGTTAATTTACGCCGAATTTAAAATAATTAATACGTTTTTTTAAAGCAAGACGCTCAAAATATAAGCCGGCTTACGCTCTCAATACGCAACATTTTCGAAAATGTTCTAGTAAATACCGAGATTTCAGTTTGGTCGTGGAAATTTGGTTAAAAGTCATGGAAATCCATCTGTCAAAATGTGTAAGAACCCTGCCCAGATGTTTCCAAAGGCTGCCTGCTTCCCTCTCACATTATCTCACATTCATTCTAGATATTTGACCCGTTTCTTCCGTTCCTCCGTCTAGTCAACGACACGGAGGAGGTGGGGCCGCTGCAGCCGGTGGACGTCAGCAACCCCAACACCACCCGGTGGACCCTGCGCGACCTGGAGCCCCTCAGCCAATACAAGCTGTACCTGCGCTCCTGCACCGTGGTGGGCTGCGGGCCCCCCGTCAGCGAGGAGTGCACCACCACCCTGGAGACAAGTGAGTGAGCGGGGGGGGTTCCCCGCGAAGCAAGGGATTGAGTGTGTGTGTGTGTGTGTGTGTGTGTGTGTGTGTGTAGTGGGGGGGGTTGAGAACACATTCAAGGCCCCAGAGAAGGCGGCGGCGGCGGAGCCGTTTCGCCATTTCGGGATATGATCCACGCCCCGGCAGCAGCTTTTTAAGTCATTTTTTGTGGATGAACAATTTCACGCGGGCGGCAGCGGAGCTTGTCACTGTCACAAACTTATTGATTGGCCGGAGGGAGCGCGCGCAACAATCGGCAAAGACACGACGTCGCTCCGTGCGGGGGGGGAGGAGGGGACGCGGAAGGTCTCCGACGCCGAGTCGCTGTAATCACGACGAGAGAGTAAGTCATCCTAATGAGCCGGCGTGCGGCGTGTCATCTTTTTCATTTTCAATTAAATATCATTTGTGGAGGAACGCGCTTCGATCTGGCGAGGACTCGAGAGTCAAGCTCCTGCGAGATTGCGCGGCGGCGGCGGCGGCGGCGGCCGACCGGACGAGAAATGAAACGATCGTCGAAAATAATTGTTCCGGGTTTTTTATTACAAGCGCAACACAAAAAGTATTCTGAATCCTGTGAGCGATTACTTTGTGTTTACTGCAGGAATCCCTCACATCATAGAAAGGAACTTAATTGGCTATTAGAGGTTGTTTTAGTAAGCTAAAAATATATAAATATATATATTTAATGTTTTGATCGCCGTGTATTTGTATGCGTGCGTGTTATTCGCATTAGTAAAAAAGCATTAAACTGAGTCGCATGAAATTTGGTGGGATGATTGGTTATTATCCGGGGGACCATTTGATTAGATTTTGGGAATCGATCGGGTCAAAGGTCAAGGTCATGAAAAGGTCAAAATCTTCTTTTTACTATAGCGCGGTCAATTTATACCCAATTGGCATGCAACTAATGCCAATAACATTATAATTCAATGCCCAATCTTGTGATATGTGAAGGTATGCGCTCTACAGAGTGCCCGTTTGGTTTATATATAATTTATTTGTTGAGCTGTGGCACATGCCATCTCTCCGGTGTTTGCGTCGGCGTCCTTTCTATAAAAAAACGTCACTGAAACCTGCTCCGCTCTGAGCGTTGCCTTCGAGTGTGTGTGTGTGTGTGTGTGTGTATCAGGGCCTCAGCTCGTAGCTACGTGTTCACATGGAAACTGACAATAGTGAACCACCTCCTTTTGTGAATTTTCAAAAAGAGAAAATAGAATGGATTGCCGTTCGCTGGCACGTCTGTTTTTTTTTACAGTCGTGGTTGCGTGCTCTCTCAGTTGCATACATGTGGACAGGTGTGCATGCTGCAGGCCTGAATTTAAAAAAAAGCTCCAAGCACTCGGCTCCTCCCCCGATCAGTGACCTTGTCTGCCCTTGGCCCTCGCCGTCAGCGGAGAGCACCCTGATGCCTCCTTTCATTAGAGAATTGTCAACTTCTCCGATAAAGTTTGTTGCTTCTCTAATAGCAATGGTAATGAGCAACCTAATTATAAAATTCATATTAATCTGGGCTCATTAGGGACTGTAAACGAATATTGACTTTAATCCTGACAACAGCAGACTCGTGCGTCGAGCTCACGCTGAGGAAATAAATGATGCTTTAAGAGCCCAGGAGGAGCATCACACATTCATTCCTCTCCCCATCAGGGATGTCAAAAAAGAAAATGTACATTATTACTTATTAGACAACATTTCTTTTCTTCCAGAGTCTGTAGGTCGTTCCTCAATACACGGCCGGTTACTAACGGCGGTCCGTAGCTGAACAGTAGAGCGTAGCGCCCCGAGCTCCGTCCCCAGTGAGCACCACACGGTCAGCTTCCCACTCACCTCCGAGCACTCCGAGGTCCCCAGAGCCCAAACCCACTCGCTCCACCAGAGGTAGAGCTGCAGCGCGTTCTGACACAACGAGCATCCCTCCACCAGGATCAAAGGAAACCGTGGAATGAATGTGGAGAAACATGGGAAACATAACGCGGGTCTGTTTGGTCGGAACATTTTGCAGTTGCTCGGTGACATGTTGGCGCTATAGTTTAAGGACTAATTAGATTACAATTTTGGATGTTAGAGATTTTATATATATATAAAAATAATAGAGAGAGTGAGAGTGAGAGAATTTCAGATTAATTAATTAATGTATATATTATATATATATTTATATATATATGAATATATATATTTATATATGAATAATATATATATATATATATTTATATATATATATAAAAATAATAGAGAGAGTGAGAGAGAATTTCAGATTAATTAATTAATTAATGTATATATTTATTTATATATATGAATATATATATATATATATATATGAATATATATATATATATAAATAAAATAATCTAACATTCTAATCTATTTAGCCTTAAAATATAATGCATCATTTTCTGACAAAATAAATAAATATTTTGTCTGCGTTTCCAGTGAAATTGAGGGTTGACATGTGGAGAAACAGCTCCACTTTATTATTTGTAAAAAAAGAAAAGAGGTCAGTAAGGAAGACTGAGAAACAGTGAAGTGAATGTGTGTGTTGTTACACATTTCCTCCACAAGAGGCCACTACCTCATGTTACTAAATGGGAGCATTTATGTTTCTAATACCTTCATCCATTCCTAATTAAAAGAGAAAACTATTGAGATCTCAGGAGATTAGTGGCCTGATATTTGTTCACCTGGTTTCCTCTCTTGCCTCACAGGGCTTTGTTAATGTATTTATTTCTGATGACCACAACAGCTCCTGCTTATCTCAGTGTCCTGTAACTATCGCCCTCCGTCGCATGCTGATGAAAACGGCGGCTTCTAATTTCTCGACCGTGCCACGGGGAGAAACCTAAGATAGTGGATCTATACTCGCCGGCCCGACGGTGAAGCTGCAGATTGCAGTCACTTGAAGCGAACGTGTCTCAACACGTCGGGGGTATTGACCAAAACGGTCACCTGACATTTCCATGGAATCTTGAAGTGGCGAAACGGGGACAGGAAGTCGTCCGAGCGGAGAGAGAGAAGAAGAAATAATGGAGGGCGAAACTGGGGGGGGACATTTAGAGGTACTGAGATAAGTTCATACGGTCATGGAAAACCTGGAAGTCATGGAATATTTTTAATGTTATATTCCAGGCATTTACAAGAAAATTAATCCCAAAAGTTTTTAAAAAGTGATGGACATTTCTCATATTCATATGTTAATACACGCGGTATATACCGTGTGCTTTTGAATTCTCATTGTTAGTTTAAATACTAAATGTTCTCACTTTTCCATGTACTGAGGTATCACAAAATGTTTGGTCATGGTCATTTGCATTTGATTATTGTTTATTTGAGTTTAGAAATATTGTACATCTCTAATATTATAACATAAATCCATTTAATTTGAAACCTTCAAAATAAAAGCACAGAGCATTTGTCTTAAATCTCTTCAGGAAAAGGTGATCAAATGTCTTTCAAGCCGTCGGGGGGGGGGGGGCACATAAAATGACGTGGCGGGCCGGATTTGGCCCGCGGGCCTCGTGTTTGACACCTGTGGTTTGGAGTCCTGACAGACCATTGGTCAACATGCGTATGAACCCTGATGGGAGATGATGAAATCGCCCGTACACAAATGTTTTCTAGCTTCTCCTCCTCCTCAAAAATGTACGAATAAAGAAAAAAGACTCCGGAGGGGAGGGGGGGCGTCTTCCAGGACCCCCGCTGGGCGAGCAGCTGCTTTCTTTGACGGGGATATTTTTCGTCATCGGGCCGTTGCGATGATTGGAATTACCATCGCTCGCAGACTAATCTATCAACATTAGTCAAAGGGCATCGTCAACTGCGGCGTCGGGGCCGCGGCGGCGCAGGTGTCCTCGCGCGGAGAGTTATCACCTGGGCGAGGAACGCACCTGAGCTGGAGACGGCGCCCGGAGGATTTGCATGTGAGCCGCGGGGCCAAATGAAGTGGATCGGGCTTTTTTTTTTTTTCTTTTTTTTTTTTTGCCGACTGGCCGTCAGACACGTCCCCGACACTAACGACGCACATCAGTCACGGCGTTATTAGATTGTTTTGTCTTCGCAGCCGGGGTAACCGAAGGGGGGGATCAGACTCCCTCTGGTTTTCTTAAGCTTAAAGCTGCGTCTGCCTTCAAAGCAGACGACAGAGACATAGAATTATTAAAGCCGGCTCCTGATTGGATCTTCAAAGGAGACGAGTGTAACCAGGGCGGTGGTCCCCGGTGAGGACGTGGGGCTCCTGGTGCTGATGGGAGTATAATAATTACACAGGGGGGGGGGCTTCAAAGGTGGATTCAGATTTTTTTTTTTGTTTTTGTTTAAATATTTGTTAAAAAAATCCAGAGATGAAACTATTTGATCGATCAATCGCCAAAAAAACACTTTGATCACGGATTCATTAGGAAGTGAAGTTGTTCTTTTCTCACATATTTCACTTCTGAATAACAATATTATTATCTTTTGGGGGAAAAACAGCTGTTAGGCATTTTTCACTATTTTCAATAACTTAATGCTTCATCAATTAATTAATCCTAATTGATCACTTTTCCCCCATTAATAGATAATGTAATGAACATTTGATTTGCTTTAAAAAAAACAATGGAAGCAGGATAATGAACATATTTCACCACCAGACATATGAAATAAATCGCCTTTGTTATTTTACAGTTCCACAGTCTCAGGTATATAATCAAATCTGCAGATATGTGTGTGAAATACATATCAAATATCTAACTAAGATAGATTTAAATATAAGAAGGTAATCTATTACCTGGTACAGATTTATAAACTGATAATTTTCTCGGTTGAACTATAAAACCACGATTTAGTAAAAAAAAAAACTATATAGAACATTTAATAGTCTGCTAATCTCCTTGGAGATCTTTGTTCATCTCCTTTAATCTCCCATTTCAGCCCCCACCACACACACACACACACACACACATACACGGATGTAATTGATGCCTCCTTACAATAGTGTTGGGAAACACAAGGTCTCTCTCTCCCTCTCTCTCTCTCATAGAAGGAGAGCGACGTGCTCCTCGTGTCAGCCCCTCCACGATGTCCTTTCCTAACCACTCTTTTGCCACCTCGCTCCCTTCCTCCCTCTCCCCTCTTCTCACTTCACCTCCAGCCCTGTTGACCTTTAGCTCGGCTGTTAGCGACAGCTTTGCAAATATCAGCCGGACACCCGGAGGCGAGCGCGCACAGTTTCGCATCGAAACTCACGCTACTCCTTCATCCGGCGCCTCCGTTGGATTCGATAGCCGCGTGCCGGCGTCCCGAGAACTGACCCGTCCTGAC